>CM053770.1:298504246-298545696 GCA_028658325.1 Potorous gilbertii | reverse complement strand
GAGAGAGAGAGAAGAAGGAGAGGGAAGAGAGAAACAGAAAAAGAGAAAAAGGAGAAGAGACAAAAGAGGAGATAGAAAGAGAAGAGAGAGGGCGGGAGAGAGAGAGAGGAGAAGAGAGAGAGAGAGAAAGAGAAGAGGGAGAGGGAAGAGAGAAACAGAGAAAGAGAAAAAGGAGAAGAGACAAGAGAGGAGATAGAAAGAGAAGAGGGAGAGGAGAGAGAGAGAGAGAAGAGAGAGGGAGGGAGAGAGAGAGAGGGGGGAGAAGAGAGAGAAAAAGAAGAGGGAGAGGGAAGAGAGAAACAGAAAAAGAGAAAAAGGAGAAGAGACAAAAGAGGAGATAGAAAGAGAAGAGAGAGGGCGGGAGAGAGAGAGAGGAGAAGAGAGAGAGAGAAAGAGAAGAGGGAGAGGGAAGAGAGAAACAGAAAAAGAGAGAAAAAGAAGAGACAAGAGAGGAGATAGAAAGAGAAGAGGGAGAGGGGAGAGAGAGAAATAGAGAAAGAGAGAGAAGGGAGAAGAGACAGAGAAAGAGAAGAGGGAGAGGGAAGAGAGAAACAGAGAAAGAGACAGCAAGAGAGAGAAAGGAGAAGAGACAAGAGAGGAGATAGAAAGAGAAGAGGGAGAGGGGAGAGAGAGAAATAGAGAAAGAGAGAGAGAGAAGGGAGAAGAGACAGAGAGAAAGAGAAGAGGGAGAGGGAAGAGAGAAACAGAGAAAGAGACAGCAAGAGAGAGAAAGGAGAAGAGACAAGAGAGGAGACAAAGCAAGAGGAAGAGGGGGCAAGAACGCAGTAAGCAGTCTGGTTTGTCTGGTGCCAGCCCAGACCCTCAGCCCTCAGCCTTCTCCCAGGGGATGCCTGACTGGGGTGACTTGGCCATGGCCTTGAATGTTTTGACCTTTGTACCCCACAGCTACTCCCTGAGCCCAGGAGCTCCTTAGCCTCCCCTCCTGATGGCTCCCTGTGCCTGACCTGCTCCTTGCACCATTGTGGGTTCCCTTCAGGAGCTGCCTGGGACACTGGGAGGTAACCCAACCTGCCCAGGGTCACCCCACCATAGAATCAGAAGCAGAACTCAAACCCGAGGGCAAGGGCCCACACCTCCGTTACATCTATGGGCGCAAGACCTCTTCTGCTTTTGTTGCACTGGTGATGGATAAGGCTCACAACTCCATTTTTGTTAACCTCTAACTGAAATTTGGCATTTCCTTAAATTAAGAATGTAAAAATCCTGTGATTCTGAGAGGGTCTCTATCATAGGCTTCCCAAGGACCCTGGGGTCAATGGCTGGTTTCCTCTCTGTCCTCTGACTCTTGCCTTCAAGACTCTATGTCTGGGTACCCCTTTCTCAGCTAGACAGGTCAAGCCCCAGAGCACCAGAAAATGGATCCCTTCTAGACTAGTCCTGATCTGCCCTCCACCCTTTCCTCTTCTAGAGTCATATTTCAAGATGGTGCCCTGAATGTCACTCATGATGGCCTCAGTGTGGTCCAGCAGCCCCTCAGAGAAGGAGGGGGTGTTCCAAGGCACTTACAAACTTGTTGCTGTCTTCATACATGTTGTTCTTCAAGTGACAGAGACCATCATTTGGGGTGAGGATGGCGCCAAGTTTCCCATCTCCCGCAAAGTGGAAGCCATCATCGGTTGTGTACACCAGCAGACGAGTCACATTGCGCCAGCCAATTTCATCCTGAAAAGTGCAAGGCCGTGATTTCCAGATGGACACTTGGGGCATTTTTGCTACCTGACCAGCTAGCTCCAAGGGGCCAACTGATGGTCCAGCCTCGTCAGTGTGGGCATCCAGGGGCTCTGGTCCACCACACACACCTTGTCTCATTTCTCCTTCAGCAGCCAAGGTTCTTCCTGTCCCTCCCTAGCTTCTTGGCTGTTGTTGCTGCCCCCATGAGACTGGAAGATCCTCTGGGGCAGGAGCATGTTTTGCCTCTCTTCGTATCCCTGGTGCTTATTAGAGTGTCTGGCACAAAGAAGGTGCTTCATAAATCCTTATTGACTGAAAGCCCAGGTAGGGAAGGAGATGGAAACTGATGGTAGAATGCACCTTATGTATTGTGCACATGCAGCACTTCTGGCAGGACTCCTGAGACAGGGATGCAGGGGCTCTGCCTCAGCAGGAGGCACTAGGGACATGCCTGAGAGCCCTTTGACCTGTACATTCTGGAAAGGGAGGGGCAGTGCCCACCTCTGGTCCACAGGTGTAAGCACTTGTGGAGGGCCCATGTGAGCACCAAGGTTGGATGGGAAGAGGCAACAGGGAGAAGAAGGGGACACACAGCTGGGGACAGAGGTGACAGGGAGAAGAGGGAGACACAGAGCTGGGGACGACCAGATATGTGGGAAAAGTGGATGATGTAGGGAGGGAAGGCCACCAGCCACGGTGCCTGGGGATCCCCGACTGGTTGATCCTTGGATGGGCCAGTGTGCTTTGTGGGCTGACAGCAGGAGACCCAGAGCTCAGTGTCATGTCAGAGAATTGCTTCTTAACTTGGGGTTATATGTGGCCCGAGGGCACAGGGTGCTGGAGATGAGGGAGCCCATGATATTTGGGGAGGGGGTGCCAGCACAGGGTGGGGCGTAGATAATACAAGAACCTTCACCATCCCTCAGAGTAGCAGGATGGGGAGAGGCAGCCAGGGGCTACCAGGGGACATGGGGAGACAGGCATGGTACCCTTCCCTCATAAGTGAGGGAGGGACTTGGGTTTGAGGCATTCCGCTGCTAGGAAGCCAGACTCACATCCTTCCTATGTGACCTGGGGAGTCACTTGGGCCACAAGCCTCCTTTGTGAAATGATGCGATGGGAGCAGACACACTCTAGTCCTTTCTGTGCAGTCTATACCTCACTCTTGGGCACTGGCATAGACTCCCAGCCAAGCCTGCCCAGGCTCAGCAACCCCCTCTGCCCCCATTGCTTATCTCTCCTGACAGAAGCCTTCGCTTATGCCCAGGCACATGAGGGACCTCTGCTCTTCATGGCCCCTCCTCTTGCCCACCCTCCTGGTAGGGACCCGATGGCAGCAGTGGTGTTTCTAGGGCCCATGCTTGACCCCTGCCGCCCAAAGCCCAGGAACACGGGGAGGGGTGGTCGAGGTGAGCCAGACCCCGTCCTTGCTTTACCTGGCAAACAGCCACTTGCATCATGGCATCCAGGCCCCCCTCAGGGGCATCCAAGTTTCCAGAAATGAGCTGTTTGCCCACCTCACGCTGAAACTGACTGGAGTTATCTGTGAGCTTCAGCACATGCTTGAAGGCAAAGGGAGGCTGGCACTGGGTGTCCTTGGTCGGGCACGGGTGTTTCAGCTTCTCAGGATGGGTGTTGACGAAAGGCAGCACCGTCTTGTCCACAAAGGAGCCAAACCCTGTAGGGGAACCAGAGCAGTGAGGCCAGCCGGCTGCTAGTCCAGCCCCACAGGGATGCATGGTGCCCCAGGAGGGGTGGCCCGGTCCTGGGTACAGCTAGCTTCCCGCAGCTTACAGGGCCCTGGGCCAGGGCAAGGCTGGCCCTGCACAGAGGAACCTACATTTTACCAGCCCCATATAATGTGCACACAGAATCATCTGAGGAGAATCAGGAAAGGCTTCATGGAGGAGGCGGCACATGACCAGGCCTCAAAGGAGGCTCTTGATTCTAAGACTGCAGAATTGGGAAGAGGCCTGGCCAAGGATGGGCCATTGGACACAAGCTCACGACTGAGAGAGGGAGCTGGCCCTTCGGGGTCCTCAGCCCCTCTGGCAGTCAGGCTGGTGAGGCCCTCAGGGGGCCAAAGACCAGTTTCACTGGGATGTGGTTTCTAAAGTCTAACCAAAAATCAGGCTCAGGGATCTTGGCTCTGGAGAAAGACCCTCAGGCTGGAGGGTGGACCCCCATGCCTTCAGGCTGGAAGGTAGACCCAGTACCCTCTGCCTGGAGGGCAGATCTCCATGCCCTTGGGCTGGTAGAGGTAGGGACCTGGTGCAGCTAGCACCTGTAAAGGGAGTGTCTTCAATGAGGAGTTCCCAGAGTCAGTGAACTATGCACACATGTATGGACAGTGAAGTCCTATCAAAGGTTATTCATAAATGGCCACCCTGGCCTTGGCATCTATCCCCACTCCAGAGGCTTCAGTTCAGGCTGCCATTCACAGGGGGCAGGCCAGGGACAGGAAGGGCAGAGAAACAAGTGCACTCGGGCCTTCCTGTCCTCAGAGGCCTAGAGTCCAGCCAGGAGCTCTGTCTCGCCTGTGGTTCTGGCATGGCCCAAGCCTGGAAGACTGGGAGATCCCCAGAAGGGAAGGCAAAAAACCACTCCAGGAGGGAGGAGAGATCTGAGCCAGCTGGGACCTCCAGAAGAGGATGGCCCTGGGTTCAAATTCCCCTTCTATGTGACCCTGGTCAAGTCATGTCCACCCCTCTATGTCTCAGTTTCCTCATCTATAAAATGAGGTGGAGGGACTTGCCCTCCTTTAGCATCCTTTTTAGCTCAAAATCTCTGAACCCAGAATGCTCCTGGAAATCTGGGGTCGGGGCTCTGTGTCCTAACACCCTGGGTCCACAGAGGCCAGCAGAGGTGAGAGCCACAGGTGGCAGGAGCAGATCAAACCAGCAACCACTGGGAGGACAGGGCCTCCTCCCAAGTCCCTGAGCCCAGCTGGTGGCCCAGCTCCTCTGCCTGCCCTGGGCACACAAATACCTATGCGACCAGATTCAGTGATCTCATTCAGAGCCCTCAGAAGGTCTCCTCCCAGCTTCTTCACATTGATCAGGTCATCGTACATAGAATAGGACAGGTCCATGAGGTAGTACAGGTCGATGGGGTAGCCCTTGGCCCGTTTGAAGGTGAGGTCGAACATTGCCGTCTGACCTGCCAGGGAAGACAAGACAGGAATTGGTGGTACCAGGACTCCTCAGAGGATAGTCCTCATAGAGCTGCCCGGGAAGCCTGGCTGCCACTACTCTCCACATCTCTCATGCACTGGGCAGTCCTCTACACATGAACACGGCCACTTTGCTGAAGGGGCCTGTCTCGGGACCTGCCCTCAGCTTCCTTGGACCAGCTTGTCACATACATGCTGGCAGCCATGGAGAAAGACTTCTCTTCCCCCTTTTTTGGGCCTGTACCATCCTGGCAGCAGCCAGGACTGAATCACACTGGGTGAGGAGTATGGGAACACAGGACCCTGTCTTCGAAGTCTCAGATAAGCCACAGAAAGGTGAACCACCTTCGTTCAGAAGTCACTGAGCCTGAAGAGTCAGTCTGTCAATAAATAGTTCTTAAACACCTACTATGTGCCAAGCATGGAGCTGACTCACTCTTTCCCTCTCTTCCTAAGAGCCTGGAATCTGGAGGTAAAAAAGGGTTAGGGTTGGGAAACCTTGGGTCAATCTTTTCTCTTCTCTGGGCCTCAGTTTCCTAATCTGTACATTGAGGGCTGGACTGGGTGGTTTCTGAGGCCCTGCCTGCCTCTAGCCCACTGGCCCTTCAACTTTTCTTCAGTTCCTACTGAGTGCCAGCCCTAGGGGAGATTTGGCATTTGGATAGAACATGGTCCTTGGTCACTGGGGGTGATCAGGAACTTGGTCCCTTCTGCCCCATGGCCTGGCCTGCTCCAGGTCTGGGAGGATCCTTGGAGATATCTGCTGAAAGCCCCCCCCTCATAGCCCCAGCCAATGCTTGGGCAGCCCAAACCCCACCTGGTCGCAGCCGGAGTTGGACATTCTGAGGTGTCAGCTGGGATCTCTTGCCACCAGGTGGGTCAGATCTTGAGTTGACCATGCTGTGGGGATCCACGATGTCACTCTCCTGGCAGCCGCTCTGTAGGAGCTGCTGTCTGGTGTCACAGCGAATTGAATCAGGCTCGCCTCTTTCAGCAAAATTCTAGAGAAAGAAACCAAGGAAAAGATGAGAGGGACAAAAAGAGAGGGATACCAGCAGCCGAGCCCAGTTGAGAGGAAGAACTCTGTCCTGGATGGGACCTGGGACTCCAGTGACTGGTACAAGGTAGCGGGGTCATTGCTGTTAACTGGCCCAACCACGCCCCCAAAACCAAACAAACAAACAAAACCTGGAACTCAGGGGCCTGGATCTGTGGTAAGATGAGGGCACAGAGCTATCCTAAAGCCTGAGACAGGGGCCATACTGAAACATGAGGCTGGCCTGCTGTGTCCAAGGCTGGCCCTCTGTGTCCCAGACTGGTCCACTGCATCCAAGGCTGGCCCTCTGTGTCCCAGACTGGTCCACTGCATCCAAGGCTGGCCCTCTGTGCCCCAGACTGGTCCACTGCATCCAAGGCTAGCCCTCTGTGTCCAAGGCTGACCCCTCTGTGTCTAAGACTGGCTTTCTGGGTCCAGGCTTTTCTTTGTTTCCTTACCAAAATTCCTCATGAATAGGAGAAAGGAGGATGGCCACTGGTCTAAACACTGGGGTGGTTTTTCTTCATATTTATCTCCAACTTGGAAACTGAACTTTCCCTTTCACTTCTGTCTCCTTTGCTGGTCAAAGCCACCACTAGCTGGGGTTCTGCCAGGCAGTCTCAAGACTTCCTGGCTCAGCCTCCTTGGTCCATAGCAGGTCTGCCTGGCATGTTCCATGACTCAACTTCAGAGGGCAGCTTTTTAAGGCTTATCACCTCTAAGTGGGATTATTTGAAATCTTTCTCATTGATCACAGCAAAAGTTTCGGGTCCCTAGGCTGAGGATGTCTCTGGCTACAGCCCGTGAGGACCTGACCCAGAAGGCAGAGGGCCTCGGACCTTTGTAGCCCCTCACAAGCCCAGAAGCAGTGGGGTCAGCAGAGAAAGCTGAAGGCAGGACAAGTCTTGGGCTCCCTCCCCTTCTTGCTATTTTTAGTGTGTCTTACCAGCTTCTTACACCAGGCACAGCCGGGTGCTAACTTGATGCACTCCTGGCAGGTGTTGACTTTGTACTTGGGACATTCCTGGGAAAGAACTGGAACAGAGAACAAGGCATTCAAACTGGAGACTTTTCCATCCAGCCCCAACCTATCCCTCTGCCCTCACCCTCTCTTCTCCCATCCCCAGGTGGGTCTGGGTCAGAAAGGTTGCAGCTGCTCCTGGGGCCATCGATGTAATTGCCTTAACCCAACCAACCTAAACCTGGAGCTCAAGAGCCTAGGCCTGGGCCTTTCCCTTCCCCCTCACCCCCCATAAAGACCCTATCCCTGGGAGCATAGAGAGGAGCTTGCTCCAACACTCCCATTTCTGGGTTAGTCTGGGAATCTGACTTGCCTATTCCTTTGTATTTGTGGTTACAAGGGTTTTGGTTTTTCTTTTTGTTTTAGGGGAGAAGAAGAAAAAATAGGTTTTTGCTAATTAAAAACAATGAAATCAAATCAATGTGTGTTGAGTTGAAAGGAACCCCTCCGGTCCTCAGTTTCCTAGCCTGTAATATGAGGGAATAAACTAGATGATCCCTAAGCTCTCCTCTGCTGCACTCATCTGCTCCAGTTCTGTGACTGTCAGTCCCCCGCTGTAAGGCTTCTTCACAGCTCCAAGCAGGAGATAAAAGAAAGGCCAGCAGGACTCACCTGATGGTGGAATCAGCAGCCCCACCAGGGCGATAACCAGGAAGCTGTAGCAAGACATCGACTCTGAGACTGGGGGCCCAGCCCCAGGCAACTTTGGGCAAGCCTGGAAGGGAGGCAAAAGTGTGGGAGCTGTTGGCAGGGAAACAGCAGGGCCAGGCCCCATTGAGAAGAGAAGGGGAGTTCGTATTTACTCACAATTATATTTTTGGAAGAAACACTGTAATGCTACCATAACAAGGGCACGTGATTCAGGGTCATGAGCACTGAAAGATGACATTAAGATGCCCCAAACTGGACAGAAAATGGGGGAGATCTGCCAGTTTCTATAATGACTTATTCTCCTTTGTGAGGAAAGAAGACCCACGCCTTGGGGACTCGCAGCAGCAGGTGGGATGTAAGGAACCAGAAATGACAGCAGAAAAGGAGAGGTAGCTATAAGAACTGGCCTGGGGGAAGTATGCCTCAGAGAGGAAGTCCAAGCTGGAGTAGCAAGAAGCCTCCAATGGACTGAGTTTCAAGATGGCAAAGAAAGTAGGAGACAGAATGATCAGGAAAAAAAATCCCAGATGGCCTCACTGCCAATAGCAGCTCACCTCCCAAATAGGTGGACATTCCTAAGACTTGACTTCTATGTCTGCTTTTTGTACCTGAAGATAATCAAAGTGCACTCCCCTTAAAACAATCTCATCCAGAAATGTTTCTTACACAGACTGACCTTTCCCTCAATTTCAAAAACTCAAGCATTTTTATATAATATCATATTCATTAGTCCTATCACGTATTTTATGCTGAATAAATTTTCAAATTTCCTGAGCAATCCCAAGCAAAATTAGCTTTGAATTAATGGCACTGGTAATACTTGATTCAGTTGTGTAGCCAAGCCCAAGCAGTATTGAGGGAGAAGAGAAGGAGCTTCTGTGGCAACTAAGGGACCAGGAAAGTCCCTGTCAAGAGGAAAGGAAGTCTCACCCATAGGAGAGAGGGCTGATGCAGGATTCCACAAAGATGCAACCTCAGTGGTTTCCTCTGTTTCCAACTGATTCCCAAAGAAGCCAAGAGGCTTCTGAGTAGGAAGAGGCCAGGATGGGATGGAGGGAAAGTCTTAGAATAGGCGCTCCGGGCCATGCGGAGTCTGCCTGGATGGGGGAAGCCCCAAGCAAGAAAGGTTGCACAAGAGTATTGTCCCCAAAGTTGCCTCCGCTACTACCCAGAAGCCACTGTGGTTTATGGAGGTTACCTGTTTGGCACAAGTATGGGCAGGGCTGCCCCAGGGGAACACTCCTGGAGACCAGCAAAGGCTAGGGCCAGAGCAAGGAAAGCTCTGCTTTCTTTAACCACCATACCCAAAGTGGGCCCCCTTCATTAAACCTCATCCCTCATCTCTTCACCATGACTGATCTGCCAACACCTCAGTGACTACCTGACTGGGAGCTAAGCGTACCCAGGAGAATGAGAATGGGGTGAGGGAAGAGTCAGAGTCAAGAAGAGATGGGGAAGGGGAGTTCCTGGAGTTCACCATCTTGCTTGGAGATGATTCTTGGCTTTGCCCCCAAAGTCTTCTTCTGGAGACGGCACGCAGGCCTGTCCCTGAGCTGGGCATGAGGTACAGGAAGGTAAGCTGATCATGGGTCTCCTTGGTTCAGTCCCTAGGATCCCAGCTCAGCCCAACCTGCTCTGTGGCTGCTTCCTGGCCCCAGGCCTTGGAGGAGGAGCTGTGACATCTGCTCTGAGTGGTTTTCTGGTGTAGGTGATGGTTTTCTACCAAGTGATCCACACACCTATTCTGGTCTCTCTTTTGGTCAGAACAGGTGCTAGGGCTGGGTTGACTGGATTTAGCTCTGGGAGTCACTGAGAGGAACAAGAGTGACCTCCAACCAACCGGGCACTCCCCTCTGTTCAGGAGTGGAGAGGCAGCCCAAGATTGAGGCCTTGCCTGGAAAGTGTGCTGATCAGGCATGCTGAGAACCAGGATTCGGGGGCTCCTGGACCACTATCTCCCCACAATCATAGGCCCAGAAGCTGGAAGGACTGTACCGTCTGATCCAAGGGGAGAAGAAAACTCAGGCAGTCCAGAGAGAGCCCATCTGGAAGGATCAGTGCATGTTCCAAGCTCATGAGTCAGGGCCTTTTCCCTCCATGCCATTCTCTGGTTACTGCCCCAGCAGTTGCCACCTCCCCCACCCAGTCAGCTAGCCCCAAAGCAAGCAGCAAGTACCTAAAAATGCTTTGTGAATGATTGATTGATTGATTGATTGGTGGCACTTACATTTGATTCGAGCTCTGTAAAAAACAGGGAAGACTTTGTGCCTGAAAAGGATGTGTCTCAGGGTGGCTGGCACCCAAGGCCAATGGACCCAGGACAGGCAGTGGAGGCAAAAGGGTATCTTTCCCAACCACCTTGCCAGAAGGCAGTTGTATCCTCTGCATTCCTGTACCCCAGACCTTCAGAGCAAAGCCAAAGGGGGCCTAGCATGGGCCAAGACCAGAAAAAAGCAAGACTCGGGACCGTGGCATCATGCCTGTTGTTGGTTTGCGGCTCTACCTCCCACCTCTCATCCTGGAAGAAAGGAAGTACTGCCTACCCCAATCTCATGGTGGTCCAACAGAAACCCTACTGTCATCTGTGTCCAGGGGACAGGCAAGGGTGCTCTGGGTTCAAGGATGCCAGCAAGGATGCTTGGTAAGGTGCCCCAGTGCTAAGTGGGGGCAGGGGACAAGCCTCGGCTGGACCTGTGATCTGACAGGACATGTGCACAAATGCAAACATACATGACCAGACTTCCCTGAAAAGATGGCATCATGCACAGAGTACCGAACTTGGGGTGAGGAAGACCCACTTCACACCTCACTGCCAGTGTGACCTTGGGTAATATACTGTGCCTCAGTTTCCTCATCTGTAAAATGAGTGGGACTCAGTGGCTCTAGCTCTCTGTCTAGTCTCCCAGGCCTCACAAAATCCCGTGGGTGGGACACCACAGCACCATTTAACCAGATAGGTTACTTAACCAGACAGAGGACCAGCTCAGCTAGTTCCTGTTAGAGGCAGGATTTGAATACAGCCTTCTCCTGCCTATCTGTTCAGGATGAAGTTATTCCAATTTCATGATAGTCTCTCTTTTCAAAGGTCATCAACAACACCCCCACCCTCCCCCAACCCCAGGCCTTAAG
Source organism: Potorous gilbertii (assembly GCA_028658325.1). Taxonomy (NCBI): domain Eukaryota; kingdom Metazoa; phylum Chordata; class Mammalia; order Diprotodontia; family Potoroidae; genus Potorous; species Potorous gilbertii. The sequence continues at coordinate 298,534,995 of CM053770.1, read as the reverse complement.
ACAAAAAGGCAGAGCACACGCAGCCCTATGAAAGAAGCATCCAATTCACTAAGAAAAGAACCCCCCAAGAATTCTCACACCCAACAAGCTGCTGAAAATGACAAAAGTGAGCTCAAAGACCAGTACACTGGTGCACTGTTGGTGGAGTGGGTGCAGGGTCAACTATTCTAGAAAGCAATTTGGAATGATGCTATAATTATAAGAGAAATGACTAAAGTGTCCATCTTCCTTGGCCCAGAGACCCCATAACTAGCCAGCTATCTTGAAGAGGTTGGACAGAAAGGTTTCATATCCACCAATATACTCCTGATGGTACCACAAGGGTTCTACTTCCTTAAACCAAACTCTTGACATCCCCTCCTCCCTCTGACCTCCCCATAGGCCAACTCTTCCTCCTCCTCATGCCTCCTAAGTTTGCTCTTCCTCTTCTACCAAGGGCTGGCCCCCACAGCAAGCCCTGGGTTCCAACCAGGCTGCCTGAGCACAGGACATAGTCCTGCTGGCCACTCTCTCCTGGGCCCTCCTTTTTATTTTCCCCTAGCACAAGCCTCCTCTCCTCTGCTGAGGCACCCCTGCTTCTACTCTTGCCCTCTCGGTGGCAGGGGACATTCTCGATCCCTCTGCTCCTGGACACTAGGCCACTGACCTATTCTGGGTCTCCTCCCATCTGGCTGACCGTGCCCTTCTCGGTCTCTTTTCTGTTTGCATTTGCTTGTGGGTTATCTCAGGAATTTGGTGTCAGAGGTGGAGGGCCACAGGCGGCTGGTACTCCCGGATATGAGCAAGCCCACTCCCCACAGTGGTCTGGGGTACTGTAGTGACTGAAGACACCCTGAGATTCTTGGGGTATGTGTAAGGGAGAGACTCTGTGAATGGGTGTGGAGGGGAAAGAGTCTGGTGCTGCTCAGAGGGGCTGGTTTAGGGCTACTTGGGAAGAGGGAGTGGTGGCTAGTCTGAGGGAGACCCACTCTCTCCTAGTGCTTGGCTCTAGTAAGGCCAACCTCTGGCCAGTGACGGACATGGTCACATTCCCTCTGCCTTCAAGGATGTTCTTTATTTAGACCCCAGCCCCCATACTTTCTACCAATGCCTTCCCAGACTGACCACCAGAATCACTGAACCAGAGACACAGAACTGAAAAAGTACTCAGAGTTCCTCCCTGCCCCACACTGCTGCCCCCACAAGGTGACAGGTCCAGCAGGTACTTGGCTAGCCTCCCCCCAGATCGCCTGGGTCAAGGACCTGACCACCTCCTCCCCAGGGGAGCTGTTCCACGCTTTGCTGCCTCTACTGAAGCCACTTCCTTTGGCTGGAAATCTGCCCCTGCTCCCCTGTGCTCCAAGAGGAAGGCTGGGACAGCCTTCAGGGGTCTGAGGACAGCTAGCCTGCCCCCAGTCTTTCCAGCTCCTCTGGCCGCCTCCTGCGGGGGTCTAGAATGGTTGGATCCAGAGCCTCTGAGCAATTCTTGGTCTAGACCCAGGATCTCATAGCAGGATATCTTGCCACAAATGCTGGCTTGGATGCATTTCTAGTCTGTGAATATCAACCCTCTGCTCCAGACTCTAGGAGGCACACATACCCACCTTGGTGGATTAGTGGGGGAGACTCCTGGGGAGCCAGACCACCCAAGGTCAATATGTGAGAGGAGACTCCTTGGGAGCCAGACTGCTCAAGGCCGATACGAGGGAGTGTGCGGAAGGATGGTGCCAACACTCCAGAACAATGTGGTTGAACGCCTTGCTTGGGACTCAACAGCAAAGTTTCTGTGGTGGCCTGTCCTCCCGCTATGGCCCTGGGCTTTGAGGCCAGCCCCACAGAGCTGCTTGTTTTCTCAGGACTGTGGTTGGACACCAAGTCACAAGGGTAGGTGGCCGCCCATTCACTGTGCTGGGCCACCCTTCTTCCCAGCCCAGCCTTCCCTGAGAGTCTTGGGGGCAGCAGTACCTGACTGAGAGGGTGAGACCAGCATGGGGCCGGTGGGTAGACCCCTGCTATCTTGGAGAACAGGCTCAGGGGCAAGGGAAATGGGCATTTTTAAGCACCTACTGTATACCAGACACCATGTATGTGCTCTACAACAACTCTGTGAGAAGGGTGCTACTATTGTCCCTAATTTACACTGAGGAGACTGAGGCAGGGAGCAGGGGACGAAAGGCTTGTCCTGAGCCCCCAGTAGGAAGCTCTTGAAGCTGGATTTGATCTTCCCAGCTATGGGAGTGTATAAAAACTAAACAGTAACTGTCTTTTACCCAGCAAGCGGGAGGGTCTTGCCCTCCCAGGATTAAAGGGGCCATCCCTTGAAAACTACTTAAAGAGGATGATTCACTGAATGGGTGATGCCTCACTCAATGATCACTTGATTAGGCCTTAGCCTAACAAGGCCAGGGTCTTCCATTGCAAATATCTGGTCACTGGATCCAGTGGGGCTCTGGAGGGGACAGTGAGGCTGGTGACCTTGCACAGCCTTTCCTCCCTCAAATCCAAGTCAACAGCCAGTCATGTCATCATTTCCCTGATGTCACAGTCCTCTTCTAAAATGGACAAACACATCAACAACCCAGCTGTGAAGTGAATGGCGATCTGTATAAGTGAAGGAACTTCACTGATTTTTCAGTGGGACCTCCAGAGATGCCCCCGGGGGCTCTGTGCCTTTCTGTTCTCTAGGCCTAAGACTTTTATTTTAGTTGCTCTTGGGCTGGGACCTTTGTCCATTCGGCAGAGCCACGGTCAGCAAGGGAGGCCAAATGTCACTCCTTCCTCTTCTGGATGCCCAGGCTGACCTGTGCCACCATCCAGGGCTGTGCCCTTCCGAAGATCCCACGTGGGTTTTGCTGGGTCCCCGATGTGGCTCAGCCAGGTCTGGCTTGGGATGCCAGTTGAGCTCATTTAGGACTGTGTTTAGATGCAGAGTTGCTAGGCCCCAAGTGAGGGCTTCTAGGACCAGCATGCCGGGGCCCTGCCTGGTATGCATGAGGCTAAGGTGACCATGGCTGTACTTCCTGGGTGGGTTTGGGCTTCCTCAGGAACTCTTGTGGTCAGATAAATGATCTCTGACTCAGTGAGGGAGAGGTCATTGTGAGAGCAGTCACGTGACAGAGATAACAGCAAGATGGAGGGACTTGGGGCCAGAGCGCCTGTGTTTCAATTTTGCCTCTGCTGGCTAATCATGTGACCTGGGTAGGTCACTTCCCTCTCGTTGGGGCTCAATTTCCCTTCTGTAAAATGAAGGGGCAGGTCCAGCTGGGCCCTGCGGTCTGTGATGTGCCCTTTGGCTCTGCTTCAGGCCACATCATCCTCCTCCTGCTTTATCCCTCCCTGAGTACTGACCCAGGCATTTCCTCCTCCTCCTCTTCCATGGAGCCTCTGCCTCTAACTCCCTCTGAAGAGCAGCAACACTCTAACCCATGCCTGGCACACAGTAGGTGCTTAATAAATGTTTACTGTTCCGCCCTGAGCACCAACCCAGGTGGTCCCTCCTCCTCCTCCTCCTCCTCCATGGAGCCCCTGGCTGCCCCTAATTCCCTCTGGAGAGAGGTAGCACTCTAACCCATGCCTGGCACACAGTGCACACTTAATACATGTTTTCTGACTGACACACTTCAGTTGTCTAATAAAACAAGGGTTTAGTCTAGACCTGTGATAAGGTGTGGATGCTGAGTCTGGCTTCCCAGGGCTGGGACAAGCTTTGAAGTGCACTTAGAATTAGGGTTAAGAAGAAGACTGTTATTGCTCTTATTCGGGGCTGGCAGGATCGGGAGTGCCTATCCACTGCCCTCATTTAACAGCTGAGACACTAGGAGGGGAGCCTGGGCACCTGGTGGCTCGGCCCTCCCTGGGGATCTTGGCTTGAGCTAGCTGGGCTGGAAGGTGATGCTGTCCCACTTCCCAGTAGGCATGTGCTCCATGCTCCAAGTTTCCAGAGAGCTCTGGAGGACCTGGGCCAGCCTTACAAAAGCCCTGAGACAGAGGGGGTGCGGGTCTCAGTCATCCCATTGGATGGCTGAGGGTTTGGAGGCTGAGAAGCCAAGGGAGTCACTGGGAGTGCACAGCTGGAGACTGGTAGAGGCAGGATCCGAACCTGAGCCTTCCTGACTCCAGGTCTCTTGTGATCATCTGCCTTGGGGGCTCATCCATGCCCACTCAGCCCCGAGGCAGAGTGTGAATCTCATTTCACCCCCAACTCAGACACGGGGGCTATCTCTGTACCCCATAAGATCTGGCCCCTCTTTTCTTCCTGCTGCCTTCTCTGGTGGTCCTAAGAGGAAGGGACTAAGGCCCCAGAAATCCCTTGAGGGGAAGGAATTCTGTAAGTGAAGGCTGCCCAGCTTGCTGCCAAGTTCCTTGCCCCACTCCCTGCCCAGTTCCCCTGGCCTCAAGGCAGCCTGGCCTTATCTGGAGAGGATCCAGCTCTGAGTCAGGTGTCTGGTCTCTCCATCTGTGAGTGGAGGGGCCTGAGATAGGGGGCCTACGAGGTCCTTTTATGCATCAGCCTTAGGGGGCCACCTACACTGGGATACAGTGCTGGGTAGGGATGGGGAGCTGAGAAGTCAGCAGTCAATGACAAGCAGAGTCCTGCACCCTGAGGAGGAGCCAGAGCCTGTCCTCAGCCTAGTTCAGGCCACCTCGCCAGAGTGGGCACTGACTGGGAGGACCTCTCCTCGGGAGACATGCAGAGGTCAGAGCTTATTACTCCGGGAGTCGTGGGAAGGGGTCTGTTCTGGGGCCCAAGCCAAGTGCACCATGACTGTGGTCACTGCCCCTTGCTGACCTCTGGGCTCCAAGCTCCTGCTCTGGACCTCGGTTTCTCCACACATACAAAATGAAGTGTGGGTCTAGATGACCGCTGACATCCTTGGGGTAGGTCCAGCTTACGCCTCCAAGATCCCAAGAGACTCCCACATGTGAAAGGCTGAAGGTCCTGACTCCACCTGATCATCCCCTGGGCCCTGAGACTTCCATTGCTGTCTTCCATTACCATAAGCCCCCACCAGGGCCATGTTCAGCTGATCTCAGATTCCCCTCCCTACAGAGGAGGGCAGCAGGCTTGCCTAGGCAGAGGTGGGATGGCCTGCTGACCACCTAGACACATCCTGGAAGCAGTGGTTCCCCCTGCCTCCCCATGGAGGACTCTCAGATTTGAGGGCAAGCCAAAGTGGGCAGAACCTGGCCCCTTTCCTCCCAGTCAGTACCTCCACCACGCTGCCCATGTTGGGGCAGCCATCCATAGCCTGCCAATCCTGGGGGCTCACAAACCCTCCTCAGTTGCCAGGCCCCTGGGCATCACCTCAACATGCCAGCCTGGAATGACAGAGACCCTGCCCAAGGAGGCAGCCGCAGGTGTCCCCTGGGGGGGGCTTCTCTGCCCCACAGAGCCCTCCCCAAAGATGAGATGGTGCCTAGCCTCACCTGAGTGTTGGTTTTCTGCTTAGCTCTCAGTCTGCTGCACATCTAGCTTGAACGGGGACTGGTTTAGCTGCAATCTGGCCAGAACCAGGCCTGACCCATTCCCAGAGGAAGGGCTGTGCTTCAGGGCTCTGCCGAGAGCTGGTTTGGTGTTACCCAAACACAGAGGAAGTAGAGCCCAGAAAGTCGTGTGGGCGGGGGAGAGAAGAGGAAGCTGCCCCCCACCCCCACCCCAGCCCTGGCCCTAGCCCACAGAAGTTGGGGGAAGACAGGCAGGTCCCAGGCCTCTCGCTACTCCTCTCAAAGACTGAGACTGAACTGGACTGGACCTTTGAGGCTAGCAGCACCTGACCTGACCATCTACAACAGGTCCCATGTCTAGACATGCTTGAATACTTCCACTGATGGGCATCTCACTACTTCTTGACACTGCCTGCACCAGCTCTATCTCCTGGGAAGATTGTTCCATGCTTTGAGCCTGACCTCTGCTGACTGTCTAAAGATAAATCACTGAAAGCTGTTTATGCTGGGTAATGAGGCTCTCTTTGTCCCTTGGCATGGGGCAGGAAGGGTGACCCTGTTTTCTTTAAGACATACTGTCAAGGTAAAAAAAGATGGAAGCATGAGCCCAGAGAGGGACAGGTCTATAGTTAGAGGCCCAGTCTGGCCTCCTCCCCCAGGATCTGATCTGTTAGAGTGCTGACCAGACCTCAGTCCTGGAAACCAAAACGTGAGACTCTGAAGGGTGGTGACTGTCAGCTTTCTGCCTACGCCATGGTACCTGGGTCCAAGGGTCTGACCCAATGCCCAATCTGGTGCCCACCAGACAGCATCTGCTCAGTGACCAGCTCAGTCCCTACAACATGGCACTCGCTCACTGCCCCACTTGAAGCCTGACACAGTGCCCACAGCATGGCATCCACTCAGCACCCAGTCCAACCCACCACATGGCACTCCATGCAAGCCTAGTACTTAGAACATAGCTCTTGCTCAGTGCCCAGCCCAACACTCACAACACAGTACCTACTGAGTTCATATTTCTTGGATCATCCTTACTTGGTTGGGTAGAAGGGTGAGTCCCTCCTGGGCACAGCTAACCAGGGATTCAGAGATGGAGACATCAGTTTCCTTAGTCCAGATGGCCCTGGAGGATCAACTTTCTTTAGCTCCTCATATGAAGCTGGTCCTAGGACTCAGAACTGGACTCCAAATGGCAAGTCCAGACAAACACCTGTTATATTAACAGGAGAACCAAACAGGGAAACTGAGGCCCAGAGACATGAAAAGCCTTGGCCCGGTCACACCTCCTCAAGCTGAACAGCTGAACCTTCTTTGTGTTCTTGGACCCCAGCATCAGAGGGAATGGAGGTAACCCCTTGGAGGTCTCGGTTAACATTTAAAAGGACAATCTAGAAAACAGGCTTGTTGCTAGCAGGACCCTTTCCTGTGGCCACATCAGCTCTGCCATAAAGTGGGGTGGGTCCCAGGCCAGAGCAGGCTTCTGAGCTTTGGAGTGACATGGGCTCCAGCGTATTTACTGGGTTAACTTCAGACCCAGCCCGGCCCCCACAAACCTGACTAGACTAATCTCAACTTTTTGTCTTGAGGTACCAAGGCCAGAAGGTTCCAGCCTGGTCAGGCCAGGTTTGTCCCGACTCCTCTGGGCTTCATGGGCCAGCATGGGAACAGAGTAAACTGAAGGGCTCTCCCTTGGGCACCCTGTACAAGGAGGGCACTGCAGGGCCCTGGCCCAGGCCTCCTGCTCCAGGCTGGCCCCCACATTCCTAGGGCTGCCTAAGACTTAGCAGGTCCCAGGCCCAGGAATGCCCTGCCTGCAGAACAGGATCCTACGGGAAAGGGGCTCTCATCAGCCTGTGGCTGAGTAGGGCAGAGCCAGGGGTGGGGGGTAGGAACCCCATAAGAGGTTCTGAGTCTGATGGGGCAAAGGATGCTGACATGCCTCTCCTGGGGGCCCTAGTGCTTGGTGTTACCAGGAGATGGCCAGGCCTTCTGCTTCCTGAGGAAAGCAGGGCTCACTGGCCCATGGTGGCCCCTTGCCTCCACGTGCTCCTTAGGGTTCCATCTCCTGTTTCCCTGGGGGACTTTCCCCACACCTTGAGCTCCACAGTCTTATGGAAATACTCCCATAAAGGATCCTCACACATTCTGGGGTCTGCCAGGCCTCCCTTATTCTGTGGGTCCTGGGGAAACAGGGTTTTTGAATCCAGCGTAGGACATTCTATGGCTCTGCTTCCTTGCATTTTGTTACGTTTGGCCCAGTGTTTTAGCTTAGCAACCATAAAATCAGTCAGTCAACAATCACTTACTATGTGCTAAGCCTTGGACAAGGCTCTGGAACACAAAGACCAGAAATTCCACCCTCAAGCAGGGCATGTTCTGTGGGACTGGAGACCACCTGTGCACAAGCTTAGATTAAATTGGAATAAATATATGGAGTTTGGGGCCTTAGACAAAGCATTAACAAGTGGAGGATGGGGAAGCAAGGAGGGCAGTACCAGCTGAGGGAGGGGGCAGAGAGGGTAGTACCAACTGGGGGAGGGAGCAGGGAGGGCAGTGCCAGCTGGGGGAGGGGCAATAACAGCTGGGGGGGTAGGAGGGTAATGCTCTTCATGTGAAAGTGGTCCTTGAGTCTGATCTTGAAAGGAGCCTGGGTTCAAAGGGAAAGGCTAGAACAAACCAGAGGGTAGCCTCTGACTTAAGCATACAGCACAGACCGAGTTGTAGCCACAAAACCGACTCAGAAATATCAAAAGGCACAAAATCATCCCTGTGTGTCGGTCAACACAGAGAGAAGGTGAATGTGAGCCCCAGGTTGTCCTTGGTGTCCCTCTGCATCTCCTGCCAACTACCAAGAGGCCATCCATCCTTCATCCATGATGCTGGTGAAAATGTTCAAGAGGCCAGGGCCAGCAAGGATACCTGGGGCACTCCATCATAGACCTCCTTCCAATCAACCAGTAATGACAGCCCTGAGTCAAGGAGGGGCCAGTCTAGCCCTGGAGACACTCATGTAAAGGAATGCACAAAATAGACAAAGGAATGTGGGGAGAGGGACTGGACTAGGAAAGGCCTTATAGAAGGTGGTAACCACTTCCTGAAAGTGTGGGGGGGCCCTCAGCCTTTGTGTCTGTTCCCCTGGCAATGCGTCCCCTTGGAGCTAGTGCTGAGGTGATAAACTCAAGAGATACTGGTGCCGGCCTTGCCATCCACACCAGCTAGTGGGGCCAGGGGCTGGCCGTGTGAGACCCAACCACAAAAGTAAACCATCATGGCACAATCAGGCCCATTTCTAGGAATAAAATGTCACAGCTGCTCTGTCTTCCAGGTCTCTCCTAAGAAGTTTCTTGTCAGATGGATCAATTGATAAGTGCCAGGCACAGTGCTAAGTCATCCCCATTCATTTTTCCTCTGATTGCTAGAGTGCCCAGCTTTGAGTCAGGAGACCTGGGTTCAAGTCCTACTCTGGGCCAAGCTGGCTGTGGAACCCTGAGCCAATCACTGGCTCTCAGTGCCCGAGGCCTTGCTCTAAGGGGGCATTTAGCCTAAGGCCAATCAGAGGGCTCTCTCTCTCCCCCTTTCCTTCTCCCTCTCCTCTCTCTCTGTCTCCTTCCTTCTCTCTCCTCTTTGTCTCATTCTCTCTATCTCTGATTCCCTGTCTGTCTCTGTTTGCTGGGTCACAGAACCTCATCTTGGTGCTTAGTCATCACCAGAAGGGCACTGTGAAGGGCTCGGTCCCTCTGAGGCCTCAGCGGGCCAGGGCCCATGGAGGGGAGCTCCCTCTTTCCCTGCCCTTTATAGCTATTACTCCCCAGGAATGAACCTTCAGGTCATAGGCTTTCAGACCCAGCACAGCAGGTAGGAGGTGGGTGGGCTAGCCTTAGATTTCTTCTGGGACCACACTTAGGCTAGGAGATGAGACTGGAGCTCCCCCCAACCACTCCCCCAGCCCCAGTTCCTTGGTCTGCTAGTTTCCATGCTGTGAGAACTGGGGGTGAAGCAGGGGGTCATGAGGCAAGTCTGAAGATGAGCTAGGGCCGGACTCTCCCCCTCAACCCCTACTGCCCTGCCCCTGGCTGAGCAGTGAGCGGGAGACCCCTTCTGGGGGGAGGGCAGACTGGGGGGACTTGGCTGGGTACCCCCTCCCCCTTAGGTGTTCCTCCAGAAGAGTTTCTCATATGAATGATTCTGAAGGGCCTCCCAGGGTTTCTGATGGGGAGTCTCCAGCACAGTGCCTAACCTGCTTCGCATTTTCCCATTCCCTCATCACATCACTGCACACACTAGCCACTAGACCTGTGGCCTAGAATCTGGAACAAGCCAGGCTGAGTAGGAGGGGCCTTTCTGCAGTGTTTAAGGAGACCTACTGTGAGCCAAAACAAGTGTCTGCCCTCAGGAAGCTGATAGTCACCTCCCATCTTTTACCTTCCTCCTGACCTGCACGAAGGTTTTAGCCCTGTGAGTCACCAAAGGACTGAGGCCAGCTCAGTCCCTATCTGTGCCCTGGCTGGCACCCCAGGATCAAGGCAGAGCAGGTGCCAAACTGGCACACTCAGGGCTCAGGCTCTGCCAAAGTTCTTGCCTTTGTTTTTTACCTGTGGGATTCCCTCAGTGCCCTCCTCCCCCGGGCCCACTGCTAAGGGTAGACTCCTAGCTGCTCTCCAGGCCCTGGGTAATAAGATCAGCCTGAGTGACTCTCACAAGAGAGAAGAGTCTGTGTGGGAGCCCCCCAGACAGTCCTCTCTTCCCCTGGACCCTGGATACAGAAGAGGCCTCTTTCCATGACTCCATGGGGGAGGGGTGAGAGCTTGGGGATGGGGGTGGGGTTGGGGGGAGGGGGGCTGGGGCCACTTCTCCTTCCTGCTTTCCACATCACTGTATTTTTACAGAACTAGGGAGGGGAGGGTGAGGGGGCAATGGTGTCAGGAAGCCTGAAAACGGGAACTGCCTCTACCTGATACTCCCCATTCTCATCACTCGAGGCTTGTGCAACAGGATTGGGTGGAAGACCTGGGAGGAGTTACTTCAAGAAGTTAGGGCCCCTAAAAATAAGGGGTCCTGTGGGCTGAACCCATCCAGCAAAAATCACCAGTATACGGTACTTATTTAGGACCCTGCCTTTCAGAATCCCCAAAAAAGACCTCTGAGGGCTAGAAAAGGGATGACACTCAGCACCTGCTGGAATAAAAGGGACAGAGACTGAGGGAGTGGGGAGGAAGGGGCCAGGTTTCAAACTAAATGGCAAAGCTGTCATTATCCAAACAACAAAGCAAACAGACAAGGTGACTGAGCCTGTGATAAACCAGTTCTCAGAGAAGCTCAGACGGAACAGAAACTTTGAAAGTACAGAACAGTCTCGTAGAAACTAGGCAAAGACAAGCCACCCATCAAGACAAGGCCGAAATGGCTTAGATAGAGATAGGAGTATCACAAATAGATCAGAGGCTCATGGAGTAAAGTATCTGACATATCCATGGATGGGGAAGGGGTTCTGACCAACTCAGAGACAACGGGAGGTAAAAGGAACAGTTTTGATTACACTGATTACATTATATTATAAAATTTGATTACATTACAAAAAAGGTTTTGCACAAACTCCATGCAACAGACATCTTAAACTCAATAGGTTCAAAACAGAACTCATTCTCTTACCTCTGAATCTTCACCCCACCTTCCTATAATTAGAAGGCACCCTCCTACCACTCCCTCAGGCACCCAACTTTGGAGCTGTCCTCACTCTCTCACTCCCCAGAACCAACTTGATGCTATTTCACCTCTGCAATGTCTCCCTTCTCTCCTCTGGGATGGATCCACTGCCTCCACCCTGGTCCAGACCCTCATCACTTCATCCTTGGATTTCTGAAATAGATTCTGGGAGTGGGGTCAGTCTGCCTGAGACTCTCCAGTCCACAAGGTATCTGTTTTGTATGGGCTACGTCTATGCAAATATGTAGTCTCTCCTGAGTATAAGTTCCCTGGGGCCAGGACTGTTGGGTTCCTGACTTTGTATGGGGGGGCATTCCCAGTCATTCTGATCTATATCAGGTCACTGGTCCAAGATGGCTCCTGAGGAGAGGGTGAAGCTGGTGGCTTGGCACGGCCCTGCTTCACCTTGCAGAAGAGGAAACAATAGGACAATTGTATTTCGAGCCTTAGGACAGAGCCAGGCTGTACAGGAAGTGCCTCATCAAGGTTTGTTGATTGACTGGTAGATTGGGGCCCCAGAGCAGGAGCAGAAGCAACTAGGACTGGCCCCCAGAGTCTGCTGCTCCCCAGGCTTTGGGAGGCCTTTGGTATGAACCAGCCAGATGAGTCAGACAATATACATGTGGAAGGAGCATGGGGCCCCAGGGGAAATTCTGAGGCTTTGTTTCCTTCCCGCCCTAGCCACCCATGGTTGCAAGAGTGAAAACCCACCGTTTCCTCCCCAGCAAGTGAAAGAGCCGCCTACGAGGCCCCTTCCTCAACCCTGCCCCTGCTCCTGAGGTCTCTCACAAGATCCTGAGGGTGGGGGTCAGGGGGGGGGGCTACCAGGCCCCACAGTTCTGACTCACAGTTACCCTTCTTCATCAAGTCTTCCTCTTAGCCAAGGAGCCCATAAGGCTGAGCTGTCCCCTCCGGAGCCAGACAGATGACTGGTCCAAGGTGACGTAGAGTCAAATCCACATTCCAGCTGGCCTAGCAGGCCCACCCCTGCTCACACAGTTCTCTGGACCTCTACCCACCTGTTTTACTGAGGGGCCACCATCTCTGGGCTGTGGGCTTTTTCTTGGGCCTTTCCCCATACCTGGAAGCTTGTCCCTCCTCTGCTCCTCCAGACCTCCCAGCTTCGTGAAAATCCATCCCAGAAGCCTTCTCCAAGCCCTCCCTCTTAATTCCAGGGCCTCACCCGGTTAATTATTTCCTATCTGTCCCATTCAGAGCTGGCCTCCTATCAGTTTGCCGGGTTTTGTTGTTGTTTTGGGTTTTTAAGCGGCCTTTTCTCTGCCTCTTTCCTTACTCAGCCTCAATCACTGAAGGGGTGTTGCCTCAGTTCAATGGAGCCCTGGGAGAGCCTTTAGTTCCAAAAGGCTTAGGTGTCCCTCTGCATCCTGGTCTCTATCTGGTCGCTGAACTAGATGGCTCCAGAGAAGACAGTGAGGCAGGGGAGGCATGGCCCTGCCTCACTTGAGGGAGGTATCACCTCCCCCAAATCAGGGCTCCGGGCTGGTAACCATCTGGAGGGTGGGGGCTGTCTTGAGTCTTCGGGAAGGTTTACTGCTGGATTGATTGGATTTCCCAACCTCAATCCCTGAAGTGGGAGGGCATGGGAGGGCAGGTCAATCAGCCATCCAGCCTGGGATCAGCCTCCTCTCCAGGGGAACACTCTCTTCCCGGAAGGGGAGGCACAGACGTCCATCCAGGGAATGCTCCCCAAAGTTTATTAACAGAGGGACTGGCCCCCAAATGTCTGCAAGGGTTGGAAAGGTGGAGGGAGAGGACCTTCATCCCACCTCTCACTGTCACAGCGAAGGTACCTCTGGCAAAGACCTGGACCTCAGTGTCCCATCCATTCCCAGGTGGCCAGATGAGAGGAGAGCAGCCAGGCTCCCTTGGGCGGGGCACGGGCCACCTTGTCAGGAGCCCCCTATGGAGCAGCTATCCCCTAGGGCCTGGGCAGACTGGCAGGAGGGAAAAGAAGCGTGTTAGGTTCCCTGCTGTGTGCAAGGGGCTGTGCTAAGTGCTTTATGGATGTCATCTCATTGGATCCTCAACCTTGTGCTATTAGGATCCTCGTTTTACAGTGCAGTAAACTGAGGCAGACCGCGGTTAGGTGACTTGCCCAGGGTCACACGACAGAAAGCGTCGGGTCTTCCTGACTCTCTCCCCCGGGCTACCTGACTGTCCAGCCGCACGGGCACCGCCTGGCACCCTTCTCCTAGGCATGGGCTCCCAGGGACGCGGGCCAGGAAGTAGAGTCACATAGGGAAGAGGTGTGCCAGCCCACGCCCACAGCACAAGTCGGCCGAGGGAGGGCGCATGCGCGCATCCTCCCGGAGCAGGGGAGGGCCGTCCCGGGGGGCGGAGCTTCGGGCTCTACCCCTCCCCTCCTCGACTCGGCCCCGCCCCTTCCAACTACTCCTTGGGAGCCCGGCGGTGCCACGGAACCCACTTGCACAGGGCCTTGTTTCCGGCGGAGGGTGTGAGCACGTGACGGGCCCGGCGTTCAGAGGACTCGGCATGGTGGGCAAAGTGAGGCGGCCTCGGGCCCGGCTGCACGCTGCCGCGGTGAAGGCGGCGCGCCTGGCCCCGAGAGCCAAGGAGGCGGAGGCGGCGGTGGCGTCCACGGCCACGACCGCCTCGCGCCCCGCGGAGGTAACGGCGTGGAGTGGAGTGGGGGGACAGGTATGGCCGGCACACCGCGGGCGGGACCACCGGAGCCAGGTTGGGGCAGTGTGAACAGCGGGGAGCAACACTTGGTACAGTCCAAGCCCGGTTGGGTTTGCTCTCGCGAGAGCGGCAGGGGGCGCGCCGGAGCCGGAAGAGGGGAGTAAGCCAGGGAGCGGGCCGTACCAAGTCATCCCTCGGCGAGGGCCGGGAAAAGGAGCGGAGGAGATAGTATGGTCCTCCAGCAGCTGGTGTATTCCTGAGTGAGCAGCAGAGGGCGCGCGAGAGCCGGGGCTGAGGTGGTGGGGAGTGCTGTGGGGGGAAGTAGGGAGGGAGTGGGTTGTACCAACTCCTGGGCTTTAGGGGTGAGTCGGAGAGCACCAGGCTGCCTCCTCCTGGCTGCACTTTAGATCACTCCGCGACTGTCGGGGAAGGAGACATTTCTGCCTCCTTGCCTAAGCTGTGCTGCTTGGTTGGCAGGATGCTAGCTCTGGGCCATTCCCCACTACCCAAAACCAGAGGTACCCCTGCCTCAGGAAGGCCCCGCCAGCTCTCTCCTGGAGATCCCCTTCTGTGAACCCAACCCTCCTCCCTTCCTACTTTGGCTGTCACTGTAGAGGACAGGGCACTGCCATCCTCCCCATACCTCGGGCTGGGAGCCATCCTGGACTTGCCATCCTCACGTCCAGCCCGCGGATGCTAAGGCCTGGCCATTTCACCACGGCTCTTGTCGGTTTCACCTCTGTCTTCTCTCTTGTTGATTTCATCTTTTTCAGCCTCTCATCTCTTTTACATTTTAACTCCTCTCCTCCTCGTCCATTTCACCTCCCCAGCATCTCTTGTCCATTTCCCCTTCCGCAGTTCTTGTCCATTTCCCCTCCCCTGTCTTGTCAGTTTCACCTCTGAGTCAGCCTCACCTTCAGCCAGTTTGACTTCATCCCCCCACTATTTTCCAAACTCACCTCCTTCTCTCAGTCTAGCCTGCCCCAGCTGTGGTCTAGGTTCTGGTCACCTCCTTTTGGACTATGGCTACAGCTGCTGGGAGTCTGCCTGCTTCCAGTTTCTCCCCGCCACAATCTTGTCTTCCATTCAGCCACCAAATTGATCTCCCCAAGCACAGTGTGACCAGTAATCCTCTACTCATTAAGCTTTAGGGGTTCCCTGTGGCCTCCAAGATCCAGTACAAAATCCTCTGTTTGGCCTTCAAGGCCCTTTATAACCCAGTCCCCTCCTTCCTTTTCAGGATTCCTATACCTCACTCCCCCACTATGTACTTGTAGATCCTGTGCTCCTAATGTTTCAAGAACATGACCCTCCATCTCTATCTGGCTTTCTCTCTGGCCATTCCCCACATCTGGAATGCTCTTCCTTTTAGACTACTGATCTCCCTGGCTTCCTTTATGTTCCAACTAAAATCCCACCTCCAGGAAGACTTCCTCAAGCCCTCTGAATTCCAGGGCCTCCCTCTGTTCATCGTTTTTTCATTATCTTGTTTCTGGGCTTGCTTTACCTAGATTTGTTTGTGTGCTCTCTGCCCCTTTAGATTGACAGGGACTGTCTTTTGCATCTGGCACATAGTAGGTACTTAATCAGTGTTGATTGGGTTCCTGCAGACTGGCAACATTAGCAGTGATGCCAGGACTTTTCCAGAGGTGACCCTTGTGAGCTCCAGGAGGAATCAGGATGTCTGCACAGTTCCCTGCTCCTCTCATTACAAGTCTTTCAGCCAACTGCCTTTTTACCTTCTCCCAGTGGCTGATGGGACTACTTAACTGACTTAATTAAAATAAGTCTAATTAAAGCCTGGAGATCCTGGCTGCAGGGAACCTCTCAGGAGATACACCTGAGCGGGGATGGAAACTAGAAACTAGTCCAGCCTGCCTGTGGGAGTCTGAGCACCCTTCCCCTGCCCCCAGCCTCAAAGATACCAGGGATCACCAACCTCTCTGGTTCCAGGGGGCTTGGGGTCTTGAGATCTTTAGGGAGGGGAGAGGTGAGGGTTGGAGGTGGAGATGGAGATCTGGGAATCTGCTAACCTGGAGGAGAGGATAGTCAGCCCTGTTGTACCCAAGTGAGCTCAGAAGGATGGAAGCTGAGAGCTGTCGGGAACCTCGGGTGTGGTAGGCCATGAAAAAGGGGCTGTGGGGCTATGGAGATGGTGTTTGGAGCCGATTCTCTGCAGATTGTAAGAGCAGATTGGGGAGGGAGGGACCCCCTTAGGTGAGGTGACCCAGGCTTGGTATGGACTTGGAGGCATTGTCCGGGTCTGGGCTAGCTGGGGTGGAAAAGAGAAGTCAGGGGAGGGATCAAATGGTCTGGGAATCAGGGAGGGGCAGCCTGCAGGAGATGGACAGGCTGGAAGACATGGGTCAGTAGTGGTGGCTGAGGTGGGACAGGATTGGGTGGGGGGTCAGGCTGAGGTCCTGGTCAGTGAGACCAGGGGCTTGTGTAAAGGCCTGCATGCAGTCAGTCTGGAGATATTGTGGGCCCATTCCTGTGACAGACCCTGCTCTCACTGAGGGTATATTCTAGAGGGAAGACAATGTGTCCAAAGAAATGAACACAGATATGCTCTGTGTGTATCTGGAACATGTGCAGTTGTACACATACACACACACATGCGCACACACCCATGCATACGCACCCTTATATAAGCAATACAAATAGAAGGTATTCATTTCAGATTGGGGCCCACAGACCCCTCCCCTGCCAGGGATCCAAGAAGAGATTTTAGGAGGCTCTTAAGCTTGGGTAGGAAAAAGTATCTCAGTAAAATTAGTTGCCTTTGACTGAATGTAGGGGCCCTACGCTTTGCCAGGTGGCCTAAGGGTCCCTGACTTGAGTGGTTACTGTTCCCTCTCTAGAGGGAGGGAAGGGACTGACAGAAGGTGAGATTTTAGTTGAGACTTAGGAAGCCTGTTGTGAGCAGGGAGAGGCCAGAGAAAGTGCCTGCACCCCAGAGCTGAGGGTCTCCCAGGAGTGAGGGGTAAAGACAGGGAAGGGAGGAGGGAGCAGGGCCTGTGCTTCAGGGAAACCCCATCCTTCCCAGGAAGTATCCTTATCCTAGTTCAGGGAGGCCACCGACAAGGTCAGGTCTTCTAGTTTGGGTGGAAGAATAGGCTGCCTCGCCAGGTAGTGAGCTCCCCAGCTCTGAAGTTTTGGGGCTAGAGGCTGCTCTGATAGTCTGAGATTCTGTGAGATCACACATTTGTAACTCTCTGGGCAGCCAGAAGGGGAATGGCATCTGTGATGTGGAGGAAGGCATTTGAGCACCAGTGCCCTCCTGCCAAGGAGAAGGCTGACTGCCTTGTGGAATCCTCAGGAGCTTGGGATGGAGTCCAAGAGAACAGTCGAGGGCAGGCACATATAGAGCCCCACCCCTGCTCCCCCCATTCTCCCTGGACAGGGCCTCCAGGCTGTGGTCAGGTGAGAAGAGGTGGGAGAGATGGGCCGGCATGGAGGAGCTAGAGTGTGGCACTTCTGGGTGGGGTCTGGAGGATGTCTGGAGGTGAGGAGGGGGAGCAGAGCCCAGGCTTGGGGCAGAGCTTTGGGAGGCCCATTTATGCTTCTACAACTATCTCCTGAAGGGTTAGTCAGAGTTCTGCTGCCAGGGGACCTCGAAAAGCATCTTGTCCCCTCTCTCTGTCATCAGGACTGGGGATTGGTGACCTCGGACATCTTTGCTGGGACCACCATTGACCCAAAGGCGTTGGTTCAGAAATTGGACTCAGATACGAGAAGTGTCATCTCGGCCAGTGCAGGTAAGAGTGGTGGAGGGAAGGCCTTGGTGGTCTGGCTCATTGTGAGGCCTCTGCAGACCTGAGTGGGGCCCTCTGACTGATGCTTGCATAGACTCACAGCTGACTTCTGCCAGGGATCTCCACGGTCAGAGCCATTGGTGGGGCATCTCTCCCATTTAATGGGGAGGGCGTAATAAGTGTTGGCACACCCTGCTCTGGGGTCTACACTGTACCTGCTCTCGTCCCCTGTGTGTTTTTCATTGAAGACTGCTGTGGCTTTGGAAAGGTGGCTTGGTTGTCTATTTCACTGCCTTGGGTAGGTTCCAGGTGCCTGTTGGTGGTCAGGTGGTATGAGTTGGGCCAGGTAGGCAAGGACTTCTGAATCCTGAGGAGTAGATGTTTGCCCTTTGGCATGCTTGGTTTGGTGTGTGTGGGGAGTGGGCAGACGTAGGAATGGTGCCGGGGGAAGGAGGGAGTCCCGAGTTCTCACAGAAGACCCCAGAGGCTTGTGACCAGCTTCTGGCCCTGTGCTCCCTGAATCCTGGCTGGGCTCTTCTAGTGTGAGAGAAGGGGAGCTGGTAGACACTGGCCCTTTCCTGGGGCATAGGCCCTTCCCCATTCATGCAGATCAGCATCTTCTGGGTGACTCTGGGAGGCTGTCAGAGGTGGGTGACAAAGGGGAACGTCAGTACAGCAGTACCCTCTGGATGAGGTCCTCCAGGCATGTTGCAGCCCTCCTTGTGATTCCTGTCTCTCATTGGGAGTCTCTATTGTGGTCACACACCTTGCCTACAGGGGTGGGGGATACCAGGAAGAGAGGTGGAGGGGCTTTCAGTTTTCTTCATTCTGATCCTAACAGTGTTTGTACAGAGGGCAGGAAAGCTTCAGGTTCTGTCTGCTCTGGGTCAGGGGCTCTGGGCCCCTCTTTCCCTCCTGGGCAGACAGCTGCTTTGCTCCAGGCCTCAGCTTCTACAAGAAGAAACCATTAAAGCCATTGCATAGAGAGGTTGAACTGTAGCTGGACCTAACTATTAATACGAGATAAAGTCCACATGAGCTAGGATGAAATGAATGCAAAATTTCCATACTTATCATCAAATTATCTTTGAAAAGTACCAGGAGCATCTGAGAGACCTTTCCAGGGTCTTTGCTGAGAAGTTCTCTGGACTTTCCCCAAATCCTGCTCCTGAATCTCCTGGCTAATCATGGACGTCATCCCAGTCAGAGTCTATAGCACGTCACAGATGAACCCTTCATCGACCCACACTCAGTGCCTTCCCCGTTCCCCTCTTTGTGGATTGGGGAATGTCCCCCAGGATGATTCTTGGGTGACCTGATTTTTCACAGGACAGATCCTAGCACAGAGGGAGGCCTTGGGGGTGTTCATGGTCCCTTCTTCTTTGCCTCCCCATCCTGGACTTCCTGTCCCAGCTCATAGTCCAGGACTGAAGTGATCAGGGATGGAGATTGGCAGGACAAGACTGGGGGTATACTGGGGTTGTGTGGGTGGGCTGGCTCACTTACTGCCCTTCCCCCAAATCTCAGTCTTTTACTTGGAGCCAGTTCCTTCTGATGTTCAGAAAGACCCTGTGGCTTTCTGGGCCCAGTCATCTCCTATCTCCAGCTGCCTCCAAACAATCTACTCTGGCCTTGGAGTATTTGAAGTGATCTCCCCTGGCTTGTACTCATGTAAACTGGCCTTTTCACATCGGGTCGCTGCTGGGAAAGGTTAGTGGGGCCATAGCAAGGTCGGAATCTGACTAAGGTCCAAAATCCTTCTCTATACTTACCCTTTGGCTTGTCCCTGAATCCCCTCCCCCCAGAGGCCTGGACAGTGACACCCTCTCACCCCCTGCCCGCCTGCCCCATTGGAGGCGGCTCTCAGGGGTTGCTCTCAGGATGTTTCTCAGAAGCCAGCGGTTGTCCTAGTTCTCCATGTTTCTCGAGGCTCCCCCAGAAGCCCTGAGTGGGTTTCAAGGTGGGAAGTGGGGAAGGGTTTGGGCCAAGCTTCACATCTGAAGGGTGTCCACAGACCTCCTGCCTTTACGATCATTGTCAATATTTTAAGTCTTCAGAGTGCCAGGGCCTTCCTCCACCAGCTGCCCTTGGAGGAGGCCCCTTGATGGCTCCTTGCAGTCACCAGCTTCTAGGGACAAGGGGAGCAGGGTTGGAGAGGGAGGAGAAGAAGGTACCTAGGCAGCTATGGGGAGTGGGCCCTAACCGGCTGTGGCATGCCTCAGACTTCAGGGGCTCAGGCTTGAGGTGCATGTGTGGGAGCCTGGTAATATTCTTCGTTCTCAGACCCAGACACGTCTTACACTCTTCAGTTTTTGCTCTTCTCTTACAAGCCCCATTTGTGGGGTATGGACAGAACCCAAAGGGTGGGGCATGTCATGAAGTGCTAGGAAAGACCTTCAAGGCCATTTGGGTCAATCCCTGTGTGTTAAAGGCCCAGAGAGGGTCCTCTGAAGTGTGTGGTCCCTAGAGATGGTGTTCACAATGTCTCAATGTCTTCTTTCCCAGGTCTGAAGCTTTATACCAGTACCATCCCTGCCTGTCCTGTGCCTTCTAGGGTGATGGGGAGGCTTTGACACATTCGGTTCCCTAGATGGGAATGTCCTTGTAGAGTGTGTGTGTGTGTGTGTGTGTGTGTGTGTGTGTGTGTGTGTGTACACACATATGTGCTGCTGCTGTGCCCACATGGAATAGGGGATGCTGCTCCCAGGTACCTTCTTGGTTATTGCTGCTGACCTAAGTCAGCCTCTTCAGTGAGGTGATATTCTACCTTAGTCCATTCAGGGGCTTTCTCCTGAAAAGAAGGGGGAACGTAGAGCCTCCCAGAGCTCAGGGAGAGGAAGCTTGCTTCCTGTTAGGGTCTCCCAGCAGCTTTCCTGGGTGTCAACCAGATAAAGGAAGTCCCCAGGGATTGATTCTTGCTGGTTATGACTCTGTCAAGACTGTTTATCTGGGGCCTGCCTGCTCCTTTGCAGGAAAAGCAGTGACATTTCTGTAGCATTGTCTGGGAGCCCTCATATGGGGCCCCAATGGCATCGATGTGGGCTCTGCTTATCACCTGTGATCTGACTGGGATGACGTCCATGATTAGCCAGGAGATTCAGGGGCAGAATTTGGGGAAAGCCCAGAGAACATCTCAGCAGAGACCCTGGAAATGACTCTCAGATGCTCCTGGTCCTTTCCAAAGATAATTTGATGATAAGAATGGAAACTCTGCATTCATTTCTTCCTGGCTCATGTGGACGTTATCTTATATTAATATTGTTAGGTCCAGCTACAGTTCAGCCTCTATGCAATGCCTTTAATAGTTTCTTTTTGTCGAAACATTCCAAAATGGAGGAGGGAAAGGAGGAAGAAAAGGAAAAGCTGTAAGAGGAGGGAGAGGTAAGAGGGAGAAAATGGAGAGTGGGGGAAGGGGAAGAAGGAGAGGAGATGATTCCCTAAAGGTGGTACTGACTGACCCCAGAGTCAGGAGGACCTTCCTTCTAATCTGACATGAAGTCTTACTGGCTGGGTGACCTGGGCAAATCACTTAACCTCAAATGGAGAGTGAGGTCACTAAATGAACCTAGCTTCCAGGGTAGTTGTTAGGATAAAATGAGATAATGTTTATAAAGAATTTTACAAATTGTAAAACCACATATAAATGTGCGCTGTTATTGTTTGATAGTATATATTTCTCCACATCTCCAACAAAAGAAAGGGGGCATATTTTTTCATCTCTTTTTCAAGGTCAAGATTAGTCATTCAGTTTACAAATTTAGTTTCATTTTTTTCTTTTAATTACATTTTCATCATTACGGATTTTGTTTTCCTAATTCTGTTGACTTTGTTCAGCTGTGATGCACAGAGTCTGCCTGTATGTTTCTGAATTTTTGTTTTTGTTACAGTACGATACAATCTCATTATGTTCTTGTCACAAATTATTTGACCATTTTCCTAATTGATTTTTGTAAAGGTTTTGTAGACATAAGGGAAAAAAAGAAGAAATATTCCAAAAGAAGTAAGTTTGATTATTTGGCATTTCTAAGCATCCACTTAGCAACCTGTGATGGCTGATGGGAGGGGGCCTCAAGGAGAGTCAGCAGAAGTGCGTTGGGGGGAGTGGACAGAGACTGCTTTTATTTGTCTGTCTTTGCATCCCCAGGTTGGGGCGGGGGCGCAGTACTGGGTCTATAATAGTCACTTAGTAAAAGCTTGTCGAATTAAATTGACTCACCTAGTGGATTTACATCTGCCCCAGAAATCCCAGGGAACAGGTTACAAGTGTCACCTCCTGATACCACGAAAAACTGTATGGGCTTGTAAGCTCCTTCCTGGGCAACCAGCGATGTAACCCTTTGCCTTCTCCACTGCTGAGGTCAGACAGGGCAGAGGAGAGAGAGGGGAGGGCAGCATTCTCTTTTGCTTGTGCCCCCTCCCTCCCCATCCCCCTGTCCCGGGAACGGTTGCCTGGATTTCAAAACAAGGACAAACCTTGGCCAGGGATTGCCTTTCCACTTTCTTTCCAGTGTCTACTGGGAGCCCCCAAATATTTAGTGGACCAGGCTCCTCCCAGAGTCGGACTTGGGAGGGGCTCCTGGCACGGTGGTTGCCAGAAATCTGGTGGAAATTCTTTCCAGGCCCCAACTCTGCTGACAACTTTTCTCTAACAATTCCCTGCAACTGGATTCCTCAGGGTCCTTGATGAGCTGCTTTGGATTTGCTTTTTGTACACTCTGAGTCCTCTCCAACCAAGTGGATTCCAGATAGGTCTGGTGTTGGAATTTCCCATGGGGATCACATCCCTGATGCTCGGGAAATGAAAGCAGGATGAGCTGCTAGCTCCTGCCCACTGTGCTCTTTGGCCTTTTTTTTTTTTTAAATTAGTCACACAGTGGGTTTTTTGGGTGTGGATGGCTCCTCATTCTTTTCTGGGTTGGTGGGTCCCCAGAGTGCTTGCTTGGGCTTCTGGCCACAGATGCTTGGTGGTAGCAAGGTGGGATAATAAGAGATGGGAAATCTCACCTGAACATGTGTACGATTCATTCCAAATCTGGCCCTTATGACTCTCTTGCTGGGAAGTTATTTAAAGTTCTCAGGATTCCTTCGGTTTGTTTAAGCCCTGGCGGACAATGCCCTGACACATTCGACCACTGATAACTATTGTCGACCAGGAATATTTTCTGAGTCTCTGGAGAGCTGAAGCTGCTAGTAGCGTGTATGGGGGAGGAAGCCTGACTGAGGAGTTGTTAAGATGGGAGAACAGGATTCTGTTGTGTTGTAGACACAGAGAAGGTGTGCATTGTCTTGTTAAAGGGAGGATGTATTTAGGCATGCAAACATGAGGTGGTTTTTTAAAAATCTGTAGAGTAGGAGGATTAATCAAGCTTTGAGCTTCCAGGAGTGAGAAGCTAACAGGGTGCAGGCAGTGAGGGCTCTGATTGCCTCAGGTGGGCTTCTCACTAATGAATTGTTGCTCCTCCAAGAGCTTGTGAAAAGTTCAACAAGTAGTACTCTGGAGTGAGCTTGCTGGCCCAGGGCTGCCAGTGCCCACTGGGAATGAGTCAGCTAT
Organism: Potorous gilbertii; assembly: GCA_028658325.1. NCBI lineage: Eukaryota > Metazoa > Chordata > Mammalia > Diprotodontia > Potoroidae > Potorous > Potorous gilbertii. Next base: position 298,511,898 of record CM053770.1, on the reverse strand, counting down.
AGTGTCTTTGACAGAATAGTTACATAGTTACACTTCTGGTTTGTATCCTTTTCTGCATTTTTTTCTTCTCTGTATTAAAAAAAAAGTTTATTAAAAATGATGGTGGGGAGTCTGGCCTAGCTGGCACATCCTGGTGATTATGACCATCTTTGCTAATGGCCATGGGGCCCCAAGAGCACTTTGGGATCTCAGTCGCAGAGCTGGGCTAGGAGCCAAGCTGGTGCACCCGACCCTGTTGTGTTCCTTTATCATGCCTGGGAACTTGGGAATCATGAGAAGAGCCCGATGAGAATGACGGTGGCAACCCCAGCTTCCCAGGGTGCTCCCTTGCCTGCTTCTGTAGCCTTATCGTTGCCCTGGGTTAGCATTCTAAGAATGTCCTGAGCTGGAGCGCCAGAGGGTGGGTCTCTTCCTGCCTTCTACGCTTCTACCTCCTGCTTATGGTGCTTTCTGAATCTTCTGGGTGGCATTGGTTGTGTGAGGGGATGCCCCATTCTCTGGCCCTCCACTTCCTCATAGTTCAACTGTGAGAGTTAGACTGGGTGATCTCTCAGACCATGCCAAGTCAAGCCAAGGGGACATGATGAGAGTCAGAGATAGTGCCTGCCCCCCATGTACTTCCATTCTGTGGTGGCAGAGTGCCTGTATTGTCTGGGCTAGTGAAGTCCCATCCCCGTGGGGTGGGGGGAACATCTGTTTCTTCAGCTCCTTCCTTAGGTCCAAGAGATCCTTCCCCAAAGGCTCTCCACCACCATGTTCTCTGGCTCTGCTTCCTGGCCTCCTTCACATGGTCATGAGCTCCTGCAATTACCAGAAGGTCTCCAGGCCTCGGAGGGAGGACTACCCTCCTGAGTCCCGTTCTTGGGTGTCTGTGACATCTCCTTTCCTTTCTTCACTGAGACTCTTGACATTCCCTGATTTGTGGTGGGAGAAGGTTGCTCTCTGGACTCCACCTCTGTCTGCCTGCAAGCCTTGCGCTACACTGCTGACATGTGCCAGGTTGGTCCAGGTGGGAGGTGCCAGTCATCTTTTCTCCTGGGCTTTGCATCCATGGAAAACAAAAGGAGAGGGTGCTTGGGGTGGTTGTATTCTCCTAAGATGAGAACTGGGGCATACCCAGCTGGGTGGCTTTCCTGGGCACACCAAGGGTAGACTTAGGAGTGAATTTGAAGGCGCAGAACACTCAAGGTATTTCTGTTCCATGACAGCAGATTCAGTCTCCCCCTTCCGCCTCCTCCCCCTTCTCACCTTTTTCCCTTTTCCTCCTTTTCTGTTCTTCCGCTTTCCACCTTTCACTCCCTCTCATCTCCCCTTCTTCTTTTCTCCACCACCACCCCTGTCTGTCTCCTTGGGTTCCTACAATACACCTTCTTAACTTGCTGGTGGTTCCCTGTCCTTGAAGGCAGCATACCCCCTCCCACAGGGACCCCCCCCGGACTCCGAGTCGCCCCCTACTCGGCCCACTGCATGTTGACATCCTAGAGCTTGAGCTGGCTTCTCCAGCCTCTGTCATCTCTCTGGACCTCCTGTCTTGTTCTGACCCAGCCTTCCTGCTCCTTGAGCTTGAGGCCCTGAGATGAGGACCCCTTAGTGATGCAGTGGCAGATCTGAGAACACGAATTCTTGTTTGGTGGATATGTGAGGGGGAGGTGTCCTGCAGGGGATGCAGAATTCATGCCCCCCTGGCAGCTTCCTGAGTCCTGTGCTTCCTCTTGGAGGCAGCTTCGAGGGCCTATCTGAGCTGCCCAGATCTCTGCAGGCAGCCACTGCCTGTCACAGTGACCTGACTGTCATGACCTGCTTGTCTGTGGCCTCACTTCCTTTCGTCTAGAACCTTCTCTCTTCATGACTCTTGGTCCTATTAGTCTAGGGGCTCAGCAAACACAGTCCAGCCATCCTCTCCTGCTTCCTGAGCCACCAAGGTGTTCAGTTCATAGTGTGGGGAGGCTTACATCTCCCAGCTACAAGGAGTCCTGTTGGACCCCCCTGCCTGGAGTTGACCTCCTAGAGGTACTGGGACCAAGTACCCTGCTCAGATCTGATAAATAAAGGCAGAGGTGGACTGCTTGGACTGTCTAGTGAGTCCTCCCTTTCCTCTCAGCTTGGCACATGGCCAGACAGAGCTGAGGGCCAGGGAACCTCTGGGTCCTTACTGGGTGCTCCCTGTCCCACTGGCTGGCCTCATTGGGCCATCGCTGTCACTTACTTGCCTTCTTGGGGTACAGATTTATGCCACGGGCCCCGGATACCTGTAATGAAAAGAGCCAGTCTCAGGGACCTCCTGAGTCCCTTCCAGCTCCAGTGTCCTTGGAGTCTGACTTTGGTGCCTGGACAGTCTGTCAGCAATGATGAACCATGTTCCTACCTGCTGCGAGACCTCCTTGTAGTTTAATAGGCTGGTTCCCTCATGCAGCATCCTGAATGATGCTGTGTTCTGGAGTGGGGAGGTAGTGTGGCGTGCACCAGCTGGCTTTGCTGAGGTTTAACTGTCTTCTGATGATGGGGCCCAGATTGAGCTGGAGAAATGAGCACTCCTGACCACAAGCTTGGTACCTGGCCTGGACATCTCCTGTCTTGTTCCATTCTGCTTTCTTTGGGAACTGGACCAAGAAGGATTCCTCCCACTGAGAGGGTCGACCCTCAACCTCTGTGTGGTGAGGCTGGGGCCTAGGCAGCTTCTTCACTGCCCTAAGCACTCATACTCTCCCCCACTTAAGAGCTGAGCAATAGCTCACTGAGAGCACCTGTGGAGCTTGGACCCCTCATGGACAAAGCAGATATCGGGGGAGAGTCCAAGGAGAGGATGCCCAGGACCACCCAGGTATGGCAGATGCACTCTGCCAAGGAGTGGCTCTTAGTTGTCCCACCTGCTCTCTTCCTGGGGGAGATGGTGCCAGTTGGCTGCCATCTTGGTAGGTGAGTCACTTGGAAGGTGGAGACACTGAGTAGATGAGAGTAAACCTGTAGACTTCTTCAGACAGTCCCAGGCCCAGAATCTGCCCTAGAGAAGGGCTCCAGTCTGTATCCCAGAAACCTGCCAGCATGCACATGGGCAGCAGCCCCTACTGAGTGACCTTCCAGAGTGCCTTGGCCTTCAGTAACATCTGTGTGGTTAAAATAAGTGAATGAATGACTGGGAAGAGGTGGGAACCAAGCATGATGTCCCTTGCTACTGCATCCTTGGAAATTGAATTATGCATGACTGGTTACTGCTTTTTCCTTGCTTAATTGATTTATATGCTGTTTAGAAGGCATTGCTGTTACAGGCACGGATGTCATTCCTAGAGGTCCCAGTAGGGTTTTTCAGGGTCCTAGCAGTGACATGCAGGACAGCAGCTCCTGGGTGGCCAGCACCTGCCTAGTCCTTGGGATCATGCCTCTGGGGAAGGCTTCCATTGACTCCCCTCCTTTGCCAGGAGGGTGTGATGCTGGCCACCATGCACATGTCCACACCCATGGCCCTGCTTGACTTTGCTTATCACTGGGTGTAAGTCATTGAAACTTTCTAAATCTGTTTTCTCATGAAACTGAGCAATATCCCACTCTCTTTTTAACTCAGAGGAAAAGTAGTCCAGGCTTTCCAATTTTCGCTATAATCATGGAATATCCATTATCCTGTTCTTAATCAGTGTTGCCAGATCCCACTGTGGTCTGACCATGGGCCAGCAGGGCATGGCATTAGTCAGTCACAGGTCAGGTGAAGATATGGTGAGGGAGGTCCCAGCAAAGAGTTCTTGACTTGTGGGGAACCCAAATGGGAACTGTAGATAATGTCAGTGTTGGTCATACTCACTGGACAGTGCCCCAAACCAAGCAGAGAATGGTCAGGTACTGTGTTTAACAACCCCGATAATAGGAAAATGTTGAGCTCTTCTTGGGGCATTGCTGCCCACAGTCTACCTTTGTGTGGCTGCCCCCAACAGAGGGGGCAGGAGACCCCAGGCTTGGGTTTATTTATTTGTTTTGTTTAAGTTGGAAGGTTTTTTAAAAATAAAGACCTTTAAATTTTTACAGCCAGTGTCTCTGATAAAGGCCTCATTTCTAAAATACATAGAGAATTCAATCAAATTTGTAAGAATACAAGTCATTCCCTAATTGATAAATGGTCAAAAGATACAAAGAAATTAAAGCTATCTGTAGTCATATGAAAAAATGCTCTAAATCACTATTGATTAGAGAAATGCAAATCAGAACAACTCTTAGGTACGACTTCCCATCTATCAGATTGGCTAATATGACAGAACAGGAAAACTATAAATGTTGGAGAAGAAGCGGGAAAGTTGGAAGACTAACATTGTTGGTGGAATTGTGAACAGATCCAACCATTCCAGAGAGCAATTTGGAACTATGCCCAAAAGGGTACAAAAATGTGCATACTCTTTGACCCAGCAATACCACTTCTAGGGTTGTATCCCAAAGAGATCATAAAAATGGGAAAAACACCCACATGTATAACAATATTTATAGCAGCTCTTTTTATGGTGGCCAAGAACTAGAAATTGAGGGGATGCCCATCAATTGGAGAATGACTGAACAAGTTGTGGTGTATGAATGTATTGGAATACTGTTGTGCTATAGGAAATGATGAGCAGGTGGACTTCAGAAAAAACCTGGAGAGACTTTATGAACTGATGCTGAGTGAAGTGAGCAGAACCAGGAGAACATTGTACACAGTAACAGCAACGTTGTAACAGTGATCAACTGTGAATAACTTAGCTCTTTTCAGGAATACAGTGATCCAAGACAATCCCAGACTCATGACGAAAAATGCTCTCCATCTCCAGAGAAATAACTGATGGAGTCTGAATGCATATTGAAGCAGACTATTTTCTCTCTCTTTTTTTTTTTTTGTATTGGTGAGGTTTCTTCCCCCCCACAAAATAACTAATATGGAAGTTTTTTACATAGTTGTCCATGTGTAACCTATATCAGATTGTCTTCTGTCTCAGGGAGGGAGGAAGGGAATTTGGAATTCAAAACTTCACAATGAATTTTTAAAATATTCTTATGTGTAATTGGGGAAAACAAAATGTTGAAAAAATAATGACCTTTAGTAAGAAAAGGTTTTTGTGGCTCCATTCAGTTTTCCCCAAACTGATTGTTAGGAAATGTGGATCCCACCTTCCCTCTCTAATAGGTCAACATAAGGCCTGTGCTCCAGCCTTTAAGGTGTCGGAGAGCATGCTAGCCACCACGGCAGCTGAACTCTCCTAGAGATGCAGGTCATCCTGCCTGTCTGGTGCATATGACCAGGTTTGTCACTCACAGCAGCCTTTCCACCTTTTCCTGACCCCAGGAAGTCTCCCCAGCTCCTGACGTGGCTGAGTGCTCAGCCCCCCACATCCCAAGGATGAGTCCCCATCAGAGAGCTGTGGGACAGGGCTTCCCTGTCTGGAGGCTATACTACTTACCTCTTCTGCTCCTGAAGGGATGAGGCTTTGGAGGAGCCTGCTGCTGGCGAGTCTTGCAGCTATTGACCTAGGTCTGTTTTATGTCCCCTGTGAAGGTAGAACCTGTGCGTACAGGGGCCAGTGCAGAAATGGTACTAGATCATGCTGAATTGAAATGAACCATAGTACCAGCCAGAGTTCAGCCTTTGGCAGCCCTGAGGACAGGCACTTGAGAAACTCCCCTGGCTTGCAGGATGAAATAGCACCTCCTCTTTGGGACATTTTGAGTCCTCCAGGGCCTGGCCCCCATCAGGTTTTCCCGGCTTATACAGACCACCTGTACTGGCTGCCATGCTGTTCTCACATATTACAGCCCATCTTCCATCTATGTGCCTTTGCCCTTGTTGTCCCCCCTACCTGGTATGACCTCCCTTCTCACCTCAATCTCTTAGAATTCCCAGTTCCCTTCAAAATTTGGCTCACATGCCACCTCCTACCCAAAGCTTTTGCTGATCTTCCCCCACCCCATTACTTTGCATTTACTTTTAATTTTGTAAGTATTCTGTGTGGACCAAGCTATTTCCTGAAAGAGTGGAAGCTCTATGGGGCAGGGACTGTTTACTCCTGTGTTCACATGTGCTTGGTACACAGTGGGCATTTAATAAATGCTTATTGACTGAGTCCGGGGTGACATCAGGATAACAGTGGCTTTGGGCTTGCATACTGTGTGTTAGCCACCGAAACCAAGCTTTTCCCAGGCGTGGATTCTCCTGCTTGGGCACAGAGGCCACCCTTGCCCTGTCTCATTAGCAGGTCTAGATGGTATGGTGGCGGGGAGAGGTACTTTTTCCTCAGCAAACGGGGCCAGGGCCAGGCCAGAGTGTCTTCAGGTCCTCGGTGTCCCACTGACTTCCTCATGATGTTGGTGTTCCTTACACTGTGACAGCTTAAAGCTGGAGTCTGTAACGTCACCTTGAATGAACAGTTTTTATTGTGGCACATAAAGTCTACAAACTGAAATGATTCCCTTTATCCTCCTGGATCACGTGGGTGGAAAACGAGGAAGTCTGTGGTCTCTGGATGCTTGGGGCTTCCTTGAACCTTCTGTTCTCCAGGAGGTGAACACCAGGCTTCTGGAGTTTGGCCTCCATGTGCTGGCCTGCAGGATGGAGGTGAGGGGCTAAGCTCAGGGATGCCCTCTTCCTTGAGGGGGACAGCATAGATCAAAACTCTTTGTATTCCTGGGATGTAACTGGGTGCTGAGGACTTGATGACTGTGCGCTCCCTCATGCTCCCCCTTTGTCTCCTCCCTCCTCCTTCTCTTTCTCCCTGTCTCCCTCTGTCCATGTCTCTCTCTACATCCTTGTCTCTCGGACTTCATCTCTCACTCAGAGACTGAGTCAGCCCCTCCCTCCCTTTTCCAGAGAATACAGTTGAGGCACAGAAAGGCGAAGGACTTGACCAGGGACAGGCAGGCAATGTCTTAGGTGAGATTCACATTTGGGTCTTTCTGGACTCTGGGGCCTCCTAGGGCCTTCAGGTCATGTTGTCAGGCCACCTCCACTGCTCTTTTTCTGTGCCTTTACCACTTGGCCTGCCCCACCCTCAAGAGCTCTGGGGCCTCTTTCCTTCCTCAGTAAGGGGAGGAGCCTCCCAGCTCTGGTTCTGGAGTCATTAAAGGTTTCCTGGTTGGTGCCCTGGTCGCTGGGAGCCCCTTCTGAAAGCATCCACAGGTGCCTTGGTCTCTGTGCTGATCCCTGTGGCCAGACTCTGCCTCTGCTGTAGTCTCAAGGCCAGATGGCTGTGGGGCCCTTCTCCTAGGCGGCAGCCTGGCTGACCACCGCCCTCTCCCCTACTTGCTTTCTTCTGATGCCCATCGCTGCCCCCTGTCTAGGAAAAGCCACAAGCCTCCTGGGGAGAAGGGAGAGATCTCTGCCATCCTTCCCATCTGGGAGAGAGCTGTGATGGCTTGGCCACCCTCCCTTTTCTCTGCTTCTGAATTTAAACATTTGTCTTGGCTCCTTGGCTGAGGCTTGTTCCAGCCTAAAGGTTGACAGCCCCCTCTTCTTCAAAGATATGATGAGTTGCAGAATGTTCTGGGTGCTTGGTGTGGCCCAGCTGGACAGGCGGATGTCCAGACAGTCCCCGGAGACTGCATGCTCTCTCTGTGGTGGGGGCAGAGAGAGACTCCTCTCCTGATGGGAGCCACTCCCAACTCCTTTTCCTCAGCTGCTTGTTCTCAGGCCTGGGAGGTTAACCGCC
>CM053770.1:298484125-298504146 GCA_028658325.1 Potorous gilbertii | reverse complement strand
CGTGGTCCCCTGCTTTCTGTGTATTGTGGAAGGGGGGGGCTGGCTGAGTAACTTCAGTCTCCTGGGGGGGGGCCTCCTTCCCCAGGGCTGTGAACCTGAGGAAGCAGAAAGGGGGATCAGTAGCCCCTGGCCCTGCCTGGCTTCCCACCACAGCTGGTGACTCTGTACCTGGGCTCCGTGATGCCCACTTACACGTGCAGGCGATCTGCAGGGGGTCCTGGGAGGGTATGCTTCGGTATAACAAAATCCTCCCCCACCTCATTTTCACTGATTTAGTACCTGGCACATCAGTGCTGAGGACCTCAGCCTCCCAAACTCTCACCAGGTCCTCCCTGCCTTCTTTCTCTCCCGCCTTTTCTTCTTTTCTTCCCTCTCTCCCTCCATGGCAGGCAGATCTGTGATCAAAGAGTTAAATTCCTGGGAGCGCTTATTTACAGTTTTCACATAGTGAATCCTTTAGAAAATGCTAATAAATCATCCACAGTTTGTCTCTTTGCAAGTTCAGATAATGGGGTTTTCTTGACAGGGAGCACACATGCTTTCTATTAATAGAAGGCCCCCAGTGTGAGAGATGTTCCCCGTCTGGAGCGTGGCCCTGATGTGGATGTTGGCCAGAGTTCAGACTTGGCCTGAGATTCTGACTTCTCTGTCCCTCGTTTTGGGATGACCCTTGTCCTCTGTACTGGAAAGGGGGGCCCAGATGGGAAAATGTTCTGATCTGTCCTTGATGCTGAGTGCATATGGGGGCAGTCCATGCATCTGAGGCTCTTTTCCTTTCTTTTCATGGGTGTGTCTCCCTGCAGCTAGAGAGATCTCAGAGCTCCTCCAATCTAAGCCCCTTACTTTGTAAGGAAGAAACAGGCCCCCGGTGGGGAAGCATCTTGCCAAGATCACAGTCAAATGAGGGTCAGAATCAGGACTGGAACCCAGATCCTTGTGCTCCAGAGTCAGTGTTCTCCTTTGCGTTACCTCCCTCATGCCTTTAGTCTTGTTGAATTAATGAGAGTTAGCCCTTCCTTCCTTCCCAGGACACACAATTGGGCTCCTCTTCATGGTGGTGCTATGTGCCCTGCCCCTCTGGCTGTGTCGCTTCCAGGGCCAGAGGCCCCAGAGTCCAGGTCAGAGATGTGGGCTGAGTAGGCAGACATCTACCATCTGCCCGCCCTCCTTCAAGGATGGGAAGGCTTTATCTAGTTTGGACAGATCTGTGTCCTGCCTCCAGCACTGGAGAGGGAATAGCCTCATTGGGCCTGGAATATGTGCCCAAGACCAGTGCCAAGAAGGAGTCCTATAAAAGAAAAGCAGCATCTGTGGACCTTCTGCTATGTGGCATTCAAGGTCTTTCTGCCATGGCTCTGGATGTGATTCACCACCAGCTGCCTGGGTTAGGATCTGACTGTCCCACACAGAGCAAGACCTTCCAATGAGGCACTGACCAGTCCTGATGCTTGTTGGGCCTTTTCTCAGCCATTGACTGACTTCTGTCCCTCCCAGGATCAGCCTCTGGTTTCCTGTGGTTTCTAGAGTGAGGGAGGGTGTCAGGAGGGAAGGCACCTTCACTTGGGGTGGGAGGGGGAGGGGAAATCAGTCCCCAAGGTGACCAGGAGATCTGATGTGGGGGCTGGAGGGATTGGAACCATGTGACTTCTTCTGGTGCAGTCTCACAGGATCATCTTGAGCTCAGGTTCACCTGCCTGCCCCCTAGAGACAAGCCCTGAGGGCTGTCCACTTGGGCCCAGATGGGGATACCTCTGATTATCATCTGCTAGGGTTGAGCCCCATCAACAGGACAACCAGAATGGGGAAGCACCTTGGGTGTTAATTGGAGGAGCTAGGGATGAATGGCCTGGGAAGGGGCAGTGGCTTTGGGGGTAAGGGGCTAGCATGTGCAATGGGCTAGCCTGCAGCGTGGGGCTAGCCTGGGCAAGGCCTGCTTTGTATCTGAAAAGCCATCTGGAATCAGGAATCAGACATGGTCTGCCAGGGGACAGGACTGGGAACCTTGGGGGCCCAAGTAGAGCTGTCCCAGCACAGAGCAGGCATCTTTGGGAGGTGGTGACCACTATTGGCTAGGATTTCCCTTCTCATGTGGGTTGGACTAGGTGCCCTCAGAATCCCTGAGCTCGTGCTCTGTGCTCAACCTGGGGTGGAAAGACACTGTCAAACTGCCCCTGCTCTGGAGGAACTTGCAGGGTGAGTGGAATCAGGGTAGACTTCCTGGAGGAGGTGGAAGGAAGGAAGGAGGGAAAGAGGGAGATAGACCCACCCTAGGCATGGAGGCAGAAGGAGGATGCTGTGAGGGACAGCAGAGAAAGCAGTTTGGCTGGGGTGTGGGGAGAGAGAGAGAGTGTGTGTGTGTGTGTGTGTGTGTATGTGTATGTAATAGTGACTTTGAGCCTAGAGGTGAGCAGGAGCCAAGAACACTTCTTGAGCTGGACAGCCACTGGCCAGAGCTGAGCCAGACTCTGTAGTTTGACCTGGTATCTTTAAGGACACTTTCTCTTGGTAGAATTTTTTTTATCCCCTCTATCCTCCAATCTGATGCCATCTGCAGGTACCCCCTCTGCCAAGAGCGGGTAGGAGCCTTTTCTTGGGCCATGCTTCATTGCGCTGGTACTGGTGTGGTCCCTGGGCACACTGTCTTCCTATCTTTGTGGACTTGGCTATGTACTGCCTCCTGTTTGTCCTTTTCGGTCTCACATTCACAGGAATGACATACACCCACCACAGTCTGTTCAGCTACTTTCCCCAGAAAACCTTCTTGTTTTCGGCTTCTTTACCACCACACAAGTGTCAGACGAACACTGTGTTTCTGGGACCTTTCCTTGACCTTCTTGGGATAGAGGCTTCCCACAGTTTGTGTGGCTCAGAGAGCTCAGGCATTTCCTGATTCTCTGGGAATCTCTGTTGAGGATACCCTGACATTCCCTTCTCCCGCCAGAGCTTAGTGTGATGTGTGGTGGGAGAATCTTGTCTGAGCTCATCTGCTGCCGAACTAGTTTCTACTGTGCCTGGCAGTTCTGCAGGATCTCAGGGCCTGTCCAGCCAAACTGCCTTTGGTCGCTCTAGCCCGGAAGAAACACTTGGGAGCCTTTTTGCTTTTTTCTATACTTTGAGGTTGTCCTGTCACAGCTTGCCTCTTTGTGCTGACAAAAAACAGTAGTTTCCCTGGAGATTTCAGATCTCTTTTTGTCCACTTGAATGTTCTTCTTTCTTGTTTTGGAAAGTCTTCTTTTGGTCTCACCCTAAGTCACTGTCTACAGTCTGGTCATTTTTTATTGTGTGAGTGTGAGCTGTAGGTATATGAACAACTCTTCTCTCTTTAAGGAAAGGTTCCTGTCATAACTGCATTGATGGTATCTTTTTGAATGCACCTTGACAGATTGATTCAGATTGATTTCTTTTCCTTTCATGACTTCCTTCTTGGTTTTACTGATAATTTATAGAAATGCTGTCGACATTGTCAGTTTATTTTTGTATTCTACTTCTCTGCCAAAGTTACTAATTGTCTCAGTTAACTTCTTTGCTGATCTCTAAGACAAGCCTTCTCCAAGTGTGGTTTGAGGAACCCTGAGGCTCTCTGAGATTAAGATCCAACTTCAGGTCTGTGTGAGGCTGGACTTCTTCAAAATCTACTGCAACCAAAACAATAAATTGCTAGGCCTGGAGTCAGGAAGACCTGAGTTCAAATCCAACCTCAGACACTTACTACTGACTGTGTGACCCTAGGCAAGTCACTTCACCCTCTTTGCCTCAGTTTCCTCATCTATAAAATGAGCTGGAAAAGGACATGGCAAGCCACTGCAATATCTTCCAAGAAAACCCCAAACGGGGTCATGGAGAATCAGCCCTGACTAAAATAACAACAAATCAATAGATAGAACCTCACTGTAATGGCTAGGTGGTTCAATCAATCAGACATTTATTAAGTGCCTTCTGTGGATGAGACACTGTGCTAGGCACTAGGGGATACCAAAAAAAGGTGAAATACAGAATGCACAAAACAAACTATGCCATTGGGGAGTTTGCAGTCAGAGGATAGAGCATCGAGTTGAGTCACAGAAACCTCTTAGCTTCTTATTAGCAGATGGGTCCCTGGGAAAGTTCATTAGCTTCCATCTGCCTCAATTCTCCCATCTGTAGTTAATAGTAAGTTCATGAAGTTTTCCTTATGTTGAACCATCTTTATAAGTCCAGTTTAACTCGATTCTGATGTGAATAGTGTTGGCATACATGTGCATGTGTGTGCATACATATGTACACACATATGTGTGCATCCTTTTTTGGCCAGGATTTCATGAAGCATTTTTGAATTGTTACCCTCTAACGTTGTTATGTAGCTTCTTCCGTGCTTTATCCTTCTCTGGGGTTTGGCTGTTAGAAGTGCATTTACCTCATACGGGGTGTTTGGTAGACTATTTTCTTTCTCATTTCTTTTGAAGAATTTGTGTAATGGAGGGATTGATTTTTATTGCCCAGTTTGATTCTGTCTGGAATCTTGCTCACTTGCCTCCCCACCATTGGTATTTTCCTTTTCTGAAATTGGGTTATTGAAGCTTCCTGTATTTCATGTTTTTCTTGCTGGGTCCTTGATATCTCTGTAGAATACACTCTTCCTCTAAGTTTTCATTTGAGTTGATAGAATTGTGCATGCTCCATTCTCATGATTCCTTTTAATTTTATGTTAAAATTTCATTCTTCAAACTTGGGATTGATCAGTTTGGTGACTCCAAGGCTGTTTTACAATACTGGATCTTTGCTGTCTTTGTGTGCTCTTCTCTGATTGTTAAGGGGCATTGTGGGAGAGTGGATGGATTCAGGAAGACCTGGGTTCACATCCTGCCTCTGACCTGTGGCCTAACTTGTATGATCAGGGAATGATAAGGCTTTTAAACTCTGAGCCTCAGTTTACCCATCTGTAACATGGGGGCCACAGTGCCTGTAGCACCTACCCTACAAGGTGGTTGTGAGGTCCAGAAGAGGGTGTTGCGTCTGAGACTTTCAGGAGCTTTGTCACTCTTAGTGATCATTCTTATTTGTAGGCTGTTTATCTGTGATCATCAGAAAACTCCCTCTACCGATGGAATTTGTAACAGTTTTAAGAGAGTTGAGTTGCTTGGCAAGTCTGAATGACTTACCAAGGGTCTTGTAGCTAGTATGTGTTAGAGCCAGCATTGGAAGCCACTGTGACTCTTATAGGAAGCCACTGTGACTCTTATCTGAATTATTTTTCCTTTTTTAAAAAAAAATTATTGTTTTTCGTTTTTAATGTTCATTTTCATAAGATTTTGAGTTTTAAATTTTCTCCCTTTCCCCTTCCTTGCCAAGACAGCGTGCAGTCTAATGTAGGTTCTACATATACATTCATATTAAACATGATTTCACATTAGTCATATTGTAAAGAAGAATTAGAATCAATGGGAGGAACCACATGAAAGGAGAAACAAAAACAAAAAAAGAGAGTGTATCTGCTTCAGTCTCATTTCTTATTATACCTTAATCACTGAAGGGGCACTGCCTCAGTCCAACTGAGACCTGTTAAAGACCCTTACTTGAATAGGCCAAGGTCGTCACTGCATTCTGGGCCATCTCCAGTCATCCTGGTCCATATCTGGCCACTTTACCCAGATGACTCTGAAGGAGAAAGTGAGGCTGGTCACTTTGCACAACCCTGCCTTACTGAAATCGAATTCACTCCCACATTGCTGCATCACCTTCCTGATGCCAGGATACTCTTTGAGGATGAAGGGACAAACCATAGCCACTGGACTCCACTGACACCCCACTTCAGGCTAATTCTATCACAAGTCAGAAGCTATCCCCGCTACCCTCACTCACCATACTGTGTGGGGCCTCTTGGAGCCCAAATGATACCCAACAGCTGGCTTCCCTGCCCCTTGAAGGTCATAGCAGAAAGGCCACGTTGGGAAGCTTTTTGTTTACTTTGTCTTGTTTCTGAGTCATAGAACTGGATTTTCTTCTTGCTGATGGTTTATCAATTTCATGAGTTTTTAAAAAATTGACCTTTGTCGTGTCAATTGTTTGTTTTTATCCATTTCTCCTTTTATTTTAAACATTTTCATTGTGCTTGGTTTTGTTCCTTTTCTAATTGGTTTAAATGGAAATTGAGTTCATTAATCCCCACCCCCCTCCCCTTTTTGTTCGTATAAGCTTTTGGGACACAAGTTTGCCTGCAAGCACCACCTTGGCTGGGCCCCAGAAGTGTTGACATGTTCTATTTATGTTGTTGTCATCTTTAATATAATCTGCTGTTGAGTAATGCCTGGGCTAAAGACTGTTTTTAGAAGCCAGAAGTCAGTCCTTGGTCCCTGTTGGCAGATCTTTTTATTGCATTGTAGGCTCGATGTAGAAATGTGATGCTGCTACTTCTGTGTGGGCTCAGCTCTCTCTGAGCCAAGAGTGGTCCTTGCCCTTTTCAGCCCTGGAGGGCATTGTGCTCTCTGCATTCTTCCCTTGGCATGGCCAGGGGCTCCACACTCAATCAGCCACGAAGCTCAGACAGGCCTTGGGTTCCCCTACGCCAGCGCCTTATTAATCTTCGTTATCAACTCCCTGTTAGCTGGGTTTGTTCTGTCCTTTCCCATCTGATAGCAGAGAACACAGATCAGACCACGCTTGAGCAACTGTTTTCTGGCTATCAGCCATCCCTGTCCCTCCCCCTACCCCACTTACCGCCCCCCCCCCCCGCCCCCAGGATGACCCAGGAGACAAGAACCAGACCCTTTTGACTGCCTAGTGGCCCTGACCAGCCAGGACTCTGCCACACCATTGTGTCCATTAGCCCTCTGTCATCGATCTGGGCTTTCATCTATATGCATCTCTTCCAAACCTAGACAGATCTTTAAAAAAAAAATGGTGACCCAGGTTTATTTCAAAGAAAAGATTATTCCTTTTGACTTCCTAGTCTTTTGACTGTTGATTTTGTGACTCCCAGGTTGCCCTGAAGGGGTTCCATAAATTACTCAAAATCCTTAGTGGGAGAGAGGAAAACTTCATTGGATGAAGTCTAGAAACTGGCCCTGAAGCTGGTGGTGCTTGAAAGCTGTGTGTTCCGATGAGGAGAACTGTCCCTGTCTCCTCAGCTTCCATCCTACATGTGACAGTCACTCCTTGGGTCACCTGGGAAAGTAACTTTCTCTGACCTCAGTTTCCCCATCTCCGCAGCCAGGGGATAGCTATGACCAGACTGCCTCTGAAGTCCTCCGCAGCTTGACCTGCAGAGCCTTGGCTCTAACCCTCTGGGTCTCATGGAGGGGATAAAACTCACACCCCCTCTCCCTTCTAGGGCCTTCCCTGGAGGGATCTCTATCTGATCCCCTCCCTTCTTTGTCTTCCCCCACCCCAGATTGGGAGATCCCTGAGGGCAGGGGCTATCAATGCTTAATGGATGTTTACTTATTGACTGACTGCCTGGCGGAACTGTGTGGACCAGGAAACAAAATCTATGCAAGTGCTATGCAGACACGTTGTCTGGCTCTCTTCTTCCATCCATATTTAAGAGAAGGCTGATTCCTGCCGGAAGCAGATGAGGGGCTGAGCTTATGTGGCTTCAAAGGAATCTTGTGTGATGGGAAGTGGCGGGTTTCTGTAGCTTCTAGGCACGATAGGCCACCTTTCTGGTGAAAGCGCCAGTGTTGGGGAGTTGGCCCTTCCTCAGCATAATGGCTCTCTTTTCTTTCCTGCTGGGGCTCCAGAGCCTCTGTGTTATCTGCCAATGGAGAAACTGCCCAGAGTTCTCTTGTCTTTGTTACTTCCGATACTCAGCTGCCTAGTTTAACGTATCTGCGCTGCTTGTGTTCTCCAGAGGTATTTCTAGACAGTTGACTAGCATCCACCCTTTGTTAAGGATTTATTAAACCCTTTCTGCTGGGTGATGGGGGTACCTAAGAATCAGAGCAGGGTCCATAAGGGAAGGGGAGGAGTCTAGTTAGGGCTCTGGTCCCTGAACTGACCATGGAAGGTAGTGGGGATTTTCAGAGGCACACCAAGGAGGGTTTGGTCCCAGACTTCATGATTACCCAGCATGGACAAGGCAGATAGAACATCTTGTGGAGAACAGCAGCGGGGCCATTGTGGCTGAGCCATGAAGAGTATGAAGCAGCTCATAAAAGTTTCCTGGAAGTGAGAGGCCAAGGTCTTTAAAAGCCAGAGCAGTTCATGGTTTGTTATCCTAGAGGCCATGAACTCCATAGGGGATGACCCTTGGAGACCTGGGCTTTGAGAGTATGGAAAAGGAGAGGCTGGATGTGAGATGCAGGGGAAGCCAAATCAATGAAACTTGATAGTTGATTAGATGTGAGTGGTAAGGAAGAGGGAGGAGATGCCCAGGTTTGCATAGCTGGGTCATTCAGGAGTTGAGAGCAGAGGGAGGTGATACATCCTGCTTTGGGTGCATCTCCCTGGAGATACTGCAGGGCCAGCTGCTTGGAGAGTTTCAGTGGCCCAAGGAGTTGCCCGGACAGAGTTCAGGAAAGAGCAGGGTCTTGTTATAGAGAGAGCCAGGGTTAGAGCTGAATCTCATCTGTTTTATTCATTTCACTTGTTGTTTTGACCTTTGAACTTGCCCATGAATTCCAGGAACCCAACCCCTGAAGTCAGATCCCTGGAGTTACCTGAGGAATTGGGCAGGCGGATGAATAATCCTTTTAACTGCCCTTTCTTTGTGACCCTTCTGGTCTGTACCTGGCCCCACTCTAGATGGCCACTCCTTGATTCCATCTAGATCCACTCTTTGATCACTGTATAGAAAGGTCCATCTTGTCCCCAGTTTTAATAAAGCTTGTCTGACCGAAAGAAGTCTTGGGTCGAATTCTTCTGAGGCAGTACTCGTGTCTTCTACCCTTGAATTTTGGAGTTCCCAGCACCCCTAGATTGCAACAGTTTCAGATCATGAACTGTCTTTTGTTGTCTCTTTTTTATGTCTCAAAGATTCTCAGAGCCCACAGTTGACCTTGGATCAATGTGTCTTTTTCTTGTGTTTGCACCTTTTATTTTTATCTAGATCATGAAACAAGTTGCTTTTGAGCTTTTCTTGGGCTTCTTCCTAGCTGTGAATGACCATGACATGTATTGCTTCCTGCTGGTGTGGGTGCTGCTGGCTTCCCACCAGTGTTAAGAAAAGGGCGCCTTCTGTGAGCTCCATTGACGCCATCTTTGCAATCACCAGCACTGGGGTAATGTCCTTCCCATGCTGGTTTTGTTGGCTATTAGGAGCCTGGGCAGGAAAGAGAGAGCAGGCAGCTCCTGACCTGTCTGAACTGTGCTCCAGGAGGACTCCCTAATCCTCCTTGTTACTGTCCCTTGCCTGGCTGTGAGACGTGGGCAGAGAGGAGCATTCTCTGTGAAGAGGAAAGAGTCTGGTTTTTTGGTTCTTTGTGAGTCCAGGCCTTCTGTTTGTGCTCTTGCTCTGGTATGGTCCCAGAGGGAAGGGGCCCTGTTCAGCTGCTGTGCTTAGCATCCTTCAGGGAGGAGTTAATGAGATGATTGGCCTGGGGGAGAGACATCCAGAGGGGTCATTCAGGGCCTGGAATGGCAGGCACTGACAGGTCAGGGTGGTGGTTGGGCAGTGTGGAACTCATGGGGAGTAGATGTGAGAAGGACAGCAAGGGGCAGGCAGAATCCCGGGACCTTCACCTGGGAGAGGTCTCAGTGGTTACCCAACCTTGACCCTTATTTTACAGAGAAGGAACTGAGTCAGGGAGTGGTGAAAAGGCATTATGTAGAGCTTCAGCCCAAGGTTTAGCTCCAAGAATTTTTTTAGCTGCAATCTGAAAGAAATATGGTTTTCTCCCTCAAGTCTAAGACCCTATATTAGACCACTTCATGGTCCCCCAAACCAAAATGTTTTGTTGTCACAGTCACTGGGTGAAGCTGCTGATGGAAGCAGCTGCAGAGATGGAAGGGCTGCAAGAGGTCTAGAGCATGGTCCTCCAGGCTTGCACTCAGTGCCTAGGAGGAGATTTCTCCTCTGATCAGATTCTCTGCTGCCCCCTGGGTTTCATTCCCTCCTCTGCTTCTTGTTCTGCTTTTGGGGGCCAAGGGGCTCAGGCTCACCCACCTTTCCCTTTGACCCCTGGGGGATGCTGCCTTATTGCCTAGGTCTTCTCTGCTCCTGGACACTGAGACAGCTGGACTGTGGGCAGCCCTCACTGGGCTTTTTTGTGCCCAGAGTTCTTATAGAATTGCTGACCCTTCTTTGATTGGAGATCCTTCTGTCAGCAGACCTTTTTAGGTGCCTGCTCTGTTTGAGATCCCAGAGCAGGCCCTGCCCCCAGGGAACTTGGTGGAGGGCCAGGCTCCAGAGGCTGGTCTGTGTAGCCAGTGCCCGGTTGTCCAGAGTCATTGAGAGGTATGGTGGGTGACCTGGTGCAGCTCCCCAGAGACAACCTCAGCTTCCTCTGCTGCAGGTTAAAGGGGGCTGCCCCAGATGACCTCTAAGAGCCATGCAGCTCTCAGATGGGTGCCCTGTGACTGCTCTGAACCCCAGAAAACTTGTTTAAAGACAAAGTGGGGATGACCATTGGTCTGGGACCCCTGAGTAGCTGAGGGAGCACTGTCCTAGGGTGCCCTGAGGCTGGTGAGGCAAACTCTCTCTCACTGTTAAAAGAGTGAGCTGACTTCTGTAGAATTGCCCTTGTATGAACAGTACTGTCTTGTAGCAGCAGAATTATCATGTATTGATTCCCATAGTTATTGTATTCAATCCAGAGGTCAAGCTATAGACATCAATTCTCAAAGCAATCTTGCTTACAGACAACAGACCAAAAATATACTCCTTAGGATTCCCTCTTTCCCTGTCTCATTTTCCAGTAGTAAATGACATCTGTGACCAAGGCTGTGTGTTATCACCCAGTTAGCATACTTCCAACATGATCCACTCCATTTCCTATATAAGCTTTAGCATCATTCCTGTTAGGGGGGAAGCTCTGCCTGCCATATTGGCATTACAGGAAATCTTTCCAAACTTGATTTAAAGAATGCTTGAGTCTGTGAATTCATTCCAGACAACCTTCCCTTGTACTTCAGCCTTTGAGAGGTCCCTGAAGCCCCCAAAACTGCATCATTTCTTTGGCAGCCCATATGGGGACCAGTCTGAGGTCTCAAGAATTCTCTGAGTTAAAGTAGCCAGATCACCCCTCAAACACCTGGGAAGGCTTGCATGGACTTTGGGTCAAACTTGCAACAGGCTCTGGCAGAATTCCCTCTTGACCAGGGACACCTTGTTTTGGGAACACCTGCAGGTTATTTTCTCCCTCTCCAGGATGCTGATTGAGGCGAGTGGCTACAGGTGCTTATTGGTTTTCTTTTCTCTCTAAGGCATGTAGGCAAAGAGATGGACAAATTCCCCCCTTTACCTGAGGATCTGCCCTTAGGTTATTGTTTACAGAACTGGGAAAGGCTTGGTCTCCAAGGCCTTAAAAAGGACTATCTTCCCTGGCCTCTTTACGATCTGAAAGTCCGAAAGAAAAACTGTCTTATACCTGACAAGCCTCTCTGAGCTTTTGGATTCTCTCCATCATTATCTGTATCACCTTGTCTGTATCTGTTCTGTGTTTGTGTTTGTGTGATGTGAGTGTCTGTGTGTAATCTGACCCCTGGTAAGGCTTAAAATGCAGCCCACACATAAGAGGAGCTTCCAAAGGCTGCAGCTGGACTTTCCTTGGAATGCTGCTTTCTCTCTCCCCTTCTCCCTCCCTCCCTGATTGTAGCAGCCTCAGAGGAGTGAGTGGACAGAGAGAGGAAAATACTTTACTATTTAGATTATATGATTGGTAAAGACAAATCAAAAAAGGTAAGAGAATTATCAGGTCAGAATTAGAAAGAAATAAGATATGTGCCCATTTAAAGAGGCTTTAATCAAAGTCCACCAGAAGGATAAGTAGATAGAAGGAAAGGCAAGGAAGTTTAAACATGTCAGAATGAGAGGAGCATGGGTAGAAAAAAAAGGCATAATCTATTTGCATGAGCTGTGTGAACAGAAGGTTTGAGAGTAAAAGGTTGGGAAACTTTTGGAAAACTGTGTAAGGTAATTTGGAAATGCATTCAACGGAATTGGAGTCACCTGGTTGGTAATGTATTTGTTTCAAGTTTTAAACACATAATATATTTCAGATTGGATTAGTTATGTCAAACAGCTTTTCATAATTTGGATGATATAAAAGTATGAATTGAAAGAAACTAAAAGATGGAAAAAATATGTAACACCTGTTATGTTACTTTATGAGCCCTGCTAACCTGTCTTACGTTTTATAACTGCCATTTAGAAAACCAGGTATTTCCACTTGGCTGTAGTTAAAGAGGAAGTTACATCTAAAACAATTTGGCTATCATTTATGGAAGTTGAAAGATTGTCAACTAAGTTATTTGGGGTTACAGTTTTAAATGCTAGAACTTAAAATTGCTCTTTGATTACTGTGCGTGGCAAGAAACGGATTAGGCGGAAGCCTTATCCAGATTGGTTCTGCCTATTCAGAACAGGCCTCCTTGGAGTAGGGGATTTGGAAGGCAGGGCACTAGGATCAACCCCTCCTTGGGGTCCATGTTGATTCCCCTTATTTTGTAAACTTGCCAAGGTCCCTGAAAACCATCTGTGTCGGCGGGCGAGGTCATCAGCCCTAGGGAAAGAACTTGTTTGGGTTATGGAGTTCCTAAACAATGAACTTGACTTGCTGAGAAGTTGCAAGTTTATGTACAATAGATAGAAAGTATTTCTAAATGATTGGCTTTTATACCAGGACAAGTTTAAACTTGATAAGGAAAGATGTTAAATGGAATCCCTCTGTATGTGAGTCCTGGTAAATTTTTTTGTCATTGCAACTCCATGAGAGTAAAAATAACTATATTTGGCTCTAAGCTGTGATGAATGAAACTTGCTGTTTGAGGTAAAAGGCTCTTGGGACCATAACTAATTTTGTTTTGAGTTTGAATTTGTGTATAGTTGTCTCTGCAGTAAATCAGTATCTGAGAGAAATGCCACAAGCTACCCAGAGGGGATGTGATCCTGTACTGTTAATAGGTGGAGGAGGTCTGCATCTGGGAAAGAGATGTGAGGACAATCTTAGCCTCAGTCTGGGATTCTCCTGGCTCAGTTTCCCCATGGTGTTCCTTGCAAAGGAATGTTTTGCACCTGACCATTCCAGAGTCTAGCTATGAGGTGGAACTGATACTGCATGGTTGGAGAACTGTGATTCTTGTCTGAATTTAAACAGAGCCAAGGATGTTTTATCCTATCCTATTTAGTATGTCACATGTCCCCGCTTTTCCTCTTCTACAGCAAATTTCTACAGTCAGAGCAAGCGGTCAGTAAAAGACATGAGCACAAGTTCTCAGGATTCCATTGGGCTAACCAGAATAAAGTGCATTTGGTAAATGGAACAGAATAAGTAGCAATACAGTCAAACAGCCAGTTCTGTTTTCAGATTGGGTCAGTGTGGGCCTCTGGGGAATCCTTGGTAGAGATCTGTGACCCTGACTCCACCCTGTGATGGATCCTGGCTTCTTGTGTTGAGAATGAGGGATTAAGTGCTAATCCATCCCATTGGGGAGCAGCTACACCTCACATTCAGGAGTGGAATTGCAAGTAAGGGAAATGTGCCTCCCAGTATACACCAGCAGTGGTTCTGGGACTCCAAGACTGGCCCTTACTATTCCAGGGACCCACACCAGTGTGGGTTGGATGTAGGATTTGAACCCAGGACTTCCTGAGCCTCCCACGCTCCCATAGTGCCTCTGGGGCAGAGCCCTCCCCCCACCCCCACTCCACCTAGTCCAATAGCCTGAGGTGGGTGACTCATACTCCTTCCCACCCCTTAGTGAATCACTGGTTCTGGCTGAGAGTCTTGGGAACCTTAGCTGGGAGAGGGAGGGCCCTGGTCTCCTGGGGTGCACCAGGCAGTGGATGCTGAGCCAGAAAAGTGTAGCCAAGTCATAGCACCCCATTCAGCAGTCCTTCTTGGAGGGGAAGTTCTCTCACATGTACTGTGCTTGAGGCTGGGTCTCCTGAGATGGAGTGTGTGTGTGTGTGTGTGTGTGACCCACAGTGAGTGAGATCTGGATCATGGGAGGCCTGCTTATAGGCAGACCCGGAAAACCAGTTAGTCCCACCCTACCCCATTTTACAGATAAGGAAACTGAGGCCCAGGGAGGGGAAAAACTGGCCTAATGCTATGGTGGGAATAAATACAGAGCTGGGACTGCAGTATCTGAGTCCAACTCCCCTCCCCCCCACACACACACACTGCCTGTCTGGGTGGGGCTATGTGGGAGGAGAGGGCCCAGGTTACCTTCCTGCCAGTCTCTTGTGACCTGCAGGGCCCCTGGAATGCCTTAGAAGGCTGCCTGGGCTCACAGGGTTCTAATTGGCTGCCAGTGAGCTCATGGCTGTGGCTACTGTCCATTAACTGGAATCTGTTTACCTTATCTTTATGTATGAATTCCATGAGGCAGTATCCCTGGGCAGGACCATCAGCACATTTCTGATGGATTATGTGGCTGCTGAGGCCATGATTCCCCAGCCTTCTCTTCCCACACCCTGGGAGATAACATCTGAGAATCCTGGGCAGGAGCATCCCTCCCACTGTCAGCCCAGGCCTGGGCTTGTTCACCGTGGTCTCCCTCCTAGGGATGCTGGGCTGGCCTTGGGCTCCAGGCCTTCTTTAGCAACATGCTGCTTTTGGATGGGAAGGATGGGATTGTGTCTCCGTAGCTTTGCTGCTGCTGCTGCTGCTGCTGGTGTAATGGAAAAACTTTCCTCTGCCCCCTAGATAGCTTTCCTTTGAAAGCTGAGCTGTCTGCCTCCTAGCATCTCTGCAGGTGCCAGGAGCTGGCCCCCATCTACCCCCCAGACTCAGTGTGTTGGGACCCTATCTTCCAGCACTGGGAGCTGAAGGCTCAGCCTCCTCAGAAGCTGACCTTTAAAGGGAAAGGTGCACACCAAACCACTAGAAATAAAGCGAGACCCTGGGAGACTAGCAGAAGTGCCCCCTGAGTTTGGCAGAATAGCTTTGTGCCATGAGAAAGGGCAAATATCAGAAATTGGAGACATGGGGAAAGCCTTTCATGGACTGATGCAGAGCCAAGAAAGTGGAATGTGGGGAACCACCATGTGTCAGGGTAGCATATGGAGCCTTGCCTTCCTAAAAGTCAGTGACTCTTGAAACTGGACCATATTCTTCCTCCCTAAAAGTCAGTGACCCTGGAGGACTGGACCACTCCCCACCCCCCTGAAAGTCAGTGACACTTGGGGACCTGTGGCTCAGGGCCTAGGCCTCTGTCCTGGGCTGGCACTCTGCCCATGATACCTCCAGCAGTCACATAGCTGCTGCTGATCTGTCTCAGCAGTTTCTGTTTGTTAATGGAAAGGGGAGGTAGGTCCCTGAAGAATCATGATGCAAAAAGAGACACCATAGAAGTTTAAAAATGTGAATGAGATCTTAACTTATATTAAAAGTGTCTTCTTGAGATAGTGGGAATCTGTCCGGTTGAAGGCAAAGGTCAGCTCACCCCAATGAGGGACTTTCTTTACAATTGCTATCCACATTCACGTGGCCAGATTGAGTCAGCAGATACTGGATAAAACTGACTGTAAAAGTCTGGGTGAGGCTTCATCTGGGGCCCCTGGAGTGGGTCTAAGTGGACAGTCAGGTGGTCCTGAGTCAGCAGTGTGGACTGTGCACTGAATCTCTGGGCTCTTGAGGGTCGAGTTCATCTCTAGGTGAAGCCTCTTCTCACTCCTCCCATCTGGATGTGGCTGCTTTGGCTCATCCTTTTTTGTTGTCTCACTGCCAGCTCTGTGGTCACTGCACTGCTCAGTCCCAGCATTCATTTTATATGCCCTAGGCAGGAGTTGCCATGAATAGGATGCAGGGTTTAGAATGGACTGAGCTCAGGGAAGCCTGGCCTGGTCAGCCCTAGTTGCTGGAGACTGGCATCTGTTATGAGCATCTGATTTCACGAGTAACAAGCGTGCCAACAAAGAGACAAGGAAGGTGAAGCACCTCCAGCTCACATGTCTATGGCAGAAGCCAGGGAAGTTTTGTGTGGAAGGAAAACTGTGGGTTATGGTGGCTCTTCTCAAGTCCTTGAAGGGATTAGACTTGGGTGCTCTGGTCTCTGACAAGAACTAGGAGCAGAGCCTGGAAGCACCAGGCAATGGGGTTGTGGCCTCCTGGAAGGAGATGCTTGGATGGCAGGATGACCCAGTGGAGGGGCACCGCATCTGGAGACTGAGGCCCTCAGCTCCCACCTCCTGCCCTGGGTGTGGTGCCTGTGAACTCCAGGGTCCTCGTTTGATAGAAGGAGGGGCTTGGACTTGAGGCAAAAAGTCCCTTCTAATTGGAGCCTGGATCTGTGCCATGCAGGTCCAGTGCATCGAAGCTCTATTATTATCAGGACATAAATACTTGTTGGTGAAATTGTCTCCAGAAACAACTCTCCACTGGAGTCAAGGACACAGTGGAAGGGATTTGAACTTGGGCCTGACTGCTGAGGTCCCTTCTGGCTCAGAGGCTGTCTGCTTCTGCTCGGCCTTGGCAGGTTCCAGGGTAAAGCCAAAGGGTCATCTCTCAGAGATGCTGTGCAGGGCACAAAGCGAGGCCTGTGCACTTAGTCCCTCTCATTCTTGCTGTTGGGAGACTGAAACGTGGGATTCCTTTGGTTTGTGCTCATTCCTGTCATTGCTGTTTCCATGTCTTGGAGGAGAGCAAATGTGGTCTCATTGTGGTCAACAGAGGATCATGAGGGGGCAGTTGGAATCACTGCTGGCCTCAGGAAGGGTGTCCCATAGGAACGCCAGTGTTTCTTTGTGGACTGTGCCCAGTGGCCAGCCCTGGGTATTGGCTTGAGTGAGTGGGTTCTCTGGCTCCATAAAAGGTGAAAATTTATAGCAAGCTTTTCAGGAAGGTAGCCTGGGTGGCCGGGGATACATGTCAGGGGTGGGACTCTTTTGTCAGTAACTGATGAGACCCTGACCAAAGCTAGTGCCATCTAGTGAATATCCTGTTTGTATGTAACATGGTCTCCTTTGAACAAATGCATGTTCACATGGCATATACTCGTGTGTTCTGGGACTGGAGGATAACTCACCCTGTCATGGTGAGGCTTCTGTGCACGGAGGGATGTTAGGACCAGATCCCTCCTTCATGCTCACAGGTCTTTCATTTCCTTTCAGGTGCTGAAGCAAAACCCGTTTTGTCTAAGAAAGAGAAGATGAAGCTGCGACGGGCCAGGTGGCTCCAGAGTAAGTCGTCTTCTCAGTCTGCCTAAAACATCTGGGATGTCGGCCGCAGGATCTCTGCTCCTGCCAATGGGAGCCACTTTGTAACTGCTACCCACAGTGTCCCCTAGTGAGGCACATGGCCCTTCTACGCTGGGCGCTCAGGACAAGTCCTGGGGGCCCAACAGGCCTGGGACAGACTCTGTCAAGCTCCTTCTAGAGAAGGAAGGGGTGTGTGTGTGTGTGTGTGTGTGTACGTACGTGTGTGCATGTGCGTGTATGTGTATGGGTGCATGTATGTTTGAGTGTCTCTGTGTGTGTGTGCATGTGTGATGGGGTGGGATTCTAGACTGGCTTCCCTCTGGCTGCTGTTTGTACCCTTCCCTAGCCCTGAATCATCCTTGCCTGGGCCCTTGATTGTAAGGGCTGGGGGCAGAAAGACACTCAGAGGCCTGAGATGGGTAGAGGGCCTGGGTGATCTTGTCAGGCCTCTAAAGTCTTAAATTAAGGTAAGGAACTTTAGAGAGCATCTTGGTTTAAGGAGAAAACCTCGCACCTCACCTGCATGGTCCATTTCTGGTCCCTCTGAGTGCTCCTTCCTTCTTCCTCTTCATGGACCACAGTAGGAGCCATGTGTTTGCACCTGTGGTGGCCTGAGTCACCAGAGTCAGTACAAATGTGTGGTACAGATTTAAGAACATTCCCCCAGACTCTCCTGCACTGGCTCAGGCCACCCAGCCTGGATCTCATCCAGACCTCCCAGTATCCTCTCGTGTCTACAGGCCATAGCTTCCAGGGCCCAGGGGCTCCAGGTCTGGGATTCCTAGTGTATCCAAGTTGGAAGGGGCCTTCGCAGGCCTCCAGTCCACATGAGGCTCTGAAACCTAGTGATCAAGAGCTAGGGTCAAGATAGGTACCCAACCAGTGCTGGGCTCCTCTTCTGTCATTAGCACCAAGGACAGTGCCATGAAGAGAGGCTGGAAGCTCCCCTTGCCCATCCAGAGGAGAGGCTGGTCCTGGGGGTTCTCACAGGCCTGGTGCCGCTGCTGTTTGGGGTGAAGGAGGGAGGCCTAGGCTGTGCCCAGTCCTCTGGGATGGTGCTGGAGGGAGGGAGGCCCTGTGATGCTGCTGGTCCTTGGACCCAAGGAATAGGTTGCTGCGTGGCTTGAGTTCAGCCACACTCCTGCCTCCTTGGCACATATCCTGTCCTCCCAGAATGCAGACCCTGCTAGATGTAGAACTGCAGTGGTATGCTAGCTCTTCCCATGAATATGCTCCCCCTGTCCTGACAGTCTCAAACCCCCCCCATTCCAGGTTTGAGGTCTGAGTCTGGAGGGAAGAAAAGATGGAGAAGGAAGTCTGGGAGCCTTTGTTTTCTGCTACCCCAAGACTTGGGAAAATGCCAAAAGGTAGGCCCAGAAAAATGGGCCAGTAGCTGCCCTTGGTGGAGCTCCCCTGGGGGAGCCTGCACCCTGTTCGACATGTTGCTCAGTAGGCAGAGGGTGTGATGTGCAATGGCCTTGTAAAGCTGCATGGGAAGGAAGTGCCCTATTCTTCTCTGGCCTTGGTCTGTGCCCCTTCATACATGACCCAGCATGAGTTGGCACAGGAACTGGACCCACACCTTGTTGTTGGGATGTCTACAAGGCATTGGGGAGTAGAAGAGAAAAGGCAGAGTGTGGGGAGCTCTCACCACGCAGGGTTTTGCACTGGACTCCTGGGAGCTGCTGAGCTGCCCCCCAGGGGAAATAGAACATTTCTGTTCTTAGAAGAGAGAGAAGCTGGCCATGGATGAGTCCTGCCTAGGGATGGCGGGTCAGTGCAGGCTTCCTGAGCAGGTGCATGGAGGGGACTCTGCACACAGGGGCCTCACTCAGTTTTCCTGTAGGACACCTTTAGCAGGCTGGCAGTATTCCACTGTGGAACCACACTGGAGCCTGGAGTTTGAACATGGGCCAGAAGACTAGGAATCCTCCTCCTCCTCACTTCTAATGAATTCTGCAGCTTCAACCCAAGGTGCAGGGCAGAGCAGGGGGTGGCTCTCCTGCTTGGGGAGATCTCTGGGGCCTCTTCCACCCCCACCTCCCTCTCCTATCCTTCTTCCACAGTGGCTGATTGGTGCTCTACATGGTCAGCTGCCTGGACTGCCAAAGCTTCTGTGTGGCCAAGGGCAGCTCTCAGGGCTGAGCTACATGTGGCCCAGGTGAGAAGCACAGATTGAGCCCATGCAAGGTAGAGCCTCAGACAGACCATGAAAGTCTCATCCAGCTCTTTCATTTTCCAGATGAGGAAACTGAGGCCTAGACAGGTTGTGTTGTGTGCCCAAGATCCCAGATCATGAGAGGGAAACTTGGGAATCTGAGTCCAGATTCAGCCATCTGTCCGCTGCACCACACACCCCTCTCCAATAACAGTGGTTCAGGAGTGATTCTCATCACATCCCATCAAGAACACCAAGGGCAGACCTTCCCCTAGCACCAAGCTGGTCCCAGGGCTGTTGTCAGGCCATTTGCCATCTCATCGACATGATGCCTGTGTGTGTATGCCTCTGCAACCTTCACTTCTACATGGTGGTGCTGATGGTGATGGTGACAGATGATAGTGATCACAGCAGTGATGACAGATGATGCCGACGATGATGGTGATGGGATGATGGTCACCATGACAGTGATGGTGGCAAAGATAGTAATGATCCCAGCAGTGATGACAAATGATGCCGACGATGATGACGATGGGATGATGGTCACCGTGACAGTGATGGTGGCAAAGATAGTAATGATCCCAGCAG
>CM053770.1:298271329-298483625 GCA_028658325.1 Potorous gilbertii | reverse complement strand
CTCTTCCATGGCCTGAGCCCATTGAATATTTATTTAGGATGTTTGGGATACAGAAGCCTTGACTTCTATGTCTTTACCTGATGGTAAGCATTGTTCTTCCTCATCAGAAAGGATGGGAGGAGGTATCTGTTCACCAAGAAAGTAACCTTCTATAGTCTTATGTTTTTTCCCTTTTCTGGGCATTTTCCCAGCCAGTTACATGACTTCTTAAATTCCTTTCCACACCCACCTTGCCTCCAGATCTGCCCAGCTAGTGCTTGGGGTCTGAGATTCAAATGCTGCTCCCCAGCCTCAGGGCTTTTGGCAGGGTCAAGGCTACTATTCAGTGTGAGATTAAATTGAAGTGCTCCAGTGGGGGCAGGGCTGCCACACAGGGCTCAGTTCCCTCAGGGGGTTTATGTGGAGACCTTCAACAATGGATCAGAGCCCCTGCTTACTTTGGGAGCTCCTGTCTGCTGCTGCCTCTGTTGCTGCCTCCTGAGGGGGCCTGAGTTATGGAGGCACTCTGCTCCCCTCTTGACCAGCTGAAAAGAGTCTCTCACTGACCTTCCGTATCTGTGGGCAGAGGGACCTTCGCAGCTGCTGGAGATTTTGTCTCTGAAGCCTTCTCAGATCTACTCCTCTCAGTGCCGCATGGCCAAGGCAGGGCTGGTCTCCACTCTGGGTCCGGTGCACAGTGGACCTTTGGTGCTGGTTTTTCAGGGCTTGCTGGAACAGAAATCTCCTCCACTCCGTTGCTGTGTGGCTTCTGATGCTCCAGAATTTGTTGGGAGTTCTTCTTTACAGATATTTTATGGGCTGTGGGTTAGAAGCTAGTATATGTGAATCTTTCTACTGTGCCATCTTGGCTCCTCCTCGCTTTATGACTTAATTTCCAAGGTTCTGTACAACTGAAGTTAACTGATTTCAGGGTAGTTATTATCTAACTAAAAGGTGAGTCCCTTCCCCTACTCCCTGGGCCTCATTTTATTAATCCTTCAGGCAAGCAATAAACAGTGTTGTTTCTTCTCTGGACCATGCACTATGATAAGCCTTGGGAATACAACTGGTTCCTCTACCATCAAGAAACTTATATTCAGGGGTTGAAGGAAATAAGAATCTTAAAATTTCATTTATTTTTAACTTTCTTTTCTTTTTAAATTTTGAGTTCTAAATTCTCTCCCTCCCTCCTACCCCTTCCCCACCCACTGAGAAGGCAAGCAATATGATATAATTAATCATACATGTGAAATCATGCAAAACGTCTTTCCATATTAGCCATATCCCAAAAAACTTAAGAAAGTGAGAAAAATATAGTTCAGTTTTCATCAATTCTCTCTTGGGAGGTGGGCAACATTTTTCATCATGGAACCTTTGGAATTGTCTTTTCCCTCTACTACTCTTGTCTCTTCCAGGAATTCTTGCTAGACCTGTAACCAATTAGCATTTTTCGAGGCTTTGCTTGTAGCTATTTTGCATTGTTATCTTCTCAGTTTATTCCTTGGTCTTCCCTGTCACTATAGTAGCTGTTTATGGTCAAGTTCTTTTTTGTTGTAACTTCATTTTTAATTTCCATTAAATCGAATTTTACCTTAACCACAGATACCAAGGATTAACTAAAGATAGGTATAATTGTAGAGTTAAGCAGAGAGCCCAAACTCTGCCTCCATGTTGTTTTTATTTAGTTTGAACTTCATGTTACAATTGGGCTCTACTCACCTGGGAATGGGGAGGCATTGTCCCAAGCTTCAGGCTCTGTTTTCAGAGCTAGTTCTGGGGGTCTGTGAATCCTTAGTGCCTCCAAGGTAGTGTGATCCTGGGAGAGGTACGGTCACAGTTCTCCTGGTCCATGTTCTACTCTTGACCCATACAGGACCTTCCCACCCTCCCCCCTGCAACCACAAGCACTAAGGCTCTTCTCCACCTTAGAATGTGACCAGGGCCCCTGCTCCTCTGTGACTGACCATAAGCACTCATCTCTACCTTGGAACTATGACCCAGAACTGCGATGGGCAATGGAAGAGTCAGTCAGGACCATCTGCCCCTGGTGCCAGCAAAGTGCCTGACCCCCTTCTCATCTCTGGACTGAGAGCTTCCAAAGCTACTGCTGCTGCTGCTGCCAGGCTCCAGATGGGCACCTGATTCACCATCACAGATGTCTCCCACCAACAAGTCCTGGGCTAGAGAAATGTCTCTCTCTGATCTTTTGTTGGCTCTGCCACTCCAAAATTGGATCTGAGGTGTTACCTGAGGTTGATTGGAGGGGAATGCTGAGAGAGCTCAGCCCAAGGGAGGGGAGGGAGGTTGGTGCCTGCCTAGACTCCACCATCTTGGCTTCATGCACAAGGTGGGAGTAGTGAGTGTGCAGGAACAAGAAGACCAAGATGGCTAGAATGTAAAGGGGAAGAAAGAGGACAGAAAAGCTTAAGGTGTGGATAAGGGTAGGGAAGCTGTCCACTAGGGCTGGAGCAGAGAGGAGTGTGAGGATGGGATGGTGGATGGGCATGTACCATATAGGGGCCTTGCTTGGGCATTTGTGGGACTGGACTCAACGTACTGGAGGGGAGTGTTGCGGATTTTGAGCAGAGCCATGACCTCCCATGAGGAGGATCAAGATGAGTGGGAGTTTGGGAAGAGAGGACAATACGAAGAGGGGTCACCGAGGCAGAAGAGGTGAAATGTGACAAGAGATTAAATGGGGGAGGACAGAGTGAGGGGGGAGACAGAGATAAGCCCAAGGCTCTAAACCCACCAGGGGCTGAGTGATGAGTTACCCCTGCAGCAAATGATAGGGAGCTGGGCTGGGGCCTCAGTGGGTTCTTGGTGCCTTTGTTCTCCCATCACTCCCCTTTCCCTCCCCAGAGAGCCACCCCCTTGAGACAACAAGTTCCTAGACTGGCCTGTCTATCTCTCAGATGCTTCTGTCAGCCAATCGATCAGTTTTCAGTTTAATGCCATGTTCCATACCCATAGTCCCCCACTCTACAGTGGAGAGAGGTACTTTCCTCTTCTCCCTGTCCTCAGTGGTTCCAAGAATAGGAAATCCAGATTTTGTTACTGTGATTTCTGTTTGTATGGCATACAGAACATGCCTCCAAGCCAGGAGGCTTGTTCAAGTCCTATCTTGGATACACCCTGGCTGTGTGACCCCAGGCAGCCCCCTAAAATGGTAACCTGCCCTGCTGAGGGGAGTGTCCTTACCTGGGAGTTCCCTGTTACAATGATGCTCCAGGCCCAGCCTCCTTTCCTCCCTCCCTCCCTCTCCTCCTCCTCCTTCTTCTCTGTCTCTGCTTTTAGGGAGGGGAGCAGTCTGGCATAGCAGAAAGAGTCGAGAGAGTGACCACCATTCTACCATTAGTGAGCTGGACTTTGAGGAACCCTTTTTCCTTTTTCTGGGTCTCAGTTTCCTTCTCTGTAAAATGAGGAGCATGATCTAGAAGGCTTCCCTAACAGTTTGGCTAACTCATTCGACTTTGGCTCTTCTCCTGGGCCCTGGACCTCTTGGATGGCCTCCTGGCTTTGCCCTCTGGGATGATCCTTATTCATCTTGTCCTGGGAGGGACCCCAGTTGGGCTTGAGATGTGCAGAATTAGGCCTGAGCCAGGTTTCAATGTCATTGGGAAGTCATTAACAAAATAAAT
The DNA here is from genome assembly GCA_028658325.1 of Potorous gilbertii. Taxonomy (NCBI): domain Eukaryota; kingdom Metazoa; phylum Chordata; class Mammalia; order Diprotodontia; family Potoroidae; genus Potorous; species Potorous gilbertii. Next base: position 298,480,005 of record CM053770.1, on the reverse strand, counting down.
AAAAATGTAATAAAATATAGACAACTATTTTTTTTATTTTATTTATTACTAAGTCAACCTGCAGAGATACTTATGTAGAGGTTAGTGGCTGCCATTGGACTAGAGGCTGTCTGTGAGAGCTGGGCTCATATACTCCTGCCTCCATTTCTCCCTCCCTCCATCGCTTCCTCTGTCTCTGCCTCATCTTCCTGTCCCCCCCTCTTTTTGTCTCTCCCTCATTTCTCCTTCCCTCTGTCTCTCCCTTCTCTCCTTTTCTTCCTCTTTCCTCCCCACAGAAGCCTCCAAGTCCAGTGTTGCTGCATTCCCCACAGTCTTGGGAGGATATCAATTGGATGAAATTGACTCTGGCTCCTTGGTGCCTGTAGGGGTACTGGGGTCCTGGGGTCCCTTGCACCTCCCACTGAGGGGCCGGCAGCCTTACATCCTTCCTCTCTTGCCTCTGGAGGATGTCACATTCCCACTGAAATCCAGGCAGCCAGGAGGGCGGGATCCCAGAGCAGTGAGGCCTGCTTCCACCCTGGGAAAGGTCAAGAATGGGGGTCACTCCCAAGGTCCCAAGCACATGCCGAGTTGCTCCCTGAGGACCTTCAAACAACAGTCCCAGTATTAGTACCAGCTCTCCCTCCCATGGCTCTCCAGGACTCCCATCTTCTCCCGTGGGCTGGTCCCCACAAGGTCCTCAGAGTCACAGGCGCTTGCTTGGGAAAGGCTGGACCTAGTGGCTGCTTGGGGATTCTGGGCCTCTGTCCTGTTCTGGGGATGTCTTCCTCCATCCTGGCCCTGAGATCTGGCTCAGGAGTGTGGCCAGACTCTGGCCAGACTGCTGCTGAGGTGGTCAGCCCACCAGGTGCCCAGGCTTCCTCAGTGCTGAATGAGGGGCAGAGAGACAGAGGGACAGGCAGGCTGTAGCTGCTGAATGTGGGTTCAGGCTGTGCCCTCTCCTGGGGTGCCTGAGACCAGTAGCTGCTTGACCATTCCTTCCTCCTGGCCTGCTAGTGTGCCCCAGGAACTGGGCCCCTCAGCTCCAGAGATTCTGGGATGCTTGTGCCCAGCTTTGGGAGACAAAATGGGAAAGCAGCTGCTGGTCCCCACAGGAACCCAGAGACAGGTTGTCACTATGGAAACAGAGAGAGGACCGGGCATCCCTATTTTTAGAGATGGAGATTCAGAGGCAAAGGCAAACCTGGTCCCATCCCTTCTGCTGCATCTTGGATCATTGCCCCAGGTACAGACACAGAACAAGCCAGAGCTGGCTACCCATTGGGCTGGGTGACTTGTCCAAGGCTCATCCCTGGCTCATCCCTGAATGTACCCTAGCTCGGAATCTGCTGAGAGCCCAGTAGAATCCCCTCTAAAGGAAGCCCCCTGAGAAGGAGGGAATGTGGAGCAGGAACCCACCCTGACTCTTACCGTGGGGTCACTGAGGCAGGAGTGAACCCCACTCAGGGGGAGGCTAGGGAAAAGAAGAGTCAGGAACCCCCAGTGGACCCCTGCTCAGTCCCCAGACTTGTCCCAAAGGCCCCTCTCTTGTCACTTGTAGAAACTTAAGTGGAATTTTTCAAGCCCAAGCAAGAGTCTTCCAGTCTTCTTAGCCTTAGGTTCAGACTGTTTGAGGTACAAGGCCCTGGAAGATCTTTAAGTCCGGCCACTCTCATTTTGTAATCCAGTCGGGTAATCTGTGCATGGCCTTCAAACCTTTAAAGAGTGATATCAATGCCAGCCACTACAGGTGAGGAGACTGAGGCCCAGGCCCAAGGTGGCTGGGGCCTGAACCTGACTCTGTACAGAGCTCCCATTGGGTGCTCCCTTGGGCATAAGACACCAGACAGCCACTGGGGGCCATTGATGCACTGGGCCTACCCTCCATGGGCTTCTGTTCTCTTGGGGGAGGGAGGCAGCAGATGGACAGGGAAGGTTCTGAGGGAACCTGAGGTGAGACCAGAGAAGGGAAGGTGAGGAAGGAGAGACCACTTTCAGTTGGGGGTTATGACAGTGGGCTTCAGGAAGCTGTCAGGAAGGAAGTGAAAGGTCATGGAAGGTGAAGGAGAGGAGGGGGAGGGGAAAAGGAGGAGGAGGAGGGAGAAGAGAGGAGGAGGAGGGAGGAGGAGAGGGCCCTTCATCCTACCCTGGCACCAACCCCTCAACATGGGAGCTGGAACCCTTAGTTCAGAGAAAGGTCAGAAGGCAGAAATGTGGAGCCTCTGGAAGGAAGTGAGGAGAAACAAGGATGAAAAGGAAAATGGAGGCCAGAGTATGAAGACCTCCCTTGTCCTCAGGTTGAGGAGCTAGTGTTGGGTCTGAGAAGTATTAGGGAACTACCAGAGGTTCACGAGCATCTTGGTCTTTGAAAAATCTCTTCGGTAACTGAGGGGAGAGAATGGAGTCAGGGGTGGGCAGGGAGCCTGGATGCAAGAAGAAGCTTTGGGAGGCCTTGTCCTTCCTTGTCCAGGCAAGAGGTGGTGAAGGCCTGGGGGTTGAGAGGGGTATGCACCTGTGAGACCAGAAAGCCACATGTGTGGTTGAATGGAGGAGAGAACAAACCATTATTAAGCACCTATTATGTGCCAGGGACTGGGTTAAGTGCTGTACCACTACAGTTTCATTTCATGGGCCCAGGTAGTAGGGAAGGGCCTCATCTGGTCTGGAGTTCCTCACTTTTGGGAATCTGTAGCTTTTTCCAGCTTAGCTCTGAGCCCCCAGCTAGACAGATTAGCCCCTGTAGGCTGCCAGGCAGTGCTTGTGCATCTCTATTGGGTCCCTTAGCCTCCCTCAACTAGTGGAGCAACTTACTACTTTCTCATCCCAGGATGAGATAAGAATCCCGACCCTGCAAAGCCAGAAAGGAATCTGAAGGAGCCCTCTGGGACTAAAAGGGCAAGTCCAACCAGCAAACTGTCATGACCTTCCTCTTGTATAGGGCCCCAGCTATAAAGAGTCTTCAGCTGGCATCCAGGGTCCTGGAGGGTGAAAGAGCTGGAAGGGACCCAGGGACCACTTAAATCAAACCCTCATTCAGCAGAAGAGGAAAAGCGGGCTCAGTGAAGTGACTTGTTCAAAGTCACACAGAGCATCAATGGCAAAGCTTGTTTTTGAACCCAGGTCCTGATTCCAAATCCGATGACTGACAGAGGAGGGAGGGAAGGAGAAAGAGAAAGAGAGAGAGACAGAGACACACAGAGAGATACAGAAGAGACAGATACAGAGACAGAGAGAGAAAGATACAGAAGAAACAGAGAAATACAGAGACAGAGAAACAGAGAGATATAGAAGAGACAGACAGACACAGAGAGATACAGAGAGACAGAGATACAGGGGGGAGGGGAAGGAGAGAGAGAGAGGGAGGAAGGAAGGGAGGGATTCTTATTCTAATTTATAAAGATTTTCCGCAGGTAGGGCTCAAACTGGACCAGAGAGATTTTTATTAATAGTATTATTAAACTCCCCAGAATAATGTTCTGAGGAGTCTGAACATCTCAGAGCTAGTGGGCACCTGGTACCCAAAGCCTGAGTCAGAGGGAGAAGACTCGGCAAATAGAAGCAGGAGGGACCATCCCGCGCCTCCCCCAAGCCTCAGACAGCTTCCCTCCCTAGAGGTCTCGCTCCTGGCCAGGTCAGTTAACATTTATTAAGCTCCTACTGCGTGCCAGATCCTGGGCTAAATGCTGGGGAGAAAAAAAGAGCCAGAAGACTATCCCTGCCCTCGAGGGTTTAGACTCTAATGGAGAGGCAACAAGCAAATAGTTCTGGATGAGATGAAGGTGGAAGGTCCTGGAGTTAAGATGGGAGATCGGAGGAAGTCAGGGAGCTCAATGGTCAGAGCAGAGAGGGGCGCGCCAGGCCTGGCGGAGGGTTTGATTTTCGGAACAGCCGGGAGGCCGGAGCGGTGGGCTTGAGGAACTCTTATGGGGAACGGGGGGAGACTGGAAAGGGAGAAAGCGGAGGGACCTCGAAGGCCCAGCAGAGTTAGTTTGTTAACCTGATCGGACCCTGGCTTTTGGAGAGTCCCTCGGAGGCTGAGCGGACGATGCGTTGCGTCAGGGAGAGGCTCAGCTCGGTCAGGCAGCGCTTCCGACAGCAGTGGTCATAGTCTGGGGAGGAGTCGACAGCGCCAGCACCCGGGGTGGGGACAGCGCCAGAGGGGAGGAGAGGGCGCCCTGAGGAGATTCTCCGAGGTGAAAGGGGCTGGCCCCATTTTGGGGGTGGGGTGAGAGGAGGTCAGGAGACGGCTCCTAGGCTGGGAGTCGGGGCACTGGGCGGGTTGAGGGTGTCCCCCAGAGCGAAAGGGAAGGGGAGCGAGGGATGGGGAGGGAAAGGGTCACGAGTTCTGATTTGGACAGGGTGAGTGTTAGGCGTCTCCTGGACCTCAGGCGGAGGTGGTTGAAGGGCTGCGGAAGCTTTAATTTGCCTGGCCGAGAGCCCCTTCCCCCGTCTCCCTGGTGGCACCAGAGGAGAGGCCCCAAGAAACCGGGTGGGAAAGAGAATGTTCCACGTACCCTTCCCTACACCCCCTCTCCACCTGCGGCCTCGGGCCCCCTCGGGGTCACATGAGCAGGACTCCAGCCCCCTCTCCAGCTTTATGCCCTATGACCTGTGTCCCACATTCCAGCCAAACTGGCAGACCAGTCGCTTGCTGCCCTGGCCTCCCTTCTCCAAGCCACCCTGCTTTTGCCCAGGCTGTGCCCACGTCTGGAAGACGCTCCATCAGATTTCTCTCAGACTCTCAGGTTCAGGCTCCAAAGTCCTATCTGATCTTGCCCACCATTAGGAGCCTCTTCCTTCTCATGTGGCCGCGGAGAACCCAGAAGAGAAGAGAGACTCCCAGGTGGAGGGCAGACTCGGTCTCTCCAGCCCCATGCGAGGGGACAGTCCCCAGGTCCTTAAGAGACATGTTTTCATCAGTGACATCACCACCCTCTGGATAGCGCAGATAAAGTAGCCTTCCACAGACTGCGGACACGGGGTAGCAGGCGATGGCGGTTCCGGGGGCTCGGGACTCTGACGCCCCACTTCCTGGCTCCGGTCCCCTCCTCGCCCCAAGCTTTGGGTCGTCTCTGACAGCTTGGATGAAGATGTGCTCCTGCCCGCCTTCGCCTTGGGAGAGACATGTGTTCAGCGCTGCGGCGGCCGGCCTTTTCCACTGTCTCCGAATCTCTTTATTAATCGCTGTGACTGCCCACTTAGGGAGGCTGATTCGCGCCTGAGGGAAAAGGCCTGTCATCCTCCCTGCATCCTATCAGCGGCTTGAGTCACCAGAAGGCCTGGCCTTGGCTCTGAAGACCCCAACGATCTTCCCTTTCTTTCCCATTCCTGGACTGATGTGCCATGGCTCAGTGACTTCATGAGTTCCCACTGCGGGCTTTTCTTTTGCTCCTGAGTCACTGAGAAAATCTTAAAAGGAATGGTTTTAAAATATTCTTCATCTAACATAAAAGTGATGCCTCAGCGGGGTACTGCTGGATGATGCCTCACTTACCTAGGAGAGGCACGGGCAGAAAGCGCCTGCATCATTGATAAAGGAATGAGGAGAGAGGAAGACTCCAGGGGGTGATGGGGGTCCATCTGACTGGAGCTGCCCCACATTCCCCACAGAGCTCTGCTGTGCTGGAGGGGTGTGAGTGTGAGTGTGAGTGTGTGTGTGTGTGTGTGTGTGTGTGTGTGTGTGTGACCTTCACCCCAGGGGACCACATCGCTCACGGATCCTGATGACATCAGGGCACCATCTGCCAAGAAATTAAGTCTGAACATAAAAATAGAGGTTGCAGGGGGAGGGGTGGCTGCTAATTTCCTTCATTTCATTTCCATGTTCTATCCACATTAGAAAGGCATTTCAAGGGCCCCAGAGAACCTGCTCAAGAGCATGAGAAAGCAGACCCTGGCTGGGCAGGACGGTCTCCCTTCAGCCAGGAAAGCTAAGGGGCCTCCACCCTGCCCACTTCCTTTGTCAGTCACAGCCCTCCAGGGTCCTGTGCTCTGGGATTGACCACTCTGATCTGGGGAGCAGTCCCCCTCACATCCTATGTTTGGGGGGCTGCTTTCTCCAACCTCCCGCAGTTTGTCCTGGGGATTGTTTGGGCTGTGAATGCTTGTCCTTTGAAGAAGACCAATGACTTCACAAGTGATTCCTGACTTGTTGGATCAAAGGAAGGCCCAGTCCTCAGCCTTGCCCTCCCCTCCAGTGGTCAGGACCCAGGTCAGAACCTGATGATGGCCCAGGATACAGGGAATGACCTTGGCATCTCTGAGATCAGACCCAGCTCTGAGAACTGACTTCAGCCGCCTTTGTGCCCATTGAAACACAGTGTTCTTATCCTCAGACAGGGGTGTCCTGGCACTGGGGAAAGCTGAGGCTTGCAGTAGTTAACTGGGAATTCCTCCCTGTGACCCCAGGGTGGTGACTCAGCTCACCTCAGGACTGGGAGAGCAGTCTTTCTGTCTTAGGTCTGTCCCCAGCCAGAAGATCCTGGGCAACATCTGAATTTGACCTGTTTCTAGGTGTCCCTGGGGGTATTCAACCTACCCCACCCCAGCAGCCAGGGACCTGAAGTCAGGTTCCTATGTTCCTTTGACCAGGCCCTGGCCCCCAGGGTGAATGGGGGAAGGCCCTGGAGGGTGCAGGCTGGCTCTCTGGCTCCCCTAGGGAGACTGCTCATCCACTCATTTTGCTTTGGCATGGGCTGCCCTTCATCACTCTCCCAGGCTGGCTTAGGACCCTCTTGACTTTGAATCTCTGCCATTTGTATACCTTGGCCATCTAACCATGTCTCCACACCTCCTCACTCACAGGTGTGTGTATACATGCACACACACATGTGCTCATACATAGTCATGGGTGCACATGCACAATTCCTAGTCCTGGGGGCCTGACCTTATTAGAGATCAGCTCGTGTACTTGGGGCTCAATGTATTTGGGGAAAGTCTGAGTTTTTCCTGTTGTGGCATTTCTGGGACAGATTCATGGTGCCAGCCTGGAGTGGTGGGAAGCTCAGGAAGCCAGGCCAACTCAGGCTCAGTTCAGTTCTGGCCTTGCCACCGATTAGTGGTGTTGCTCTGGGCCTGTGTTCCTCTTTGTGAAATGGAGACATTGGATGAGGCAATCCCTAAGGTTCCCTCCATTTCTGACCGTTGGGACTTCGCCTTGGATTGGGTGCCAAGGCTGCACAGGAGGTTCATTTGCTGAGTGAATGAATGAGTCGGGCTTTTTTCTTGGTGTTTCAATGAGATTCTCTAGAGCATCATCTCACATCACAGGTTTCGTGGAGGGGAGGAAGCTGGGAAGGAGACCAGCCCAAAGCCGGTTGTCTGCCCTCTCCTATCCTTCCCATCCTAGGTTCTGTGCCCCCTCATCCACACACACCTGGCCTCTCCTGGTCTCCCTTGAAGGGACCTGTGGCTGGGGGCCTGCCAAAAGATAAGCAGGGGAGCCCCCGGGGGCCCTGGTCATGGCGGGGGGCATGACTCACTTGCTGTGAGTCTGCATGGGCCATGCCCACAGCATCCTCCTTGAGGGAGGAATCCACCCACACCTCTGACTCTGCTTCATCTTGAAAAGCACAACTAGTGGGTCACTGCCAGTCAACCTGGAGAGGCCCCAGAGGATGAAAGTCAAGTGTCCCCTAGGATCTATCTCCAATCACTTTTCTAGCTAGGCAGAAAAGGGAGATGTCAGCGCTGCTGGGCAGGGGGTCTCTACCTTGCTGGGGGTCAATGACCAGAAGCCCACCATCCATTCCCTGATCAGGTACTGGCAGGGGGAGGCAAAGGAGGTGATGATACCCACTGCTTATTGAATGAATGACCCAATGAAAATGACCCTAGCTTCCTCCAGCACTGTTTGTGTGGCTCAGAAGAGATGAGAAGGTAGATAGTGGGGAGTGCTTCAGGCTTTCCAGAGAGGACCAACAGAAAGACAAGGGACAAGAGTCCTAGGGTAGAGGGCGGTACTTTGCTGACCTGGAGAAAGTGTGATCAGAATGAGGACAGTGGCCTGGGAGAACTGGGGAAAATGAATGGACTCCTGGCTTAGGAGGGTGGAGTCAGTAGGAGAGGAGAAGGAAAGGGGGATTTCAGAGTTTAGGACCTTGGGCATGGGCCAGTTTGGGGTGAGAGAGAGAGACCACAATGTGGCCTCTGTTGAGGGTAGCCAAGGTCAAGTGAAAAGCCTGAGATTGTGGGAATCAGAGAAGAGAGGGTTGACTGAGAGGCTGGGATGCTTAAAGGGCCCTAAATGTGAATAAAAAGGAGGCAGGCAGGATCGAGCTCCTGGAGGCTTAAAGGCAGGATAAAGACCACCTGAAAGCAACAACCCACAGAAACTGCAAGGGTCTGTGGTGGAGGGAGGGGGGAAATGGTGAGTCCTCGAGATGTTTCTAAAAGCTTCTTCTGTTTTTTAGTCTGCTCCTGCCAAAGGGAGGCGCCACTGAATGTACTTGGGCAACATGCATGGAAACTCTCCACACAGCCATGACTAGGAGAGACCCAGATCCTGTGTCATACCATAGCGTCTTCCCATCAGCTTCCCAGCTCATCTGCCTCATCTCTCCCACCCTGGACAATGCCACACCACTCCTAGGCTCGTATCTGTGGTGGCTTTCCATGGCCTACTATATATAGGATTTTAAGGGTTTTCTTTCTTCTTATGAACTTAATTATCCACAAATATGAACTTTTCAGTATATGATTAAGAACAAAAAAGAAGGCTGTACAAGAAACCGTTCACTTGTTAGAATTTTTTAAGAAGTGTATATTAATTGAATGTAATGAAAGTAAAGGAGAGATAACTGTCAAATGAGATGTTGATATGCTGATGAGGTACCGAAAGGACTGGCCCTTTAAGAAACATGAGGGCATTCTCTCTAATAGAATTAAAAGGTTGGCTGGTGACTGGAGGCCAAAGACCAACCATGCCCCTGGTGGTCTTTAAAAGCTAAGCCTACCAGCTGCAGGAGCATCTGAAGGAGAGTGGCGAAGTGAAGAGCAACCCCCAGACCTCAACCAGAGGGCATAGGGAGGGGGATTGTCTCCCCCTTCACTTCAATAAAGTTGCTCACTCAGTTATATCAGGGAAGAGAGTCTGTCAGTCATGGGCAGGAAGCAGCTTCAAGGAGCATGGCAGCAGAGAAGAGAGCCCATTGTGGATTTAGAGGGAAATTAACCCTGGGAACTGGAAGTCAAGCTGTGGAGGGGAGTAAGCCCAGGGAGCTCAGCTGAGCAAGCTTCTCAGCAGAGATGCTATGCCCAGGGGTGAGTCCTCCACCAGAACAGGAAGGCCCTTGATGTGGGGCATTGTTGGAGGCATGAATCGCCTTTGCCACATGTCCCTGAGGTGTGTGCTTATTATCCGTGGACCCTAAGTCTGTGGTTACCATGGAGGCCACGTGTATTTGTGGGAGAATAGAGATCCAGGGTATAGAGAGTGGGGATGGGGATGAATTCAGGCTTCTGTTCATGCTGTGCCATCTCAGTAAATGACTTTGGTTTGAGCTCTTTGTGTCTGCTGGCTGATTTCTGACCGTGTGGGCAGTTGGAGGGGTTTGGGAGATGCAGATGCACTGGAAACCCCCTGGGCTGCTCTGGGTGACCCAACCTTCAACCTCCAAGTGCTGAACTAGGGAGGTAGCCCCAGGGGACGCAGCCAAGCCACCCTCTTGGTGAATGCTCCTTTCAGCATTTCTTTGAACTTGTGTGTATTTAAAGTGTTTCTCTGTACTCCTTGGAGGAGATCATTTTATTACTGACCCCTAATGGCCCTCCCCCAAGCAGAAGCCCTTCCCTATAACTGATAGCAGGACTCAGTAGGTCAGGATCTGCAGATAGATCTGCTGATAGACAGGCCCAGCCTGTACAGATCACACACTGCTTGGCTTTTTCTGCCCCTTGGGTCCATCCCCTCTCACTTTCACCTCAGTTTCCTGACCTCCCAGTGCTCATGCCTTTAGTCAGAATTCCAGTCCAGCTACTGTGGTTGCTGGTTCTGTTCACTTTCCCATTTTCCTTAGGTTTCTTTGGACTTGCCCTCCTGTGTTTCTTCATATTCCATTAGATTCATGACCATACCCAATCCAAGGGCATCCCATCATCTCCCCATCTTTGCTGCTGCAGAAAGCTCTGAAGTGAACATATGTGTAGGAAGGTTCTCTCCCTTGGCTGGGACTTGGCAGATTCCTTTGAGGGGGAGGGCAGAGAGGGATGCCTAGTGGTGATGGTGCCAGGTCAAAGTTGATGCCCAGTCAGTGACAGGCCTGAGTAGGAATGAGCACTAAGTTGTTTTTATCCTTGGGTTCAAGAGATGAGCTTCTCCAAACAGCCCATGGGAGTGAGACTCTTCTGGCAGTCAGAACTGCCCTTACTCCTGGTGGAGCCACTTGCTGCCCAGGTGACCCTGGGCAGACTTTGGGCCAGTTTTCTCCTCTGGGTCTACAATTGTCTGTGGCTTATCATGGCCCCAGAAGCTGGTCATGTCTTCCTCGCTCACATTGTTTATCTCCCAGAGATTGTAAGCTTCCTGAAGACTTCTGTCCCCAGTGCCTAGCACAGCATTTGACACACAGTAGGTGCCTGATAAAGGTGTATAGGCTGGAATCACTGTCTCAGTAACATAGAGTGCCCAAGAAAGATCAAATGAGAAAGGCAAGGTCTAGGCCCAGGGAGAAGCCAACACCTCTGTCCTGCTCTGGTCAGACCACCTGGGGAATGAGGAGCTTAGTGGTGGACTCTGGCTTTGAGGAAGTGAACTGAGGCATTTCCACAAAGGTAGAGCTGGATGGAGAGCCCTGGAGACTAGGCCATGGGAGGGGTCCTTAAAGGCACTGCGTTTGTGTAGACCTGAGGTGTGAACCAGGCTGCCTAGGGGATGGAGAAGGACCAGGGCCTGGGGCGGGGGAGTGGTCAGTGGCTCTTGGTCAGTGGCAGGTTGTACTGGGTATCCACCCATGTCCATGCTCATTTTGAGATTCTAGGATGAGGTGGAGCAGGTTCAAGTGACCTCATCCCCAGCCAAGTAGGAAAGTGACCCCATGACCTCAGTGAGAGCAGCCTCCTTAGACAAAACCATAAAGGTGTTGTGAGGCATCTTGGCAGAAAAACATCACAGATGAAGACTTCAAATACACACATATATGCATGTATACATGAATGTGATCTTCTCTTCACATTGTGATTATTTGAGCAATTTAAATCCCACAGGGAGAACCAGTTTCCATATCAAAGGGAGTAGAGGCCCTTAGGGCAGTACCATATGACTGAGGTCCATGAGAGTTATTGGGTAGGGGGTGGCAGGGAAGGGGGCCTCATTGGAAGATGGGAAGGATGGCTTATCTAGCCACCCCAAGTGTGTTCCTCTTCCAGAGTTCAAGACCTAAGGGTAATACCTGAGGGCCAGAGGCATCTATGGATCTCAGGGGTGAGCCTGGGACTGGAAAAGAGTAAATACTGATGCTATACTCCACATTTTAGACCCTAGAGCCTAGGGGAAAGTGAGACTTACCCAAGAGGGAGAAGGTTATGGTGATAACTTTATGAGTCTGTTATATGTTTTTTCATTTTCTGTGAAGTGGAATCAAGGTTGTCCTGTACCCATTAAGATGCATCACTACCCTAGGTGCTTATATAGGAGCTGATGACCCTTTTGCCCATATCTTCAGACCTATGAACCTGACCTGTATTGGAGCTGTATTGAAAGAATTCCCAGAAGCAACACATGAGTCAGAGAAAAACCAGGCCCGAAATTAGGATTTGAAAGTGACACTTCCAGGAGTGAATCTACTTCATTTTGCCTTTGGGGCTTGGGCATGAGGATCCATCCAAAATGAAGAGTTTGGATAGGATAAGCTCCAAGGTCCTCCCAGCTTTACAATCCTATGGCTTCATAGTTTACTCACTCAACATTCACCCCCTACCATGAGATCACATTTTATCTAAGGAGAAAAGCTTGGGATTATGCTCTGTGTGTGTGTGTGTGGTGGTGGGGGGGGGGTTGCCCCCACCACCCCCAAGCTCTCAGTAGGGCCCTTGTCATCATTGCTTCCCTATCCTTCCTTTGTGGTCCAGGCCTGGCTCTCAGGCCTGTCTCAGATTTCTTCCTCTGTCTTTACTTACTCTATAGCAGCCAGGGAACTTTGGGAGCAGGTTAATGAGACAGTGACTGGCAGGGTGAAAAGTCAGTGCAGTGTCTAGGTTTGAGCCCCAGGGCCCTGCCTCTGCCAAATCCTCTAGGGACTGAGGTGCTGAAGGCTCTCTCCCAGCCCTCCCTTCACCTCTTGCTTTGAGAGCTAACATTGGCGGATGCCATCAATAAAAGACAAGATGGCAGCACATTCCTTTCTCCAGTGTTTGCTTTAGGAGACCCTGGTACTTGGCATATTCTTCTGGTTCCCAAAAAGGAACCAGCCTTTTTTGGGGGGGAAGGACAGGAGAAGCTATCCAGCACCTGGGAGGCTGGATTCCTCAGCTGTCTGCTCTGGGTCTTGGCATGAACGAGATGGGGACTGTTTAGCATTATTTGCCCTGAAATGTGCCCTTCAGGGCCCACTCCTGGGCCTGGGGGGACATTTCATCCATATACAACCACTCAACTCAGCCAGGCCTGGCCGGCCTGCCAGCCATTCAGGCACCAGCATACCTCTGTGGGGTCAGCAGGGGAGGACAGAGCCATCTGCTTGACATGTTTTCCTTTCTCCTAATCTCTTGATTTGCACAGTCAAATCCCAGGGGACCAGGATAAGCTGAAAAGGAAGCCTTCTGGCTTCTCATAGCCTCCTGCCAGGCCTTGGCCTCCGCCTCCCATTTCTGGGGCTTTTTGCTCCTGCCTCTCTCGATGGATGATCTCAGGAGAGTCCTTTGCTTCCCACCAGCCTCCTTGGTATCCTAGACACGAGTTCTGCTCTGAGGAGAGAGAGGTGAAGTTTGGATCCTGCCCTGAGGGACAGAGGCATCTCTAGTCTGTGGGCTCCTTTCTGACCTTCCTATAAGTGAAGAAGGGATGACAGAACTGGGGTGGGACTGTCTTCCCACCTGACTAAGACTATTGTAGCCAACATTCTCCCTCTCCTCCAGGTACCCTGGAAGAATGAGGCATGACATCTAGTGCTGTGGCATGGAAAAGATGGGTCTGTGTCAGCCCAGCTGTGACACAGACCTTGGCATCTTCACATATAGCGCCTTTGTATACAATCTTTGAGAGCTACTCCAGCAGAAAATGCTCCCCTGCCGGTTGTCAGTTCTTTGCACTTAGTTAGGTCTGTCTTTGACCAGCAGGCAGGCCATGTCTTCAGTCGGATGGCATTCAAGGTTCTCTGGGTGGGAAGCACCAGAACACATGGACTGCTGAGGGCCAAGGAGAGCTGGGAGGACACCCTGAGTCACAGGGTGGGTGACCATTGGCACACCAGGATGGATTTTGGAGGGCCCTTCATCCAAGCCTGCACAGACACGCTGCATGACTAGTCCAGGGCCCAGACCTTCCCTCTGAGGGGGCCTTCTTAATGAGGAAGTGTGCCTGTGCCCTCAGAGACACGCCAGTCAAGTTTGCCTGCACCCTGCCTGACTTCCTCATCCTTCTCCACCCTCCTCATAGCCCACAGCATCCACCCCAGGTGCCAGCCTCTGTCTCAGCAGCTGCACCCACAGAAGGGTTGTACCTGAGGCAGCCACACACCCACGGAGACATTAAAATGTGAATTAATGAGTCCCCAAACACAGTGATAGATGGGTGGCTTCTGCCTGGATTGGGCTGAAAAGGAAGGAGCTCAAGGCCTACAGGCCTGACTTCTCCACCTCCACCCATGAGGCTTAAGCCAGACTGGGGCCAGCCATCCAGGGAAAGGCTAGCTGGATCACTCGCCAGGTCTCCAACTCTCCCTTGGCAGGTGGGTGTTCCACATGGTACATCCATGTGCCCTGGAACTGTCACCACAGGCCTTGGGAGGGGTTTACCCTCTGGGGACCAGGGATAGCAGGTGCCTGGCACACAGCAGGCCCTGAACCAATGTTTCTTGCTGAAAGACTCCTAAAGGAAAAGCAAGAATCATCCACATGGAGGTATCTTGGCTAAGTGATGTCTTAACTGCTCTCAGGCTTCCTTTGCTTCTTTTCAAGTCTTTCGTGGACTTTAGAAGAAGACTGGTCCACCCTTCATAAGGGCAGATAGGTCTGCACTTGTGGAGGTCAGGGTGCACCAGGAAGGATCTATCTAATCACTCTTGTTGCCTTGTGAATCCTTCTGCCTCCCACAATTCCTGTCCATTTGTGCTTCCCCAACTACATCATCAAAGATGTGCTCCTTTCAGCTCTTCTCTAACTTGTGTCCATGTCCCCCCAGCAGGAAGGGAGCTCCCCATCATCTAGTCATCCATCCATTCATCATCCATCCATTTGTCCATCCACCCACCCTTCCATATCACATGCACACATGGGCATCAGTGTTTCTTAAAACAGAATTGTGTCCCTCTGGAGGCTGAGCACCCATCTCTGTTGCCTTCTAGCTCCCAAGGAAGGGTCTTGACTGGCCTGCAGTCACTGCGGAACTCTCATCAGGTCCTTAAATATGGCATTTCCTTCTCTCCTCTGCTCAGGTGTCTCATTTGCAAACTGCTCTGCTTTATAGAAATTCTCATTGCAGGGTTTGCCAACCTGATGATACCAAGAGTAAAAAGGAGGAGCCTTCCTGCCCTCTTCTCAGCGCAGCCCTGAGGCCCTTTATGCTTTCCACAAGCATTTCATAAGAGCCCACTGTATGCCAGGCATTGGGATAGAAAGACAGAAAAGCAACGGGGCAGTGGGACCCAGAGGACTTCTCAGGAGAGGCAGATGGGATGTTTCCTGAGCCTCTCCAGGAGGTCTCACTACTTGTGTTGAAGGGGCACACCCCCAGCTACTATAGGCATGCTGGCGCTGGGGAGCCAGCCACAGCTGTGATCAAGTGATGGGGCCTGGCAGATGCCCAATCCTTGTTTGCTGAACTGGATCTATTCATTAACAAGAAAAATCAGATGCACATGTGGACCAGGTAGCTTTCCAAGTAGACTCTGGCCCCATTCTTATCCAGCCCCTTTAAATTTCATCAACCCATTTAATAGATTGGACCTATTTTAGCCATGAAACATATGCTAAGGGAGATGGAGAGCCAAGCCAGACTCACAGAGAGGAGTCTGTTGGGTTTGTGACTCACCTTTCCAAGACACCATGCAGTGACCTCCTTAGGCAGTGTGAGACAAGGGAAGGAGCTCTAGACTGGAGGTCCTGGATTCAAATCTCACTTCTGACTACCTGAGTAACCTGAGCTTCAGAGGAGAGTAGACAAGTTGGCATCTGAAGTTCCTGCTAGCTTTGTGTCTGTGGGCTTCAGATCTGGGAGCCTCAGTTTCTATAAGAAGCCTCTGCAAGAGATGGCCCGCTGGGGTCCCTGAGGCTCTCGGCCCATGGGCCTATGACTGAGTGATCACTAAGCCCCTTCCTGTGCTGAATCCTGTAACTTTATAACTGGTGTTTCAAGCTCAGCTCTACATTTTTCCTACAAAAACAATTGAACAACCCATCTCCCCACATTCCTCGCTTAATTATTTAAAAAAATTTTTTTATTTTATGGAGGGGGAAGGCAAGCCAGTTGAGTCACTTAACATGACTTTTTCCAAGGTCACACAGCTAGTAAGTGCATAAAGTATCTGAGGCAAGATTTGAACTCAGGTCCTCCTGACTCCAGGGCTGGTACTCTACCTATGTGCTACCTAGCTGCCTCACTTCAGCTTAATTCTTAATTATAGTCACCTTCCTTAGACATCTCAGCTGAGGTAAGTGATTAAAGATGAGCTCAGGCTTTTGTCTCTTTATTTCCTTCAGTTGCATACCCAGGGCTTCCTGCCCTCAGCTAGACAATTCACTCTTGAGGCCTGGGTCAGTCAGCACCCCAGCAGTGACCTGCATGAAAGCATCTCTGTGAACCTGGGATCAGTGCCCAGAGAGGTGCTTACCATCATAGCCCTGGAACTGGCCTCTAGCCAACCTCCTCTTTCCAGAGGAGGAAACCAAGGCAGAAGAGGTTTATTTCTGGGGTCCTGAGGATTTGGTTCTTTCATGACCACTGCTGACTAATCAGGGAAGGATGATGGCCTGTTTCCATCCCTTCACTCTTTGGTGCTATTTGTGGGAGCAGACTGATCTCTGACCCCTACGAAGCCCTACCCACCACAGACACCATATGGCCCCTCAACAGGCAGCCTGGGCCTATCCAAGCAGGGTCAAAATTCCAAAATCACAGAATGAGATCCAGAAGTGACCTTAGTGGCCAATGGGATGAGTCCAACCCTCTCAATTTGGAGACTCTGTGGCTTGCTTGGGTCCTTGCTTCCCCAGGGCTGGTGCCTCCCAACCATGTCTCCTTGACATCAAGAGGAATATGACTGATCAGGCATATTATAGCAACAGTAGACCCTAACCCACCCCATTCACTGGGCAGGGGCATGGATGCCCATGGCTTCCTGCTTAGAGAGCCAGGCACTGAAGGCTCTGTGGCCTGTCATAAGGAATGCCCCTTGTCAGAAGGTCACAGCATGTGTAAGGGTGTAGATAGTGGTATGAGAAGCTCACAGCCCTTCAGAGTCTGGAATTTTAAGTAAAGGCTAATGGCTGTAGGATAGAGCTCCCATCTTGGAAACTCTCTACTCTGGCATTTCTTCTGCTTGTCTGGATGCTGGGGAATGGAATGAAGAGGGATGCTTGGCTCAGTCGAACCCCAAATCATCTTTTATTTTTAAACCTAACTGCAGTCTATTTTCCCTGCCCCCTAATCAAGTTGAGAGAGCCTGTTCACCCTGGTATGTTGTCTGTGTTAAATCTACCAGTATGGCCTCCACCTTAATTGGCGCAGCCCCTTCTCACCAAGTGTAGCCTGTTTGAGAGCCATCTTTGGGTGTTTGGGTGATGCTGTTACTTTCCTGGGCCTGTGATCTCCCCTTCTGTGCCTAGAACGTGGTCTGTTTCACTGAGTCATCTTTCTTCATGGCCAGAGCCAACACAGGCTTGGATGCCAAGTTCCATCACCACTGTATTTGAGCTTTAAAATTCATTGTCACTAATTATCCAAAAGGCTAATAAATGTGGAGAGGAAGGAAGAGCCTTCAGGACAACAGCAGGATGTCACAAAGACCCTCGACAAAAGATGTGCAGGCAAGCCACACCCTGTAAATGTCTGCCAAGAACCTCAGTTGGGAACATGGCGGCTTCTTGGGAACAGGCAGTCCTTGAAGGTGTGGAGTCTGCCTCTCTCATTTCACAGAATAGGAAATGAGACCAGGGGAGGGAAAGTTCCCTCCTGAGGTCCCAAAGGTGGTGGGTGAGTGGAAGATCCAGGATCAGACACAGGCTCCGTCTGATCACATCCCTCTGTGGGGACATTCTTTCCATCCTGTCCTTGCCTTGTCCCTTCTGTGGAGAGCCCAAGGTCCTCCGTGGAGATGAGGTGTGACCTTCCATGCTGGAGCATGAACAAGAGGGCAGAGGCAGGCTTCCTTGAGAGCAGTATGTCCAGGAAATGCCCAGAGGACCTTAAGCCCTTGATGAGATTCCAGGCTTTCTTTTTCTGAAAAGAAAATGGCCCACTCACCCCACTGATCCCCCTGGAGTCATGGCCCAGATGAGGGTGGCCATGCTGCTGCAACTCATCCTCACAGTCCTAAGGTAACCCCAGTGTAGAGAGAGACATAGGTCTGTTATTGCCAATTGGAGCTCCTAAGCTCCCTCCAGTGGGTTTCCATTTAAACACCAGTTTAGATGATGCCAGTAATTCTAAGTCACAAAATATTTGCTAACAGGAGGCAAAGTGATAATAACCCATAGTATTACAATCTGTTCATAAACTTGGGTCACACCCTCCTGCTAATGCACAGAGTATCTATTGGGGAGAGTGGGCCCAGACTCATTGAAATCGAGCAGTGAGACACAGGAGTAGGAAAATCCATGTGTCCTGATGAACTCATAACTCTGGACTGTAGACCTTTATGTAGCTAAGAGTCTGTGCCTTTTATCAACTGATGCCAAGTGAAGGGAACAGAACCAGGAGAACACTGTACACTGTACACTGTACAATGACTGACATTGATAGACTTAGCTCTTCTCAGCAATGCAAAGTTTTAAGATAACTCTAAAAGGCTTATGATAAAAAATGCCATCCACATCCAGAGAAAGAACTATGGAGTTGAATGCAGAGCAAAGCATGCCATTTGCTCTCTCTCTCTCTCTCCCTCTCTCGTTTTGTTTCTTCTTTCTTGTAGTTCCTTCCATTGGTTCTAATTCTTCTTTGCAGTATGACTAATGTGAAAATATGTTTAATGTGAATGTATATGTAGATCCTCTGTCAGACTGCATGCCATCTCGGGGACAGGGAGAAAATTTGGAATTCAAAAGCTTGTGGAACTGAATGTTGCAAACTAAAAATAAAATAATAAAAAACAAAGAGTCTGTGCCAGGTGTCCCCTGCTGGGCAGGACCCTGCCTATGCTGGACCTTTTCTCTCATACCGGATGGGGCTTCTTTGCTCTTCAGTGGTGGTAAGGTCTTTTACCAAAGATCTTAAAACCTTAAGCCTGGGGTGTACAGAACATCCCAGGTCAACAACTTTGACTGGACACTGTGTCAGCACACATTGGCAAAGTTACTCAAATCTGCTCTTGATGGGCTTTGGGGGGTTTCCCTTTCTTGGGCCATAGAGGACAGAAGGAAAGCCTATGGGCAGGGTGGTTCCCCTCCTGAGCTGAAGATTGAACTCTAGAGCAAAGAAAACTTTTTCCAGGCAGTTTTGTACAACAGAGGAATTTCCAAGCAACTTTTTGCTTTTTTCAATCAATTCCTAGTATCAGAGCTTTTCTCCAATCAGATCAGCTCCCACATCAACTGCAGAGCCTGCTCCAGCCAGCTGGTCTCCGCTGGGCTCAAGGCAAAAGAGACAAAATGCTTTCCTTCGATCTCTTTTCTGTTCCTCTCCTTCTGTCCACTTCTCAGTTCCATCAGCTTCTGTCCTCTCTCTGCACTGTCCAACTTCTGACTACTCGTGTCTCTCACATGTAGCCACCTGCCCCTCTAGTCCTCTCCAAATAGTCCGGTTTTCTCCCCAACCTGCCCCCTCTGTATTTCTCACACAAACATCCTCATTCTGAATGGAAGAAAAAACTACTGGGAAAAATGATCCTATCCTTGTGTGGGGATGGCATCCATCTGTGTGGATGCCTGCAGCTGGCTATGGAGGGAGAATTGGTGGCTAAGGGGAATAAATACTTGATGCAGCCCAGTCAATTAATGAGGCACTTACTATGTGCCACACAGTAGACCAGGGAATTACGATGCAAGTCTCAGTCATCTGACTTTGGGCTTCCATGAGAGAAGGTTGTGGGCAAAGGGGCAGGAGAAGGGGGAAGGACCTGAGTGGGACAAGAAGGAAATTGTGGGGGTACTTGGAGGGGTCTGGACAAGTGAAAGAGGTCAGAGGTGAAATTTGGGAAGGGGAACTCAAAGGGCTCCAGTGGGTCCTAGTTCTGACAACTTCCATGTTGTAAGAGAAATCAAATTCAGGAAGGTCAAAGAGGAGGAGAAGGAGGCATGTGAAGCCTGAAGAGGTAGATTCGAGGAAAGGAAAGGAAAGAAAGAAAGAAGAGGTAAGTGGGACGATTGGAAGGCTGGAGAGATCCACAGAGCATGAGCGTGTCCTGAAGTTAATTGGCAGTCAGTGGTCTTGGTGTGTTTTGGGGGGGAGGTAGCATGGACAAGTAGCCAAGGAGGATGTTTGCCACCTTGATAGTAAGAATAAGGTGATCTTCCATGTTCCTGGGCCACATATTCAAGAGATTCCAGAGACCTTCTGAGGACTCGTCACAGCAGATGGCAATTCTCCAGTGTGGGTGCCACATGCAAACGTAACAGACATCTCCATTCCTGCATGTTGACTGACTAGGACAGAAAAAATCAGGAAGCATGACTGCTGCTGGACCCTTAGACAAAACTCCAGAGATCTTGAGGGCCCCATTATGCTTCCTTCCCCTTTTCCCATTAACAGCAAGGGATGTAAGAGAAAATAATTCACCTGGGATGTCTGAGAACGAGACTGGGCATTCTGGATCCTGGCTCACAGCCCAGGGCTGACAGACTTCTGGCCAGGGATGGAGCCTACCTGATAAAAGCTAGTGAGGATGTTTTTGCTGGTTGTCTTGTAAATCTAACCAAAAAGACTTTAAGTCAATGGAATGGGAAAGGGACAACAAGACTGTGGTGTGTGGTGCCCAAGATAGTACAGAGAGTGGCCAAAGAAGAAGACTGGGATCCTCATAAACTCACAGGAGGCAAGACCCAAGAAAGGATCTAGGAGTAAAACCAGCGGCCTCAAGTATATACACACAAAGGCCCAAAGTTTAGACAACAGAAATTAGGAATTAGAGGTTCTATAGTAAGAGGGCATACGGAGAGTTGGTGGGGTGAACCCTGTGCCTGGATCAGGGCTCTGGAGAGATGAACTTCGTTAAGACACGGAATAGACAGTAGGGGACACTCTCAGTTGTCAAGAAGGTGACACCATGGGCTGCAGCCAGGATCAAGGGGAGAAGCACAAGGACGGTTTGTAGGTAGACTAAATGACCTCTGGGATCCCTCCAAACCCTCCAGAGCTATTATCAAAAAGGTTGCTCTCAGGGGTTGGAAGACCAAGCTCTCAGCAGCTATGGGCAGGCCTCTCCAGGAAAGGAATCCCCACTACCCCATTCCCAACAAACAGGAGATGGGAAGCCCACTCCCTCCCAAGTCAGCCTAGTCTACCCTCGGACAGCTCACACTGTCAGGATGTTTTTCCTAAATTAGTTTTTTCCCATCATCCACCATCACTTTTGACCCTAACGCCCGGCTCAGTGGAACCGGACAAACTCTAATACACACAAATGCCCTTTGCCTTCTCTTCTTTGGGCTCAAGGCCCCTTCTAAAGCCTGGACAGTTAAAACTAAGATGTTGACTTTTAGTGATCAATTCCTCCCTCCCCAAGTGGAATGTCACCAGGAGAGGGGCAAGGGGGCAGGGGTTGATGGTGCTTAGATTGGAGACAAGGAGTCTGAGGGAGGAAGCACTCACTTCTAGGGGTGTGTCTGTCTGTCTCAGGGTATAGGGTGGGTTACTCCATGGAGAAGGTAGCTCCTATATCAGATTTTCATGGAGGAGGATTTCTACTGGAAGAAAGGAGGGGACTGTTATAGGTAGGGAGAGGAGAGGGATGGGAAGGGAAGAGGGTAGAGGTCCCTCCTGCTGGCTAGGGTCACAGGGAAGCAGCCACCTGAACTCTCCAGGAGCCCTGGGATCCTTCTGAGGGCCTGGCCTTTGGCCTCTGTCTCAATGCAGAAAGAGCCTGGAACAGCTCTGAGGTCAGCAGGGTAGTCCTAGCACTCCCGAGAGCAGCTTCTAGGGGACATCCTGGCCTGGATTTTGTGTTAAAATCTTCTGGCCCAACCTGTGGTACTTAATCTATGTGATTGATGACCTGGCTGACGGAGCCGGCTAGTGTGCAGAGGTCAGAGACGCCCTGTTCTTTCCCCTCCTCTCCTTCCACAGGCTCACTCTTTATGACTCTGGGAGAAGGCCAGGGACAGCCTTGGCCAGTTGTAGGAGAGCAGCTTGTGTGCTCTGGCCCCTCCTGAGTCTGTGCCTTGTGGCAAGGGGAGGGGGAAAGGACTGGCTGCTGGATATACTGAGGCAGAGAGAACAGGGAAGTGACCTGGGTTCAAATCTCTGGGGCAAGTCTTTCTTCTGCTCTAGGCCTCAGTTTCCTCTTTGGTCAGATGAGGGGGTCTCTTCCAACTGGAGGCCCACCACCATAGCTCTAAGTCTGAGACCAGTCCTCCGGGCCTTGGGGGAGGAGGTAGGGAGCAGGCTGCAGTCTGTCTGGAATTCTGAAGCTGAGATGTGCTTTGTAAATCTGGGGCCCTGAGCAAGGGCCAGACCCGCCACCCGGGCAGATGCCTTGCAGACTCTCTCCCCTCCTGCCAGGCCTGGGGCCGCCCTAGGACTCAGCCTGCTTGGGGCTAATCATTTCATGCTGGGAGGCTGGGTCCTTGGCCAGGCCCAAGGCCAGGCCCCAGCCAGGCTCTGCTGAGGAGCGCTTCCTGACCTTCCCTTCCTCCTCTCCCTGCTGGGCCTGGACAGAATCTTTCCAGCTGCTGGGTTTGGTGCTAAAATAATCACATCTATTCCTATTAGTGCTGGGAGAGATCTCCAAGCCCATCTAGGCTAATCTGCTCATTTGACAGCTGAGGAAACTGAGGCCCAGGGAGAGGGAGGACCTCCTGCAATGATTGTGGGGGAGTCAAGTTCCTCCTCTTTCTACAGGACCACGTTTTTTCCCCTCCTCACTCAACCATAGAAATGATGTGAGTAGTAGTTTTTCCACTACGTTGTTCAGGCTGGGGAGGCCAGGCCAGTGCTGTGGGCCTCAGGACTGGTCAGTTCTGGCCTCAGAGGGGCTGCTGAGGTCCGCGGAAGCATCAAGGATACCAGGCTAACCTGCAGCAGATCCCAAGTCTGTGAGGAAGAGGTCAGGAGCTCAGAGAAACTGGAAGGGATCTGGAGAGGGCTGGGGACATGAGCTGAAGAAGGGGCAGCAGGCAAACCTGGCTGTCAAATTCCCCTTTCTCTCAGTCAAAGCCCCCTGACCCACTCTCTCTTCAGTCAGGCCCTGGTCACTTCCAAGGAACTTAGAAATGAACAGGGAAGGCAGTGTACTAAATGGCTGGTGATGAGGATGTCTCCTGCCATTCCTGGGCCTTGCTGGGGCTTACAAAGCACTTTTCTTATGGTGCCTGGTGATATGAAATCTGAACAGGTTGCTACACCCATTTTACAGGTAGGTAAACTGAGGCTGAGAGAGATGTGGCCTAGCTAGTATCACATTACTACCACTACTCCCAAAAGCTAGTCTTTATATCACACTTTACATGTCCAAGATGGCAACCAAACCCAGCTACCTCCTGTTTGCAAGTAGTGACTTTTCTAGTACATGATGGGGGTGGTATCAATGGGTTCCAAAGTGCCTGTGGTGAGTGGGTCCCACCCAAGTACTCATGGTCTGAGAGGCCCAAAGGAGTCACCAGTGGTGGGAATCTGGATGGAGGGGGGACCTTTTTCCAAGTCACATCACACCCACAGTTGATGGCTCTCTCTATCTCGTGTCTCTTTCTCAATCTCTCTCTTCTCTCTTCTCCCACCCTCCTTTCCTCCCTCCCTCCCTCCCTCTCTCCCTCTCAATGTGTGAAGCTGGCCCAGCTTTGTGAGAATGAATAATAGAACAGAGAAATTCATTCTCTTTGCTACTGTCTCTCAGGTCAGTTGATGCTGAACCCAAATAGGGAGGTGCTCCATCTCTAACCTCTATGCTGTTGTCTAGTCTGTCTTCTGGTGCCTGTCTGGAATGTATTACTTTTCCACCTCCATTTCTTATATTCCCTACATTCTAGCAAGGCTCAGCCCTTGCTGGGACCCTTTTCCTGATCCTACCAAATTGTCATGTACATATTTGTGTGTTTACATGATGTCTTCTCCCCACTGATCCTCCCCTTCTCTTACCCCTAGAATGGCAGCTGCCTCATGGCAGGGCTGCTGTACTTGTCTCTGTCTGCCCACCGTCTGGCCCGATGCCTGGCACATAGTGATGAGTAATAAATGCTTAGTGAAGGAATGAATGAACCTGTCATCGGAGAGGACCCTCCCGCGGGGACATTCAATGCCACTCAATAATAGACCGTTGTAACCAAGGCTGAGCCTTGCCAGAGCCTCAGAGATAAAGGCACAATAGGAGGGCCTGAAGCCAGAAGATCCATTACCATGGGGGAAAACAGCCCCAAATATAATCCCTGTACTTGCATTGTTCACCTGGCGGAGCTTTCTGCTGGCCTGGAGGCAAATTGACCTTATCTGATTTAGAAAGTCACCATCCTGGCAACTGGTGACAAGGATGGATGGATGGGAGTGAGCTGGGTCTAGTCTGTCCTGTTCTCTGCCTCTGCCAGTCGCCAGGTTCTGGCCCAGCACATCTTTATGGACAGTCCTTGGAGTGGTTTTGTCCAAGACTATTCATCCTCCAGTGAGATTTCTGGGGCCCTTCCCCTGATGGGCTCATCTGCTGGGGCCACTTCACCTGAAGATCTGGGCCCACTTTCTGGGGCCCCCTCCCCACATGGGCTCATCCACTGGGAGCTCCTGCTCAGATGGACTCTTCCTCTCATTTCTTATCACACCTCAGATGAAAGGCATGGAATTCATTGCCAGACCCATATGGGAGTGGCAGAGGACCCTCTGAGTTTGTTCTCTAGGGATGTGACCTAAGATCACCTCCTTCATTGATGGAGAAACTCTAGTTGGAGAAAAAGGCTGGGGTCTTTCCAAAGAGCAGACTCCCTCTCTGAGTTCCACCCTGCCCAGTGACGGAGGGTCTCCTTTGAAGACAGCAGACGCATCCTTTTTGGTCGGCCATGGGGAACCCTTGACTGTTGGGAGCTGGAAGCACTCAGGGGTACGGCAGATGTCACAGGGAGGGGAGCCTGGGCCTGACTCTAGAAAGCGCACAGGGAGGTCTTGGGGCTGGGTCGACCTTAGACACTGCCCTTGCCTGGCCCTCGCATCACTGCCCTGTTTCTATGGAGGTCAGCAGCCCTTCGCAGCCTCAAGAGCTATTATTTATGATATCCACTGATCCCCGTGCCTGTTGACTCACATGCCTCCAGGGCTTCTGCCTATTTTGGGGAGAGGTTTTCATTGTTCATTTTGCCCACCTTTGAGAAAAATGACCATTCAAAGGACCACGAGAACTGTCCTCGACGTTTACGTTGCACTTTGGGGTGGAACGAAGCCCAGTGCAGCGATGCGTCCTTCACATCCCTCAAAGAGTCATTTACCCTGCAACACAAGAATCCTTCGTGTCTGGGCCTTCCCAGGACTGCAGGGTAGAAATTGTGATTGGCCCCTCTAAGCCTCTGCTTTCCCCAACTCCCCTAGTTCTGGCGAGGATTCTTCCGTCCTACTGGTGACCCAGGTTTGCTCCAGGAGCTGATCTGTCCTCAACTGGGTGCCCCACAGGCCTCTGCCCACCCACAGGGCTCCCCGCCGCCCAACGTTGGTGCCTTGAGCCCTCTCCCTGGCACCGCTGCTGCGACTTCCTCATTAGCCCCGCTGTGTCCAGTCGCCTCTCTGTGCCATCCATTCTTCGTTTGACCGCCAAAGTGTACCCGGACGCAGAATCTTCAGTGGCTCCCTATGGCCTCTAGGAGAAAGCGCAAATCTAATGCAGCCTGGGTCGCGCCTGCGCTTCCTCCTGTCACTCCCCTTGCCTCACTGTCCACAGGCTCGAGAGCTGATCTCAGGAATCACACCCTGTATGTCCCCCTAGTCTGGAAGGCTCTTCCACGGCACACACAACTGAGGGCACACATTTAGGGTGTACACATGCACATATGCACACACATGCCCACACAGGTGAGGACATACACAACATATACACACATAGGCCCACACACACTCATATGCCTTACAGAACACCCAGCTCACTTCTGAGCCCAGATTCCCATGCCACACCCTACCTGAGGCCCTCCCATTTCCCCAGTTATTCATTTGCTCTCCCTCCTGTCATCGCCTTGTATTAATTTGCATGTGCTTTGTATATTTGTTCTTTTTTCTTGGCTGCTTCCTTTCTGCCTTTACAATCCTTGGTGCTCAATAAATATTTGAATTTCCTGGAACAATCACATGTGGCTAAGATGGTGAGAAACAGGCTGGACAGTGGGGCTGACTTCCATCTGGCTGAACAAGTCCCTTCACAGCGTGTCATTTACTCATCTGATGTGGCTTGGGGAAAAGTCTGGGATGACAGGGCGTGTGCCCACCACAGGCTCTGGCCTTGCTCGGCCTTGTCTTGCTCCCCATCTTTAGCAGTGACTTAGGAAAGGACCTCCACCCACCCCATCTGTGGTTATGAGTAATGCTTTATGGATTGGCTGAATAGAGGGCAAAACCAGGGGCCCTTTGGCTTTTCTTAGCATCCCACCGAGTGGCTCTGGGTCAGAAGCTAAGGGTATTTGCTGAATTGATCCCAGCTGAATTGAATTGAAGCAGCTGAAGGATCAGCCAAATCACCAAAACCCAATTTAATAGAGATGGAGTGAATCTCCCAAACTTAGATGACTAGCCAAGGAGGCAGAGCCTGGTCATTCTTGGGGGCAGTGCTTCTGGGGTAGAGTGTCTCCTCTGAGAGAATGGGCAGGGCCTGCCCAGGGCCTGGCACATAGAAGGCACACACTAAATGACTCTTGGTTCATTGATCCTTAAAAACTGGTGACCTGATTAATCAGTCAACAAACACTTAAGAATGAAGAGTGCCTCCACGAGGCAGTAGAGTTTCTCACCCACTGCCCAGGTCAGAGCCCACTGGGAGAACTGTTCCTTAGCAGAGAAGCACTGGCCTCCAGTCTCGCCTATGGGAGGGATGGCCATCAGAGCATGGTGGGCCAGGTGAGAGAATGGTGGGGGATCAAGAAGGTCTGGGGACTGTTTTGTGAAAGGGGGATTAGCCTGTTGTAATGTGGACGACGTTCGACAAAGTAAATTACTAATAGGGGAACAGGAAAAGTCAGTGCCAGGCCCACTGATTATGGGCATCTCATCCCTGACTTTTTCTTCAAGAGTCCTGTGGTGGCACCCCTAAACTTCGGCACTGCTGGTACCAAGGGAACTTCCAGCCCTCATGGGTGGTATATTCCAGCTGCCTTGGTTGCTCCAGGTTAATAGATGGTGGCCCAGAGGCCCTACTAATGGGTGGTAGGCAATGCCCAGCCCTTCAGAAAGGGGTCTCTCAGTTGAGGCTCATCAACAGGCCAACTCTGCTCAGGCTGCCTTTCCTTATTCCCCAAGGGCTGGGTACTGCCTGCCCACCTTGTCTTGCATTTATCTATATTTCGTTATAGGCTTAGATGTGCCTATGTTGTTTCTTCAAGGAGAATGAGCTCCTTGAGGGTAGACCTGGCTCCTTTTCTTGTCTTTGTGTGCCCACCTGGAAGGCCCAGGGCATGGCTAAGGGGAACATGTGTGAATGCAGGGGTTTCACTGGCTTCCTTTTCAGTCACTTTCTGGCTTCCTTTTCAGTCACTTTCACTCGCTCCCCCTTTTCAACCATTTCTTGGACTCTGCTTTTCTCACTCTTCTCTTTCAGAAAGGTCCTTCCAGGTTTCTTGTTCTCACTTGTCCTGGTCCATCTTGGGAGCATTCCAATGTCCTGTGGCCCCAATATTCCACAATGAATTCAGAGCTTCTGAATGCTCTGTCTACAATTCTTGGTCCTCACATAAAGGCTGCTTGGGGTGGGGGTGGAGAGAGGGAGAGAGAGAGAGAAAGAAGCAGAAACAGAGACAGAGGGACAGAGAGAGAGATCTTTGCTGTAGCTGCTGATATCCAGCTCCCTCAGGGAAGGGCAGGGCCCCACCCTGACCAACACTTTGTCCAAGAAGAGTATCACTAGGAGGCTGAACTGGAATCCCTGCACCAAGGACACAATTTATCCAAAGGGAAATGATGAGTGACAGCTGCCATTTTATAATTGGCCACCTGTAGGCTTCCTTTAGCTCTCTGGCTGCGGAGAAAGGTGAGAAGGGGCACTGGTGGCTCCAACATGCACTGTTTAAAGAAGCTATCAGTTCCCACATCCAGATTTAGGACTGGAGAGGCTGGACTCATGGTTCGTTTTACAGAGAAGGAAACTGAGGCAAAAATAGTTTTCATTGCTTGCTGGGGGCCACTATCTAAGAAATGGCATGGATGGAATTTGAACTCACACCTTCTTGCTCCCAGTCCAGTGTTCTGTCCACTAGAATGCACTCTCTGTGGCACGTGGGTTAAAGTAAAGAGAGACCCTTAGATCATGTGAAATGAGCTGCCAATCATAAGAAACCCAAACCAAGAGACCAAGTCAGCAAAAAAAATCAATCTCTTTCCTAAGCGGAGAGGCATAAGAAGCAAGGACAATGATGGCTTGGAGTCCAACCCTGAAATAAAAAAAAGATGGAAAATGTGAGCAGTACAATGTCACAAGAAGCCTCTCCCCCCGCAAAATGGAGAAAAACAGGCCTTCAGAGAGCCTGATTGTGATTGGACTGATTGTGATAATGTGTAAAGTAAATGAGGCAGAGGAGGAGGGAGAGGAGGGACAGGGGAGGAGGAAGGGGGAGAGCAAAGGAGATCAACAAACAGTTGAATTGTGACATAGACCAGTTGAATGATGGTTTTGTTGCCGGCAGCCCAAGGGGGAGCGCCACATTTGCACATGACCAGCCTTCAGCCTGTGCGCAACGTGATGGAGTTGTAAATACAGGTAATGAGGATGCTGGGCAGAGAAGCGGGGCCTGAGTCACTCCCCTAGAAGAAGCAGGATTTGGCAGATAGCGATGAGTAGTTCCAGGAGGGTGGGAGAGAGTGCGAGCAGCATCCAATGAGGCAAGGCATGAACAATGTGGACCTTAGGGCAACCCTGTGCCAGCAAGGAGGATAATGATGCATGAGAAAGTGCTTAAAACTCAGGGAGAGTCACTGCCTCAGAGACCGTTAGAAGGGTCTATACAAGCAAAGCCAGTCGTCTTGATGAAGACATGAGAAAGGAGAGGAGGCTCCTTTCAGACAAACTCTCTCTAGCCCCATCTCCTCTCATTTTCTCTCGCAGAGCTGATCTTTGAATATGTTTGTCTCCATTTTGCCCTATCCCCGGTCATTTCATTCTCACCTGACCTCCTCTTTCTGAATTCTGCTGTGTCTCCCCATAGTTTCCCTGTCCCTTTATGTTTCAGGGGAGCACCGCCTCCTTGTCTTCGGTCGAATCACTGCTATAAAGAGGTCCCAGCTGGAGACCAAGGGCATCTCCCTTCCAAAATCCCCTCACTCCATTAAGGAGAAATCTTTGGGTCTGGCCTTCCCAGTGCTGTCAAATCCACTGAATGATGGATGCTCTTGGCTACCCAACATCTCTCCATCTTGTTGCCATAGAATGTCGGATACATTATCTGAGGTATGAGAAAGGTTTGTGTCTGGAGACTGGAAGTCTAGGAGGTGGGGGAATGAAAATGATAAGAAGCCCACTGTGCCACCATCTGGGGGCCCTGTGCACGTGTCCATGGTGAGATCACCTTGGTGCTGCCTTTACTGTGGTCTTGCCATCTCTGTGTGAGTCCAACATCCTCTTCCTGGAAAGTCAGATTTGTGCTTGGTTCACTTTGGCACCAGACTGGAGTCTCTGTTTGGATTTTCCAGTCTTCTCATGGAGCTAATTTCTGTCTGTAGAATCAGGTATGGTGAAGGGGTCCAGCCAGGGCTATGTGAGGACCACATAGTAAGGGATATTGTTATTGTATATATGTCAGATGCAAAATCATGGCTAACATTAGACATCTGTCTGCTCACAGTGGATGCATGGTTCTGACCAGAGGGGTTGTTTGGGAGGGGCAGAGGCACGTTCCCATGGTAGTGGACATCCTGACCTGCCAATCCTCCCATCCTGACTGTGCTGCCAATCCAGACACCCTCCTTCTAGGCTCCTAGAGAACAGAAATCATCAGGCTTCTTAAAACCCACTGTGACTTGCAGGTCTTTTGGGGTCAGATGCCATCTCTGCTTCTTCCTCTCTGAGCAGTGGGCTGAGAGAAGAGATGAATTGCCAGCAACTTGCAGTCATGGGATCTCCCCCACTCCCCCAGTCATATTCCCTCAGAGATGAAGCCAAAGGGTCCTGCAAATGGAGGGTGTTCCCACCCACCTCAGTCCCTTGGGGAGGGAAGATCCTCCCTGTTCTCATTCGTTCTTTTACTCCCTCGTCCTCAGAGCTCATTTGGGTCCAGTGATTTCCAAGCCCCCCTGAAGTATTCCAGCAAATCCATCTTGGGTGGAAGAGGTGAGGGCCTTGCTATTCACCAGAGACAGGGTGGAGCACACACACACTCCCACTCAGGTTCACACTCATATACATTCACACTCACAGTCCTGCTCACACACACACTCACTCTCACACACTCACACTTAGCTGGAGCCCTCATCAAACTCTAGCTTAGATAAACCTTCCATCCTGGAGCTTCTGAGTTGCTTTGAAATGCTGTCACATGTTTCCATAGCTGGGTGCCTAATGCAGAGCAGAGAGAGCCAACCCAGAAACTATGAAGACCTGGGTTCAAGTGCTACCTTTGACACATCCTGGCTGTGTAAGTCTGGGAGAGGCTCTCTCTCCTTGTTCTCTTAGCAGCATGCTGAGAGAATCGACTCTAGAACAGCTTCTGATATGTGCCAGTGAAGGGACTTTCCTCAGCTGAAAGAATCGACTCTGATCCCAGATCTGGGGCTTGGCCCTGTATTCTGAAGGCTGTATATCATAGGGGAGAAAAGCACTGGACTTGGCTTTGGTGGATGTGAGTTGGAATTCTAACCTTCTGAGAGACCTTGGGCAAGTCCCTATCCCTCCTTGGGCCTCAGTTTCCTTGTCTGTGAAATGAGGACATTGGCTAGATGGCCTCCAATGCCCCCAGCTCCAGCTCTAGGGTTTTGGGAGCCCGAGGTGCTTTCAGGGACTTGGTTCTAAGAGCTAGCGTGAGGAGGGGGGAATTAAAGCATCTTTCACGCACTCTCAGTCCTTGAGGAACTGGCAAAAGTTCCTGGAAACCCCTTCCCCACTCTAGTACCAAGGTCAACAAAAAGCGAAGGGTTTGAGAAGGGGCTGGAGATGTGCCCTCTTCCACCCCCATGGCTTGTGTCTCTTCTCAGTGCCGCCAGAACAGCTGCAAAGTCCCCTTTCCCAGATCTCTGAAAGGGGGCTTTGGAAACACTGCCTGTTATCTAGTGTTCCCAGACATTTTCCAAGACCCTGGCTCCCATCTTCCTGACGGAGCCTCTCCAGGGAGGGGCTGCTGGCTGTCTGCTTACTGTCTGCCCAGCTGGCTTGCCCTGCTTGGTTTTGGGGCAATGCCAGCAGGCTGACGTGCCAGGGGTTCTGGGGCTGCCTCCTTCCCACACTGGAAGTCACATTGTTGGGGAGAACAGAAATCCAGCCGCCTGCCTGAGCGTGTGCTCTACATGGGAACAAACAAAGCATGAGAGCCGTGCAAAGCTGGAGGCTCAGTGCAGGAGATGCTGGGCAGCTGAGCTTAGGACCTGTTTCTCCTCTGACTCTGGCTCCCATCACATCCCTCCTGTAGCCCCAGCTTCCAGACTGACAGTTCCCATACCCTTGGCTATAGCTTCTGCTCCTCTATTTCTTTCAAAATTCAGAATCCTTCCCTGGTTTCTTTAGCCTTCCTGGGTCACCCCAATCCTAAAGAACTCCCACCTCCCTTTCCCTCTCACCTTCACTAGCCATTGACTGTGTGGGTGAGGTACAACTACCTTTGGATCCAATCACTTGGTCATGGTGGTGGGAAGGAGGGGAGAGAGAGAGAGAGAGAGAGAGAGAGAGAGAGAGAGAGAGAGAGAGAGAGAGAGAGGAAAGAGGCATAGACAAGGAGGAGGAGGAGGGAGGGAAGGGGAGAGATGCAGATGGAGGCAGGGAGAGTTATTAGGTCATGTACTAGTATATTATCACTGTGCACTAAGTTCTGGAGATAAAAACACAGGCACAAATAAAAACAGTTCCTGCCTTGGTGGGGCTTGCCTTCTAACAAGGGAAAATGACCCAGAAAATGGAACTGAGAATAGTGGAGAGCAGCCCCTGGAGAGGAGATGACCAATTGAAACCAATACAAACCTTTGGCTAACAACTGTCTGGATCAGCCAATAGCACTGGCTTTTGCTGAGTGCTCACACTGTGCCTGGGCCAGTGGGCACAGAGATAAAAAGGCACCAACCTCTGCTTGGGAGGAGCCGAGGGGGTAAAGACGAGGTCCAGACAAAGCCTTCTAGGAATGGGTGAGAAGGGAAAGGACCTTGTGGCAGGAGCAATCAGGGAAGGCTTCCCAGGGATGGAGGGGTCTGGGCCACAAGTGTATCTACTACTTGTGGGCACAGCAGTCAAGGGATCTGATTCTGGGCCTGAGACCCTGAGTGCTGCCCCATGCCCTTGACAGCTGGTGGGAGGAGGAAGAACCAAACAGCTTCCATGACAGCCATTGGCATCTACCTGACATATAAGCAGTCCGATTAGTTGGTGCCCAGGGATCTCTGCAGGTGCAGTGACAGAAAACCACATGTTCTCATCTCTTTTTTATTAATACACCAACATGTTCAAGTCAGATTGGATGACATTTCAATGCCCCATGACATTGAGCAGTGACTACTTCTGTTCTGTTCAATGGGTCCCAACCTGTGCTGGCCTTTTAATGGACACATTTGGGAGCATGAAGGCTGGGCTTAGCCAGGACCTGCATCCCAAGGGGCAGATTCCAGAAGGAAACTCCTCTGGGATGTCATTTAGGGGGGCATGTTTCTATGGGTCTGAGTGAGGAGCTTTAGAAACCCTTCAGAATCACTGAGCTTGGGCAGAGGGAGAGCAGGCTTTCCTGCTCAGCCCTGAAGGTCAGAATGAGGGATAGGGGAGGGAGGTATGAATCAAGGATCCATGAAGAATCAAGAGAGACTTTTGGCAATAAGGGCTGCCTAAGCCTGGCACACACAGTGTCAGCAGGGAGGGAGGGCTTCCAGTGGAGGCTGTGTGGGTGATCCCTCACTGGAGACCCTGAAGAGGGGATTCCTGATCACACCAGAGGCCTATGAGCCCCCATCTAGCTTGTAGGGAGGCAGCAGGAGTTACCTGGGCTCCTTCCCACCTGTGTGACTGTACTCATTTCACTCATCCTGGATAGTCTTGGGGTCCCTCCCTGCTCTGACTGTGATCCCAGGAGTCAAGATTTAGGTTGACGCACACATGTAAGGCCACACGTGGGAAGGAGATCTATATTTTGGAGTTCTTCATTCCCAATGCTCATGAAAGGCAACAGGGGCTCAGCAGAAGATAGTAGAGAAGGCTTTGCAGTCCAGGGATCCTCGAATAGGCCACCCCACCTTGTTTCAGAGAGAGGGAAGCAGGCAGCCCAGCGTGGGGAGGGGCTGGAGCAGTAGATTTGCCCATCAGCCACCTCTCTTCCAAGGATGGCTATGGACCGCATCAGTGTGGAGGGGA
Source organism: Potorous gilbertii (assembly GCA_028658325.1). Classification (NCBI taxonomy): domain Eukaryota; kingdom Metazoa; phylum Chordata; class Mammalia; order Diprotodontia; family Potoroidae; genus Potorous; species Potorous gilbertii. Next base: position 298,446,868 of record CM053770.1, on the reverse strand, counting down.
GACACATGGAGACGTTGCCAGCCTTTGAGATGTCAGGCTCTGGCATCCCTCTGCTTCCGGGTCTTCATGATGGTTTCCAGATAGCGGTCTCAGGACAAGTGGGCCCTGGGTGATAGATGCCAGCCTCTCCTCTCAGCTTATAAAACAAGAAAAAGGACCTCAAGCAGCCAAGATGTACACAAAGAAGATCCAAACAGAGATAGTTGCCTCCCTCACTGTGGTCTAAGGCCAGCGAGCTGTCCCCAATTCCTCCTTTTGTGGGCCATAAAGTCAAAATGCTTCCCTTTTTTGGACTCCTCAAGGCTTCCTAGTGGGTTAGTGACTGGAGAGCCCGTCCTCAGAGGAGGCTGCTCAGGCTCCATAGCTTTCACCACCAAGTAGAAGGCTATCAAGTGGTGGGAGGGGGCTGCTGGTCTGTGATCTGGGGTCTGCTCCCTGGGGCAGAGAGCAGAGTGTGTGATGAGAACTGGGGAGGGGTGATCATGGGGGGAGGAGCAGCTGGAGATTGGGCAGAATGGTGGACCAGTAGGGTAGACTTGGGCTTTTGGCCTTTGTCCTCTTGGGTCACCATTGTGCTGAGTGGGTGTCTTTGTGTTAGTTTGTACTGGCCTTGGCTGGCCTGGGCTCAAGGCTTTGTGGTCTACATGAAGTGATGGGGTTTATATTTTGGTCTTTCTCCACTTGGGTCATTGAAATGGAGAGTGAGTGTGGTCCAGTGGCCTGGCTTGGTCTGAGTCAAGGCTCTGGCTCCAGCACCAGAAAGAAAGGGATTCTCTAATGAACTGGTAGTCACATCCAGGCCATGAGACCTTTTGGAACTCTATGGGTGTAGCTCCCTGTCCCTTCCAAGTGGCATCTAGAGGCACATGGAATAGTATGAATGGGCAGAGACTTCTGTAGCTACAGAGGTAGAGATGGAGGGAGTATTTATGAAACGCTTACTATGTGCCAGGCTCTGAGCCAATGGAAGCAAGGCAGTCTCTGCCCTCAGGGAACTGATGTTCTAATGAGGGGAAGACAAGTCAGAAAGAGACTGGGAAGAGGGAGGAAGTAGGGGGGGGGTCCAGGAGCCAGGAGAGGAGGAGAAGACAGGAGAGGGAGTTGAGTCAGGTATAAATATGGCCTAAACCCCTCTTGAAAAATGGTGGTCTAGATGAAGGGTTCATGGATCACGATTGAAGAGCAGGGCCTCAGGGCAGAGGCTCCTCCAGAGTGGGAAGGTGACTAGGGAGGGGGGCAGTATTCCAGAGGGAGGTGGGCAGGAATTGGGGGAAGGACTGGAATTGATCTCCTGGAGAGAAACTGTCTCTTGAACCTGGATTCAAGACCCTTGCCCCAATTTGCTGCCTCCTTGGTTGGGACTCCCATAGGAGGAGGGAGGGAGGGAGGGTGAGGTTGGGCCATGCCCAAGGTCAGTTGCAGCCCAGGTCCAGGTGCTCCCAATGACCTCTTCATGACATTGTCCAGAAGCAGGACATCCAGAATGAGATGGCCACAGTCAGCATGTTGAAGGAGCCAGGTTAAGCTGGGCTAGATCATTTCCACCATGTCCTGGGGGCTCCTGCACTCAAGGGACCCCCTGAGTTCTTACATATGCATTGTTAGAGCTCCCTGGCATTCTCTGCTCTGGGACCTTAAGGACAGGGAGTTGGTGCAGTGTACATATGTGTGTGTTATATGTATGGTGTTTGTGTATGTATACATGTGGTATATGTGTGTATGATGTGTGTGCATGTGGAGTGTAGTGTTTATGTGTATGCACACATGTGCACAGTGTGTGTGCAGGTAGTGACTCTATCTGGGGTCTCGAGAGGTTCTCTATGCCACCTAATTCTTGGTGATCCCACACTGAAAAGAGTTCTGGACTTGGGCTCAAACCTCCCCTCTTCTCCTTCCCCATGTGACCAGAGGAAATTCACTACTGTATGCCTCAGTTTCCCATTCTGTTAAATTAAGATAATAATGTTCCCACCTCACAGGACCTGAGACAGAATGAACCCACTGGGAAGTGTGGAACCTGAACAGGCCAGACTCAATCTTGTGTCCCCTTGCTGTGTGCCCAGGGGCATCCCCTCTCTAGATACAGCAGCATCATGGTAAGTGTCCAGCAGGTCCAGCGAAGCAACCTTGAGGGCAGGGTCCCTGGGCTCAGTCCAGCCTCAGAACTTAGCCTGTACTGGCCTGGCTCAGGTCTGGTCACCACTCTGGCCCCCCACTTTGGCCTGGGCATCTCTTAGCTCCCTGCCCTCTCACTGGCTGGCCTCCTGGATGCAAAGGCATTCTGGCCTAGTATTCTGTCGTCCTCCAGACGGGCCCTTTGGGCATCCCCGAAGCTGATGGTAGCAGAGTGTTTGTGCCAAGGCAGGGAGCTGGGTCAGGAAAGTCTGATACTGCTGAAGAGAAGAAAGCCTGCTTTTACTTCTGCTCCTGTCTCTGGGCCTTGGGTAGCAGAGCGAGGTACTTTTCTGTTCCGCAATAAGCACATTTTTCTGTGATTTACATCAAGCCCTTCCAGAGTGCCAAGCCTGCTTCTTCTGGGGCAGAGGTGACCCTGGGCTCAGGCCCTTTCAGCTGGGTACTCGGTCTATGCTTGGGTAATTGCCTCATGGGACTCCAACTGCCCAGAAGGCCTGTCCAGCTGCTGAGGCTTCATTCATTGGCCTGGCATTGGACTGCTGTTTGAAACCTAGTCCCTGGACCTTCCTAGGCCTGGCGCTGAGACTCTAGGCAGGCTGGACTCTGCCTATGGACTCTGCCAAGCAGAACCAACATGCCATGAGAAGGGGATATGGATGAGCCCATGAGTCAGGTGCCAGGCCAGCAGCAAGCAGGGAAAGGAAGGAAAGGAGGAAGGGAGGGAGGGAGGGAAGAGAGAGAGAGAAAGGAAGGAGGGAGGCCCCAGTCCCAGTCCAGGGCACCCCCACCCTCATAGGTCCCCAGGCTCTTACTCACTTTCCTCCCTTTATCCTATCTGTCACCAAGTCCATTTGAGCTCTTGGTAACATCCTTCCAATGCGTTTCCTCATCTCCCCGGGTGCTGCCCACAGCCTGGGCCAGGCCCTCATCACCTCACCCTGCTCCATTGCCATAGCCATTGTAGTGTTTGCCTGCTTCCAGCTCACCATCCACTCTCCCATCAGTGATTTTTGGTGTGAAGCTCAAGTGTGAACATGTCACTTCCCCACTCTGTAAACTCCAGGGGTTCCTGTAGTCTCTTAGGGCCAATGCAGATGACTCAGTTTGCAGCCTCCTCACCCCTATGCCCCATCTCAGGCATTCTCTCTGACTTGCCCCCTTCCTGAAGTCTCCTCCTCTTCATCTCAGCCTCCTTTTGGTCCCAGCTAAAACCCATCCCTGGCCTCCCTCTGGGACCCTGTCCAGCCCATCTTGTCTGTTGTGTTTATCCATACTTGTTTGGATATTGTCTTCCCTTTAGAGAGCCATGCCTGGCATACAAGTGCATAATCAGTGCCTCTTGGCCAACTGATGGAGAAACTGTGTAATTTGCCCAACCTACCTGGCTGGTCCGTGTCAGTGGTGGACTTGAATCCAGGTCTCCCTGATTCCCTGGACTGCTCTTTAGTCACTAGACCACTCTACCTCCCGGCTGACATGAAGGCTTGACATGTCCTAGTGCTCCACCATCTTTCCCCACTTCTAATCTTCTCCCTGATGTCCACAGCTCCTGAGCGCTGGCAGTGGTGGAGGAAATTGTGCCTCCTACCCTGAGCTTTGGGAGCTGCTGTCCCTGAGACCAGGGATCCTGGAGGTAGACTCCAGAGAAGTTGGAGGTTAGTTTGTTGAAATAAACATTCCATGATTGACTCTAACTCATATCCGAACACTGATTCTTATTGCCAATAAGGCAGAGAGGAAATTATTAGAGTCTGAAAAAAAGCTGGAGGTAGGAGCTGACCCCAAGCCTAGAATGCATTCCCAGTATAGCAGGGCTGCTGGGGTGAGCTTTGGGTTGCTGGGTGGGCTCAGGGCTGGTGGGGTGGGTTCTGGGCTGCCTTGCAGGAAGAGCCCCAGACTCAGACAGGATAGGATCTCTTGGGGCTCTGAGATGTTCCTTCCTCTGTGCAGGTGGTTATCCAGTGTCCACACCATGTTGTGGGATGAGGAGGGGGCTGATAGATTCCAGAACAGGGTGCCCAGGATGGCAAAGTCTGAGAACCAGGTGAGGAGAAGAATTGAGGAAACAGTGAGGGAAGATGAGGGGGGTGGGAGGGCACAGGGAGGGACCTAGGGGGTCTCTTTCTTACAATGCAGACACCCCAGGAAAGGAACAGGGAGACAGCCTCCCTGTTAACCTCCCTCCTTGCTGGGAAGGGCAGGGGTGCAGGATGACTTTGATGAAGAAGAAGGAGCCGAGGAGAGGAAGAGGCGATCCATGCATTGGCCAACCCACCAATAGGCTTGGGGGAATTCTAGAGGGGGAGTGGATCTCCAAAGGAAAGGCATGGCCTGGGGCCCTGGGGGCCACACATGGGAGGTTTGGCGGCCCAAGAAGCCCTGGGCACCTCCCCTGTGCTCTGCACCCTGGGTTAGTAGGACCAAACTCTGAGCCCAGCCCAGTAAGGCTGCCCCTGGCACACTGGGGGGATGAAAGGGATAAGGCACGTAGAACCTTCACTGAACCCAGGAGAAAACTGAGGAAATGTGGAGAGATGGGGCATTACACCGTGAGCTGTGAGAGACCAGAGACTCCAGCCTGGGGCTCCATGCTTCTCACCCCCATCTGGCATCCTTTCCCAGGGCTCTCCCAATTGGAGAAGACATGCCCACTCTTACCCACTCACATATTCACTTTTCAGGGTCTGAGAATCTGGTGGGAAATGCATGCCCTGGAGGTGGCCCCGTTCAACGAAGCGTCTCTAATAACGAAGGATGGGCCTCACCTCCTGGGCTTTGCTCAGATCTGAGGAATGAGCTGTGACAAGCCAAGCTGGGCCCCACTGCCTACTGGTCCCCGGGTGATGGGTGCCCCATCCCCTCCTCCCTTATGCTTCCTTCCTTCCAGCCTGGAGGCACCTTTGGTCCTCACCTGCTGCTGAGGCCAGAGGAGATACAGGAGTGGAGTCATCTCGAAGGCTGGGACCTTGACCACAAGCCTGGCACAGGTAGGGGCAATGGTCTGGCTAGTGGAGGCTGGCCTCCTTGTCAGTACCTTCTCAGAGCAGACCTCTCTTCGGCTTTCTCTCCCCTCCCCTTGCCCTGTTCAGGCGAGCTGACTCTGCCCTCCCTCAGAACTGCTCCACTGGGGGAGGGCTGGGGCTGGAGCCCGGGGTGCCCTGGGGCTACCTGAGTTTTCAAGGGATTTAACAACCTCGGAGAAGTTGGGAGGCACCAGGCTGCATCTCAGTCAGAATTCTCTGCTTCTACCAATAAAGGGGATGAGAGAACGCCCCAGGCCAGTCTCCTGCCTACTGGAGATGAAGATGGAAAATGGAAATGTCTTCCGCCCTCCCCGTTTCCTTCATCCTTCCCTCTTTCCTCCCTTCATCCTTCCCTCCTTTCTTCCTTTCTCTCTTCCTTCCTCCTTCCTTTTGTCCTCCCTCTATCTCTCCATCATTCCTCCTCCTTCCCTCTCTCCTTCCTTCCTTCCTTCCTCTCTCTATGTCTGGCTCTCTGCAAACACTCACTGAGCAGCTGTTAGGGCACAAGATCTGAGGTTTGGTCCCTGCCCATTGGACACTTACAATCTAGCAGGAGAGAAGCAACATAGACGAAAAAAACTGGAACTCAAGGCAGGCTTTACCTCAGTTTCCTCTTCTTTGAAATGAGGGCAAGAAGTATTTGGTGAGTTGAATTAAACTGAATGGAGTGGTAATCTGACTTGGTCTCTTCCAATCTGGAGGACTTCTCGGCTACTCTGCCTCCTCTAAGAAATAAGGGAGCTGGATTGAATGAAGCCATCTTCCCTGAGTCCTCCGGTGCCTGTGGTGATTCTGCCTCGGGTGCTGATGCTTGGGCTGCTGTGATGAGGCACTCCAGAGGGACCTAGCAGTTGGCTCAAGTGGTGAGATGGCTCTCTGAGGCTCCCCTTTTTTGTACATGGGACTGCAGCAGGACATGGGATGATGGCATCCAAAGGTTAGGTTAGAGAGGCCTTTGGGAAGGAGTTTCAACCTCCAAAATTTGGAAAGCTGATAATGTCCCTTTCTTTTGGTTAAATGTCTAAATTTGGGGTCTTTGTTGCTGAAGCTGGAGCTATAACATCCCCCAGTGACTCTGAGACCCTGCAATGCAGAGGGGGCTTTGTAAAGCATCCTGCCCCGCTGTACCAGAACCTTAAAATTCCTGCACACCCCAGGAAGCCGAGGGACCAGCATGATACAAACACAAAAGCTGAAGGTCAGCTGCTGAGGAGAAAGAACAGGAGGGTATTTTCCATGTGTGAGCAGAGACCAAAGCATCACAGAGGACTTTATTTAGAAACAGAGCATTTCTCTCATCGTTGGCCAATTTGGGGTGCTGTAAATGTCTTGGCCCAAAATCCAAAGGAAGGTGTCTGAGTGTTGGAGTGGCCTGTGACCTTGGGTTGGGTCATATTACCTGGCCAGGAGGACTCTGGCTTGGGTGGGAAAGGACTTTTCCAGTGTGAAAAAGAGGGTGGGATCCTCCCACTCCAGCTTGGAGACCAGGTCTTTGCCCAGCTCAGGCCCTGATGCTGCTCATTCCAGCCTTTGTTGAAAACAAAGTCTGTGTGGGACTTGATGCAAACTCAATGTGTAAAAAAGAGGCATAGGTCCTGTCTGGCAGTGGCCTTACCCAGTCATGTCCCCCAGCTGCCTCCTCACCAGCCTTGCCCAACAATTTGCCATCAAATGGGTATCCCCTGACCCCACCTCTCCAGCTCTGGAACCAATCAAATGAACCTTGTCATTGTTCCTGGATGGGAGTGGGGTGCAGTGCCAATACTCCCCTTTGGCTCCATTCACCGTCTAGGTAAGTGCGTGTCCCGACCAGCCCTCACCCCACTATGTGGGCCATCTCCCTCCATGGGGGCAGGTTCTGCTTTTGTCTTTCTATAGGACTTGGCACAAGCACTTACATGCTTTCATTCAAAACTAAAAAGTCCTTGGGAACAACATTCCAAATTGTTCCTGTGGCTACAGCGTCAGGAGGTGGCACCAGCTGAGTGACTCACCGGACTTTGAGCTTGTCTGGCTCAACCAGGCAGGGTCTCTGAGTTCCAGATTCCCAGAATCCCACCCTGAGTCTTGGCTGGAAAATAGGACCCTGGCAAATGGGGGGGGGGTGGAGGATGACCATGGGTGGCTGGTGATTTTGAAAAGCAGAATTAGCTTGCCCACACACAGCCCAACTGATGTACCCTCATGTCTGGCCAAATCTTTATCCCCTTGCAGTGGGTGAGGAGCCTTCTGCCAACCTGTCAGGGCTTGGCATCAGCAAGCTTGTTCTTGATGCCTTTCCAGCTCAAGGGTTGGTTGGAGCCCATGCTCCTGGCCTGGCCTAGCAGAGGTCAAGGTCCCTCCTGTACCAGGGCGAGGGGGCCAATGAGGTGCCTTAGGGAGGTCTCTTCAGAGAAAGGGGGATGGATGGCATGAGGCAGAAGATGGAGTCTCCCAACACCCTTGCCTTTCTCAGATGCTTTGTTCACAAGCAGCTCTCCCCAAAACAGATTTCCCAGGACCCCACTAGGGCCCAGGGCTGTTCACTTGCCCTCCCATGAAAGGTCTTTCCTGCTCCCTCCTTCATTCTCTGTCCCAGGCATCAGATCCTTTCGCTAGAGCTGATGGGGATTCTACTCAGCAGTCATTGAGTTCGAGTCCCAACTTTGACAAAAGAGTAAACTGAGGTGCAGTGAGGAGATGAGACTTTCCAAGGAACCACAGGGATTAAATGACTGATCTGGGATTCCAACTCAGAGCCTAGGGATCCAAACTGCTGTTCCTTCTACAGTACCAAGCACATCCTTCTACCACATTCAGCAATTACTAGGTGATGCTGAATGAACAAAAGCTTCCACAAATGAATGAAGGGGTCTTTCTGTCCAGAGTCAACTAAAAATCCTTAGTGAACTCTGACCTTGGGCCCTGTGCTCAGCCCTGGGGGAGCGGCTGCCAAGACAAAAGGAGACTCAGGCCTGAACCTGGCAGCTTCCAGTCACTGATTGCCCACATCATTACTATGGGGTCAGGGGTGGGGTAGTGCTGTCCTTCTCCAGGACCCCAGTCTGGGTGGGGATGGGGCAGTGCTGTCCTTCTCCAGGACTCCAGTCTGGGTGGGGATGGGGCAGTGCTGTCCTTCTCCAGGACCCCAGTCTGGGTGGGGATGGGGCAGTGCTGCCCTTCTCCAGGACCCCAGTCTGGGTGGGGATGGGGCAGTGCTGCCCTTCCCCAGGATCCCAGTCTGGGCAGTTCTCTTCCTCCTCTTTGCAAGCTGGCTGGCACTTTCCTCCTCCCCCCAATCACCAACTTCCTTTATGCTTTATCTTTCCAGTTAGAGACTGTCTTGCTGGCTTGTAGCTAGTCTCTGCCAGGAGGAATGGCTTGTAGAGAACCTTCCCCTGAAAGTCTGACTTTGGTTGCATGGGCATTCCTTCTTGGGTGATCTCACCCAAGACTGGCTGGGCATTAGGCAGCCTGTCCTCTGTTCATGGGGTCCTTGAATGGGGTGGAAGAGCCACCTCCAATACGCCTTTGGAGAAACATCTAGGGAGAACTGGGGTAAGACTAGTATGAGATAGGAAAGAGGGGCTGGAGCCCTGCAGAAGCACCAGCAAGGTGGTTGACCTGGCTTCCCTGCCCCATCGTCCTCCACCTCCTTTGAACAGCTTGCCTGGGTTGGCTGACAGGCCCAGGAGAGCTGGCTGTGCTGTGATGATGCAAGCATACCAGATGCCAGCAAAGTGCTCCAGGGAGGTCTGCTTCCAGTCCCTCTTCAGGCTCAGGAAGTCACCTGAAGTCAGGGACCACTCCAGCAAGCTCTAAGAACAGGATCATGAGGAATTCAAAAATGTCTCTGCAGGTTCTTTGACTCAGCAGCTAGCTCCCATTTGTGGAGAAGATGTAAGGAGAGAGGGACTCAGTGAGTTTTGCAAATAAGGATGATTTGTTTAACTGGAGGAGAGAGAGCCAATGCATGTTTGCTCTCCCAGGAAAATAGAAGCTGCTTGAGGACAGGGTCTTCTGATTTGTCTCCCTGAGGCCTGCTTACTGTCTGGGCACACAGTAGGTGCTTAATATATTTTTGCCGAATTGAATCAGGGCTTACTTGGCCTGGGAAGAATCCGTGGGCACACTGAGAACAAAAGGCTTTAGCTGACAACATGTCAAACCCTGTGATCCAGGAGAGGGTCTAAAGATAGTCGGATGCCCCCATTTCGTGAGCATTCATTGTGAGAGTAAGGCAAGAGTCAGAGAACCAAGGTGGTCTATCATGAGAGATAGAAGACAGTGGAATTGGGAAGGAGAGGCAGTGGCTTGGCCTCCTCATCTGCCCTTCTGGCCAAACCTGAGGCAGCATGGACAACAGCTGGCCCACTGAGGGATCACAGCAATCCTAGCGGAGGCATATTCCATTTCTTTAGGACTTCAGGGTTTTTAAAATTAATTTTCAATACACAAATATTTATTTTCTTTTGCTCCCATCTCCTCCCTTTACTGAGAAAATTAAAGAAAAAACAACAACCCCAGCCCTTTTAACCAACATCAACCAATCAAACAAAACAAATTTTCATACTGGCCAAGTCCAAAACGTGTGTCTCTGACGCGAGGTGGGGAGCCGGCTTCATCCCACCGCACTGGCGCCACAGGGGTGGTGTTTTGTGCCACGATGCTGTCACGGTCTGAATGGTTCTCTGGTTCTGTTTACTTCACCGGCCTCTGTTTGGCCAAGTCTTTCTAAGTATCTCTGGAGGCGGTCCCTTTCGTCCTTTCTTATAGCCCAGTAATCTTGCATTATGGTTGGTCTTCTATTTGTTCCGCAATTGACGAGCACCCCTTTGTCCTTGGTTCAGAGGACCTTAACTTGGACAAAGTCTGCTCCTGGCCCCAGGTTCCTGAGAAAGATGTGGTCAGCATAACATTTGTGTTTTCATTCTTTTTATTCTAGAGAGACAGAGACATTGAGAAAGAGCGGGGAGAGGGAGAGAGACAGAGAGACAGAGGAAGTGCAGTCCAGCAGCTATCTGTATAATTGAAGCTCCCTACTAGTAGCCTCTCCTAACTGTGTGCCAGGCCTGTGATGTGTTTTCCAAGCTCCTTATCTGCTCTGCCCAGGTAATCTGTAAAAGCCCTTTTCTATTCCTGCCTCTGTGGATCTCCACCCAAACGCTCTCCACTTCTTCCTCTGGCACCCGGGTTTCCTCACTTGAACCTGAACTGCTCAGATCTTGTTTCTAATTCATTTGCTCTCTTTGCAATCTCTTTTGCTTTCGCAGGGGAATCTTTCTCGGGTTATTCTCGGGGGTCTCTTTCGGACATGCCAGGGAGGACGCCTTTGCCTTGCTCCCATGCCTGAGAGATGGTGAAATGAAAGGCAGTGGGTATTAAGCAGGCAGTGTCTAAAAAATCGCAGCCGCCTTTTGCCCTGCCCTGGAGGGACGCAGCAGGTTTTTCGGTCCAACAGCCTGTCTGCAATGGGGCTGCCGCAGTCATGGGAGATCTCGCCCTGGGCTTTGTGCCTTAGCTGGTTTACAGTTTTATTTTTAGCCTCAGGAATTCAGCACTTGACGTTATTTGGGTTTTTATGGAGAAAAGCGAGGCGAGGGAAAGTTGGGCTCCTCAGTTCCAAGCCAGGTCCCAGACTGCTGAGGTGCCAAGACAGGGCAGCAGCCCCAGCAGGGGAAAGCGAGGCGGCGTCCTCCAGCCCGAAAGGTAAAATCGAGGCCCAGTGGTGTGGCGGGGAAGTGTTGTTCTTTCGAGGGAGAAAGACTGCTTCCTGCTCTGATGCGCACTTAGAATGAGATCGAGGTCACAGTCCACCGCGCCCATGGCAGGAGACTTGCATTCTTCTGGTCTGGGCAACCAGCACAGGGGAGGGTCCAGGCTCAAGACGCGGCCATTGGCCACCCGAGCCTACCAATCAGACCTGAGAAATGTGAGGCATCCCAGCTTCAAGAGCCCACAGCTGGGAAGCCAGGAGCCCAAGATGGGAAGGATGTGGTCTGGGAGCTGCCCGCCCTGGAGATGACTGAGGGACGGCCTACGAGGACCCTGGTCCTCTCTCTGGCATGCCTCTTCTCTCATTTCACAAATGAGAAAGCTGAGGTCTAGAGAAAGGAAGTCACATGCCTGAGATCACACAGGGAGAAAATAGCACCTGGGGGTTGGCTAGAAGTCTTTGTTCAGGCTGACTGATGGTGGGATGGACAGCCCGATGGTCGGACAGACAGCCCCTGAGAAGGATGAGGTCAGTACAGCTAGATCTGAGGCAGAGTGGGAAGTTCTTGAAGGCAGGAAGTTCACACTCTCCTTCTGACCAGGATAAGGTTGTCCAGTGCAGGGTGGGAGGCCCCTCTTCAGGGCATCCCCTGGTCCCTAGCCTTCCTGAGTCCCCTGCTCCCCAGTGCATGGAGTCTCCAGGTCTGCCTCTGATACCTCCTCACATGCCCCGAGGGGACAGGCACCATGTAATTTCTGGGAGGCGTCTAGGCACAATCCTCTAGTTAGGACCGGGATTCGAAGATAGTCCCTACCACTCATTTCCTGTGTGGTCCTGGGCACACAGGCACCTACCTGGGCCTCTGCTTCTGTTCAATGAGGGGCTGGACCTTTGGGGGAAGACGCCAGACTCACTGAAATCATTCCACGGCGTGGTGCACAAAGACAGACAGTGCGCTTTAGGGCTCTCCCGTCTTATTCCTCATCCCGAGCCTTCTTCCCATCTTCACCTATGGGAATGTTGAGGTTATCTGGGGCCTGCTGTGTCCTGAGACTGTCAGAGGAGGGTGGAGAGCAGGAAGATTCCACCTGGTCAGCTGTTGCGGGTAGGGATGGGGTGGAAGTCTCCTGGGTCACAGTTTGAACAGTGGGTCGCTGATTCCTTGGAAAACTGAGAGCTGGTCTCTAGTGGAAGGAGTGAGCCTGAAGCACTCAGGAAGGCCTTGAGCCCTCGAGGACACTAGACTGGCACCCAAATCAGAAGCCAACAGCTGGGACAAAACCCTGGGCTTCCGGGGCCCATCTGGTGTGTGCAGTATAGGTACTGTCATTTTAGTTCAGGCACATCCTTAGAATCCCCTTCTCTGGGAAAAGATTGGCTGCTAAGATTGGCTGCTTAGAATCAAACCAATAAAAGGATCCCATGCAAGATACAAACCATAGGTACATGAGTAAACACATGTGCAAGGCAGGCGTGTACATGTCACACTTATTATGGAGATGCTTGTCCCATATCACTGAGTGTCCTCTGAAGGAAAAAGAGCCAGGCCTCAAGGGGATCAAGTAGATGCTCCTTTGACTAGTCAGGTGCCAAGGAAAGCTGGAGGAGAGGGGCTGCCTGGTTGAGAGCCAGGCACGTGGCCAACTGGTTTCATCCCTGAAAGGAACAGAAAGGTCTGTTTGCCTGCTGAATGTCTATCTGAGATCAACTGGGAATCGTCTAGCTCTTGGAGGTGTACATGCTTTCCTTGGCCTTGACAGCATTGTCCCCTCTCAGCCTCAAAACACAAGGTGGTCTAAGCTCTGGGCTATGAACTAAGGCCCTTGGACAGCCCTGTTTCTCCTTCATCCCCTTCTTTGTCCCCTTCTCTCTTTTGACAGAGCTGTGGCCACAGCACGGACCCTGGTCACCTCTCATCTGGCCTGTTACAGAGACATCTTCTAGGTATCACTGCCTCCGCTTCTTCCCATTCCAACCTCTCCTCTGAACACATGTCAAAGGAATTGACTTTCCCCAAGAAACAGCTCTGCTGGTGCTCAGTAAACTCCCCTGGCTCCCTATGGCCTCTGGGGCTGGCTGCCCTCTGTCTGCTCCATGAAACTCTTCTGGCATCTGGCCCTTCCTGGCTATCTAGGTGCTCCCCCTCCTGCCTCTAGGCCTTCACTGTTGCTTCCCACATGCCCTCACCCCACTCTTGGGTGGCAGCCCCAGGATCCCATTCCTCCTCTGTCCTCTCCCCTTCTGTCTCCCCAGACCTGGTGACTGCCCTGAGACCTGCCACAAGGGGTATCAGCACTGGTGGCCTAGAGATGGGAGCAAAGTGGGCCTGAAATGATCCGACCTGAATCCTGCATAGAGATACCTGGGCGCCATGGACCTTCCTTAGTCACCATATGCTGCAAGAGAATGTCGGAGGAGGATTAATTTCAGCTGTACTCTAGAGAATGAAATATTGAGAACACTAGGCCCTGGACTGAGAGCTGGGACAGCCTCAGGAGCCCCCACCCTAACCCCCTCAGGCCTAGAGCAGAAGAGGTTCTTAGCCAAAGTCACCATCAGACGCTAGAATTGGGACTGGTGGGGAAACCAGAGCAGAACACCCCTCCTCCATCTTACAGAGAAGGACACTGAAGCAAACAGAATGATTTGCCCAAGGTCACACAGGGAGTTAGGAGCAACCCCACAGATCTGTCCATTAGACCTCCACTTTTTCAGAATGACAGGAGAAGTGAAGTGACCCCCGGCCAGGAGGAGAAGACTTATTAGAGACCAATGATGTAGAAAGATGCTCCATGATTGTACAGAAAAGATGATGGATAATAGCAAGGCTACCCCGGAAGAAAGGGCCAACTTGATGACTTCTGGACAAAAGAGAATGACCAAGCCCATCTCTTTGGACAAGGACTTTGGTCCTTGGGCTTGGTAACCCTTCCTGAGCCTCCTGAGGAGGGACAACATATTGGGTCTCTTTTCATCACCAAGGTTTTCAGGATGGCCCTTTTCAGAGAGACATCTGCTTTGCACAGATGGTAGACTCTTGTCCTAGAGTGCTAAGAAAGACTATAGCTTTGGCCAGGGACACCTGCACAGATGGAGAGAAAACTCAGAATCCAAGTGTGTGTGTGAGACAGTGACTGCCTCAGGAAGGCAGAACATGAAGGTTCCCTCTGAGTACTTTCAGAGAGTGCTGGATTTGGAATCCTGAGATCTGAGTTCAAATCCCACATCTACTACTTATTTCCTATATAACCTTGGGAAAACCTTATCTACCTCATCTGGAATGAGGGTTAGCAATCTCTAGGGTCCCTATCAGTTCTAAATCTTAAGAGCTCTTTTGGGTTTATTGAACCCTCAGAAAAAGCTAGTGGGTTACTTGGTACCAACCCACATGGCATTCCCAGGGAGCCTGTTGGACTTCTTGGAGACCTGCTCCAGCACCCCAAGAGTCGCCACGCAATTGGCCCCGTTCAAGGATATTTCAAGCACTCGGTTCAGTTCTGGGGGTCAAACTTGAGGATGACATTGACAAGCTAATGAGAGTCCATGGGAAGGTGCCCAGGATGGGGAAGGGCTGCAGTCAAATTGACTTGTTAGCAGATATTGCTTTAGTGTCTCCTGCAATCCAGGACACCCCCTTTTTACCGTCATTAAGAGTGAGATTTGTTCATCCCAAGATCAACTACCTCCTCTCTCCAATTTGGTGCCACTCTCGTCTTGATCCCCAGATATCCTCCAGAGCCTCACCCACTCAGCAAGTGACCAGAGGGTGAGGAGGAGGGCCAGGAGGTGGGTGAGGAGGCAGCCAAGGGCCTTCTGTTCCAGGCCTGTCTTGGCAAAGGCTCCAGGGGCCTCCGGGGCTTGGATACACTCCCTGTATGTAGAGGCTCTCTCCCATTTCCATCATACTTCAAGGATATGAATAGAGTCTGTCTTGGGCTATGTTCTTGCCCCAGGGTAGGGCCTCAGGAAGACTCCCCTGTTGTTGTTTTCAATAGATAGGCCTCTGAGTGCCAACTTGAGGATGTCAGGGATACCAGGGACTACAGGAAGGACTGAAGGCCAATTTCCCATAGCACCTAACTCATCAGCAGGGAAACATCTGCAGCAAGATTCCTTGTCATTGGCCCACAGAAAGAAGTGGCTGGCATCAGAGCTGCCTTCCTGGGCTGAAATGTTGATTTTGGATGGGCAGCCATTTTCCCAGTGGAGCTTTTCCAACAAAGTAACAAAATAAGTTGTTTCAGACTTTGTGTGGGCAGAGAAACAGGTCTGCCTGGGACAGAGACACTGCAAATGCCTTTGAAGGGGGGAGGGTAGGAAGGAGGGGTGCCAATAGACAGAGAGGGGCAGAGGTGAAGCTCAGCTGCCCAGTGCCCACTGGACCAGCGCCTAATGGCTGGGCACCTAATGGCAGCCTAGCACCTAGCACCCAGCACCCTGTGAAGAGGCCATGCACACACAACTCCTTTATTACCACCAGAGAGGGATGGGGAGGTTGTGGGGTCTAAGCCCTTACCCTAAAAGGCAAAGACTCTCATTTTACAGGTGAATTCAATATGCTCAATCAGTAGCTAAAACTGTGTATGTCCTTCGTTGCTGAAGAAAACCATGCTATCAGAGAAATGATGACATAACTTGCACTTGACTTTGTTTTGAGTGAGGGAGGGCTATACAGGTCACCAACCTCACTTCTCTTCCAGAGCCATCTGAATCCAGTGACCAGATATTCAGCTAATTAGGAACTAGATCAAGGTGTTCTGGCTCAGGCAAATCTTCCCTAAATGCCCCTGGCTGCAACTCAATCCCCTTTTCTGAGTTCCCTGGGTATCTGATTATTCCTCTCTCCTCCCTGCCTCACCCTACCTCCTTCCTCCTCCATCCTCCCTCCTCCATCCTCCATCTTCTGAGATAAACTTGGAGAAAGCCCTTGTGGGCCTCTCCTGGGGTTTTCTTCCTTTGAATCCAAAGAACTCCAATTTCTCTAACATCCTCACCACCCTTGCATCCTCGAATGGGGTGGCCCATCCATGCTCCCCTCCAGACCCCAACACTAATGAGAGATTCCTAGAGACAGAGAAGGCAGGGCTGGTGAAATGGGGCAGAGGGGGAGGGCTGGTCCTGAGTTCCAGGCTCTGCTCACTCCTGTGTGACTCTGGGTAAGCCCCTTCCCTGTTTCTGGGCTTGGGTTTCCATGTGTGTCAACAAGAAGGTTGGCCTAAGGTCTATATGTCCACACTGGCTCCCCTGGTGGAATGGACACTCCCCAGGGCAGGGCTTCTTTCTTTATGTGGTCTCTGTAGACCCAGAGTCCAGCACACAGTAAGCGTCTAATACAGGATTGTTGATGAATTGATTAGGCAATCTCTCAGGGCCTTGTGGAGGCTTATGGGGGAATTCCTGTTGCCAGGCTAGACCTAAATATTTTTTTTGGAGGGGTATTTCTTCTGGTCTGTGTCTCAGACTCTGGAGAAGATGCTATTTGTGAGATGCTAGAAGACCCTGACTCAGATCTGGAAAATGTCATTCAGACAACAAAAGAATAGCAGAGAGGAAAAAGTGACTTCTCTTGGAGAGGTTGTGTTTTGGGGGCTGCTCCTTAAGGTCAGAATCCCTGCCCAGGGGCCACTGGTCCCCATGTCCCTTCTTCTTGCCCCCCAGTGCTTGATGGCAATTTCCCTGAGGCCAAGACCATAACTCTCTCCTCAGACATGGCTTTGCAAGAGTCCAGTAGGGGCAAAGCTGCCTTGGGTGCCTGTCATGGGCTAGATCCAGAAGAGCCCCTCTACCTGGCTCTACAGTCTAGGTGGAGCCAAAGAACTACTTGCCTTGGCCACCTAGCTCCCTGCTTTATTTACTCCCTGAGGTGCAGACCCTGTTCTCTTGACCCACCCTGGGAAAGGGCCTAATCTGGGCTGTTGCCATTGGCTTTGACTTTTCCCGTGCTGCCAATAGGCTTGGGGCTGGTGGTCCTGAAACTGGTCCCCAGAGTGGAGCTGGAGATCCACCAGCAAGGAGGGTTGAGATGCCTCCCCATGTCCTTTCAGGGTCCCCCCACTCCTACCCAGCTGTGGCCTTCACTTCTTTTTAAAAAAATGACTAATTTATTTATTTTAAATTTTCAACAGTCACTTCCATAAGTCTTAAATTTTCTCCCCCTCTCTCCCCAAGATGACACGCAATCTGATATAGGCTGTACACATACCTTCTTATTAAACACACTTTCACATTAATCATGTTGCATAAAAGAATTAAAACGAATGGGAGAAACCATGAGAAACAAAACAAAATGAAACAAAAAAGAAAATAGTCTGCTTCATTCTGCATTACAATTCCATAGTTCTTTCTCTGGAGGTGGATGACATTTTGCCTCGAGTCCTTTGGGAATGTTTTAGGTCCTTGTATTGCTGAGAAGAGTTAAATCTATCAAAATCAGTCATCTCATACTGTGGCAGTTACTGTATATAATGTTCCCCTGCTTCTGCTCACTTCACTCAGCATTGGTTCATTTAAGTTTTTCCAGGTTTTTCTGAAGTTCATCTGTTCATCATTTCTTATAGCACAGTAATATTCCATTACATTCATACACCACAACTTGTTCAGCCATTCCTCAATTGATCAACATCGTCTCAACTTTTAGTTCTTGTCCACCACAAAAAGAGCTGCTATAAATATTTTTGTACATGTGAATCCTTTTCCCATTTTTATGATCTCTTTGGGATACAGCCCTAGAAGTGGTATTGCTGGGTCAAAGGGTATGCACATTTTTGTAGCCCTTTGGGCATAGTTCCAAATTGCTCTCCAGAATGGTTGGATCAACTCACAACTCCACCAACAATGAATTGGTGTTCCAACTCTCCCACATCTTCTCCAAAATTTATCATTTTCCTGTTTTGTCATGTTAGCCAATCTGATAGGTGTGATGTGGTACCTCAGAGTTGTTTTGATTTGCTTCTCTCTAATCAATAGTGATTTAAAGCATTTTTTCAGATGACTAGAGGTAACTTTAATTTCTTCCTCTGAAAACTGCCTGTTCAAATCCTTTCACCACTTATCAACTGAGGAATGACTTGTATTCTTGTAAATTTGACTCAGTTCCCTATATATTTTAGAAATGAAGCCTTTATCACAGACATTAATTGTAAAAATTCTTTCCCGGTTTCCTACTTCCCTTCTAATCTTGATTGCTTTGGCTTTGTGCAAAAACTTTTCAATTTAATGTAATAAAAAAATATGAATTTTGCATTTCATAATGTTTTCTATCTCTTTTTTGGTCATAAATTCCCATTCTCCATAAATCTGACCGACAAACTGTTCCTTGCTCCCCTAATTTATTTTTAGAATCAGCCTTTATATCTAAATTATGTACCCATTTGGACTTTATTTTGATACACAGTGTCAAGCATTGGTCTATGCCCAGTTTCTGTTGTATTATTTTCCAATTTTCCCAGCAGTTTTTGTCAAATTGTAAGTTCTTATCCCAGAAGCTGAGGCCTTTGGGTTTACCAAACAGTAGACTGCTATAATCATTGAGTACTGTGCTTGTGTACCTAACCTATTCCTCTGATCTACGCCTCTATTTCTTAGGTAGTACCAAGTAGTTTTGATAATTGTTGCTTCATAATACCATTTAAGATCTGGTATGGATAGACTTCCTTATCTAGCATGTCTTTTCATTAATTCCTTTGTTATTCTGGATCTTTTATTCTTCCAGATGAATTTTGGTTTTATTTTTATAGCTCTAGGAAGTAATTTTTTGGTGGGTTGATTGGTATGGCACTGAATAAGTAAACTGATTTAGATGGAATTGTCATTTTTATTACATTAGCTTGGCCTACCCACAAGTAACTGTTATTTTTCCAATTATTTAGATTTGATTTTATTTAAAGTGTTTTGTAATTGTGTTCATATAGTTCCTGGGTTTGTTCTGGCAGGTGGACTCCCAAATATTTTATAATGTCTACAGTAACTTTAAATGTAATTTCTTTTTCTATCACTTGCTGTTAGGCTTTGTTAGTAATATATAGAAATGCCAGTGATTTATGTGAGTCTATTTTAAGTCCTACAACTTTGCTAAAGTTTTTTATTTCAAATAGTTTTTTACTTGATTCTCTAGAATTCTCTCAGTATACCATTATACCATCTGCAAAGAGTGATAACTCAGTTTCTTCTTTGCCTAATCTAATTCCTTAAATTTCTTTTTCTTCTCTTACTGCTAAAGCTAACATTTCTAGTACTATCACCATAGTGGTGATAATAGACATCCTTGTTTCACCCCAAATCTTATTAGAAATGCATCTAGCTTATTCCCATTACATATAATACTTGTTCAAGGTTTTAGGTAAATGCTACTTATCATTTTAAGGAAGGCTCTCTAGTGTGTTTAATAGGAATAGGTGTTGTATTTTGTCAAAAACTTTTTCTGCATCTATAGTGACCCTCACTTCTGAGGGTGTGAACCAGAAGGGGGTTTTGGACATGGCTAGTCTCTGTTTGGATTGTAGTCCTGGAGGGCATGTTGGACCAGGGATCCTATTAGGACTTGGGGGACCTTCGTCTCTGTGCTCCTACAAGGAGGGCAAGGGGCACTTCTGTGCCCCCAGAGAGCCAAGCTAGAGTGGAAAGAGGATGGGCCTGAATGCAAGAGGGGTGTGGCTTAGGGCCTGCCTCTGATGTGTTACTGGTTGTGGGGGCCTTAGGGGAGCCCTGGTGACTCCATCTGTAAAGTGGGGACAGTAACATTTGTTGCACTTCTGAGCACCATGTTGAGGCTCTGGTCAGAGAATATCAAACCTGAAAGCCTCAGAGGAACTGAGAAATCACCACAATTCCTATTTAATTGTTCCTAGGCAGTGGGACACCATGCACAGAGGACCAGCCTTTGGGGAAGGAGTGTGCTAACCCTACCTGGACAATCTCCTCTCTCCCGAGTGTCCCAAGTCTCTGCATTGTCCTTCCACTCTGTGAGGGTATGGTGAGAGGGGAAGGGAGATGAATTACGGAATAAGGTACAACTCTCAGCCACAAAGCTGGAATTTTTAAGGGGCACCTGAATCTAAGGATGAGTTTATCACCCTTAGCATGCCCCCAAGGCCACGCAGCAAATTCAAGTTTGAGCCAGAACTAGATGCCAAGTGGTTCAATGCCTAGCTAAGGCTCCTCTTTTCTGGAGAGGAGTAACCTTCAAGTTCCTCCAGTTCTCTGGACAAAGGCTCAATGCTAGAAAGGGTCCCCTCTTCCCCAAACAAGCAAATAAAAGGAGAAAAGTGGGCCTCAATCACTCCCTCAATGCCAAATCTAAACACTCAAAAAAGGAGGGGTTTTAGAAAACTGTTGAAAGAATTGGACCAAGAAGCATTGAGAAATATTATGGATTGAGAGCAGTGAAGATGGAAAGATGAAAAGAAAGCATCCTCAACAAAAATATGTGGCTACAGAAATACAATCAGGCTATGATCAAGCAAGTGAAGGGAACCCTGAATAAATTGAAGGGAGAAATGAGACTAGCAAAACTATCAAAAGATGGGAGAAAACAGGACCTGAGGGTGATGGAGAAGACTCAGGATGGGATCATGATGAAACTCAACTGTTTGGAAGTATCAGTTGGAAATGTAAACAAAGCAACAGACTCAGTGAAAGACAATATTTTCCCCTCACTGGGGAACCAGAGCAGAAAACATAAAAATAAATCAAAAAGTCATTTTTTCTAGTTAAATAACTAGAATCTACACAGATGAAAAGATGGGTGTGGAGGATCAAACAGGGAGAGTTGGAGAAGGAACAGATTTTCTCAAAGCTTTGAGGAAGAAAAGACTGACTGCTGAGTTTCTGGAAATTATCCTCGATTTTCTAGCACTACTGAGTAATAAGGACAGACTATCCCAATTCTGCCAATTGGACAGAATTCCTGGGATGCCAACAAAGATGAGCCTCCAATCCAACTCCCCTAGACACCTCATTGCAAAGCTTCAAAACACAACAAGGTGGAGGTGATTTTTTTCTGAGTGCCAATAGAAAAGCAGACTAGAGGAAAAGTAGCCTATATCTCGATTCAGATTAAACAAGATTTTTCAAAGTGAGAAATGACACACAACAAGAGAGACTCTATGCCCTGATCCTCTTAGCAGGTGCCAACACCTGTTTGATTGAGGTAGGGAATCAGTTTCTTAGAGGAGAAAGCAAGGTTAAACAAGAAAAGGACTTGATCTCTCAGGGGTGATGTCAGGTGACTCAGTGTATGGAGGTTTGTGGAAAGAATTAGAAGGATTTCTGAGTCCAGGAGAGTAGAGACCTTTCATATAGGAAGGCTGTGAAACTCTGACAGTCACTGGAGGAGCCAAGCCTGGAGCCAGAAGGTAGCAAAATGGGGAAGGGGGGTGATCCGAGAAGGACGGAGTGTCACAGTGGTCCTCTCCCTTGACCGAGTCATCAGAGAGGCTGGACCAGCAGCAAAGAAGGCATCCAAGCAGGGTCTGAGGGAGGACCAAGTAGGCAAGCTGAGGAAAGGAGGCCTTTGGGGCACATGCCCTTCTTCGAGTGGAGAGATATGTGCCTTTGGGGCTCTCCACTGGCTCTGACCTTTGGAGTCCAGCAGGGAATCTCACCTACACACCCACACCCCCCCACACACATACACTCATCCATGGAACTTGATGAAAACGCCACAAAAAGACTTTGCCTTTCACCATAAACTTTTTTATGGACTTTATGGGACTTTTGTGGGAATATGCCCCAGACTTTGGGGAGGATGTTTTAATATCAACTGTTTTTACTATATCATCTCAGCAAATAATCCCCATTAAAAAGCTAATTGGCTAGCTGAGGTGGAGAACACATCAGGTGGGTGTGCACCCTCAAAGTTACCCTCAGAACCCTAAGGCAGGTGTTATTCGGCTA
Organism: Potorous gilbertii; assembly: GCA_028658325.1. Taxonomy (NCBI): domain Eukaryota; kingdom Metazoa; phylum Chordata; class Mammalia; order Diprotodontia; family Potoroidae; genus Potorous; species Potorous gilbertii. The sequence goes on along the minus strand of CM053770.1, from coordinate 298,425,121 downwards.
CCTCATCTAGGCACCCAGACTACCCGTACCACTGGGAGCTGAGAAGGAGCCCTGGAGGGATGCTGCAGGTAGGAAACAGAACATGCTAACCCCCAAATTAAGAAACAGAGGATTCTGTTTTCCAGCCAGTCTAAGCATTTTGTTTTTGAAGACAAGGGACATCCACAGGAATCTCAGGAACTTGAGGAGAGAGGAGCCAATCTTAGAGCAGCTTTCAATTATGAAAACCTAGCAAGAAAGTAGACCACGGTCAGGATGGAAAACAATTGGCTGAAATTTGGCCTCAGCCCCTCTTCAGAATGTCAAGAACTGATGGCCGTTAACAGTGATGTTGGCGGACAGCCTGTGTGATTGGCTATCATGGGGGAATCTGGGAATGCCAAACCCTAGAAAAGATGGAAAACTAAATGAGAGAACCTCAAGTTAGGGTTCTCAGCCTCATCCAGAAAAAATGACACAGATGGCAAGAGGGGGCTGACACTGGAGGGCAGAGAATGCATCATTCCTGAAGTGAGAGGTGGTCCAACCACTCTGGGAAAGCCATTTGGAGCAAAGCTGAGGAAGGTTCTTCTGCTCTGACCCAGAGCTCCTGCCACTAGCCATGTGGCCCAAATCCATGCGAGAGAGGAGAGAGACTGGAGCCCTCTGTTGTAGCAAAGCTCTGGAAGCAAAGGGGATGCCCATCCATCTGGGAAAGGTTAACAGGTCGTGGTCTGTGCACATGATGAAATACGACCATGGTGTGAGAGCAGAGGAATAAGAAGCCCTTCTCGCCACCAAGCACAAATGACCATTTCAGAGCATCTGTGGTCCATAGTGGCACCCCAAACCTTCTTCTGTTGTTTTTTTTTTTCAAAAGAAGACTGAAATTCGAAGATTATCTCCTGGCCACTCTAATAAAAGATGTTGCCCAAATCTAAACTATAATCTTGTGGTGGAACAATTTTAACTCCTGTTTGTAGAGCCCTTTTGAGGTTGGCAAAACATTCACTTCCCCATGGCCCTGTGAGGACAGTGGGGTGTTTTATAGATGAGAAACCTGGGGTTTGTACAGATGAAATGACTTGCTTAGGGTCAGCTAGTGTCTGGGGTGCGATCTGAACCCAGATCTCTTGACTCCCAACCAAGCACCCTTTCTCTGTGAAAGGCAAAACCATCCCTCCTTTCACAGAATGTGGCCATGCCAAGAGCATACTGTTTGTAGCAATGACCTTCATTGCTGGTCTTTCAGCTCTGGATTTGGCCACAAAGACCACTGGCAACGGGGCTGGCGAACATCTTCCATTACTGGACTGAGGATGCCAAATTGAATCCTCAGTTTGGACTACCTTTGTTTTTCTCATGCATATCCCAGCACTTAGCATGGTGCTTGGCATAGAGGAGATGCTTAAGAAATCTTTATTGAGTTGAATTAAGCATATGCACTTGGGGAGTGTTTAATGTTCTACGGGTCCCTGCAGGGATGATCCAGGTGGACACCAGCCATCCAGTGAGTGGTGACTGAAGTTGGACCAACTGCTTCCTGACAGTTAAAAGGATTCACTGCCCTCCCAGGCCTTGGCAGGGTGGGGAGATATTATGCCAATGGAAATCAAAGAGAGAAGTCAGGGTATGTCCCCGAGGTAGTTCACCAGAGAGGCTCCTGGGGAACTCATTGGATGGAGTGTTGATCTCAGAAGGCTTGAGCTTTAAATTCTGCCTCAGACACTTACCAAACTTTGAGACTCTGGACAAGTAACTCATTTGAATTCAGATTCCATTGCTTTCCCTATAAAATAGTTCATGATAATTCCTATATTATGTTATTTATTTTATTTTTTTCAATTAACAAGTATTTATCTTCTCTCCTCCCCACTCTCCAACTTAAAAGAAAAAAGAAAAACAAAACCCTTGTAGCATATATGCAGTGCAGCCAAATCAAATTTCCCTACTGGCCATGCCCAAAAGGTGCCACTCCTTCTGAATCTTGAGTCATCCCCACTGCCAGGGTGGGCAGCGAGCCTCATCAGGGTCCTCTCCAATCCTGGTCACTGCATTGATAAGCTTTTGCCTTCACGATGCTGTTTTCGTATAGATCATTCTCCTGGTCCTGCTCACTGCACTTGGCAGTGAATAAGGAAAAGATGTTTCAGGCCCAAGGACTGCCCGGAAAGAACCTATCCCATGCCCACAAAGCCAGGATGTCCACATGGCTGACCCACAGCATGGTTTCCTCATGGGCCCCTCCATCACTGTTCCGCTTGGGCACATCCTGATGGGACCCTGACCTGAGAGAGGGTGGTGATGGCAAGCCCCGCTTTCCTCTGGTGCATGCACACCAGGCCAGATGCCTTAATTTGGCCCCACATTTGGTTCACTCTTCTCTTTGGCCCTAGACCAGAGGATACAGATATGTTGTTTCTTTCTATATGGAAACAGAGCTGGTGGGTACCTCCCTCCCCTTCCATGCCCCTCCAGCCTCAGAGGGCCTCCAGTGTCTCCTGGTATTACACAGTTCACTGTAGGACAGCCCATATCAGCAGGAACCCATAGGTGGGATTCCCCAGGGTCAGCCGCTGGGCCTCTGTCCTCGGTCTCAAGGCTACCTGCTGCAACGGAGGGATCTTTTATTCTCACTCTGGGCCCCTCTGGCCACTTCCTGTTCTCACAGGCTGTGGACACAGGCCGGAAGCCCTTCCTTCCTAAGGCCACAGACCCTGGAGAGCAGGAGATGAACTTAACAGGAGAATCTTTCCCCACCTCCGCTGGTTCCCAGATTTAGCATACAGCCTCTGCAGGGCTGGGCAGGTGCCGATGACTTCGCCTCCACTGGGATTTGCACCTGGATCCTAATCAGGGTGTCCTTGACCTGACTAGAAGCCTCTCTCCTCCAAGCTCGAGGACATGCATGGCTGTGAAAAGCTCGCTGGACCTGGAATTGGATGGCAGGGGTTCAAGTCCAGGGTTGGAGTCTTATCTCCAGAGTTTGCTGGCAAGTTGTGCAGCCTCCGTCGGCCTCAGTTTCCTCATTCTAAATAGCTGTGATAATAACAGTCAGTATTTGCAACGTTTCTTCATGTCCTCCGGAACAACAAAGGGCGCAGGTTCCGTCCCCTCCACCACCAAACCCAGAGGGGCTGAGATGTCGGCTCTGAAGGCTATAGGTGGGTGACCAGCGACCAACGCCGGCCTGCAAGTGACCCCTCCGCAGGGTGTCTACCTGATCTTGTCATTGCTCAGGAGATGAACATTCGGCATTCGAGGCTTGGCTGGAGTCAAGGTCATTGTTGTCTGGGTCTTCTCTCCCAAGCTCACCACATGCTGACCTCCTCCCCGTCCAGCACACGTTGGATGTGTAGTCTAACGTCTTTGGGGGAGTGCCCCCTCCCCCAGCCTCCCTTTCACTCAGCCAGAATCCTACCTTCTGCCAGGATTGCTTACCTTCTCAAACTACATGTGATATGCATAAATTATGCATATATTTACATATATTCCATCATTTCCCTCTTTGGAAAGGAATCTTTCTGAGGACGAGGACTGACTGTGTGCGCGTTTCCAGGTGCCTGGTGAAGTACCTGGCACATAGAAGGTGCTTAGGAAATGCTTGTTGGATTGATTGAGCAAGGGCTTGGTATGATTTCTGTGTAGAGAGGGCGCGCTCCTTGAGGGCAGGGACAGGCTCCCTTTTATATTTGCATCCTCAGCACCTGACACTCATCGTCGTTGTTGCTGCGTCATTTCCAATCGCGTTCCACTCTTCGTGACCCTACTGGGGGTTTTCTTGGAGGAGATAATGGAGTGGTTTGCCATTTCTTTCTCCATCTCGTTGTACCCATGAAGAAACTGAGGCCAACAGAGGCAAGTGAGTTACTCAGGATCACACAGCCAGAGGAGTATTTGAGCTCCGAAGGTGAGTCTTCCTGACTTCAGGCCCGGCGCAGGGTGCCTTTTTATTTCGGGGCTCCCCCAGCTGCCACATAGGTAGTTGTCCACTCTGTGGCGGGGCTGGGGTCTTTTACCCCTTCCACTAGCCCTAAGGTCATGGACGGTGTTGGTCAACGTCCGGGCTGAGGATCCCACCAGGATTTTCTGGGACTCAACTCGAGTAGAAGCGTTGCCCCATTCCGCAGCCACGCCCTTCGAGGCTGGGCCTCCAGTTCAATACCACCTGGAAGGAAAGGAAACGTGCCTCAATCTCCCCTCGCTGAGCCTGGGTTCTGTCAGCAGTGGAGCAGCTGGTGGTCGATGGGGGAGGGGAAGAGCCTTGGGATACAGTTTTCAATAGGCCCAGCCACAAAGTGCTGAGGGACAGCGGGCAGGGCTCTCTCACTTGGAGGCAGCTGGGTGGTTCAGTGGATAGAGAATGCTGAACCTGGACTGGAAAGAAAGAGCCGAGCTCAAAGTCACTTAAAAACGGTCGAATGCCTCAATTTTCTCATCTATACAGTGGACATCATGATAACACAAGATGTTTGTGAGGACGAAAAGAGAAGATATCTGCCAAGCACTTTGCACACTTCAAAGCACTATTCTTACCCCTTTCCCCAGAGCTCCCCATTCATCTGTCATTCGAGCCTCCGATTCCGCCATTAGCGATTTATTCCTTTGAGTGGAGAAGACTTTGGTTTTCCAGAGTTGTCATTAAAATGCAAATACTACTGGGAAAGGTGACCCTCTAGCTTTTATTCCCTGGTACGTTGGTTGGTAGCCATCTGAGAGAGCAGCCTTTTAGGAAAGGGTCCTGGGGCCCCAGCAGGTAGGACAGGCAGTGCAGAGGCTGTGAGAGGGGGTGAGGGGCTCTAAGAAGGGAAGCAAAACCAGGCTTCAGTTACCTCTCAGGTGTGCTAATGAGGAAGGCTGAGGACTAGCCACTACAGTCTATTCTTGTAGATTGGAGAGGGTGGAGACACTGGGCTGGAAAGAATCAAGATCCACAACTAATCAGGGAGTGGAAGGGCCTATAAAGACAGAAAGAGGAAGGATGGGTACCCTTAGATGCCAGGGGAGCCCTGGATTGAATGAGGAGCCCCCATGGCAGTGGTGACAATGGTGGTAGCAGGGACTGCCTCTGGGGAATCTTTCTTCCTGCTGTTTCGAGGAGAGAATGTGCTGATTCAGGTGGAAAGAGATGCCCACCAGAAACCTGCCTGGTAGAGGGCTTCTCAGGACTATACTCCGTTAAAAAAAAAACCAAGCTCAAATAAATGTCTTTGGTTCATTTTTCAGTTTATGTGAGGTGAGAAAGTGCTTGTTTAAAAGTGACTTGAGAAGTTTTGTGATTTTGCCCACAAAGAAATTGAAAACATCTGAACCTTTAAAAGCTGAAAGTTTCCATACGCCTCATCTTTGCTCAGTGTCCCCTGGGTAATTCTGGGAAGAAAAAGAAAAAATAACAAAATTATAAGTAATTGAAAAAGCACTTCAGTGTGGAGAGCTCAGAATTTCTCCCCATGAAGGCTTTGAGACTGAGAGCTGTCAGCCTGAGTGATGAAGGAGGGGATTTCAGGCCCAAGTTAGGGGGTGTCTTCCTTCACCCTCACAACCCAGCATCCCTTTTCTATTCATGCCTTTTAGGGAGAAAAAGGAAGGAAAGGAGAAGGGAATCAGAAAGAGAAAAAAGGGAGAGGGAGGGAGAGAGAGAAAGAGAGAAAAAGGAAGAGAAAGACAGAGAAAGAAACTTCCCTGCAGAGCACAGTAATAAATCCTACCTGGATCAGGATCTTCCTCCAGCAGCCTGGGCTTCTAAAAGACTCTGTCCCAGCTGTAACCACGACTCTTCGGCTGCAGCAGTCTCCCATGCCCACTGTCCTATCCCTTTGCCAGACCATGACTGCCTCAGGCTGGTGGGGGCCATTGGGGGCCATTGGGACATCTTTGCCATCGTGAATGAGAACTCCATGACCCACCCAGCAGAAGAGAATGTGGCTATTTGATCTTTGTTGGATGTTCCAACATGTAACTTTAATGAGTATTCTTCCCTCTAGGTTGAGAACCATGTTAAGCCTTCATTCTGCAGCCTAAAGAGAGACAGGCCTCTGTCTTCCCTCAATAAACAGAGGATCCACCCTGAAGGCACAGAAGGCACATGCACTAGATTTTTCCCATGATGCCCAGCTGGGAGGGCAAAACTCCTCTCCAAAGACCTCCAGTCTGGGCTGAATAGAATGAAGTTCTACAGGGATCAATGTAAAGTCCTAGCCTGATGCTCCAAAGAATCAAGGGCTCTAGGAAAGAATGGGTAGGACAAGAGTCATGCCCATAAAAGTTATTTGCTGGCTCTGTGACCTGAACATAGCCCATGAGTTGGTGGTCAGTGTCAGCCTCCAAGATGATGGAGTTTGGGGGCGGGTCGCTGATGAGTCTCCTTAATTGTCTAAGACCTACTCTCTGTGTTCATAGGAGATGCTTGGGTGGTGTGGGAGGAGGAAAGCTGCCTCCAGCCCATGGGCATCAGGGAGGAGGGAGACTCTCTAGGACTCCAGGCCTGTGCTGGGGGGAAGCCAGGGACATTAATGGAGAGCGACTGTATTTCGTGGCCTGTACTGAGGCGACTGCCCAGGTAGGGGGACCAGGGTCCTCTGCTTAGGGGGAAGCCTTTCCAGACTGGTTTTTTGGTCAGCTTGAATGAGACCCATCCTCTGTTTGATGAGTGATTTCAGAAAAGTGAGAGCCTCTGGGCATAACCAGAGGAGCCAGAGCCCCACTGAGAGTGAGGGGCACCAGTTGCATCATGTTGGCTATGGCAGGAGGCTTCCTGAATTCAAGCAATGATGTGCCTGCCTGGTCCAGCCATCTTGGGAGACTCCAGCTCTGGCTGCCCTGCTTTAGGAAGGACATTTCTGGATCTAGAGTGAGTCCAGGAGAAAGATGTGCACATATAGACTATGAGAAGAACTGGGGACATTCAGCTTGAAGAAGACAAGACTGAGGCAGTACCCAAAGGCTGTTTTCAGTGTCATGGAATGAGAGCTCCCTGAGGGCCAGTTCCTCTGTGTCCTCAGCACACAGAAGTGCCTAAACTAAGCTTATTGACTGATTCATGAGCTGATAAGAACATTCAGAGAATATCTGTCATGGAGTTTCAGAGCTGAGAGGGATCTCAGGGTCCATCCAGTGCAGCCCCACCTCCCAGAGAAATAGTCAATCAGCCTTTGCCGCAGGGGGGGCCCTGTCTCTCAGCACATCCCACCTTGGACAGCTCTCACTGGGGTCCCCTGGAGGCTGAAGAGGGCAGTGGATGGATGGCTGACTTGCAGGCAAGAAGCGCATCAGTATGGTGTGTATGTGGAGGGCTTCCAACTGTCTCTTCAGCCGCTACCTAGTACTCCCACGCCTCAGTTTGTTGGGTGCAACAGGTGACCTCCAGGGTCCTTCCCAGCTCTAGTTCCAAATTCTAGGTTAACACTGGGCTTTCCAGCCACCAGAATATGGGAAGCACATTCAGCCTGCCATGACATTGAATGTAATTTCATCTTCATGGCTAGAGAAGGTGCTGCTCCATCTTGGGGGACCTCCACCTCCCCTCTGCTTAGCTCTGGTTCTTTGGTTCTGCTTTTTTGCCTCAGGAACCCAATCCCATCAGTGCTCCAAGTAGCTTTTATCTCTCCTCTAAAAGAGGAGCCCTCCTTGGGCCCAAGTAGAATCTGGTTCCCTTTGTGATGTCTCTGCAGAACTCATGTCAGCATGGCCCCTCCTGGACCATGGCCCTGACATTGGCTCCTCCAGGGTCAGAGGTTGCTGGAAGGCCCATCTCGATGCCTCCAAACTAGAAAATCTGGATCAGGCAGACACCCTGGGCCACAGAGTAGTTTGCAGAAAAGTCATTGGCAATGAAAAATCTGGGGATGATGCCTGTAGTTTTGTGAGCTCCTTAGAGGCCCTCTGGATGAAAAATCTGTAGCCTGGAAAGTGCTGCTGGATGGCAAGAGAGGGACCTGGCTCAGCTGACAAGAGGGACTCTCCACAAGCAGGAGATTCAGCCCACTTAATTAACCCCATTAAACATGACCCCCTAAGACAATAGTCCTTTTCCCTTCCTTTTGTGGGCTCTTTCCCAGGACTTGTGTTGAGCACCACAGGGACCAAGGAAACGTCTATCCACATGGATGCTGCCTCTCTTTCTTCACCTCATCCTTCCCTGGAGTCTAATTTTCCAACCGATTTTAAACAACAGTGTAAGACCTGCTGCAGATCAAGGACGTGGTTTGGCAGTAGCCTGGTTCTGGACAGAATGTTAGACAGAAAAGCCACCTTTGCCAACCCTTCAGGAGTCTTGCCTTTGGAGGTAAACACTGTGTGCATATTTTTGGTGCAAATTAAAAAGCAAACAGCTTACTTGGAATTTGATTACAAAAGAATTTAGGAAAATCAATGAATTATGAAGGGACTGAAAGGGAGACAGAAAAACCAGAAAAAATTGGAATATAAAAAGAGCATCAAAAATCAGACTGAAAAGTCAGTCAAAACAATAACAGTATTCTTCAGAGATCTGCAAGAAGCTTCATTTTGCATCCAGAAGATTGGACTCCTTCCAGCCACTCTGGGGGGAGGAATTCTTCTTGCACCGTTGTGTCCAAATCTCATTTTGGTGAGTCCACCTGCAAAGCCCACTGAGCACAAAACCCCCAGGCTCTGGCAGTGCAAAGAGCCACACAATTAACTACTTGTTGAGTGCAGAGTGGAAGTGGGGAGGACTCTCTGTGGTCTCAGCCCCCAGGCAAATCCTAAACCAAGCAGCCACTGAGACTTCATCAGGCCAAAGAGCTCACTGGTTCATGATGGGTGCAATCAACATGCTGCTGAGGAGAAGGAGGAAGAGGAGGAGGGGAAAGAAAAGGAGGGGGAGGAAGAGGAAAAGGGGAGGAGAGCTGGAAAGACTTATAAAAGCTGATGCTGAGTGAAGTGAGAACCAGGAAACCATTGTACATGGTAATGGCCGCATTGTGTGATGACTGACTTTGATAGACTTAACTCTTCTCAGCAATGCAAGCATCTAAGACAACTCTAAGTCTCATGATGGCAAATGCTGACCACGTCCAGAAAAAGAACTATGGAGTCTGAATACAGATTGAAGCATGCTATTTGCTTTTTCATACGTATACACACACACACACACACACAAACACACACTAACCCATCTGTATAGTCATACAGAAAATACAAGGAACATCTTGCCTCATTGGCTTAAATAAGCCATGGCCAGAATCTCTCCCACAGTGCTTGGTGTGTCGGCCAATGACCAGCCGTGGGGCCATTGGGTCTTCTCAAAATAACATGTTTTGCACAATACTAAAAGACACAGTTTACCCACTCCTCCTTTTCTCTCCAAAAAAGGAAAAAAGGGACCATGTACCATAAGAATGAAACAAAAATAAGCTTAATTTCTTCATCTTTTTGTCAAAAAAAAAATCATGACACGTCTTTCCTTCCCCTGAATTCTCATGGGGGATGAAAGATTCTGAAGATTATTTTAAACAACCATAATTCTCAAGTGTCCTGCGCACCGAGATCTCTATTTACCAGTACCATTGGGCTGAGAGGGTGTAGCCAAGTCTCCAATTCATGAAGCAGAAGAATGAATTTCATAAACCAAGTCCAGCCAGGGGACCACAGAGAAATGAAGTACAGAGGCAACTAATGTTCCACGTAGCAACATGGCCTCCGACAAAAGGGAACCCCTGGACTCTGACACGTGGTGGCTCTGGAAGTCAGGGGAGGCACCTTACCTTTTCCTGCCCCCCTCACATGTCTCTCAGAAGAGAAGGGGCAGAAAGGTTCATGATGGCACTGGCAGAGAGAGTGTCTTAGAGTAATGACAGAGGAGGCTGAGTAAAATAAATACATATACATTACTGAGGAATTGGCTTTAAAGTGGAGAACCTCTGGGTTCAAATTCTACCTCTAACACATCCTGGCTGGGAGATCCTGGGTTGGTGCCTTTACTTGCCTGTGACTCAGGAAACTCTGTAAAAGGATAATCTACCCAAGGCCTGCAGCTCTTGTGCTGGTGGAAGAGTCTGCCTTGAGAACTGTCTAAGCCAATGAAAAGGCAGATCCTGGGAAAGTAGTAACAATGATGAGAATGTTTATAGCAGTTATATAGACCCAATATGTGCCAGGCACTGTACTAAGGGCTTTCCAAGTATATTAATAATAATATACATGTATATTGTTCATATGAATATGGTTATCTATAATATCCAAATATATTAATAATTATTATTAATAACATATAGCAACAATTCATATCTGAAGGCTCCCAGACTTTGGGTTGGGAGAGACACTAGATGCCATCAAGTCCAACCTACTTGTTTTACAGATGAGGAAACTAAGATCTACAAAAGTTATGAGACTTGATCCTACAAGTATGACTGAGATAAGAAGAGAAAATCTGGGTTTCAAACCCAGGACCTCTGCCCCCAAACACAACCCTGCTCTCTACTGTACCAAGCTAGGCTTGAGACCCACTTATCTTACTTGCTCCTTACAACACCCTGGGGAAGTGGGTAGGGCAGGTATTAATGTCCATGGTCTTGGGCACCCTAAGCCAAAAAGGACACAGTTCTTGACCTCAGGCAACTTCTGGGCCAATGGCAGGAGGTGGAGGCAGTTGTGTGAATATGAGGGATATAAGTGGGGGCAAAGGGCAGTCTCAGACAAAGATCCAGGAGCTGGGACCTACCTGGCCATGGCTGGAGCTCAGGGGAAAGGAGAAGATGCAGAATGGAAGGAGAGGAGAGAAGAAGGGTCACTGAAGCCACAGGAACCAAGGAAAAACTAAGGGGGAGAGTGTCCTTGTGGTGCTCCAAGCAGCCAGGAGGGAAGTGAGGGGGATGGAGGAAGAGGAACAAAAGGAAAAGGAGGAAAAAGAGAAGAAAGAAGAGAAGGGAGAGAAGGAGGAGAGGACATGTTTGTTCTCAGCTGCCCAAAAATGAGGCTGATATTCATGGCCATGGTCTTAACAGGGGCCAGCACTCACGTTCTAATTGCAAGTGGCTCAGAGGAAAAGGCATTGGATTTGGAGTCAGGGAATCTTGGGCCAAATGCACCTTACCAGCTGTTGGGCCTGTAAAATCCCTAAAATGCCCCATGCCTATTTCCCCTTTCAAGTGAGGAAAATACAACTCTGCTCCTTCAAGGGGTGTGAGGATCCTGGAACCAGACACTACCTGTCAAGTGCTCTGAAAGGTTGGGAGGTGTCTGAAGGTCAGTGGCTTTTGTCATCATCCTCCCCCTCTCATGGCCTCTTTCCTTGTCTAGGACCTCTCCCTAAAAACTCCCTGGGGATCCTCTGACTCCCTATGTTTTCTTCCTGGCCTGAACTGGAGGGAGAGCAGCCCCTGTGGACTGTGGGCTGTGGACAGCTTTGGGAAGTGACTTGAGATGCTGCTGCAGGTGCATGTGAGGGAGAGGACACACTGAAGCTTGTTCCACTTCTGGGCCTCCCTGTCCATCCAGGCCCACTTTCTGAGGGGCAGAAGGAAAGCATGCACTCCCTGGTAACAGAGCACCCGTCCTTGAGAGTCCGTGCTATGTTGGCTCTCCTGCCACATCTCTGTTCCAAAATGTTTCTTATTTCCTGGGAATGTTCTTTCCTCTGGGATTGGCTAGTCCCACGTTCTACTAGGGGGAGGGGAAGGGCAGGAAGAGGTGCTCAGGTTGTGTGGACAGATGAACACTTGAGCCTTCATGGACAACCTGTAGGGAGCACTCAGGGAAGCCTGTAATCATCTCTGGACCTTGTCGGGAGTGGCTTCTTGGGTGGACCTTCCCTGGGGATGAAGCAGGGCTGCAGAGTAGGGACTGGGAAAAGGCTGTGTGGTCCCCTTGTTCCGGTTTGCTTGGGCTCTGGAAGTCACAAAGGAGTCTCATTTCAGTCTCTCAGAGACTGCCCCTGACAAAGCTGCTGGGGAGAGAATATGACCCACACGTCCAGAGAGGGTAGAGATGTGAATTTGTGCCAGACTCAGTGACAGGATGGAAAATGGACAGTGAGTGGCTGGTACATGCCCAGCAGAAATAGGAGAAGTGTGGGGAGGGTGGGCATGAGACTCATATAAGTCCCGGACTGATGACAGGAAGACTCGTTCAAGGGCTCTCAGCCTGAGAGCATGGCTAAGAACAGCCTAAGGGCTGACCTTCTGCCTGGTCCCTGGGTCAGTGGCAGATCGTCACTGTCCCAGAATCAAGACCACCTTTTCCCTGCTGCCCCAGATAGTGATGCTGGCAATCTCAGAGGAATCACCATTCTCAGATCCCAGAAGAATCTCCAAGGCAGGAGGAGCAAAGGACAATGGAGAGACGCATGAAGTGGGGGGAGTGGTGCTGAATCCACTTCGGATGGCTGGTGAGGCTCTCAGCAGAGACCTGAGAACCCAGAAAAAAAGAATGGAAGGGCTGACCTTTGATGGGCCCCAGGGGTTGCCCTGAATGGAAGGATGTGGAGGAGCATCTCTCCCTTCTTCTGGGGCTCTGAGGGAGCCATCTGCCAGTTCCACTCATTCGCCTGATTCCCAGGCTCCCTCTCCACCCCTGCCCTCCTGTTGGTATTTTCAGCATCTGTGTGGATGTCTTCTCAAATGCTCTGGCCTTCTCAGCCACATGCCCCTGATTTCTCTGTGGGTAGAGTTCTGGACTTGTAGGCAAAAAGTCCTGAGTTCAAATTCTGTCATAGACAGTGTGTGACCTTGGATAAATCTCCTCACCTCTTTTAGCCATAGTTTCTTCATCTGTAAAATGGGTGTAATAAGCACCTACCTCAAAACTTGTATTGAGGACCCAGTAAGACGATCTGTAAAGCAGCCTAGAAACCTAGAAGTCCTCCAGAAATGTTAGCTCTTAAGGCAGGCTACATGTTCCCCTCAGAGTCCTGGAGGGAGGCTTCTCTACTGCCTTGGCTCTATCCCCTATCACAGTGTGGCCCCCAACCCTCATCCTTGACTTAACTGCCAGCAACTGGCACCAGTTACCTTTAACCAATTAACATCCATTAGCTTTTTAAAAGGGCTATTTATGTAGAGGTAACAGGAATAGACATAGAAGCATCACTTTTTTCACCTCCCAATACCAAGACCTAGGTCCCCTACTCCGCCTCTTCTCTTTTACTCCATCCCCTCAGGCTCTGGGATGAACTGCTTCTACATGACCTGGACCCCACTAGGTCCATGTTCCAGTCGCTGCTGAATGAATCTTGGGGCTGCAGGGCAGGGCTGGGCGCCCCCAACATTGCAGGGTCTCAGCTTCCTCAGGTATGAGATGATGAAGATCAAGGTGAACTAGAAGGGACTGAGGCCAGCCCTAAGTTGTATGGTCCTGTGGACTTAGGGCAGATGGGGAGGGGTCCAGGAGGCTGGAGGGGCTGGAGAGAGGAGGCCACAGGAAGCAGGAGCTTTCCCAGAGCCCAGGCCTGAACCCAGAGGCTGGCCTGTCCCCATGGTTTAGGCTTCTGGAGCTGGAGGCAGGGCCAGAGCATAAGTCCTCCCTCTCCCCTTGCAGTCAGACCAGATGGACCAGATAGAAGCTCTTTGCTGTCACCCAGAGTAAAACGGCCTGAGAATGATAAAAGGGCATTGAATCTGCCCATGGAAGGTCACTGGTAACCTTGGGAAGCGGCGGGGGATGGACTCAGAGCAGGCAAAAGAACAAACATTTGTGAAGTGCCTACCATGTGCTTCACAAATATAGCCTCATTTGATCCTTTTACACAACCCTGGGAGGTCAGTGCTGTTAATATCCCTATTTTACAGATGAGGAAGCAAATTGAGTGACTGGTCCAAGGTCACACAGCTGGTAAATGTTTGAGGCTGGATTTGAACTCAAGGCTTCCTGCCTCCAAGCCAAACATTCAGTCTATCCACTTGTCCCACCTAGTTGCCTCCTGTAGGCCCAAGCTATCAGTTCCCTGAGAGTGGGATCTGCCTGACTATGGAAGCCCATTTGGGATTTGCATCACCCTGGGAAACAATAATTGGAGACCTCACTGGGCTTCTGGGGAGAAGGAGACCCTGGAACTTGGGCTCCTGGCCCTAGAGCTGGGAGGGAATTCAGGGGCCCTCAAGGCCCAGGCCCAGGGAGTTCTGAGTTTTGCTCTCACTCAGGGAGAAAGGGCAAACCTGGGATTTGAACCCAGGGCCTCTGACTTGCCTCCAGTGCCCAGAGCTGCCTCTTGCTGCTTGAATATTTACTGAGAGATTTTTCCTTAAAAATAACTTTCACTTGGCAGCCAAAGGCTAGCTTCCTTAGCTCTTCTTTCGGGTGTCCTAATAACACTCCCAGAGCATGGAGCCAGAGAACCGGGACCCGCCTATTTCCTGCTGACCAGCCAACAGAGTGGTCGGCCTTGGCAGAGGGCAATGGAAGGAGCCCTTGGCAACCAGGCAAAGGGAGGCTGGCTCGGGCGCCACCACCAGGGTATTTTTAGAGCCTGGAAACACATAAAAGTTTCAATACCCCAGCAGGGCAGGGTGGGAGAGAGAACAAGGAAGTCCTCATCTGTGAGTTCAGTCCACTTTGCCCCATGACCCCTCCAGCCTCCTGTCATCCAGCTGGTCAGTGGTGACTAGCACAGGTCAGGTCTTCTGGGGACTATGAGCTGGACAAAGGTCAATGGCGGTGTTCAGAGAACATCCCTAAGGACAGAAGAGAGCTTAACGGAAGTGTGTGGGCCTCTCCAGCCTTTGACTCTCTGGGCACAAATGATCTCAACATAACTCCCTCGCCATCTGGGACCTTTCAGGCTCAGGGTCAGCAGAGCTCCCCGCTCATTTTATAGAGGAAAAACCTGAGGTTCAGGAAGAGGCAGGGACTTGCTCAAAGTCACAATGGCTAATGGAGGACTTGAATCCAGACCTCAGGACTCCAGAGCCACTGCCTCTGCCTCTGTCCATCTGCCTCTTGGCTGCTCCACAGGTGCCTAGACATCCTGTCAGGAAATTCCAGAGTTGCTTTGACTCCTTTAGGAAATATCACCCTGTCTGAGTCATTCAGTGCCCCAGCAGCCTCTGCCCTTCTGACCGGCCAGGCCACAGCTATCTACCCTGTCTCCCTTCATCAGACTTCCTCCCCACACCCTTCAGACTTGTCTATTGTTGTAAGTCAAGAATGAAGACAGAAATGAAGATGAAGTCAGTCAGAGCAGGTGGAGGCCCCTGGGTAGCCTGCCTGGGTCCTCTGAGCAAAGACCCCAACAGGCTGTCATAGCAGGTATGCTGGGACCCTTGGGCCCTGAAAATGCCCGTCATACATAGGCCTTGGGCAGGCAAAGAGGTCTATGGTGATGGACAATCCAAGAAGTCCCTTGCATATCTGGGTCTACCCTTGTTCCTGACCCCTTACTCCCCTTTCCAGCTTTCATGGAGAGCCCAAAAGGACTTTGGAAAGTGGCCTTCCCAGGTCTTTGAACTGGAGACTGTAACCAATGATGTCTGAGGAACTAGAAAGAAAATGGTCTCTCTGATTAACTCCAGGAAGGAACCTTGAGTCTGGAGTCTGAGAATTGATAACCAAACCTTCTTGAAGAATGTATGCCCTATTCTGTCCTGGTGGTACCCCACCTCTCTACTGCTCTGTTTTCCCATTTCCAGGGCCTCTGCTGAGGCTTTCCTTGTTCAGGCTTCACTTTCCTCTTTGCCATCTCTTTCTTCCACATTTACCATCTTTGTGACTTCTGGGTTGGTGGCTCTGCCATCTACCTCCCCATTTTTCTCTGGTTTACTCTCACTCTTCACTTTTTGATGAACAATAATCATTCATGTCATCCTCACTTCAGCTCCTCCTCCGGTCCCTGGAACCTACCTCCTTTCCAGCTCTTTGCCAGTGTAGAGGGAATTGCTTTGAATATTTCTGGTTTTCTTTGACCTTTGGTTTTGGTGTCTGCTCCCTTGTTGGGAAGGCCTGGAGAGGGGGAGGGAGCATTACAGGCTCAAAGGGCCCAGGCAGTCCAGTCTCTTCTCTTACCCTGTTCTAGATGGCTGACCAGCGGGGCTGGAGCACTCATTCTCCTATACCTCTGACCACATCCCTCCCCTACTCAAGAAGCCTCATGGCTCCCTGTGGCCACTTGGATCAAATGCAAGTGCCTCAGCTCACCAGCCCTCTGTGTTTTCCAGCCTTGTTAGACCTAACCTCATCCTCCATAGACTCTTCCATTGGGTGACCCCCACCTGCAGGCTGCTCCTCCGGTAAGACCCTCCCTCTCCAGACAGGCATTTTCTCTGACTGTCCCCCAGGCCTGAAATGCTCTCCCTCCTCCTCTTCACCAGCTTCCTCAAAGCCCACCTCCTCCAGGAAACCTTGGTACTTGTTTGGATGTGGTCTCCTTAGACCGGGAGCTCCTTGAGATCAGGGCCTCAGAAAGGTTAGTCTGGCTTGTTTCTTGGCATCCTCAATACTTAGGGCAGTGCCTGGCACACAGTAGGTGCTTAATAAATGCTAGTAGCTTACAGTTTGGAGACACGATTGGGGCTGATGGGCTAGAAAAGAGAGAGAAAAAGACACCCAGAAAATGGAAAAGGGCCTTTTGTACAAAGATATTTCTAGCGGCTTTTTGCGGTGGCCAAGAACTGGAAATTGAGGGTATGCCCATTCATTGGGGAATGGCTGAACAAGGTGTGGTACATGAATGTAATGGCATACTACTGTGCTATAAGAAATGATGAGCAGGAAGACTTCAGAACAACCTGAAAAGACTTATATGAACTGATGCTGAGTGAAGGGAGAACATTGTACTCATCAGCAGCAACATTGTAACAATGATCAGCTGTGAATGACTTACCTGTTCTCAGCCATGTAGTGATCCAAGACAATCCCAAAGGCCTAATGATGAAGTGGGTCATTTGCCTTCACAGAGAGAATGGATATGGATTGAATACAGACTGAAGCAGGCTATTTTTCACTTTCTTTTTTCCCTCTTACTAGTCTTCTTGTACAAAATGACGAATACGGAAATGTTCTACATAATTTCACGCAAATAACCTACGTCTGATTGCTTACTGTCTCAGGGAGCACGGAGAGGGGAGAGAGGGAGGGTTGGAGGGATACAATTTGGAATTCAAAACTTTAAATACAAATGTTAAAAAATTTTTAAGAAAAGAAAAGAAAATGGAGATGGCTTGGGCTCGATCCCTTTTGTTCCTATTTTCTGGCTTTCCCTGGAGACCTCTCCCCTGGCACTCCAGAAGGAGCCTGATGAGAGGTCTCTTAGCAGAGAGTTCATGGCAGGCTGTTTCTTAACCAAACATAGTGCATTGGGAATGCTCAGCCCATCCTCTCCGGAATACTGCTCTCCCTCCAAAGCCTGTCACCTGCCCTTGCTCCCAGGCTGGTTAGTCACTAGGGGGGCCAGCTGCTCAGGGTGGCCCCTTAACAGGCTCTGCCTTCCTGGGGCCTACAAGATGGCAGAAGCCTCCTCTCTCTGGGCACCAGTTAAGGGACACAAATGGGATCAGGCTCCAGTTTCTCATGCTCCATTGGACAATGGCAGGAATAAAGGAGGCAGTGACCGTGAAAAGGCCCCTTTCACCCTGGCATTCCTGAAGAGCGGGAGGAAGGCCTGGGCCAATTGGAAGACCAAAGCCCCTTCCCCAGTCAGGAGGTAACCAGTGCAGACCCTGAAGAATCAGGTTTCTTGGGGGCCCCAGAGGGTCTGAAGTCCACATGCTGGCCAAGTACCAAGAGGGCTGAGCTGGATGATCTGGGGATTCTCCTTCAACAACTTCTGTAGTGACTCAGTCCCCTCTCCCTCCTTTCCCTGCCCAGGCCAGGCAATCCTCACTAGGTTTTACTGCAGGAACCTCTGAACGGGCCTCCTTGCCTCTAGCCTCTCCTCTGCATACTTCTACAGCTACCAAGGGTCTTTCCTAAAGCCCAGAGCTGACCATGTCACTCCCCTACTCAAGAAGCCTCATGGCTCACTGTGGCCACTTGGATTAAATGCAAGTGCCTCAGCTCACTCTGGAATTTAAAGCCTTTCCTCATTTGACTCCCACTTTCCTCTATAGCATTTTTGTAGCCTCCAGCCTCTGGTGGCTGGCTCATCCGCAAATAATTCTGTCTCCCACTGCCACATCTTTGCCCAGACATTCCCTCATGCCTAGAATGCCCTCCTTCACCCCACCATTTCAGAATCCCTCTCTTCCTACCAGACTGGCCAGGAAGCCCTTTCTGGTTGAGACTGCAAAGTGTTTTCTTTCTCATCAGATATTCTTACAGCATCGAATCTCCTTTGTCCCCCTTGTCAGCTACCCCACATTTATTAATAGGCTCATTGCTTTGGGGCTGGCAGGACCTGAGAGGCATCCGACCCAACCCTCTCTTATTACCAATGAGGAAGCAGGCTCTGAGAAACGAAGAATGACTTGATCCAACTCATGCCTGGCCTGTAAGTATCTGATAGAGGATCGGAACTCCGGTCTCCAAGTCTAGTACCCCCACCGCCTGTGGTACAGACACAAGAAGCCAAAATGGTAAAGAGAAGCCAGCTCCCTCATACATGGAACCCAGGACTTGAGCCCAACTGTGGAGCCCCCTGGGGTACGAGCTCCCTGAACCTCTCATTTGCACCAGGGTAGTTCCCCCAGGGAAATGTAAGCTCCTCCAGGGCAGGAGTAGAATCTTCCTTGTCTCCCAGAGTCCAGCACAAGGCCTGGCCTGAAGAATTAGGTGTAAGGGAGATTCCTGAACTGAACAGACTAAGCAGAAACTTCCAGGGGCCTCATTTGAGGGTAGATATACCCAGGCTGCCCTTTGTGAACCTCTTGCTTTGCTTTACCTAGGAATCGAGGTGAGTTGGGAGATTCCAGATGGGCACAAAACCAGGAGTCACAGGGGTGCTAGGAGTGGAGGGGTCACATAGAGAGGCCGTTGGAGGATGTCTGAGGGGACAATGTCCTGATTTGTGAAAGCTGGCTGCCTCTGGAAGTCCCTGCTGCCCATCAGGGGAGGCTGGATGGGCCCTTGTTGGGGGCCTCAGTGAGCATCTGCACCTCTACTCCCTTTGTAGTCCCTCAAGGATCCGAAGGGTCTGGGGCAGAGCAGAACATGACTCAGGCCTGGGATCTGACCTTACCTAACCACCAGAGGGGCAGCTCCAAGGTCACTGAGCCAGTGCCTGGGAGGCAAACCTTCAGTCCCCTTCCCCCCAATAGCTTTTACAGGATGGGGGAAGGGATAGCAGGCCCTGCCACCCACAGGCTTCTAATGAACTCTCTCATTAGGGAGCGATTCAGGTACCAACTGTCTCCACAGCTCCCCAGGAAGAGCAAGAGGGGGATGAGTGAGAAATGATTCAGAGGAAAGGGCAAGAAGAGATCTCTCCAGTTCGTGGAGACCCCAGTCAGTGCCACTGACAGGTGGGGAGAAGCTAGGGAGGTCATGCACTCTGGCTACATGGGCATGGAGGTGGTCCATCTTGGAAAGGCCAGTGGAGGCCAATGGGAGGTAACCAGTGGAATCTGGTGTCCAGGGGGAAGTCTCCAGTTCAGTTGCTGTCCAGTAGGAAACTGGAAATGGTGGCCTGTGCCAAGGGCAGCTATGAATCAGTAGCAGACAGGTGGGGAGAAAGGAAGAGAGTGAGCTCTCAGAGGGAAGTTGGGCAGGGGGCTGCCTGGGGAGAAGAGGGGGCAGGAAGCAGGAAGAATTGAGGAGCCCAGGCCTGGAGGGCCATGGCCTCAGAAAGCCCTCAGCTTGTGCTGCATTTGGTGTCAGAGACTCCCAGAACACAGGCTCATTTTCTTTCTGTCTCAGTACCAGCAAAGCATTCAGAATCTTTTGCTTGAAGTATCTGGGGCTTACTTAATAAAAGGCAGAATTGTCCTGCCCCAGATGGCACAGACAGTCGAGTCAGAAGTAGAATTGGGTGCAGTGTGGAGGAGTGGATAGGGCCTTGACTGGGAAACAAGAAGCCCTGGGTTCAAGTCCTTTCTCTGACACCTACTAGCTGTGTTCTCGTGGGCAAGTCACCTCAATACTCCCTAAAGGTTCCTTTGAGCTTGTGCTCCTGAGATCTGAACCCAGGTCCTCTGCCTCCAGGCTAACACACTTCCACTGCCTCCCAGGGCCTCTGTAACACGAAGCTGCCTCTTGGATCATCATCTTGGCCTCCCTCCATAAATGCTGTGGTTCCCTGTGGCTCCCAGGATCTGATACAAAATACTCCCCTGCTCCCTCCTCCCTTTCCAATATCTGACACCTTCCTCTTGCTCCATGAACAAGTCCCTCTATCCCTCAGCTCTGGGACTTCTCTCTGGCCTCCCCTAGGCCTTCTGTGGTCTGCTCACTGAATCTCCCAGTTTCCTTCAGGTCCCATCTTCTATGGGAAGCCTGTCCAGCTTCTCTCAAACCTCAAACCTCCACAGCCTTCCCTCCATTGATCATTTCCTATGTATCCTATAGCTTGCTCTGTACATATTTGTTTGTACATTAGACTAGAGGGCAGGGAGTGTTTCTTTTGCCTCTTTTTGCATACCCTGCACTTAGCTCAGTCCCTGGCACACTATGGGTGCTTAGTAAATGTTGATTGATGGAGAGAGACTTGAGGCAGGGAGATCAGGCTGTCACAGTGATCTAGGAGCAGAATTTGTCTATATGACCAGAAAGCAGGAGTCACCCAGGAGTGAGGAAGGCAGAAATCTGGTAAGTGGGTGCAGAGGCTCAAGTTGGGTCAAAGGCACCAAGGCCTCTAGCTGGGAGGCCAGAATGGGGTGGGGGGGCTTCTGCAGGAAGTGGCTGGTGGGGAAATATTGTGGGTTGGAGTTTGCAACATCCTCGGACAACCAATCCCTTGGACTGTTGGCCGTGAGACCTGAATCTCTGGGCTGTGGATCTGCGAGTAATCTACCTAGAAATGGCAAACCCAAGAGAGCTGATAGGGTCACTGAAAAAGAGAAAAGTCTAGATAATCTTGAGGACACCTCCAGTCTGGGGCAAAGGAGATTGAGGGAGAGCAGAACCTCAATAAGCTGACAGAAGACAGATCTGAGGAGTAGAGATAGGGGAAAGAGGAGGGCCAGAGTTAGGGTTGGAAGGAGGGAGGTGGCCTTGCCAAATGCCCCACACAAGTCCAGAAAAGCAGGGGCTTGAGTTGGTTGGTTCACTTTTCTCTATCTCCTCCATCTCCCCCCAAATCCTTCTGCATCTCCCTCCCCCACAACTGAACCCTTCCTCAGAACAAAGAAAACCATTTCAGCAAAGTCAGTGGGAACAGTGACTCTGTCTGACCCTGTCTACCACCTGCTTCCTTCCCAGCTTCCTCTGATGGAGGGTTTGAGACTATGAGGGTGGCCCCAGGACCCGAAAGGCTACATCACAAGCATGACCCTGTATGTGTCAGTTGCCTTCTGACCAGCACCATACCTTGCAGGGAAGACCATCCATTCATCCGTTCATTCATTGATAGAGAAAGCTTGTGTGTATATCTTGTTGGTGTTGGTCTCTCCAACTAGACCAGGAGCTGCTGAGGGCTGGGCCGTGTTTCTGCCTTTCTTGGTTTGGCACAGCATCTGGCACATAGCATGTGCTCACTAAATGCATGTTGACTGACCAACAAGCCTATTCCTCAGTGGAGGTTTTCAAGCCAAGGCCAGATTACTTCTGTGGAGGAGGGGGCATGAAGGTTGGAGTGGGAGTAGGGGTAACAACTGTTTGACAAAGGAGCAGTCTGCTTTGCAAGTAGTAAGCTTCCTGTCACCAGGTACCTTTAAGTAAAGGAGTAAAAAGCCAAAGACTGAGACTAGAGGTTTGGAGGAGCACAGTTTAGGAGCAGGAGGCAGAGGCCATAAAGGAGCTGAAAAGGTGCATCCAGGTAGGAGAGGAGCTGGGTGAGTGCAGAGACAGCTTGGAGGAGGAGGAGGAGGAGGCAGACATTGTTTGGGAGTCTGGACTTGACAGAACTAAACTTGCATAATCCAAAGACTCAGCTAGAAAGCTCCTGTGGGATGCCCATGACCAGTGATTTGGCCTTTTGGTCCAGTGCCCAGTGAGGAGCTGCGATGCTTGCCTCTGGACATTCATTGCCCATGCCCTGGCCAAGCAGGCTTCTCTCTCCCTGTCGCTGACACCCAAACCAGTCAGACTGGGGATGGACTCCTGCTAGGGGAACCTGCCAGCTGTGGAGCCAAGACTTCCTGGCAGACTCAGACTTGACTTGTACAGCAGCTGCTCTGACCAGTCAAGACGTCAGCATCTTTCAGCACAGAGGTTGGAACCTGGGAAGGAGTGAGAGCACCCAGGGGAAGGCTCTGGGGTAGGGCTGGCTGAGAAGCACTGGCACCACCTCAGGAGCTCCTGGCAGGTTACTAAGCTGGTAGGGCCTCAACTTCCCCATTTCTACAACTGGGAAAGGCAAATGGACTGCTCATGAATTGAACTGTGCAGATTGCCCAAGGAAGACACAGCTACTTAGGGAAACTCTGGTGCCCTTGTCCTGTGCAAAGGTCCATCATAGTCTCTGCCACCCTGAGAAACCTTTGCTCATGTCCCCCCGGCTGCCCATCCTGATTCTGGAGAACTCAAATTGCTCTGGAGTTCCCTCCCTGCCATTTTGAGTCCCCATCTGCCTCTACTGCTATGGCCCATCATTCACAGTTGTAACCACAGGGAGCAGACAAGAAATGGCTGATCCTTCTTTTCCTCTCAGATTCTTGGATACAGGCCTTCTCTTCTTCAGGCTTAACCACCCTAGTTCTCTCCCTTGATCTGCACATTCTATTATCACTGACCTTCAACAGATGCCCCAAGTTTGTCAGTGTCCTCAAACTCAGAACCGAACCCATGGTCCCACCATCTTGATTTGTCAGCAGTGGCAGTCACACTGTGGATTCGTTGAATTTTCAGTCTACTAACCCTCCAGGATCCTTTTCAGACAAACTTCCATTTGGACGCATCTCTCCCATATTTTGCTTTTTGAACCCAAGTGGCCTTTGATTCCAAGTGGCCTCCTCTCCACGTTGGTCCAAATGGTCTTCAGCCAAGGGCCACAGAGCTGTCTGAGCATGGCCTTCTGTGACTAGCTGCGACTGAGAAATGCTTGCAGTGGTGAGTATGAAAACTCAAGAATGAATTTCCTTGGCTCCAGGGCAGACCTGGCTGGACACATGGGCTCTCTTACCTCCCTCCACGACTCCAGACATAGTTTTCCACTTGTGTGCTGGTTGTGGTGTCTACATTCTCCTGCCTGGCTTGCCTCTCCTTTCTCTCACATTTCCCTGGTATTTCATGCTGCCCCTCTGCTAACTGACCATCCTGCTCTACACAACCATTCTTTTGTTTCAGTCCCCTCACAAGCTGAGACTTTTCTGAGGCTGACTTTCCCACCCAGCCAACCTCCCCCAGCTGGCATTGGGCCTGCCAGACCTCATCCAGTGCTCTGTGGTTCCAGTCCCTGGCTAGCTTCTGCTCGTGGCCCCAAGGGGCACAGTACAGGTCAATGTTCAGCTGTGGAAGTAAGAACTGGTCATATGCCCAGGACCTAAAAAAGAATGAGCAACACTCATGATATTCAGGTAGTGGGGCAAATGGAGAGGACCATCTGCACAGCAGGCAAAGATGGTGTGGGGGAGTGCCTGCCATGGGTGGACACTGTTCTGGGGTTCTGTTCCCCTAAATTAATGGAAATTTAAAACTGGTGGAGATAGATCAGAGCCCAAGATGGCAGTCCTGAAACATGGGGGCAGAGCCACTGATGGTGACCCAGAAAGCCTAGAAAAAACCCAGAGCAATCCTGTAACCCAAGTCAATTTTTAGTGGGACCAATAAAAGCTTCCAAAAGCTCTTTGGAAGGCTGTGGTTGGAGATCTCAGTGTGCAAAGGAAAGATGACTGGATTTGGAGTTCAAGGACCTTGATCCAAATCCTTTTCTTCCATTTACAACTTATATGACCATACATGAGTGACTTCAACTCCCTGGGTCTCAGTTTCCTCACATGGACTCTATGACCTCTGACCTTCCTTCCAGCTCTAGATAGATCTGATCCTAGGAGGACAGAAGTTGTTTCTACACTGTAGACTTGTGTTTGGAGAGAGAGAGAGAGACAGTGTGGTATAGAGGGCATGGCTCAAGGAAATTGGAATCTCATCAACTGCACTTACCAGCTCTGTGACCCCTGACCACAGCAAATATGTGTAATGGGGGTGAGTAACTCTTCAGCCTCTCCCCAGCCCTCCCCAAAGTGGGATCTGGTCAACGTTGAGAGGTCAGAAGATTTGGACTTCCTATCAGAGAATTCCAGGAGAAGTGGTAGCCCAAGGACAAACTGAACACATGGAGGGAGAAAAGACAGCTTTAGAAAGTCTAAGCCTATTGGAATGAGCCCTAAAAAGGCACTGAGCTTCAGAGCTACCTGTCAGGGAATTCTATGAAGGCTCCAGGACTGGAGCAAGACTCCCAGTAATCATGAGCTAAAAGTGATTATCTTGCCACACACAGTTCTGGAGCTTGAGCCCACTTTCCCCTGGACTCTGTGTGTCCTTGTGGGAGAATGCATCCCCAGTTTGTGGAATGTTCTGTACTAATTCTTAACAGTATTGCCTTAGTAACTAGCTGTTTCTAAAGTTTTGGCTGGCTAACAGATAATCAGTGGTATACATGGTGGTGGGGCTCATGAACAGAAGTCCTAGAAAGCCCCACAGCTTCTCACAGTTACCTTAGAACCCTAAGGGGAGGCTAGCGATTCATCCTCTCGTCATTGATTGACCACAGCAAATGGGAGCTGGGAATAAGCCAGAGATAGAGCCTCACCAGGAAAGCCTTTGGTGAACTTTCTAGGATTGGGAGTCACTCTTAGATTGGTCTTGTCACTTTTCAGCATCTAGTCTGTGCCCAAAGAGGTACCTTACCAACACTGCCACACTATGGTCCTGCCCATTTCACACAGACTCCAGAATCTTCAGTGGCTTCCTAAAGCCTCTAGGGCAAAATGCTATGTGCTAAACCTAGCCCCATCTGGCTGCTTGAACTACATTGCCAAGCTTATTCCACGACATTCCGTCACACACACACTCTCCTCTCCAGGCAAACAGGCCTCAGAAATATCCACCTGCACATTCCTTCAAGCAGGAGTCCAGTGGCTCCTCATACCACTCCCTTGGACCATGCCCTTGGACCACCCCCGCCCCTTGGGATTATGTAAGATTTTGCACATATTTGAATGTGTTTGTGCTGTTCCCTCCCCTATTCCCCCCATGGCAGGTTCCCTTAGGGCAAGGCCTTTTTCCATTTTGTCTTTGTATTTCCAGGGCCTAGCACAGGGCAAGGCACACACAAGGAGCTGAGTGAAGGTTTGCTGATTTTAATCAACCAAGTGTTATATTGAAAAGTGTAACAGATTTGGCATCAGAGGTGGCTAGTGTTGGTGTCCAGGGACCTGAGTTCAAACCCTATTGCTCCATGGATGGCCTTGGGCAAGCCAATTAATGTCTTTGAGCATCATGGATGGCCTTGGGTAAGCCAATTGTCTCTGAGTCTCAGTTTCCTCCTTTGTGAAAAAGGGAGTTGGATGAGATCCCCTTTAAGGTCCCTCCCAGCTGCAAATCTATGAACCTATGAATCACTAACATATTATTACAATTTTGGGGCTAGACTTGTGATTTCATCAATGCAGGAAATGGCTGGTGTGAAATTCCCTCCAGGGAGATGGGGATGGGGGTCAGCTAGGAGCTCCATTTTAGTTTTCAACATTCACTTTGATAAGATTTTGAGTTCTAAACATCCCCCTTCCCCAATGGCAGGTGATCTGAAGTAGGCTTTACATGTATAATCATATTAAACTTATGTCCACATTAGTCCTGTTGTGAAAAAGAATCAGAACAAAAGGGGAAAACTATGAAAAAAAACCAAAAAGCCAAAACAAAAAGAGCAGATCATCTGTTTTGCTCTGCATTCAGATTCCACAGTTCTTTCTCTGACAGCATTTCTCACTGTGACACTTTTGGAGTTGTCTTAGATGCTTGCATTGCTGAGAAGAGCCAAGTCTATCGAAGATGGTCACACATAATGTGGCTGTTACTCTGTACAATATTCTCCTGGTCCTGCTCATTTCACTCAGCATCAGTTCATAGAAGTCTTTCCAGGATTTTCTGAAGTTCTATTCATCATTTCTTACAGCACAATAGTATTCCATTACACTCATATACCACAATTTGTTCAGCCATTCCCCAGTGAATGGACATCCACTCAATTTCCAAGTCTTATCCACCACAAAGAGCTGCTATACATTTTTGGCCATGTGAGTTCTTTGAGGGGCTCAGTTTTAGAGCATTACTTGGGGATCCTGAGAGGGTGACACTGGCCACAAAGACATATGTATACCTCTGAAGCAAGATTTGAACCCATGTCTTCTGGGACAGCTGTGTGTCCCCTGCACTAGGCCATTGAATCTCTCATGACCATTGTCCATGTTTTTCTCCATCTCTAGTTAAAAGCAGCCTATCGATGTGCCCTGTGATAAACAAGGAGTCTGGATGTGTGTGGAGCTGCAACTTGGTCTCCTGGCACACTCTCCACTTTAATGAACTCATGCTGGCCTCCCAGGAAATTTGTAAGCAATGGGAGGAGGCATGAATTGAGCACTGAGTGTCCTCCTGCTGTGGCACAGACTCTGAAGCCAGCCACCTGGTGGTCCTGTAGATTGAGCTCCTAAGGGAGGACAGTAGATCATTCCAGGAGAGTCAGTTTGCTGACCCTAAGAAGGGCTCCGACATCTTCTCACCAGAGAGGCTAGTCCTCATTGAACACCCCACACGACCTGAGCACCTTCTGCGCATAGACTACAACTCTAATTCCACTTGGCCTGGCAGTCTATTAATATTCATTTGGGGCTATATTTCTAATGTAATCTTTCTGCACATCAATGCTGCAGTTGGTCCGGGAGGTGACCCATGTCTTTTTGTTACATTCACCTCTTTCCCCATCAGTCTTCCACAGAGGAGGCCCTCACCTGCTTGGCACCTTCCTCCATCTGATAGGCACAAGTGTGGCCCTCAGGCTGTATGCTGGGGATCCTTCCCTGTCTCCTTTTCTGAGTCTTTATAGCCCTTCCTAACCAAAGGTCACTGTGAAGGAAAAGTGGAGCTGAACTGTACCCACTGTGCGCCTTTCCATCACCCCTTGCTTTCCCCACAACTGGGATTCTTTAGCAATAGAGGTGTTCCAACACCTATCACCACTATCTACCATGAGGCCCTATTGTGAAATGTGTATAAATTGCACCCAAGAGTTTTTTGGTTTGTAGCTCTGTTGTGGGTAATGGCTGAGATTGGAGAACAAGTCTTCATTGGAGGCATTTCCTCATTGTCACCCTTTCCTTGGGGCTTCTTTGCCATTTCTCAGAGCAAAGCTGAGGCTGATACAAGAAACAATGGGTACATGGCATGGGGTAGACCCATGGCCCATGGCCCATGGCCCATGGGAGACACAGGAACCATCTCGAGAAAAAACAAAAGGAGTAGACTTAGTGTTTAGGTATAAGCCCCTTGAGGGCAGGACCTTATCCTTTTACTTCTGTTTTTCTACCTGTGCTTACTACCATGGCTGGAGTGTGGTAGATCATCTGATCAGTACTTGGTAATCAGCTGACTGACTGAATGACGGGCAGGAAACTTACTCTGTGATGGAAGAGTCTCTATGCATCAGACATCCTTCCTGTGCCCCCTCCCCCCGAGAAACCAGCACCACCAGGGATTGACCTGAACAGAACAGAAACATGACCCCTTTCTCATGCATGTCTGCATGTACTCTAGAGAAGCAGATCCCTTCTTGTGTGCATGGGAGGCCCTCAAGGAGGCAGGGGACCCTGCCCAGAGACACCATGACATTCTCCTTGCTGGAGGGTACAGATGCATATTTATTTATTTACAGAAATGGGCTGGATTCTTCCAGGAGAGACATCAGAGGGGTGGGCCTTTGCCAGGGAAAGGAGGTCTGTACCACCTGGACTATGGCGCAGGAGGTGTGAGTGAGCACAAGCCTGTGTTACTGGATTGTCAGAAAGGAAACCTCTGGGCCTCAGTTAACTGGACCCTTGATCGTTGGCAAGCAAGGAGCTCTCTGATAACTCTGCTCCCCCTTTAACTGGGCAGTCCTAGGGACAGAAATGCATGCTGGGTTGAGGAGGATCCTGTCCTTTGTGACCCTCATCACCCCTACAGCCATGCCTGAGCATAGCAATGTAGGCTTGGAAGCTCAGATCACTGGTATAGTGGGCTAACAGAGTCTCAGGCTAACCCCTCTTACACCACCAGATCTTGGGATTTGTGCCAGATGGGCACATCCCTCTAGCTGTGGGCCAGCATTGCAGAGTGGGGGGTGTTAATGACCAGACAGGACAAGGGGGTGGGAAGGAAGTCACATGGCTGTCCCAAGGAACTGAATTTGGCAATGTAATCCTTGGCAGTGGCTGACTTTGGCACCCTGTCTGCAGTCCCTGTCTGCTCCGCCCTGGTGGGCTGAGGAGAAGCCGTTCAGTCTTAGGTAGGTGGGCATCAGCCTGGGAAAAACTGAAGGGAAGGCCTTGAAGAATCCAAATTGGAACACCTGAGAGCTGGTCTGGGGGCCTTTCCCTCCCTCCAAGGGATTCTATGGGCTCCCACTTCTCTAGACTGCGTCGGGAGGCTGCTCATCCCTGCATCCCTCACCTCTGTAACCAGGTACCTGGAGACCCAGGGGAGGCTGTAACGGCCACTCTGTTGGGCACTCCCTCAAGTACATTCTCCCCTTCTGTGAGGGCGGGTGAAAGAAGAAGCCGGTTTGGTCATTGACTCGGCCCCTGCAACTCCAAATCCTGGGCTCCCTCACCATTTGTTACTGATGTTTTGCTTATAAGATAAACTTGTCAAGTTGATGGGAAAGCATATAAAAAACAGTCAGCTCTGCCTTGCCAGCGTCCTTGCAGAATATCAGCGGGGATTTCTCTGATGGATTTTAGTCAGTGGCTCCCGAATACACTGAGCTGGGGAGTGTTTACTCTCTTTCTGTGGAGCACAAACATACTGTGAGAGTGTGACACTATGAACTGAGACCAGCTCTTGATTAGAGGAAGGCCTGGCTTCCAGTCTGGGCTGCTTCCAAACTTGCTGCTCCAAGGCAGTCCAAGGAAAGAGAAAACCTTCCTACAATGTGACCTCCTCCCTCTCACTTAGGCCCTCCTGAGAGACCCAGGGCAAGTCTCCTTGGGGCAAGGGAGCACATAAGAACAGCATGGGGGGAGGGGCGAAGGGAGAGAGCCCAGATCCGGAGTTATGAGGGACCAAAGCCATCTCAAGCAAATCAGCAAAAACTTATTGAGCTCCTACTGTGTGCCAGGTCCTATGCCAAGCAGTGGGAGTACAAAGAAAGGCTTACAGTCTAAGGAGGGTGACCAAATGGAAACACTGGAGACCACCAGGAGGGGAAGGCATTAGCCCTGAGGGTAAGCCAGGAAGGCTTCCTGAGGAGAGTCAGATTCCAGCTGGGCCTCAAAGGAGACCGGGGGAGTCAGGAAGGACGGAGAGCATCCTCGGAGAAGATGCCCTTAGAGGGGCTGAGGGATCTGGCCCTAATCCTGTAGGTAATCAGCAACCACCAAAGGAGAAGGGAGAGCCTGCTATGAAGGACCTGGCCATCCAGGCTGTCCAGGGCATGACTCTGGTCAGAGGCAGCAGTAGCTTTGGGCAACCGCTCCCAAGGGAAAGGAATTTAGAGAGTACCTACTATGGGACTGGGACTATGTGCTGAGCACTTTTTATGAATATGATCTCATGTGATCCTCACGATTACCCTGTAGGGTAGCTACTATGATGAAGCTTGAGGCAATGGGGTCTGGGTCCTGCTTGGGCCCTCTTGCTTTCTCAGTTTGCTCGAACTCTGTTCCATTATTGGTTTGTTTCTGGGTATCGACAACGCTCTTCCAGAGGCCAGAAGGCAGCAGAAAGGGGCTGCCCAAGAGGGTGTAGACTGCAATTTGCTCATGACCTTGGGAGAAAAAGATTGCCCTTTGGCAAGAGCAGGCTGACGATGGGCCTCTGAAGGAGATGATCTCCAAAGGTGCTTTACACACCACAGAAGCCTGGCTCAGCCTCCACCATCTTTGTCCTGGTCAGTGCTGATCATATGTTATACACGAGGCATGGAGCCAAATGGGATCTCCAGTTGAGGCAGCTGGGGAGAGTTGTGAGAAGCCTCACCCTTGGCCTAGCCCCATGGCAGCTGGGTAATTGGATGCTGTCTTCCTTCTTTCCACCCCATCCATTCCATAGCCAGAGCTTTAGGTTTTCAGGGTTGTTTGGGGCCTTAGGAGGTGGGTGCTGGGAGGCAGTTGGAGGAGTACTGACCAGGAGTGCTTGGGCGGGGTCTCTTCTGCTCTGGTGGATGAAGGGATGGGGCAGATGACCTCTAAGAGCTCTCTCAGCTCTGAAGTTATGGGGGACCCAAAGCTTAACTGGGCAGAGGCCTGAGGGAGGGGAGAAATACCTCCGGCAGTTCCTTTCATTAAGTACCACCTGCAAGACCTTGGGGACAGATACACAGATGCAGAGAACCTCACCATTGACCTTAGGAGGCTTCTGTTCTGGGGGAATACATCCTGAGCACAGATCAGTTTCACAAGGGGAAAGCGGAGGGCATCCATCATTAGCAGTCTGTTACACGTGGCTTGCTTTTCTCTCCATTGTGTTCCCTTTGGGCTCAGACCCTCAGCTGCCAAGGGCCCCATCCCTGTTATTTGGCCCCATCCCTGTTATTTAGCCCCAGGGGTAGCCAAAGAGAAGGTCTGAGTGCCCGCTCTACCACTAACTTGACACTTGACATTGGGCAAGTCACCTCCATTCCTTGGTTCTATTTGAAAGGATGTAGCTGGAACGCAGAGATTGGGGTTTAGAGTGGAAGTGACCCCTGAGATCTCTCAGTCCAACACTCTCCTTTTCCTGGTGAGGTCACAGAGGCTCTGATAAGTGACTTACCCAAGGGCATTCCGCTAGAGCTGGGATTTGGACCTGGCTCCTTCCTCTCCCTCCACACCCAGCCTCCTTGGATCCTTCGTGTATTTGTCCACAGGGCTTTCTCTTGGGTGATATCTTATGCTTCTTCTTCAGGTTCATGTCCCACTAATACCTGCCCTAAAAGGAAATGTAAGCCAGCTCCTTGAAAAAAAGAGGGGAGAGCCGTGTGTGCGTGTGTTTGCATTCCTGTATGTGTAAGTGTGCCTGTGTGTTAGCATCCCTGCACTTCCCAGACTTAAGAAGGGATTGGGGAAATGAACGAATGAATGAATACAGGCATGGGTGCCTGCCTGGGCGCATAGACCACTCTCCCCTCTCCTCCCCACCCCACCCTAAGGTCTAACCCGCCCTCTTCAGTCACGTGCCTCCGGAGGGTCGTTTGCTCCCCAACTGTCTATGTTGGGGAGGCTTGCTGAGCAGCCCATAGAGTGTCAGCCTACTGCTCCCCTCCTGGCTGGACGAGCCTAGAGACCTAGACCATGGGTGAGGATCGCAGGATCATCTCCCGTTTCCGCGTCTCAGTCTCCCCACCTGTAAAATAAGGGGGTGAGGTTAGATGGCACCTAGGGACCCTTCCAACTCTGCATTCTTAAAGGTCTGGACCCACATTGGGCATCTCTTCCTCACTTCTTGAGCGCCCCTGGGAAAGGACCTTCCTCTCCGGAGCCTCAGTTTCCCCCCCTGTAAAAGGCCAGACCCCTTCTCCACCCAAACACGGAGGCGCGACCCCGCGCCGGACTTCCATGCTCGTGCCCGTCACCGCAGTTGGCTGCCTTCTGGAGCTCCGCCCACACCTCTTGGGCACTTGGCCACGCCCCTAGATGATCGGCCCCGCCCCAGGCCACTGGGGCTGCCGCAGGGTCGATGGCTCGAGGGAAGCCCCGCCCACAGACCCTCCCCCCTCAGACGCTTCAGCAGGCAGTTCTGGCCCAATAGGAGCTCAGTGGCTCTCTTTTACCCCGCCCAGGACCCGCCTCCTGGTCGCCAGGATCCTCCTTTGACTACTTTGGCCCGGTTGCCGCAGGGCTGATGGCTTCGGGGGAAGCACCGCCCGCAATCCCAACCCTCAGAAAGCTCCGCGACTAGCTGTTGCCCAATAGAAGCGCAGCGGCCTTCCCCCGACCCGCCCCCTGAGCACCTGGCTCCGCCTCTAACCGCTACGGCCTCTCTGCGGCAGGACTGACGGTTTCGGGAGGCCCCGCCCACAGATCCTCCCTCAGAGGCCTCCGCGCCAGCCCCAGTCCAATAAGAGCCCAGCGCTCCGCCTCCAACCTCCAGGCCCGGCCCCCGGGCTCCAGGCGCTCGCGCCGGGCGACTGGGGCCCGAGCTGCGGCAGGCAGGAGCTGCGGCCTGGATCAGTCCTAGGGTGAGGAGGAGGTGTGTGCGCGTGCGCGTGGAGAGCCTGGGGGCGCGTCCCCGCGCCCGTGACGTCAGGTCCCCGCCCCCGGGGCGGGGCGGGGCGGGGGCGGCGGCGCGGGCACTGGCAGGCGGAGGGCGCGGGCGCGGGGCCGGCAAGGGCCAGTCGGGCGGCGACGGCGGTGGCGGCAGCTCGGGGCGCGGGGTCTGCGCGGACTGAGCTAGGGAGGGACGGCGCTCATGGAGGCCGCGCCGCGCGGCCTCCGGGGACGGTGAGTGATGGGAGCCCACGCGCGCTCCCGGGCGCGGACTCGGGGGGTCGGGGGAGGGGGGAAGGTGGGGAGACTGGGGCTCACCTTCCCCACCCTCCTCGAGTGGGGCTGGAGTCCCTCCCGTGAGGTGTCCACGCGTGGGCTCCACGGAGAGATCCCTCCCTGACCCCCGCCCCATCCATCCCTCTGTGCCTCCGGCGCCAGGAACCCGGGGCGACCCCGCGTGCGCGCTGCGTGCTGGACAGGGCATGTGTATGCACGTCTGCATTGGGGTGTGTATGTGTGTGCGTGTGCGCGCGTGGGAGCCCCAGGGTTCGAGCGTGGCCTCCGCTGCCCCCAGGACGCCCTGGGGTGGAGAGGGCGCCCACCTGCCTGGATAGAGGGAGCGTTCCCCTCGGGGATTCCTCCGCCCTCCCGGCCCTGATCCCAGCCCCTCCGGAGAGACTCAGGATCCCTGTCTGGCGCTCCGGAGAGCCCACAGGACCCCGACCTGCAAAGGTGTCCCCGGGCGCTGCCAAGGTTGGACACCGAGGCTCTCCTCAGACACCTGGTGAGCGAGCCCGGGCTCCCCATTGGGCTGGATGTTGTTCCCCGCCGACCCCCCCAAAGCATACCGGGGGGGACCCCCTCTTCAATCTGGCGCTGGTGCCTTTGCCAGGCTTACAAAGACACTCCCCGCCCCCACCCCAGTGCTGCATTTTGACAGCTTCGGGCGGGAGGACGAGCGCATCCCACCTCCAAGCCTGGGCATCCGAGCCTGTGTGGCCGACTGTGCGGCCGCCGAGTCGGGCCGCCTTGGCAGATGCTTATGAAGGAGAAGCGATGTGGAAGGGCCCCCAGCCTTTCCTCCTTTTCTCCATCCCTCCCTTCCTCCCTTCCTCTCTCCTTCTTCCTTCCTTCCTTCCCTTCCTTCCTTCCTTCTCTCCCTCACTCCTTTCCTTCTTCCCTCCCTTCTTCCCTCCCTCCACCCTCTCTTCAGGCACTAGAGAAGGATGCCTGCAGACAGGTGTACACACAGCTGGGGAGTCGAGGTCAGAGCAGAGTGAGGCTGCTGCTGGAGCAGAGCTGTGGACCGGGCTCTTTACAGGATCGGGACTGGGGGCTTGGGAAGTCAAAGGAGGTCCCTTAGGGTCCAGGGGTCCAGTTGGAAGCCTAAGGTGTGGTTGGCCAGCAACAGCCAGTCAGACGTGCTCGGATGGCAGGCAGCTTTCTGGGGCTGCTGGCTCCCTGCGAAGTTGGAGCAGCCTCTCCGGCGCAGAGAGGCCTCTGCAGAGAGGGGGCAGTGCTGAGAAGGACAGTGATCTGGCCCTGGTAAACTGACGACAGCCTCCGGGCCTGGTGGGCACCAGCGCTGGGGATGAAGTCATTCTGGGGATGGCCCCGGAGACGTAACTGTTTGGGGACAGAGAGGGGGAAGTCTGGCTAAGGAGCTGTACTCCTTCTGTCCTTGGGGAAATGCCAGGGGCCAAAAGATGCCAACCTATTTGGAATCAAGCCAGTGCTGTTATCTCCTCATGTGGCTTAGGTCTTCACTTTGCAAGGAAACCGAGATGCGCCACCCCCCACTCCCCCCCCAGTTTACCTAAACTGAAGAGGAAAATAGGGTTCTTTTGCCCAACACTTCATTAGCTGCGATCTTAGTCTTAGATCCGCATCTCTGCTTGTCTTGTGTGGTTTGGGCTGTGAAAAAGAAAAGTCTAGAAGTGTGTGTGCTAGTCATCTGGCTTGTCCAAGGTGAGTCTTGGTGCCTGGGGGTCTTGGGGAGGCAGGGAAGTAAATAACTCTGCCCCTCCCCTTCTGCCTTCAGCCATAAGCTGGATTTCTTTAAGATTTAAGTTTTATGCTCCTTTCCAATGTCATGTTCATTTGGGTTTTTACTATGGGAAAGAGTGTGGTTAGGTTGGCAGGGAATGTAAGAAACACATTGGAAAAAGGTGTTTGAGTAGAGCCTCATCTGCATAGCATCTAAGAGGGTTATGCCAGAGCCCCAGACCTAGAGGTAAGGGACCTCTGAGGCCACCCAGGCCAAACTGCTTTACAAAAGAAGAAACTGAGGCATGGAAAAGTGAGATGGAGATCCTCATGGCTGAGAATCATGGGCTTCTGGAGGGAGAGCTGGCAAGGAGCCCAGAGGCTGTTGAGGCCCAGCTCCTTTGTTCCTAGAGCTGGTCAATGGACTTGCCCAGGGTCATGCAGGATGAACCAGAGATGGGACTCCTCCGCAAGCAGAGATTCCCTCCAGACCCACTTCCTACAGGATTGGTCCTCTAATAGTTGTGGTCAGTTTGGGTTATGGTTCAGAGACTGACAGAATTGTTTTAAAATGAAGAAAGTTATCTTTGATGTGCTCTATGATATTTACTCTTAACATCAAAATTAGATTTTCTTGCATTCAAAAAGTTGGCTCTTTTCCTTGGTGCCCTTTTGAATGGCATTTTGTCCTGGACCAGTTGCACATGAGTAACTGTGCTATGTACCACCTTGTGGGCTCTGCCTGTGCCCTGTGTGGCTCTGACTCTTTCAGAAGCCTTAGGCTGCAGCCACCGCCATGTCCCAGGCACCCACAAAGGGACTTGCTTTATGGCCAATGATGGAACTGACTGATAGGAGGGGGCCTTTGGATGGGGCTGTTTACTTTTCCCTCCTGCTCCACTGGCTATGTCCCCAGAGGACTGGGAGAACCTGAAGGAAATGGGGGGGACTTCCTTTTCATTGAAAGGGCTAGAGCCATTTTTAGGATAGTGACCTACAGCCTTACGGTAGGGATAGTCCCTTCTCCAAACCCATTGCTCCTGATTGACTTCTGGTCTCTAGCTGTGCTCCCCATCCCCTCGGTGCCTCTCCTAAAGGTTAGGGTTGTGCTCAGGAGCTGCCTAGCCCTGCCATTCTTTGCTAACACAGTGCTTATGAATAGATGGTATGCAGGCTTTGTGTGACTTTCTTCCTGAAAAAAGCAGTGTGGGGAATCTTGGTTTCCTCCCTGGGTTACTGGGAGGAGAGACTAGCTTCAAAGAACCTGGGGAGTGGGCAGAGGACTTGGGTGCAAATTCCACCTTTGCCACTTACTGCAACCGCTATGATCTTGGGCAACCTTGGGACAACCTTTGAATGCTACTGAACATAAGCACAGGGTGACCTTGGGCCGAGTTACTGAGCAGTGATTTGTTGGAAGTCACTGTTCGACTATTGACCAGGACTGTGGTTAGTTGGACAACTGACCCAGAACTGAAGAGCTCTGCTTTGGCTCCTCTTCCGGAGCACTAGGCTGCTTCGAGCTGTTGCTTTGCTATGTGCGCATCTCCAGAATGCCCCCTGGTTCTAAGGTCTTGGTGATTTGTGACCAAGCCTAGGAGGGCTGAGCTCCGGCTTCCTGCTCCTGCCACCAGGGCTGTCTGAGGGGGCCTGGCAGCTTGTCTGAGCCCCTCTGATTGGGACAGATGGGCCCTGTTGATTTGCTCTGGCTTAGCTTTGCCATCTGTTCCTCTGGCCTCTGTATTTGGGTCCTGTGGTTTCAGAGGTATCAGGCTCCATGAAGCTGCCTCTGAACACTGGGAAAGTCAGCCTGCCTGGGCATCCAGGCCTCATTGTCATTGAATGGGAATGTCGAGGCCAGGCTGTTTCAGGGCCAGCTTTGTTTTTTTTCCAGTCTTTAACACATGTGACAAAGGTGTAGCTGACATGTATAATTTGTTTGCTGGATTCTTCTGACTGTTCGGCAGGGGAGCTCACACTTACCTTTTCCTTTTCACCTTCTGAGGTAAAAAGTGTTAAAATATTTTAAAATAAAAGTTGCTGCTTTAAAACTTCTGAATCTGAATTTGGAATCTGCCTCAACCTGAACCGTGAGTCTGAAGTCATCTTTAAGTCAGGCCAGCTGACTGAGCACCTGGGACTGAAGGTTTGGGCAAAACCCCAGTTTTCTATGTGCACTCTTTACTTTCACATTGTCTCAAGGTTTCCCCATTTTCCTCTTCTTGAATTAAGGATTTATGAGAACCTGGGGAGTTCTCCCCCAGAGGCAAGTTTAGGCTTGAGCTCAGAGAGGTTAGGTAAGCTTCCCAAGGTCACAGGGTGAGTAAGTGGATGAGACAGAATGCAAACCTAGCTGCTGTCTCCGATCGCTCGGTCTCATGGCCCATAAAAGGAAGCTTAGGGAGGATTTGGGAAATGGCAGATTTAGGGACCAACCCCCTTATTTTTTAGATGAGGAAACAGAGAGGTTAAGGGACTTGCCTATAGTACCCCAGGCACTACCTAGTGAGTCCCCTTCCTCCCTGCCAGGTTCTGCACTGAGGGGATCCATACGGAGGCAGCATTGGAGGCCTGGCCTTTTCACAAGTGCCCCTTCCAGGTCAGACCTTGTGCAGAGTGCTACAAATGTTATCTCGCTCAATCCTCACAACCCTGTTAGACCAGTGCTCTTGTTCTACCCCCATTTTATAGCTGGGGCAGTGAAGTGATTCTGTTAGGGCTACCCAGCTAGTAAGTGTCTGAAGTTGGCATCCGAATTCAGCACTTTCCAGCTCTAGGTCCCCTGGCTTCACTTGTCTCCAACTGTACAGACAAGGTACAACCAGTGGGAAAGGGAGGGAAGCTGAGAGGGAAGGCTCTGTGAGACCAGGGCTGTGGCCATGCTGGGGTCTGCTCCTGTGGTTCTCCAGGACTTCAGGCATGAGGCAGAGCTGCTTCTCAATTGTAAGGTGGACACATTTGGAGTTGAGTGCTGAGCCAAGGGATTCAAGGGAAGGAGGAAGGGGGACCTGAGCTGTGGCCCCACAGGCAAGGCCTTTGCCTATAAGATGAGGAGGTTGGACAAGGAAATGTCAGTCATTTGTTCAACAGATATTTATGAAGGGCTCCTCATTTGCCATGTGCTCCTACACCAGGGACTAGGGACCTCCTGGACTTCCCAGGAGGAGAGAAAATTCATTTCTGTTGCAGCCAGAGATGACTGGCCCTGTGTACAAGCTCCATTTCCTGACTAATTTGCTGGTGTCCCATCTGTGCAGCCAGGTGAAAGGACACCCCTTCTTCTGGGAGCTAAGATGCCCTGAGGAGCTCACTTACCCTGCCCCTTCCTCCCCAGCCCTCCCAGTCCCATGGCTCCCTGGCTGACTCCTCTGGGAGCTGACCCTCTGCTGAGGAGTAGTCATGTATTGAGGCCTGGGTTAAGGGGGCCTTGTTGGTGTGGTTTGCCTCTAGATGACATGTTTCTTTTCCATGCCAATTTTTTACACTTAGAGGCGTGTAAGATTGCTTACTGAAAAATACATTTTGTTAAACCTTATGGGTCATTTAAAAAAAATACCTGAGAAATTCAAAGGTCAGAATCCTAAAATATTAGAAGAGAATGAGTCCTTGGACAATAACAGCTAAAATTTCTTTAGAGCTTTAAGCATTATAAAGTGTGGGTGCAATTATTATTCTCATTTTATGGATGAGGAAATTGAGGCACATTGAGGTGAAATGAACCCAGGGTCCCACAGCCAGTAAGTAGGCTAAGGTAGAATTTGAACTCAGGTCTTACTGACTCCAGGTCCAACGCTCTGCATCATAGCGCCACCTAGTGTTCCAGGTGCCTGGACAGCATCTAGTCCAAAGTCCTCTGTTGGTCCAGAGCAGTGGCCTTTCCCAAGATACTGCAGGGTCCTCTACCATCAGGCTTTGGTGCCAACCTTGAAAACCGTCAAAGAGCATTCACAGCTGTCCCTGATGGAGCCTGGGGGAAGTCACTTCTGCAGAGTGGTTGCTTCCTTTTTCTTGACTTGGACACACAGCCTCATCATCCTTCCTACTGTTTCCCTGGGACTGATGGGAGACTTGCATTCCCCTGGCACTGCCCAGCTTTTGTGGATGGGGAACCAGAGGAAGAGCTGCTAGGGGCTCCCACCCTATGGAGCTTGTGATCCAGGGTCAGGATCTTGGACTGCGGCTTATGGGCTTGGAAGATATGGAGTTGGAGGATCTGGGCTCCTGAGCTACAGAAAAGACTATATGAGACATCAATCTCTGAGACTCTCATTTTGCAGAGGAGGACATGGAGCTACTGAGAAGATGAGTGATTTGCTCAGGGTCATTCATCCAGGGAGGATCTGAACTGAGGACTGGCTGACCCAATTCTGCCACACTGCCCCTCAAAGTCATTCATTCAGCTAACACTTATTAAACACTATGTACCAGACCCTCTGCTAGGCACTGAGGAGAAAAAGGGATAGGTGAAAAACAGTCACCACACGCCAGTCTCCCTGAAGGATGCCCAGCAGAATCTGCCTGCCCGGATCCAAGTTAGTGAGAGCTTATTTGTAGGGGACAGATGTGAACACCTTGAGGGTTCAGGGAAGGCCCTCTGTGGGGGCAGATCCCAGATCTAGAGTGCCTCTGGTCCAGTCTCATGATCTTAGAGATGGGCACCCCAGGCCCAAGATTACACAGGTAGCTGATGACCAAGGCAAGATTCTAAGCCAATCTCCCCACCTATGGGTCTGGCATTTTATCTGGAGCATACTGTGCCCATGAGGCAGTCAGGGGGCCTGACTTTATCTCTCTGTTTCTGCTTCTAATTCCCTAATTGACTCTGGGCTCCTCATCTATGAGATGAGAGTTGGATGAGAGCAGCCAGTGAAGGTCCTTTCAGCCTGGGCACGACACGAGTGTGGTCAGGGCTCACAAGGCCCTGGAATCCAGGCATTCCATAGGATTATTCCTGTTTGATAGATGAGGAGCTGTAGCTAAGAGTGCATGGGACTGAATGGGAATTGAAATCCAGCTCTTCTGACTCCTAGCATTCTTTCCCCCACATCTGCCTCTCTGAGCTCAGACTTAAATCCTAGTGCCCCCCAAAAGTACAACATGGCAGTAAAAAAAGACTTGCCTTGGAGTTAATTATGGGAGCCCCCTGGTCTTCTGGGCTAGGGCCTGGGCGCCTTCGGACAGAGCCTGCGTGGTGATGGGCCTGAACTCCGGACCATTTCCAGTGGCCCACATGTGGTCCCTAGCTGAAAGATATGCGCAGACGAGGTTCCTGGTTGGTCCAGACAGGCCCCCATCCCTGGGGGTACTGATGACATGAGGGTGGGGCTGAGCAAGAAGAGCCTTCCCCTCAGGAGGCCTCAGAAGGACAGATAAGTTTTGTTCACCACATCTTCCTTTCCATCTCATGGAGCATGTTCTTTCCCAGCTGTCCCTCAGACTCCCTAGAGAGAGAGAGAGAGAGAGAGAGAGAGAGAGAGTGTGTGTGTGTGTGTGTGTGTGTGTGTGTGTGTGTGTGTGTTGTCTCTCATGCCCTTCTCAGAAGCCTTTAGGGCAGCTCCACACTCATGGCAACAAGAGTGTGTATTTGCCTAGGGATGGCCCTGGTCTAGCAGTTAGGTGGGGCTCCCCTGATCATTCCTTCTCCCCATTTCAGATGTGATAGGCAGCATGTGATTCATGGCCCCATGAGTGTTGTGAAAAGTTCTGACTTTCAAGGAAGGTGTTGTCATATTGGTCAGAGGGATCACCCTACTTTTACCTATTGAGGAGGTAAGTAGGCAGGCTTTAAGTTGGGCTTTGATGGGCATATAGGATTTCGTCATAAGTAAGGGAATATAGAATATGGACAGAAGTTTTGAGGTGGATTGGATTTGAATAGAGGAGTATTTGGAAAAAAGCCAGGATAGGTAGGTTTAGGTCAGGTTTTTGAGGGGCCCAAGACTGGTTTGATGCCTGCATTATGATACATTTTGTCAAAATTCACATCTGGTAACTGGAATACTGCCAAGGGATAGACTCCCTGGCATTCACAATGGTTTATTTAAGTCTTAAGCTAAGCAAAACTTTTAAATATATGTAAAATCAACCCACAGAAATGATCATTTCTAAGCAAGTCTCTATTTGTTTAAAGGGACAAATTAATTTAAGCAAAATAACCAAAATCTCCTTTTTGCTTCTTTGCCCCTTCTCATTTTTGTCTGTGTTTTTTTCAGATTTGTTGCTGTGGTGACATTTTAGTCATCAGTTTGTGTATTTCCTCTTTCTATTTTCTTCTTTCTACATCACATCATTTGTCTTGCCCATCTCTTTGAATTTGTCACTTCTTGAAAAGCCACCACCAAGCTAGAGACTGTCAGATAAAATAGTTACTATTAGGAAGAGTAGTGGTTGAGATAAAGCCCAAGAGAGGTTCATAAGCAATAGGAACACTAGATTCTTGGGCAAGGAGGCAAATTTCATGTCAGGGTTATCACCGAGTTGGATGGAGTGAGACTCCTGATTGGAAGATGACTGTGAGAGAAGTGTGTTAGGAAACAAGGGTAGGGGGATAGTGGTTGGGGAAGGGTGGCATTGGAGGGTCATGGGAGGAAATCCAGGGTAGAGGCAGGGCATTGTGTGAAGACTTGGTGGCAGAAAAACTGATATGGTAATCAGTCTATGCTGTTGGACCACCTGGGCAGAAAGAGGAAATAGGGAATTTGGGAAAACTCCAAAGCCTGGCCCAGCCACCTGGTGTAGTAATGGTGGAGAGGCAGGGAGGGGATTGAATTTGCAAGAACTCTCTGCTAGAAGCAAAGCAGCTAATGACTCTTGTCTTGTCTTGGTGGTGATTTCATCCTTCAATCAATAAGGGGTAATTGTCTTCCGGAATGGATTCTCATCAGTTGGAAGGATCTGGTCATTGGGGTGGAAATGATGGGAATCTCTGCCAGAAATGACCCCTCTGTCTCTGAGTGTGCGCTAGAGAGACAGAAGAAAGCCAGAAAGAGTCTGATGTAGAGAAAGGTATCTCATGGCCTAAGGAGAATTCTGGAGGGATGGGAAGCCAGAAGCAACCATGGTGATGAAGGAATGGGAACGGTAGGAGTTGTCTGAAGAAACCCAGTAGCTTGGATAAGGGACATCCATCCAGTTCCAAGAGTCCTTGAGGCACCTTCCCACCCGTGTGCTGTGTACTGTGTGGTGTGAGTGGATGGAAACAACGGCCAGTACTAGGAAGGAGACAAAACCAATTCAGAAGCTGCTGAAAGTTCCAGGCAATAGCAGCACAATGAAATGATCCTGGGGAGAAAAGGATCATCCAAGCCACGTGGGGAGCACTGTCTTGGGGGAAAGAGGATTTTCTGAGCCACGTGAAGATCATTGTCTTGGGGAGAAGAGGATCATCTGAGCCATGAGGGGAGCACTGTCCAGGGCAGCAACAGAGAAGCCTGAGCTGCCCAACTGTCACCTGTGTCAACTTGATCTGCCAAAGAGAGGAAGTCTGGGCTGAAAAGTGCCTGGTAGGATCCTCAGATGAGGGAAGGAAGCAAAGTCCTCTGGCCCAGATGGATTTCTTCCAACCTGCAGATTCACTGATAGAGTCACAATCAGTGGTATTGTAAGAGGTGCTGCAGGGCTGGGGAGAGGCAGATGGCTTAACTTTTAAAAGAAGTAGATGCCCTGGAGTGCAAGTTGTAGGCCAAGATAGAGTCTTGGGACACATTATTAAAGAGCTGGCAGAGTCCTGGGACACATTATCAAAGAGCTGGTTAAGTAGACACTTGGAAAAGAATGCTGTAGTCCCAAAGGGCCATCATGACTTCTCCAAGATCAGATTGTGCCAGCCTCAGCTCCCTTCCTTGGGTGATGGATCCCTGGACTGTTAACTCAGAGGAACAGTATGAACAACTTACCAGAATTTTAGCTGATGAAGGAATGAAAAGACATTCCTTAACTTCATAGGATATCTAAAGCCTGATGTAATTAGGTAATCAGGGAGGATCCCACAGAAAAGCCAGTCAGCCCTAGCTCTCTAGGAGCTCTCACTCTATCAGGGCCCAGTTACAGGGTGGATTGGCAAGGTACAGTGACAAATCTCCAACTGTCACTTCCATCCATGAGACCCTTTTGGATGCTGAACCTTTGGACAGTGCCAAGGCTTTGGGCTCCAGGAAGTTTGTTTTTTGAGGTAACTGTGACTGCTGAGGCATAGCATGATGACCAGGGGTCTGCAGGGGTGGCCACTTCTAGACAAAGTGTCAGATAATGAATCTCATGCTGTCCTTGTAGAGAAGATGAAAGCAGGATGATAGTACTGCTAGGTGAATTTGAATTGACTAAATGCCTGGACCCAAATCATAGTCATTAATGGTTCTGTGTCTGCTTGGCAGGAGGCAGAAGGTCTCTAGTAGAGTGTCTCAGGGATCTGTGCTTGGCTTGTACAGTTTTATGTTCTTGTCAGTGATCCTCAAGAAGACATAAATGTTTTGCTTATCAGATTTTCAGGTAAAATGAAGCCAGGAGGGATCTATAGCATGCCAGTAACACAGATTCTAAGCAGATCCTTCAGGCTGCAACATTCGTTGGGTTGAATCTAAACAGATGTAATTCGGTAGAAAAATGTAGACTCTGACACTTGCGTTGCCAAATTACCTGAATTAGTTCTAGGCATCCGAGATGAAGGACAGGCAGTGAGATGGTTAAATGGAATCTTCCTGCAGGAGAAAGTCAGTCACTTCCTAGAACTTTGAAAGAATTTCCCTTTGGGCCTACGTTAGATTAGGTGGCTCCCAAGGTCCCTCCCAAAGCTGCCATTCTGTGATTTTGTGTTTGGAAAACATCAAGGATGGAGGTAAAACCCATGAGGGTGTTGAGAAGGCATCATTAGTGGAAAGAGCTCTAGACCTGGAGTCAAGAAGGCCTGGATTCCCATCCTGCTTCTTGCCTTTCCTGGTTCTGTGATCTTTGAGCACCCACTTGGCCAGAAGAGATCATATTGGTAAAGTGCTTCCCGAATCTTAAAGCCCCAGGTAAATGACTGGGCTTTAAATGATCACTACTGACTTCTTGTCTCTAATATGTTTTTGAGAAGGATTTGTACACTTATCAAGGGTATGCTTGAAAGAAAGTGTAAGAAGGGAAAGTGGTTTTGCTAATGAATTTCTGCAACAAAATACATTTTTGCTGTCACACAGTTTGCTGAAAGATGTAGAGAACGCAAGCTGTGATTATAGTTATTGTGATTAGAGAAAAGACCACCACTTGAGGCTGGAACCGTCCAGCCCTGTACTCTAACAAGGGCTGTTTTGCATGTATTAAGATCACACAAGAAATAACATGATCCCTGACTCTGGGAGGGGGCTGCCTGTAGAGGGGTATACTGCTATCCTGGATTCCATGTTGTGAGGAATCCAACTGCTAAAGGGACGCTCACTTGATGTTGAGGTTCTCCCCAGGTCCTGTGAGCCGGATAGTGATGCTGTACTGATGACCAAGCCCCAATGAGTCAGAGCTTCCTCCGTGAGTCCGATGGCCACTCAGAGTATATGTCTGATGATCCAAATGGGAAAACCCAACTGCACTATATTCTTCCTGTCTTGGCTCAGACATAGAACTGCATGGTCAATATTCTGGATGAGCATTGTGGATGGATGATGAACCTGGCCCAGAATTTAATAGGAAGAGAAGGGACTGCAGTCCCTTCCCTTTAGCAGTGGTATG
Source organism: Potorous gilbertii (assembly GCA_028658325.1). NCBI lineage: Eukaryota > Metazoa > Chordata > Mammalia > Diprotodontia > Potoroidae > Potorous > Potorous gilbertii. The sequence continues at coordinate 298,381,097 of CM053770.1, read as the reverse complement.
GGGACAGATATCATCCAGGGAATGGAAGCCTGCAAAACTATTGGATCAGTTGGGCATGTATTGAGTGAGAGAGGGTGAAGACAGTCTGAGCTATTTGGTCTCTACAAGGCATCAGAAACCCCAGAGGAGGGTATCTGCCACTATGGGTGGATCCTGACTGGAGATTCCTAGGAAGGCATGAGCACAAATAAGTGAATTGTAGTCTGGACTATGTTGATGGATTCACAGAACTATGGAAGAATTGAAGAGGGAACCCAAAGAACCATGTCTCTAATTATTAAAGAGCTTAACCATTTTACATTCTTTTAGAAATTAGTCGCTTAAGTCCTTTGGACAGTCATCCACCTGAAGATGGCTTTTTGTCTTACTAATTTGTGATGATTCTTTTTGATTCTGGATGTCCCGCTGATTGTATGAAAGAAACTGTTGTTAATGTGTGTGATTTCTCTTTCTGTTTTCTTTCATCTCCTTCTGGGAAATCCCTTTCTATTAAGAACTAATTGTGCATGTGCCCCTATATCAAAAATCTTACGGACATTGTTGATGTCAGTGTCAGTTTCTTGTCAATTCTGAAGCCTATATTGGCAGAATTTTGTATTTGTTTGTATTTTGGCAAGGTGAGAAACAGCTTGCAAGCATAGGGCTCTCTGGCACATTGTCTTGTTGTGACTGGTCTCTGATGTAAGGCAGTCAGCAGTCTATACTGAGAGCTTACTGGCGATTGTCCACCAGTGCGCTAAGCACAGAGTTGCTTAAGGTGGTTGGGCTAAGAATCCAAAGAAACAAATGGCCAGGGAAGGAAATCTAGTTGAGTGTTGATTTCAGGCTTCTTGTATGTGCAGCATTCTGGGAGGTACAGAAGGAGAAGATGATGCTCTTTCTCTTGGGGAGAATATAATTGACTCAAGGAGAAAAGATCCTCTCCAGATGAAGCAGCTAGTTGGATTGCTCGATCTCATGGCTCTGACCGCAAGATGTATTGAGAAGGGAAGGGTCAGGGTCAGGGTCATGACTTGTAGGTTTCTTCCTGACTTCATAAGGGTGACTTGCATATCCCAAAGTGGTTCCGTGGATAGAGCACCAGGCCTGGAGTCAGAAAGACTTGATTTTAAATCTGACCTCAGACACTTAATAGCTTTGTGACTCTGAGAAAGTAACTTAACCTTGGTTTGCCTCAGTTTCCTCATCTTTAAAATGGAGATAATACTAACGCCTCCCTCACAGCGTGGTTATGAGGGTCAAATGAGCTAATTACTGTCATGTGCTTTGCACGGTGTAAGCACATAGCTCAGAGTCTGTTATTTAATGTTAGTTATATTATTAGCTATTATGATGATGTGGGGGTGCTCATGGGGATCTGAGTATTCTCTATGGGTATGTAAAGAACTTCTGTATCATTTATTGGTCCTTCAAGCCTGCTTGTTTTTGTTGGTTGCAAACATCATGGACTTTTAATTTGGCAATGAGTGATTCACTTTGAGAAGTAGCACTGTTTTTCTTTTCATAGATTCACAGTTTTTTAGCTTTAGAAGCATGAATTAAGGTACAAAGGACACCCAGGAATAAGGCCCCTGCCCTCTTTTCACCCCAGAGTCCTCCGCTCTTCCCCAACATGCACACAGACCCATCTGCTTCTTGAACTCCAGTTGGGCCACCAGATGTGTTTTTTTCTTGCAAGGTTCATGGGAGGGATGTGGTGGGTGGTGCTGCAAGAGGCTGAGGACAGAGAATTCTGGAGAGCAGGTAAAGAAAGCTGAAAGCTGACTGTCTCTGGAGGCGCTTGGCTTCCTCAGAGCTGTCCAGGGTTCTGAACTCTACTGCTGCCTGAAATTCTTTCTGACATAGTGAACCAAAGCCCTTTCTCTGCCTCAGCGTTTGCCTACCTGGAATCCTCCCCTCTGTGCATAAGCCCTGACTACCCCGTTTGTACTCTGACTCCAGCTCCCCCTAAACTCCCTGCCTGTCTGCCCCCAGCTTGTGTACCTGTCTGCTCCTAACTCCTGAGGCGATGCCATGTCATGAGCATGTCTTCCTTTCAATTTATAATATCTTTGTTGCCCTCCTTTGTGTGACTTCACCCACATTCCACACTTGCCTAAGCAGTGCCCCTCGCTGGCTGCTCACTTCACTGGTAGATGATTCTAGCAAATCTCAGCCATCTACCAGAGGTCAGAGGGCTATTTAGTGGTGCTAGGAGAAGAACCCATTTTTCATTTATTTCTCTGTACCACTTCCCCCTCTCAGATGATTTTTCAAAAGCTCAAACAAGAGAACTTGCCCTCAAAACTAAAATAATTGTCAGTAAAGTTTTTTAGAAACTGAAAAACTCCTTTTGGATGATGCATGTGTTAGAAAGACCCCTACAGTGAAGACCTCTGAAGTTAGGCAGGAAAAGGACTTTGAGGGTTGTCTGGTCCAATTTCTTCTTCTTACAGATGAGTGAACTATGGAGAAGACCGATAACCTGACTGCCCAGGGGCCCTGGTAGGATCTCATTCTGGTGAATTGTTCTTGTGGTTGTGTCCTTGGGCCGTCTCTGCTGTCAAAGACAGGCTGTTCTGGCTCTTTGTGTATAGCAGTGGGGATCTTTATAATGTCATTATTAATCATCATTTTTATTCAGTTCTGAAACAGTTTTCTGTGACTTAGATGGTTCACTTATATTTTTCAGTGCTTAGAGAGAGGTAAAGAAAAACATAGATCAGATTATGTACACAAACATCTAAAAGCATTCTTCTGACTTCATGAGCAGCTGTGTTTAAAATACAGTATTTAACGTTGAATTGGGAGCCTGTGAGCTAGGCTAACTGACTTTTCAGAGAGGGCAGCAGATGAATATTTGTGGTGGAGCACTAGTGATACCCGAAGCATCATCAGCCCCTTTTGGACCCTCTGGAAAACTTTGATTGGCCCAAGTTTTCTGTATTTATTGGAAAAAACTCAGAGGAGAATTTGGGGTGGTTTCAGAAGCACTAGGTGACCACTACATCCTGGCCCTGCTCATCAGTCTTTGCTTCTAAAATTGGAAAACTAACCAGATATGAGTGAACCTCAAAGGGGAGGAGTCTGGTAGAGTCATGCACCAAAAATAGGAATGTCTGTGCTTTCAATGGAGGGCGTTGGTGCCGTCCCTGTTCTGCCAACAAGGGGATGATCAAACTGGGAGGTTAATAACAGCAGCAAATACAAGGGAGTGAAAGGCGAGATGGAATTTTGTGTGTGGGGGAGGTTGGCACCATCATTTGGGGGATCAGGGAAAGCAGCAGCTTCATGCAGAAGTTGGTGCCTGAGCTGTCTCATGGCTTGGGATCTGGCACCTAGCAGGTGCTTAATAAATACTTATTGTCATCTCCATTTTACAGATGAGGAAACTGAGACTAGAGAAGATTCCTGGGATCATTTAGCTAGTGAGTGTCCAAGGCTAGATTTGAACTCAGGTCTTCCTGACTCTACTGTAGCACCCTGTCGACTTGAAGTTTCTGAGCATTTGTTAGTTTGCCCAAGTAGAGAAGTGTTCATATTGGGAGTTCCCTAGATGTGTGAAATCACACATCTGGCCCAAGAAGGAGAGGAGGCGGCAGCTCAGCCTTTTCTCCATCCCTAGTGGGCGTCCTTCTGGCTGCTTCTGGCAGGGGCCTGTTCCATTCCCCCACCTTCCTTTTGGCATCTTTTCCATAGGCTTCCTCATTAGCCTGTAGTCTAGCATCAGCGCTCCTGGTCTTAGAAGCCCAGGCCATGGCTCTCTCTCTGTTCTGTGGCATCTGCTACAGACACAAGGGGTTGTGACAATATTCTTGCTATGATGCCTGCTATTCATACAGACATTAGAGACACTGCAAATACTTCAGCTGCATGTGCCCCATGGACCATTTTCACACCATCCTTTCTCTTCACCTCCAGCTGTGACCCTCTCTAAACCTCCAGCCTTGGGCCTCTGCCCCTTCTTCTTGATGCTCAGCAGCTAAAGATGGCAGTGGTGAGGATAGGGACTAATAGGACCTTCATCCTTCCCACTAACCTCCAGCTTCTCATCTTGTCCCTGTCTACCCTTGCCCCTATCTACCCTTGTTGTTGCTGGATCCAGGGAGGATCTTTAGAATTTCAGATTTCTCTATAGCTAGGCTGAGATGGAAAAATGACCTTTGACCAATACTGCAGTTGTTGGAAATCAAGTTGATTAAAGTAGATAGGAGGCAGCTAGTGCATAGTGCCAGGTGTGGAATCAGGAAGACCTGAGCTCAAGTGTCACCTCAGACATAAACTAGTCAGGTGACTCTGGGCAAGTCACTGAACCCTGTTTGCCTCAGTTTCCCCATCTGTAAAATGAATCAGAGAAGGAAATGGAAAAACCATGCCAGGATGGTCATGGAGAATCCATCATGACTCAACAACAATAAACAACCACAAAGTCAGACAATTGTGGGCATAATTTTTAATCATGATCTGGCCTTGTAAAAATCTGACTTTGGGGGCAATGGTTTTTGTTAAATGAATTCTTTTTGTTTTAAAATGGTTCCCATAACTGCTTCAATCTTTGTCCTCAGCAGGTTTTGGGGGGAGGGTTCCCTTGGTGGAGGTGGGGGATTGTTAAGAAGATAAGACTTCTGAGTTCCTCTTGGTTGCATTTGCCTTAATTAAGTCAACTGGCAATTTCTGATTGGTGTGAAGTGTGTTCTCTTCACTCCCTTGCTCTTGCCCAGGGCCTGGCTCGCAGGGGTCCTTAATCCTTCTGGCATCTGGGGAAGCCCGTAGGTGTCTTCTGGTGACCACAACATCCATAATTGAAGGAAATCCTGACTTTCCATTAGAAAAATTGGATTGAGAACCTCAGATTAAGAGTAGTCATAAGTGCTAGGGTAGCCTGCAGCTGCCAGGGTGCCACGCAGTCAGATACTGTTTCCTCTGTGTCTTCTCACTTGATAAGCTTCATACCAACCTGGTGCACTCGATACAGCAGAGATATTTTTAGATTCAGAACCCAGGAAATCCCCTGCTGGTATGTGGCATCTCCAGGAAAGGTCTAGGATGGTTGATTGGGAGGTGAAGCATCGGGAGGGTCCAGTTTCCTCAAGGAGGGCCATGAAACTGTTTGGGGGGGGAGAATATGGCAGGGAGGGATACTGAGGGGATCTCTGAAAGGAAGTGGGCTTTTCGAATCCCCTCCCTGCCCATAGCTTGGGTCTAGGGAGGGACAGATACCATGTGTTAGGGGGACCTACTCCTGTAGTAGTAGGAGGAGTGGTTGGCTAGAAGTGGTCACTGAGGAGTTGGAATAGGGTGGAAAGAGGTGGGGCAGGGGCCTGACTGGGCCTGCTTGGCAGATCAAGAAAAGCCTCCTTCCCCACCCCTCCCCCCACTTCCCATTTCCAGCCCCCTCCTCCTGCTGCCCTTGTGGCCCCCTCCCCCTCCAGGAGGGTTGTAGTGCCCCCCAACAGATTCCTGGAATGATAGGAGGCAAGATTTAATTTAGGAAATCTGCCACCAGCCACCCCAGAAAAATCATTCATTGAATACATTACTCCCCAGGGGAGGCACCCCCTGAGTCACCCACCACCATCCTGGGGGCAGAGAGCTTCCAGACTGCTCTTTCCATGCCTCTTCATAAAGCTGGCTAGTTTAATTTTTCTCGCCTTTTTTGGGCAAGTCACCAGCTGCTCATTTCCTCTGCCCTTCTCCCTGATGAAGGCCATGTATTCTTATGTGGGTGTCACTGTAGTTTTCCTGTTCTTTCTGGAAGAGACCCCAGTAAGTCCCAGAGGGCTGCCTGAGCCTGCTGGGAATCTGTATTTTTATACTCAGTAAAGATGAAAGAGATCCTTTTACGCTGAGAGTTCAGCTCCTGCCAAAGGGGGTAAGGTGGATGAGCACCATGAGGGCCAATGACCTCCCATAGGATGGCCTTCCCCTCCCAAATGGACAGGCTGCGGGGTTCTGTCCACCTGTCTCCAAGGGCAGTCTTGTTCATTGTGTGGACCCTGAAGTCTTCTCAGGGGGTCTGAGCTGGCACAACAACTCTTCCTTCTTCCTTTTTGTTCACACCACCAGTGTGTCCTGGACCAAGCATCTGCATTCCAAGACTGTCTCCCGAGAGCTAATCTTAGCACTCCTCTGGCCTCTGAAGCCCTTTGGTCAAGGGGGCCAATCTGCTTTTCATCCCAGCCATGGGGTATCACTAATAGATAGGGTCCAGGATCACATGACATGCCACAAAGCCCCGATAGTGGATCATCCTCTGAGGCTTTTGTTGGCCTCTGTTCTCACCAGGGGACAGAGAAAGAATTCCAAGTTAGAGGCAATCTTGATTTCTACAACGATTCTTAAATGAATGATTTCCCATATGTAGGGCACCCTCCTGGGCCAGATGGCAGGAGATTGGGTGCCGAGGTGAGGGGTGGGGGAACCAGCCTCCAGCAACTTGCCTGCCCCTCCCTCTCTTCTTCCTAGACAGAGGAAAGGGGGCTAAGACAGCTCTAGAATAGTCTTTGGAAGTCACTTGACTCTTCTTGTTCAACCCTATAATGCAGATTGGCTATGCTGCTGCTTGCAAGACCTGTGTGCCCAGACATGGGGCCTTTGGGGACCTTCTCAATACCACTTGGTCTCCGATTGTTGTTTTGTGTTAGTCTTTTGGGGGAAATTTTTTATGTAAAAACAATCTCCAACATTCTTTTAAGTTTTGAGTTCCAAATTCTTTTCCTCCTTTGCCTCTCCCTGATAAAGGTTATACATGTGCAGTCTTGCCAACTATACCTCCATACTAGTCATGTTGTGAAAGAAAACGCAGACCAAAAACACCCACAAAAATAAAGAATATGAAAACAGTCTTCTTTGACCTGCATTCAGACTCTAGCCCTTCCCTTTTGTTCCCTCTTGGATAATATTTTTTCCAGTTATATTTTATCAGTCTTCAATGTTCATCACTCCTTTGTCCTCCCAGGGAATGGGGCTGTGTTGAAGGCCCCTTGGACCTTGGGTTAAATTTCCCCTTGATGTGGTCACAAGGTCGTACATCCTGTCTCTGGGGAGTAGGCGCAGCACTAAAATCACTGTGTCCTTCTTGTTAGGGAAACAGTTTGCTTCCCTCCATAACCTTGTCTTCTTCTTGGCTTGGATCCCATAATCTACAGGTTTTATTGCATGTCACTGTCTCTAATGCCTTGTATCAGGCACAATAATAATAAATAATTTAATGTAGTGATTTAAGATTTGTAAGATACTTCACAGACATTACCATGGGAGGCAGGTACTATTATCTCCATTTTACATTTCAGGAAACTGAGGCAAATAGAAGTGAAGTGACTTGCCCAGGGTTTCATGGCTAGTGTCTGGGGCAGGATTTGAACTTAGGTCTTCCTGACTTCACCTTGAGCTCTCTATCCCCAGGGCCACCTTGATGCCAGTGCTGAACTATTAGATGTCAGAGGAGGGCCTGGTGCCTGAGCCCTGGACAATTCTCGGGGTATTTTCAAGTGAAGAGTGTTCCACGTTAAGTAAACCACAGCCAGATTTATGTTATTCCTAAATTGGACTTTCTCCCAGTATGGCTCTTTGGGAAGTGGGCCTCACCTTAAGAGAGAAAAAGAAACACGTTTCTGCTAAGTAACCCATCCTCTAAGTATAAGCCTCCAAGGTCCATGCATATCTCATCAGGTGTCAGAAAGTCCTGAGTTCAAGACCTGCCTTCACTCCGCCCCCTTCCCCACCAGCAGATGACTATTGTTTAACTTCTCTAGTCTTCAGTTTGCTCAACTCTAAAATCGACGGAGTTGGAGAAAGAGGATCATGGAAGTTCCTTCCAGAAACAAAGAGCCATGGTTGTGCCTCATTTTCTAATGGTTCAGTTCAGTGATGTGAGATTGACCCCTTTATACCTGTTATGCCCTTAAGGCCTGAGGAACAAAGACTGAACCTGTCATGTGACTGGTTCAGGGAACTCCAGGGAGAGGTCATTCCCTCTGCCAATGCAAGTCAACAACATCTCTGCCACTTAGAGTCTCAGGATGGATTGCTGAGAGCCACGGTATCAGAGGTGCCCTCCAGCCTCCAAGGCCAGTGCTCTGTCCTGCACCTTGTCTTTCCCACACAAAATGCGTCATTTGGTATTTTTGGTTATTTGAGGGCAGGGTCTAAGTCTCATTTAATCTCGGCCTTTTCTCCAACTCTGGGATAGGACTTAGCTCAGAGCAGACATGAAATAAGTGTTTGTCCAGGTGGGAAGGTTTGTCCCAGATTCCCTAGAATGCCTTTCCTAATAGAAGTGATGGGTAAGGTAGATAAAGTCAGTAATCAAGACTCATTTCCATTCCGCCCTGTGGCTTGGGGTTAGATACAGCATGAAAAAGTATCCAATGTTTTCAAAAACTGAGAACGTGACATCTGAGTCACAGAGTCAGCCTACTCCCCTCTGTGCACTGAATTAGCTTCCAGGACCTGCCTGACTGTGTTGGGACACAGGATAGCCCTGGATATTTGAGCCGGCAGGGACCTTCAAGGTGTTAGTTATGCACTGCAGTCTTCTCACCTTACAGACAGGAGAATAAAGCTTGTAGGTAATAAAGAGAAGAATCTCCAGTTCAGGGACATTGGCATGACTAACTTAACCCGCCCCCTCCCCCCCAACATTGTTAGACTTTATTTTAGTGGATCCTTGAAGGCAGAACCAGGAACCACAAGAGAAGGTGGTGTGTGGTCAATGTAGGGGATGCTGCTTAATACTCAGAGTGTGCATGGATTGCCTGGGGAGGCAGTAGTCTTCCCTTCAGTTAGTCAGTCAATTAACAAGTATTTTTTCAGGACCTGCTTCATGCCAGATACTGTGCTGTTACCAAGAATGTAGTGTCCTTGCTCACAAGGAGCTTATCTCATGAGAGAGACAGGCAGGACATATATGTGTGTGGATGTGTTCATACACACACATGCATATACTTACTGTACACTCACATACATGTACATCCACATGTAGCAGCAATGTCACTGGGATAGCTACCAGTAAGTGCCAGTAAAAAATAGTGGCAAGGTGGTTTGGGGGGCAGGGTTAGGGTACTGGCAATTGGGGGATCAGGACCAAAGTCTTGGTGCCAAGGCATGGCCACATGTTGGGGACCTTGAGGATAGGACCCTGGCTCAGCCCCTGACTGTGCTGGACAGCACCTCAGCCCCTTTTCTTCCCTGAGATACTGTGGTTGTGCATTCCACTTTCTCTGGGGTTACTTATTCAGCTCAGTGTTGTGTGAAGAATGAAGGCACGACTTTCCTTTCTCCCCTGTCTCCTCTGGGAGTGCTCCCATCATTCCTCAACCTGCATCTGTGGCATGTCTGTGGGATGGGTGCCCAACTTTGTACCAGGTGCTGGGGGCACAGAGAAAAAGCACAACAGTGCCCGCCCTTGAGGTGCTTCTTTTGTATGGGAGGGAAACAACATGTTGGTGTCTATAGAGAGTAGAGGCTTCCTGGGGTGAAGGTGGAGGCAGTTAGGGCAGGCTCCCTGGAGGAGGTCTGCTAAGGCTTCCTTCATAGCCCCTCCCACGCTTCTTTCTCCACTGGCTTCTTGCCTGTTGCCCTATGAACACGCACAGATCTCCCTAGACTTACAAGAGTGTTCCCTTGCCTCTGTCACTCCTCACTTTCTCCCCCTCTTCCTCTGCTCCTTCACAACCACACTGTCAGGGAAAGTCCCCTGTGATTGCTGTCTCCAGCTCTCCCTCAGCATCCTTTCTTGCTGGGCTCTCTGAAGGTACTAAGGATTAAATGCAGCACCCTTTTCTGTGAGTTCTGTCTCCTCCAGCAGATCACCCCCTCCATCACTCCTATTCTCTCACTTATGGTCCATCTCCTCTGTCCAGTGGCTCATTTCCCGCTGTCCATGTCTCCCCATTCTGAAACCCCCATCACTGAATCCATCTGTCCTCACCTCTGTCTCTTGTCTTGCCTCCCTTTGGTGGTCAAGCACCTTCCTGAGGCTGTCTGTACCAGGTACTTTTACTTCTGACTTCATCCCTCAACTGGAGCTGCATCCTCCAGTGCCAAATCACATTTCCCCCGTCTCATCCTCATCCTTCTTGAACTCTCTGACACAGTCTGTCACTCTTCTCTTTGATTCTCTCTTCTCTCTAAGCTTTCTGGATACTTCCTGGCTCTCCTCCTCCCTCTCTTACTGCTCCTTCTCCAGATCATGCCCTGTAACCATGGAGTTCCTTAGGGGTCTGTCCTGAAGTCTCTTCCACTCATTCTCTAAGTTTCTGATGACCCTGTCAGTTTTTAAGAGTTCAGTTACTATTTCTCTTATCCCCAAGTTGTCCAGTTCCAGTGACTCTTGTTACCTCAATGATAACAGATACACTTTTGGAGCTACCCCCAGAACCATAATCATTTTTTCAGCCTCATCGGACCATCCCTAGCTCCTGCCAAACTGGCCTTCTCTGTGCTCTTCACACAGGACTGTCATCTCTCGTTCCTGTGCCTTTGTGCTGGCTGTCTCCTCTGCTTGGAATGCCTTCCCTCCTTTGTGTCTTGTGACTTTACATTTGTGGTGTGCATATTTTTATAGGTCTTTGTTGGCTATCCCTTTAGAATGTCAGCTGCTTGTCAGCAGGGTCTGCTTTATTTTGTACAATATTTGGCAAATAGCAAGTACTTAAGAAGTGCTTGCTGATTGATGGATCTTTTTACAGATGACTTTGCTCTCCTCATGTCCATCTCTCATCATTTTCCCTAATACCGGTCTCCCAGATTTGTGACCCCTGAACTATCCTCCCTCCTCTCCCACATCCAGGCAATTGCCTAATCTGGCTTCCTCACAGCTGCCAAAATCATCTTCCTTAACGGAAGTCAAACCACGTCATTCCTATCCAGAAGAAATGCCCATGGCTTCCGTTTGTCTCCAGGATAAAATGTAACCTCCTCACATTGATGTTTACATCGTCCTCACCAATGTTTCTGAATTCATGACAGATATTAAGTTGTGAGAATTAGGATTGAGAAATGGAGTTCCCAAAAGCATGTCATTCTATATTTTTCATAATATTTTATTTACATGTTTAAAATAATAATGAGTGACTATAATAAAAAACAGTGAATAATTTCTCTGTGTCTGGATTTTACTAACCATTTCAGAGATTCCCTCCCCAAAATGCATGATGTGTTATTATTATGAACAAATATATTGTGAGAGTGATTTGTAACGTATCTGTGAACAAGTAAACTGATTCCTTTAATTTTTCTTAAAATACTCTCAACATTCTTCATAATCTTTGCTCAGTATTATGCATATCTAAAAATTCTGTCTAATAAAGAAGTGTTTAATATATTTACAAAGAATTGTAGCCTATAGTAAATTTTCAAATACTGGAAAATGTCAGCAAACATCATTGAGTGGCATTCAAATAATATAGCATTCAGATTTCTTAGTAAGATTAACACTGCTACATAGAATCACCTGTCAAAACGGTCAATTTAAAGACTTACTTTGCTTCCAAAACATGTTATTTCTTGGAACACTGCTCATAGAACTAATATAAATATGCTATGCATGTGAACTTAATAATTTTTTTTATATTTGCAAGCATGACTGTTATCAGCAGGCCATGAACATATTAACATGTTACACCAGACTGACTCACTAGATCATGCCTTCTCCTCTCTCCCATGTACCCTTTCTGGGTCACAGAAATGTTGAATTTAACCTCTGACTCTGTGTATTCATCAGCTTTTCCTGCTCTTGCTTTCATCTTGACATTAGTGGATTCCTTCAGACCAGTAAGATCTCTGTAGTGATTGTTAACCTTTAAATCTGGCCAAATTATAGTAGGTTTTTTTTTCTGATTTCTTGACTAATTTTTCTCATGATTTGAGATTTAGAAAGACACAGATATTTCCCAAGAAATGCCAGGGAAGAATTCCCATATAGAAATACTAGCTCCTCATACTTGAGTTCCAACCAAGAAGCCCTATTATGCTTCAGGTGAACATTATTAGGTAACAATTATGATTGTAAATAACACAAAAGTAAAAGTACACATGACAAAAAGAGATAATCAGGAAAACTATATTAGCCTTAAAGAACCATAGATAGTGAATCAATATTACTACTTCATATGCATACATACATATATACACACATGTATAAATATAGGTAGGCACACGTGTATACATACATTTGTCTGTGTATGTGTACCTGATAGCATAACATCTAAATACTTAAAAGTTAATCAAAATTCAGGAAGAAATAGTGGAATACTTCAATGTATCCTTTTCAGGTATAGACAAATCAAAGAAAAATTTGCACAAGAAAGAAGTTAAGAATCTGAGAAGAACTTTAGAAAAGCTAGATGTTAGTGGTTATTAAATGGGGACATAAAGGAGTTTACCTATTTCTCAGCAGTTATAGCACTTTTACAAATATTGACTATGCATCAGGGCATAAAATTCTCACAAAGATATGCAGAAAACATTTTCTTTTTTTAAAAAAAAATCCTAATTGGCTACAATGTAATAAAAATGTATTAAATAAAAGGCTCATAAAGAATTAAAAACCAGTGGGAGACTAAAAACAATCCTAAAGAATTGTTGAAATAAAGAAACATTCACAAAAACATTAGGAAAGTTCATCAAAGAAAATGACAACAGCAAGACATACCAAAAGTTTTCGGATGCACCTAAAACAGTTCTTAAGGGGAAAATATATCTCTACATGCACACATCAGTAAGAGAGAAGGAACAGTTCAGTGAGTTGATGATACAATGACAACAACAAAGCTAGAGAAGCAACAAATGAAAAAACAAACAAGCAAACCCAACTAAACAATAAAATAGAAATCCTGAAAAATCTAAGAAGAGATGATCAAAATAGAAAGCCAAGAAACCTATTGACTTGATAAATAAAATTCAAGGCTATTTAAAAACAAATGGATAAAATAGTTAAGCAGTTAACTGATCTGACTAAAAATAGAAAAAGAAGACCAATATGTTTGTAATAAAAAAGAAAAAAGAATTCACAATAATTGAAGGTAAAATAAAGGAAATTGTCACACTTATTCTGTCTAATATATGACAGTAACGCTGATGATGAAATGAATATTTCCAAACTATAAAATGCTCATATTAACAGAGCAGGAATTTAGTTATTTAAATAACCTAATCTTAGATAAAGAAATTAAACAGGCTATAAATGAACTCCCAAATTAAAAACAACAACAATAAAAGCACAACAAATCAGGACCAGATGGATTTACCAGTGAATTCTATCAAACATTCACAGGAGAATTCCAATAAAATGTAAACTGCAAAAATAGGAAAAGAAGGGATCCTTCCAAACTCTACCAAACAAATATGGTCAACCCAAACCAAGAAGAGGCCAAAGAATATATAGACTAATGTTGCTAATGAACAGTGATGCAGAAATATTAAATAGTACTACCTGAGTGGCTCCTAACAACACATTAAAAGTTTAGACATTTTGACCAGGTTTTTATGCCAAGAATGTAGGTATGATTCAACACAAGGAAATTTATACTGCTAAGGGTCATTTTAATAATAAAAAAAGAATAAAAACCATATGAGTATCAGTAGATACTGGCAAAGCATTTTACAAAATCTAACAGTTTTATTAAATTTTTTAAAGAAAACATAGGGATAGCTACATCTTTTCTTAATATGGTAAATAATATCTTTCTAAAACTAAGAGTCAACATAATATATAATTGGAAAACTTAGAAGCTTTTCCATGAAGGTCAGAGGTAAAGCAAGAGTGTTTTGTCATCACTATTTATTACTTGGTATACTTCTGGAGTTGCTAGCTATGGCAATGAGAGAAAAAAAAGATATTGAGAATAAGCACAAGTGAAGAGAAAATGGAAAAAGCATTAATACCTTTTTGCAGATGATATCTTTTAGTGCATCATCAAGAATCAACAAAAAATCTATTGAAACAATAAAGTTGAGACACAAAGTAATTCTCTTGCAATATTAGTATTTTTGTTTCTTGCCAACAAAACTCCATGAGAAGAGGTAGAAAGAAAAATTACATTAAATTATATATATATATATACAATTTTTATATAGTTATATTATATAATTCTGAGTATATGAAATATCCAGAATCCTATCCACCAAGACTCATAGGAACTGCATGAATATACCACAAAATACTCTTTACAGAAATACAGAACTAATGGGAAAATATTAATTGCTCATGGGTAGGTTGTGCTAATACATTTATTTATTTATTTCCAGTTCCAAATTCCATTCCTCCCCCCACTCACTGAGAAGACAAAGAGCACAATATCAATTATGTATGTTAGGTCATGCAAACTATTTCTATATGTGCACATATTTTTAAAATAACAATACTGTCTAAATTACTTATTCAGTGCCTTACCAAACTATCGAGTTTATTTTACAGAGCTAGAAAAAATAGTAATGAAACTCATCTGGAGGAACAAAAGATCAAGAAATCAGAAGAAAAATTATGAAAAAAGTAAGAATGAAAAGGATACCTAGTGGTCCCAGATCTCCAGCTTTTCTAAAAATCTGTAATCAACAAAGCCATTTGACACTAGTTAAGAGATAAAGAGATCTACCAGTGGAACAGATTAAACATACAATATATAGAAGGAAATGATCATAGCAGCATAGTGTTTAATAAATCCAAAGACCACCTACCACTGGTGGTGGTGTTGACTCTTTATGACTCCAGGGACCATAGCATGCCATGCCCTTGTATTGTCCACTATCTCCTTAGATCCCTGCTGGTGTAAAAACTAATTATTTAACAAGACAAATTCTAGGAAAGCAGTCTGGCAAAATTTAAGTTTAGATCAACATCTCATACCATATTATAAAGTCCAAGTAGATATATGACCTAGACATAAAAATGTAACATCATGAATAAAGTCATAAAAAAAGAAAAACCTTCTCAAATATATAGATAGAAGAAGAGTTCATGACCAAACAAGGGTTAGAGAGCATCACAGAAGAGAAAATGGACAATTCTGATTATATAAATTAAAAAAAGGTTTTGAACAAACCTAACCAAAGCCATTAAAATTAGAAGATAAATAGCTATCAAGGAGGGAAAGATCTCATCATAAAGTTGGTAAAGGTTTCCTTTCCAAGATATGTAAGGAACTAATTCAGACTTACAAGACTGAAGAACCATTCCTGCAATATTGTTGTGTTTGTCCCTCATTTTTGAAAAGGGCCATGACATCGGAAAAATGATGACATGACTTGCACTTGAGTTTGTTTTGAGTGAGGGAGGGCTGTGCAAGGTCACCAGCCTCACTTTCTTCTCCTGAGCCACCTGGATCCAGTGACCAGATATTCATCAGGATGACTGGAGATGGCTCAGGATGCACTGGGAGACCTTGGCCTCTTTGGCCTTGAGCCTACTCAGGTACTCACTTAGGATGGGATAAGGCCTATACAGTGAATAGGACTGTTTAAGAAGTAGTCAGGGGGTGGCCCCTTTAATGAATGAAAGAAAATGAAATCAAGCTGGAAGGGAAAGGAAACAGTTACAACTGATCATCACTCTTCAGCCAGGAATGGTCCAGGAAATAGCCCTTAAGTGGAGTTTGGTCAGGGACCCAGTCTATGGACTTCAGAGTACAGAAGGTTTAAGGTTTATGGTCAGAAGGGGAAAGGACAGGATAGCGAAAGCAAAGCTGGCCAGTAAGCCCCAAGTTAACTGGGCATGTCTGGCCATCCAAATTTACCTTCCTTTGGAGAGGAGAAGGCAAGGGAGAGGGAGACAGATGGGAGAGAATGACCTGAGTTCCTCAATAAATAGAAGGCCAAAGGACACACATACATTGATTTTAAATAAAGGTATCCCACATTAGCAACCATATTTGACAGTGCTCTAAATCACCACTCTGGGGTTCCATACCACATCAAGTCAACAAAGTTAACAAAAAAAGGAAAATTACAACTGTTGGAGAAGTTGTGGGAAAACAGGCACACCCATTGCAGTGTTGGCACTGTGATGTGGCCTGACTGTCCTGGAAAGCCGTTTGGAAGTGGCTCCTGGCATCAGTGAGTCATACATACCCTTTAACCTAACTGTGCTGCTAATAGGTTATTTTACTTGAAGATATCAAAGATTCACTTGTACAAAAATATTAATGGCAGCTCTAGAATCAGAGACTCATCGATTGGTATGGTGCATCAGTGTCCTGGAATCACAGGACACCATGGGGAATTCTAGAAGGGAGGGTTTCAGAGAAACCTTAGAAGACTTGCATGAACAGAAACAGAATGAAAGGGAGTTTAGAACTAAGAGCAATTTATGTGCCAGCAACATTGTAAAGACTTGAGAGCTCTGGTCAGTGCCATGGCCTATCGTGGTTTCTGAGGATCTCACCTACCTCCTGATGGGTGATAGAATTGTAGAACAAGACATTCATTTTCAGACACTGGGCAGGAATTTGTTTATCTTGACTATACTTATTCATTACAAGGCCTCTCTCACTTTGGTTAGGGAGAGGAATTCAATGGAAAGGGCTGCAAAAGAAAAAAGAAAGGAAAAAAATGTTTTTGAAATACCCAGAGCCAATCAATAAGCATTTATTGGATGCCTACTATGTCTGTAACTTGAAGAATTCAGAATCTAATAGGGGAGGGGAGGTATACAACCTATAAACACATATCTACAAATGAGCTGTATACAGGATAACTAGGAAATAATGAACAGAGGGGAGGCACTGGAATAAAGAGGGTTTGGGGAAGGCTTACTGTAGGAAATGGGCTTTTAGTTGTCACTTTAAGGAGACCAGAGAAGTCAGTAGTTACAGCAGAGGAAGGAGAGGGCTCTAGGTCTGGGGAACAGCCAAAGAGAATGCCCAGAACTGAGAGATGGGGGATCTTATTTGTTGAAATAACCAGGAGGCTGGGGTCACTGGATTGAAGAGGCATATCAGGGAGCAAGGTGTCAGAAGACTGGAAAGGGAAGGAGGAGATGGGTGGTGAAGGCCTCTGGATGCCAAACAGAAGGTTTTGTATTTGATCCTGGAGGCCAGAGAAAGCCTGCAGTTTACTGATTAGGGGGCAACATGGCCGGTCACTTTGGCAGAAGGGAGTCCGGAAGGAACCACAGACAACCAGGGTGTTCCTGAAGCAGTGAGCTGAATTCATTTACTCTTATCTGTGCCTGAGTGATGAACAGTTTCACAGATAATCCTTTTTTTGTCTTCTGTTGTGAGTATTGGCATAATAATTTTTGTTAGTATTTGTTAAGTTCAGGAAGAAATCTTGCTTTGCACCTAAGGTTTCTGGGCCATCACATGTTAAGTTTCCTCAAACACTGTCTTTGAATCTGAACTCTGCAGCTTCTACACTGAGAACTATGGAGACCCTCAGCCCCCCAGCCTCTTGGCTCAGAACATCCACCACTGTCTCTTCTTGCCTGCTAGAACTGAGAGCCTTCCATCTGGCTTCTCGGCCTAGTCCAATATGTGCTCTTCTCAGATGCCAGAGTCATCTGGTACAAGGGTGACCATGTCACCATCCCTTCCTTCACCACCCACCTAGTGGCTGCAGCTGACCTTTTCGGGCACCCTGCTTACACTTATGTGACCCTGTCCTGGTCTGCTCCTTGTACCTCACCTGTGCCATTCTGTCCTCTCAGCCTAGTTTCCTTAGAGATCAGACCAAGGACTGAACCTGGGGGAGGTGATGTCACCAAGAGGAAGAAGGTGAAGAGAGGAGGGCTCCGAACCACACCTGGAGCAGGAGTACCCACCTTTAGCAGCTCAGTTATGGATGATGATCCAGCAAAGGAGACAGAGGAGGAGTAGTCCCATATAGCCTTAGGAGGGGAGAGTTTAGGAGTAGGGGGAGGTCAAGATGGAGGAGAAGAACCCAGAAAAGGTCATTGGATTGGGACAAGTTATTTCTCTCTGGGTCTCAGTTTCCTCATTTGTAAAATGAGAGATATGGGGGACGGTGACTAGAAGGGTCCTTTTAGCCCTCAGTCCATGTTCCTGTGATGAGCAATTAAGAAATCACTAAAAGTGAGGTTTTCTGTTTAATTGTAAGGGATTGATGATTGAGTGGAGGGTGAGAAAGTGGTGGCAGGGAGGGCAGACATATTTTTCTAGGAGTCTGGCTGAGAAATAGAATGGGGCACCTTGAGGGATCAGCAGGGTCAGGTGAAAGTTGTTTTTTTTTTAAGGCTGAGCTGATCTGGGTAGTTTGCAGGCAGCAGGGCAGGAGCCAGTGCAGACAGAGATTGAAGATTGGAGGGCTGAGGTGAGTGACCGGGCAGCTGCCAGAGGGGGAGGTTTGTGTGAGTGAGCTGCATTGGGTTTGCTTTTAATAGATGAATAAATATCAAAATGCACATGTTAGGCACTTATACACCTCCCTACTGCAATCCTTTAACAAATGAATGGAAAAAAAAACTGACCTTGTGCCTTTAAGATTTGCCAGTGGGCTTTGTAAATACATGTCCCTGTTCACTTCTTAGGAGGGAACATCAGAGACATCAGGTTGAGAAAGCATCCTGTATGCTTTGGACAGCACCCCACAGTATTGTGGTTGGTCGAGCTGGGGGGAACTCATCAGAGTATGTCTGAACCTTTCTGGGGCATGCAGAAAATTGGGAGAATCTATCCCAACATTTACTTTTAATAAAATTTTCTTAGGCCTTCCTCCTTAGGGACCTTGGACAGCTCAGCCTCCTTCCCCTACAGATGATTCATCTGTAACCCAGATACTCCAGTGCATTCCCATCTCATCGATTTGGATGTGCTTCCTCCATGGATGCAGTTAATCAGCCAAAGACATTCCAGTGTCTACCCTGCCCCACGGGATGCAAGTATGTGTGAGTGAGGCAGCCTTTCCCTCAAGGAGTCCAATCTCTCCTAGTTCAGTTTTTCTCAGAGTACAGTCCCAGCACCCCTGGGGGTCCTTGAGGTCAAAACTATTTTCCTTACAATACTGAGACCTTATTTGTCTATTCCCTTGTTCAAATACGTAATTGTGTGAGGCCTGATTTTCTTCATATACTTTTATAAAAACAGTATATCACAACAGATTGAATTCAGAAGCTGATAGGAGAATCCAGCTGTTTTCTATTAAGTTAGACATTAAAAAAAAATACGTTAAAAATGCTATTATAATTTCATGAAGTTTTTAGGAAAATGATTATTTCATAAAATGTTATTCATGCTAACATATAATAGATTATTAGTCTGAAATGAATTAATATTTTGAAATTCATTAGCTTTAATTTCTAATACAGAAACTACCAACAGATTCAATCTACGTAAATGAAAGCTCTTGAGAGTCCCTAATAATTTTTAAGAGCTTAAAGGGGGCCTGAGATAACAAAATTTGATATCTGCTGTTCTAGAGGAAGGTGTAGGGGGGTGAGCAGGGAAGGGAGTTTAGGACTAGACATTCCCAGGGGATTGGGAGGAGAGCCTTGGGCCCTGGCAATACTGACATTGGTTGGAGCAAGAGGTAAAAAGTGGTTGGGGACCAGAAGGCAATAAACAGATTACAACTCACTCATATCTGTTTATCATGTGCCACTTGTCTTGTCCAATTGATTCCCACCCAACTTGACCTCTTGTCCCTGTGCTCCATGCCTCCCCACACCCTAGGTGATGGTGGCACACTCGGTTAGCATGTTTTTTCCCTCTCACCCCTCCCAATTCTTTTCCAGTCTCCTGCCATGGCTCTGAGTCTCTTTCTTACCCTTTCTGGAATCAGAACAGGGTCATTTTCAATCTCTGACCACAGTTCCTTTCTAACTCTTTGGCCTGGTGAGACCTCTGCATGGGTTGGGTCAGGATAACCATCATTTGAATGGCTTTATTTGATGTTTTCTTCAGCTCCACCCCACACCCCCGACTGCAAGCCTGAAGTCCAGGTACCTGTTTTCAACAAGAAGGAAAAGCCATGGGGAGCTGTGGGGAGGCCAGAGACCATCATGCTGCATTAACTCAGTGTCCCTTCTCCATTTTCCAGCCCTTTATCTAGTCAGAAGTAAACATTAAAGGGAGATCAGTCATACCCACTTGGGAGTTATTCTTTTTATTAATTAATTGTTTGCCATTTCACTAATTCTCTATTCGAAGGCAGGGGCAAGAAAATGAATCACACAAGGCAATTGTCCGGCTGGTTTTTAACTTGAATTCTTTCTTCTCTTCTTTTCCTCCCAGTTTGGAAGAGGAAACACAGACACACACACACAGACACACACACACACACAGAAACATATACACAGACACATACACAGAGACACAGACACAGACACACACACACACACATAGACACACACAGAGACATACACAGAGACTCAGACACACAGACACGGACAGACAGAGACACACACAGACACACACACAGAGACACAGACAGATACAGACACACACACAGACACATACATACATACAGACACACACAGACACATACACAGAGATGCAGACACACATAGACACCCACTTTTCCCTCATCTGTGTTCCTTCTTCCCATCTTTATAAAGCTTTTAGAGTAGTTTATGTACATAGCAATGGTATCCATGAAGAAAATAGAAGAAATCAGGTAGACTTTTAAAGGCTATTTTCCACTGAGAGGTATAGGGAATGGAAGATGATGTGATGGGTTTCTACTGGTTACCAAAACAAACAAATGAGAAAAGGAACAATTGCTTGGCAGAGCAGAATTCACTGCCAACCAGGTGTTTTCCAGACATTGGTAAAGATCATATCCGATCCCTTGATAGACACACCCATAGAGCTGATGTTGATGGCTGATGTTCCTTTGGTTGTCAATATCAAGGGAAACTGGGAGACATGGGTCACCAAAGGGGTTTGTCACTGTCATGCAGGCTGTTCTGCCCAGGGCCTTTGGGACAGATGGATTCTCCAGTTACATATGTTTGCATATGATGTTATATTGATTTCAGTAAGCCCTGAAATTATAAAGCACTCCTAGTAATACCTATGTCTACTTGAGATCATCCTAACAAGCCACACTGGAGAAACCAAGTAGATGAAGAGTATGTATTGCCCAGACTGGAAAGTACATTTGGATGGATAGCATGGGCCTGGAGTCAGAAAGACATGAGTTCAAATCTGGCTTCAGACACTTACAAGCTGTGTGATCCTGGGAAAGTCACTTAACTAACCTCCGTTTGCTTAGTTTCCTCATCTGTAAAATAGAGACCATAATAGCGCCTCCCTTCCAGGGTTTTGAGGATCCAATGAGATAATATTTGGAAAGTACTTAGCATAGTATCTAGCACATAGCCAGCTCTATGTAAATATTAGTTATTTTTATGGTTAGCCCCAATGAGTGAGCCATTAATACATAGTTCCTGGGCAAGTACTCCAGATAGACAGTTGAGCTCAGTCTCTCATTGGCAAACTGAGCAGGACTTTTAGTGACCCCAGGCCCTGATCCCAACTCTGAAATACCCTCTCCCCCTCCACGCCAATATTCTGTGGTACAGCTGAGTGTTATGGAAGACCACGATCTCAGAATAATCGGAATTCCATGGGACCCAATGAAAGCTACATGGAGAAGGGAGAAGAGACACAAGATGTTGGGGATCCTTCTGAGTGGCTGAGGAGGGGCACCAGCTGGGTGCTGCAGTGGTATTTGAACACTGTTTAAAACAAAGGAATGCCCTTTGTGGAGCGCACAGATGCCCCACGAGAGGATTTGTCGAAGGGAGCGGGCAGAAGGTATCCATGTGAGAAGCTGCGGATGAGTGAGTGCTGAGCTGTACCGTGGACTCAGTAGCGTGCTGGTGAGTGGCTTCCAGAGCTGTTTCACCTCAGGGCTGTGACTTTGGAGTTTAAAAAAAGAAATATTTGGATCACTGTATTTCTGTGTAACTGGTTTCCTTGGCAATCCATGTGTTTTACTTTTATGCATTTAAAAATCATGATGCTGAGGAAAAAGATCCTTAGGCTTGGCCAGACTGCCTGCCAAGAGGTGCACGACACACACAAGTTGAAGAATCTCTGTTTTGGGCTGTGGGGGTCTTCATTGGTAAAGATGAAGAAAATTGGCTTGTTGTGAAGGAGCTGCTTTGCAAAATATCAAGGGCTGAAAATGTAGTCTTCTTTGGCATTATGCGTAGACATCCAAGCTGAATCATACACCAATGACTCTAGGCTTGTAGCTGAATGGGACCTCGGGCTCAGATCATCCAAATTGATGCCAAGGATGGGGTGACAGGAGAAAAGGTTTGGTGTTCTAGTCTTCTGCTGGAGTCTTCTAAGACTCTGACAAAGCAGACTCGCATTCTGGCTTGCCCAAAGGATAGTTGTCTTTTAAAAGGCTGAGGACCCTGAATGAGGAAGCTTTGATTCCAGGTTGGTTCTCACTAACTAGCAGGAACTTCTTGCTCAGATGGGGATCATTGGCTCCATCAGTGATAGAGAATTTGGGAGAGAGGAAAGACAGCCAGAGGCAGATGGGCCCCTGAGGTTTGGGGAGAACACATTCTGAGGAGCTCAGAGAAAGGATAAAGATTCCAGGGACTAAAATTCTGCTTGTGAAGTCAGCCCAGGTGAGGAATCATGGCTTTCAAGAACAAGATTCTGAAGGCAAAGAAAAGAAGTGGGTAGATGTCTTAGCATCCAATGTGGATCTAGAAGGAACTCTCCTAAAAGCTCAGATTGGGGGAAAAAAGACACGGAACCAAAGACTGGGGACAAGGTGGGGGTGGTGGCAGCAGTCCTTGGGGAATAGTGATGGGAGAGCCAAAACACACGACAGGAAGACTCCAGCAAGGAAGGTTCAGGCCAACAAAAAACTGGATTAAAAAAACTCTAGTGGAGGAAAAAAGAGGGTCTAAGCAGGGCAAGAGACTGTACTTGAGGCCGGTCGGAACCGGGAGAGCCAGCAGCAAACCCAGATGTATGTCGGACCCTTTTGCTTCTCCTCCTTTGGCTAATAGGGAACTAACACCAGCTGAGTGGGGAGATGGTCATGGATCCCTGTGTGCCCTTGGTGAGTTCAGGTCTCTAGACCTGGAGGAAACATATTCTCAGGAACTAAAACATGACAGCAGACATGACTGCTGAGTTCTACCAGTAGCTATTGAAGTGCGCGGCATGGACAAAGGGAAGATGCTCTGATCTCCAAGGAAGGGAGGACAGTTGAGTGAGTCCTAGACAATAGAGCCATGAGTATCATTTTAATTCTTGGTGATATTCTCAAATGCATGTAGATTAAGGGGAGGAATAGTGAACATCTAGAAAAAGAAGCAATGACCACAGAAAGACAACCCAGCCTTGGGGAGAACAGGTCATGACAGAATCGTCTCACTTATTTGATTTTTTATGAGATTAGTGTCTTGAGAGATGACAGAAAGGAGGCAGATATATTTGCCTAGATTTTAAGTCATTAACAATCTCTTCTGTGTTCTTCTTTTGGGAAAAAACATGCTGAGAGCTAAGATAGACAACAATGTGACAAGGAGACTCTGGGCCGTGTGATTTGATGTCCGCTTATAGAAGGAAGTCAGTGGTGCTCCAAGGATCTATGATGTGTGTCATTTTTGTAAATGAGGCATGCTTTTACCAATGCTTATCCAACTTGAGGTGAGATAGAGCTGGGAGGGAAAGCTAAAACCCTGGAACGATCAAAGCAGGACCCAGAAGATCCTGCCAGGACAGAAAATTGTGCTGAATCTAATAAAATGAAATGGAATGGGCACAAATTTTAAGGGTTTAACTTGAGTTTCAAAGTCCATTCAATCATCTCATCTGAAGAAGATTTAGGGGCCTCAGTGAACCACAAGCTCAATGTGGACCAGTGGTGTGATGAAGCCAACCAAACCAGTGCAGACTCAGTAGAGGCTAGGAGAGGAGAGGCTGTGATTCAGCTGCACTTTGTCCTGGAGAACCATTTTTTGGTGCTGGAAGCCACAGTGGTGGCTGAGTCTCCAGGTCAGGCATGATGGGCCCTGCAGGGGATCTTTAGCTTTTATTAAATGTTCACTGTGCTGAGCACTAGGGACACCAGGGAGAGGGAAGAGCACTGCCCTGCCCTTGGGCAGCTCCTGGTCTGAATCACCGTGTACAGACAAAACAGTCCAAGTGGAAGGTAACTCTGAGCTGAGAGACTAGGGGTGGGCTCACTGAGAAAGGCCTCTTGTAGAAGGTTGGGGTCTGAGCTGGTGGTGGGTGAAAGGTGAAATGAACGGAGGAAACAGAGGTTCTGTCCTCTGAGAATGTGTGTGTATTAAGGAGTGCATGCTGATCGCTCTACAAACTGGTTCCCCTTCCTCAGCTCAGGTCTGGCTCAACCAAATAAGACCCATCAACTGAAAGGTAACGATGCCAATGGTAGTCCGATTTCTAATCGAAGGAAAGATGAGGGACTTTCCAAATTGTGAGAGGGAGACTGAACAGGTGCAAATAACTGAAATAGGAAGAAAAGATGTCCCCCTCCCCAAAGTGTTTGTAAACAGTCAAAGTAACGTGGAAACAATAGCTGATGGACCAGGACAGGGCCAGTTTTCAGTTGAGACACATGAGCTTCTTGAGATGTAGAATTGTGAGAAAACTCCTTGGCTCCACCTTTGGATCCCACCTTCTGGTCAGCATAACCCAGGTCCTTGGCAAGGGTCTCTAAGCAGCAGGGAGAGGTGGCCCAGCTTCCCAGCCACCCAGGACTAGGTTAAACAATGCAATAAGGTTTTCTCCCAATTCCCCCAATTGAATGCAGTTTTCTCACAAGGCAGACTTTGGACTATATCCATAATTAAATAGAAAAGGAACTGAGCTAGCTCCAGAATTGAGTCACAAGATGAAATCAGTGGGGTTCACTCAATTCCCACAGTTAACCTCTTGCTGTCCTAGTCCCCTCAATTCCCTTGAGCTGAGTCTTGAAGCAAGTCAGGGAATCCAGGAGGTAGAGATGAGGGGGAGGGTATGGGCAGTGCAAAGGCCCTAGATGGGGAAATGGAATACTGTGTTCTGGACAGTGTTGCTCTGTCCCGATGACTGGAGGGCAGGGACAGGGAAGGGAAGGGCAAGGTGCTTGAAGCCTGGGAAGGGAGGAAGGGACCAGGGTATGAAGGCTTTAAACATCAGAGGGAGGTCTTTGTGTTTCAGCTTGGAGGTAAGAGAGTCACTGGAATTCACTGAGCAACATGTTCAAGCGTGTGCCACGGGATGGGTCTGGGGCTAGGCTGAGCCAGTGTCTGCAAACCCTCAGGAGCCAATCAAAACATTTTCAATGGAAACATTTACACTTCAAAAACCAGTAAATGCCACAAATCAGGGCTTGTTTCATAGACGGTCTGGAATCATGAAAATGACAGAGAAAATGTCTAATGCAGATTAAATTGAAAAGTGCATTTTGCATACATTTTTTTCCTTAGAGGTACAGTAGTTAAAGATTTATTAGCACACCCCTGACTGAGTAGAGAGAGACAAGTAGAAGGGAAAGCTTAGGTATGAGGTGGTGAGGGCCTATGTCTGGGTGCTGGTGGTGTCTCTGGAGAATAACTAGACCTGACAGCAAGTGGGGTAGATGAGGTCAATGCCAGTGGGGAATTGAAGCTGAGCTTGTGAGCTGGGCTGGCTGGAAGGATGGTGACTCCTTCCTGGAATGTTTGAGAGGCGACGGGTAGGAGTAGGGCAAAGAAAATGAGTTCAGTTTGGATGTGTTGAGTGTATGAGCCCTTGTAACAAATATACAAGAAATGAAATTCTAAATATGTAATAAATAGTCAAGTAAAAAAGGCCCGCATTGACCGTGTCCAAAAAACATATATGTGTCTTCATCTGTACTTGAGTCCATCCCCTCCCTTTCAGGAGTGGGGTGCTGTGTTCCACAACTGTCCTCTGAAATCCTGATCAGTCATTGTGTTGGTAAGAATTTTCCCAGCTTTCCAAGTTGTTTCTTTCTGCAGTGCTGTTATTGTATGAGATGTTCCCCTGGTTCTGCAGACTTCACTCGGCATCAGTTCATACACATCTTCTCAGATTTCTCTGAAACCATCTCCTTCATCCCTTCTTGTGGCACAAGAGCATGTTACTCACCACTGGTCATTCCCCAGTGGGTGGGAACCCCTTCGTTTCCTGTTCTTCCCGTTAATAAATAGCTTCTGTCCATCCTAGTGGATCCTTTCCCTTATGTTTGATCTCTTTGGAGCATAGACCTGCTACTTTTTAGCTATCATTCCAAATGGCTTTCCAGAATGACTGCAGTTATTCACAGCTCCACCAATGGGATCAAACTAAAGGACCTCAAACCAGTGGCGAGTTAGAGGGTGTCTACCTCAACTGTGTGAAGCCTTTCCCCAGTGGAATGGGTGGATGCGAGCAGTTGGTTCCAGTAGCCATGAAGGTGGCTGAAGAAGGCACTGGGGAGTGCTTGGAGCTTGGTCAGACATGTAAGGTACCAAGGTACCACTATATCCTGGGCAGTCATCCTGACTCTTGTCTTGTCACTAGACTTCAATGACTTTAGAAGAGAGAATGAGGCTGACAGTTTTGCACAACTCTGCCTCACTTAAATGCAGTTCATGTGTAAGTCAAGATATCACCCATGAGGTCAGTGGTTCATGTTGGTTGTTGTGTTTGTCCTTTGATCTTGAAGAGGACCACGACATCAGGGAGATGACATGACTTGCAGTTGACTTTGATTTGAGTGAGCTGTGCAAGATCATCAAGCCTCACTTTCCCCTCCAGAGCCAGTGGCCAGATATCCATAAGGATGAGGGGAGATGGCCGAGGATGCAATGGGAGACCTTGGCCCTTTTAGGCTTAGGCATTTTCAGGTTCTCACTTTGAGTGAAATAATGCCCATACAGTGAACAGGCTTCTTTAAGTAGATACTCAAGGGATAGCTCCTTTAATAAAAAAAATTAAACTGGGAGGGGGAGACCCTCAGGGTTCCTGACCAGAAGAGAAACGGTTAATATTTAGTTTTTATATTCACTCTGTGCTCAGAAGGTGGGGACCTATTGTCTAATCTGTGAGCTCTAGAGTGGACTGGGCTTAGGAGGAAGAGGAGAGGACAGGACAGGACAGGAGAGGAGTCCAAGGTCCTCTTTGAAAGTGAAGGATGAACAGCACAGTTGAGGAAACTGAGGCAGACAGAGGTGAAATGACTTGCCCAGTGTCATGCCACTAATAAATGTTTTTGATTGGATTTAAATTCAAGCCCAGCTTTCTATCCACTGTACCATCCGCTCTGTCTCAATTCAACTGCTCTCAGCCTCAGTTTCCTTGTCTGCAAAATTAATATAGTAGCACCAACCTCCCAGGGTTGCTGGGATCAAATGAGGTACTATCTGTACAGCACTTGGCAAATCTTCAAGAGATGTTTGCATGTTAACCATAGTTGTTATTTTCTTGTGTCTTCTAATGTCTCCATAGGATCCTCCTCTAGAGTGGACAGATTTTATCTCTGTCAGGAGGTGGATTTTACTCTCAGGTCCTTCCTCCTGTCTTTTTGTTATTGTTCTAAAGAAAAGCTGTGACTGCTGTCCTTTCTCTTTGGAATGATGATGATCTGACTTCTCACTGAGTTGGGATGATCTCCTTTAGTGTCCGCCTATTCTTTGGAATTTTAGAAGCCGTGATGTCATCTGCAAAGATGACAGACACTTGGGTATTTGCTACTGTTATTCTTTTGATTCATTTCTCTTGTCTCCCTATTGTCATGCACATCTCCAGAAAAATGCCAAATCATGGTGGTGAGAGGAGTCATCTTTGCTTTATCCTTTTTTTTAAAATAAAGAAATCTTCTGTTTCTCTGTTGTATAAAATACCAACTTTTGGTTTCAGAGAAACGTTTTTTATCATATTAAAATTTTCCCTCATGTAGCTATTTTTGTGATAGTTTTAAAAACATTAATGAATATTATATCTTGTGAGAGGCTTTTATAGTATCCATTGTGGGGCTTTTTTGCTTTTAACATGATTATTTTTATTAATTTCTTTCCTAATATCGAATCATTCTTGCATCTCTGCCCTAGGTTCATTGGGAACAGTGTTCTTTGGTCTTTTTGCTGTGCTTGTTTTTTAACATTTTGCCCTCAGTAGTAATTAGTGATATAGGTACATCATTGTGTCTTTGCTTGATCCACATTAGGCCCATATTTTTCTCACAAAGCATAGTGGAATTATTTCTTTGTGATCATTTGGCCTCCTCTAGTTGGTTCCTCAGGCCAGGCACCACCTTTACCCTCTGCAGCCAGAGGAGGTGAGTTCGAATTTCACCTCTACTGCTTAGGACTTGGGTGACTTTGGGCAAATCTTTTCTCCAGGCCTTACTTTTCTCCTCTGTAAAAGGAGGGTTGGATCAGATGGTCTTGAACCTTGGGGTGTTCATCGACTGGCACTCAAAGCTCAGCAGCCATAGGGTTTGAGTTTTCTTCGCTTTGGGTGGGTGTAGTAAGGAAAGTGTTCTGGGAGGTTACTCTGTACAACTACCTCTGGGAGTGTTTGTCAGCGAAGCCTCCAATTGTGGGCTGCTTTTCCTTTCTAGCAACTGCTACTGGCAGTTGAGGCTTTTTTAAGCTTTATTTTTAGCACATTCTTCTAAGTATGGCAACATTTAGGACAGCTGTAATTTATGCTTAAGTGTGAATCAGAAATAAGACAGCAGCCCTGTGGCGCCTAAAATAGGCCCATGCACAGGCCTCTCCCCCAAGGCTGCGTTGTTGTTGCTCCATCATCCAAACCAGGAATGTTCAGAACCATCCCCTTGTTTGGGTGGTTCATTTTCCGCAGAGGGCTTAATGTGCTTGGGGGCAACACCTTTTGTTGCCCATTTTCGGATTTGACTCTTTCCCTTTTAGGGGGGCAGAGGAAGGGGAGGGTGCTGGACACTAGAGTTTGCCCTGGATGCTTCTTTCAACTGTTCTCTGTATCCCTGTCACTACATAGGGCTCTGGACCAAGCCGGGACTTGCCCAGCACCTTGGCTTCCATCATGGGCCACTCCCACTGGTTGACTGAGCCTCAGGATGCACTGAGATGCCAGTCCCTCATGGTGGTAGCTTACTTCAGCAGCCGAGGCATTGTACGCACACACATTACACACAATACACATGCTACACAACACACATGCATACTCTACATACCATACATACACACAGTGCACATGCTACACACCCCTTACACATACCACATGCAGTACATACATGCACATGCATACATCCACAAATTTCAGTAGCTGATCCTGACTCCCAATTAAGTGAGCCAGCATGGGTAATTTATAGATTGTTCTGACCCTATTGTTTTCTTTATTCTATGTATCCTGTAACTAGGAGCTACTGGCTTTCCAAGGATTATCCTCAGACTTGAGCTGTACACACATTCAAAGGAAAGGTTTCTGAGAGCTCGCTTGCAGTAGTGGTTTTGGGAGAAATGGTCTGAAACCCCTCTGGGTCACCTCACTGACATCAGCCTTATCGCTGCTTGTGAAGTGGGTTTAAAATATGGAAAAATGCCTTGTGGCTTCTGAGACCCTTCTCCTCCCTGTGTGCAAGGAGCCGGAGCAACCATGGAAAGTTTTATTACCAAGTATTGTTGAGTTTTTGTACTGATGTGTCTTTGCTCTCTGCACCTGGCAGAGGAAACTTTAACATTTGGCTGTCATCACCAAGCTGAAGAGTTCCCCCTACTCCAATCATGGTGGGGCTGGGGTGATGCCAGGAGTAGCGTGAGAGGGAGATGAGAGATTGGGGAGGGTCTGGTCTGTCCTGGTGCTGGGGCCTGAGCAGGAGTGAATTCACTGTCATTTCTTGAGCACCCAACAGTCTGCAAAGAGTTTTAGAAACAGGATCTCATTGGATCCTCACAATAACTCTGGGAAGTGGGTGCTGTTATCCCCATGTTGGGTGATTTGCCCAAGGTCACAGGTAGTAAGTGTTTGGGCCAGGAACTACCAGAGTTGAGGCTGGAGCCACTTCTCCTGAGCCCATATTCCATACTCTGACCACCGTGTCCCAGACACTGTGGAGGAGTAGGTCTGCCTGACATGGGTGTGGAGGAAGGAGTGGGGAGGGGGACCAGGGGAAGAGTTTTTGCCTAGGCAGCCTGTCAGTGAGTCACTGGGTTTGGGAAAGAAGAGGGTACCTTCTAAAGAAAGGTGCCTGGTGATCTGACAGCCCCAGCTCAGGTCCTGGTCGAGATCCTAGGACTTTCTCACCCCTGCCTCTCATTTTTTGCCGTGGACATTTTAGATTAGAGGCTCAGTGCTGGGGATGTTGGGGGTTCCTGACCTCAGCAATGACCTCAGATATTGGGTCCAGCCCAGAGTTTCTGTCTTTCTGGGCTTCTGTTATGCTAATGATGGCAGATCTGAGGTGGAAGTTATCTGATGTACCACCCTGCCCCAGCTTGGGTATTTGGGTATTCTTGCAGGTCTCTTGGGGTCTGTGCTTTTGGCTGCTCCTTCCTCCAGGCCTGCTTCCCTTTTGGCTGGACTTGTCTGGGGTAGGATCAGATGGGATTACCCTTTGAGATCCAAGGGTTACTCCCAGCTCCTTTTGAGGCATCTGAGTTGCTCTTAAAATTATAGAATTGTACATATTGTGCTGAACTCAACCAGAGGGAAGCCTTGGGTTCAAATCCCACTTCAGAAACTTGCTATCCCTATGACCCTGGTCAAGTCATGTCACCTCTGCCTGCCTCAGTTTCCTTCTCTGTAAAAAGGAGGGGGTTGGATTTGGTGACCTCCAAGGTCCCTTCTAGGTCCAAATACAAGATCTTATGATGTATCTTTTGGGGTTAAGTATCTGATGTACTTATGATTAAATCAGCCCCTCACTCTGACAGTCATTTCCTCCCTGACTCTCTGCTTGGGTCTCCCAATGATCTCCGCCAGTCCTGCAGTCAGCTCTGTCTTACCTGTCTCTCCTGGCAAGTCTTGGCACTGTCCTTGGTCTCAGGATGGAATCTGAGCTGGAAGACCCTCTGGGGCCACTGAGTCATAGGGAAGCAAGGATTCATCTTAGTATATGCAGACTGTGAGCTGACTTGAGGGTCAGGAAGACCGGTGATGTGTTGTCAGACCTTGAGGCCACTTTCTGAGATGAGAAGACACAGTGCAGGGGCTCTTCCCTGGGAGAGCCACTTCATGTGGATGGGAGGTCAGGCTTGGTATCTTCTGGTTCCTCATTGTGCCCTGTCCCTCCTTTCCCTCCTTGGTCTTCTTTAGCTTTCAGCCTGCTGCCCAGGCCCTCCTCCTCTGGCAGAGTCTCCCTCTGACTTTCCAGGATTCTTCAGCTGCCATCTTGTCAGTCAGATTTCCTGGATCAGCCTCCCTTCAATCAGGAGATTCCATGGCCCTGTCCAGTGCCTATTTCTTTCTTCTTTCTGTTATCTCCCTTGGATTAGCCAAACTGCCCCCAAATCTCTATCTTGCCCTGGTGTCCTTCCTGAAGTGCAGTCTTAGGTGGAATGAAAAAAAAATTGGTGGTGACTCCCCTGTTGCCAGCTGACAGAGGGCATATCTGTGGGGAAGATCTATGGGCACCATGATAATGACAACAATGAATAGTAATCAAATATAACAGTCACCAACATTTTTATGGCCTTTAGGTGTGCAGAGGACTTGACCTGTGTTCATCTCTACTGATCTTTACAACCATCTGGTGAAGCATTTTACAGAAGAGGAAATCTGACTTGTCTGTTGACTTACCCAGGGTCACACTGACAGTGAGGTCTGAGGGAGGATTTGACCTGAGACCTTGCTGACTTCAGGCCCAGCACTCCACTGTCCTGCCAGCCCCTTTACATGGGCACAGGGGAGGTCGTTCTTACCTCCCTGTAGTCCACCCTTTCCCCTGTATTTCCTCTGCCCTTGGTGGGGCCACCCTCCTTGCAGACCCCATAGACCTCCTCAGGTCCTCTCCATGGCCTCTTGGTCTGTTGGTTCTAGTGTCTCTTCTGGAAGGATAGAATGCCTGCCCAGATCCAAGTCAGAGCTTCTTTGTGGGAGGCAGATGTGAATGCCTCGAGGGTTCGGGGAAGGCTCTTGTGATCCCGGATCTAGAGTGACTGCTGGTCCAGCCCCATGATCTTAGAGATGGGTACCCGAGACCTGAGCCTACATGGTAACAGGTGACCAAGGCAAGATTCCAAGCCAGCACTGACCCCATCTCTTAGCCAGGCTCCCTTCCCCTTGCACCTGGATCACAGCAGCAGCTTCTGAATTGGTTTCCTTATGTCACTGGACCTTGCTAAGCCATCCCTCACCCAGCTGCCAACATTACCATCTCATCCCAGTCCTTGGCCCTGTTCACCGAGCTCCAGGGCCTGTGATGAGGTGCAGAATAAAAGTCCTCAGTGTGGGGAGTAACCCTCCACAAGCTGGTGCCTGTCAACTCCTCTGGAAGTATTTTTTCTGACTCCCCTGAGGCACAGACTTCCCTGTCAGCTCCTGGCCAGGGCTGGGACTTGTGCTCTTAGCTTGATGCCTCCTCATCTTTCCCTCTTGGAATTTGTTACCCTCCTCCAGGCAGCCTGCCCTGATCACCACCCCAGTTCTTACTTCGCTTCCCACTTGTTCAGTATTTGCTAACTCAGGCCCAGTGCTCTCTTACTTGTCCCTGAAGAAAGGGACCATTTCCTTTTGTTCTCTTTGCAAAATGGTGGTGCTTAATACATGCTTTTGAGTTGACCTGTGGGATCCAGTTCTTGATACCTCAACAATGTACTCCATTCAAGAAAACAAGGAAATGCAGCCAGGGAAGTCGGTGGCATTATTTAAATTCTCTGCATATTTCCAACAGACTAGAGCCCAAGGCCATAGCTCACCGAATTGTGAGTGTGAACAGAGAGAGTTCAGACTTGTGTGACCTTGCAGAAGATCTGTGTTTCTTCCCTGTGGGCCCCACTCTGTGGACACTGATTGAAACTCTCTGTATACAGAGGAGACTCCAGATGGTAGAACCCTGGTTCTAGAAACAGAGGAGCCTGAGAGGCTTTGAGCTTATCTGCATGACCTCAGCTGGGGAGTCTGTTCACTCCAGGCCTCAGTTCCCTCAGCTGCAGACTGAAGGGTTGCCCACATGAATCTCTATTGAGTAGACCTTGACTTTGTAAGTAGATTAGACATCCCACAGGTGACTTTCAAAGCTGTTCTATTTGTCTGGGAATTCCTTCTGACCTTCCTTCTCTTTTTAGTTCTTTTAAGGGAAGGAATACTCTCTCTAGCTACCTCCCTCTCTTACTCTATTCCCTCAAAAACTGGAAAAGAAAAAGAAGAGCCTTTTCACAGCTGTATATAGTAAGGCAAAAAAGAAAACCCTACATTGGCTGTGCTTAAAATCTGTGCCTCATTTTGCAACTTGGGTCAGTTACCTCTGTGTCAGGAGGGGTTAGTTAGAATGCCTCATCATCAGATCTCTTTTCTTTCAAAAATTAAGTTTTATCTTAAAAATGAACAAAATTCAAATGATCTTCCCTTCCCCCCCACATTAAAAAAAGGAAAACAAACCCTTGTTCCAAATACATGCAGACCCTCTCCTACCCCTTTCCCCACCCAGACAGACATATCATTCCACACCTGAATCCATCATGCTGATGGGGAGCTGGGCAGCTGGGTCATCAATGGACCTCAAAACGGATCAGCCTTCTTAGGTTTCTCAGAGCTGCCTTTACATCGTCCTCATTGTGCGAATGGTTCTGCTATCTTCACTCTGCATCTGTTCATACGAAATCTTCCCACCCTTCACTGAAACCATCCTTGTCTTAATTTCTTGTGTACAATAGGATTCAATTACACTCATCTGCCATAATCTTCGACCATCCCCTCATGGATGACTAGCCTCTTAGCACCACAAAAAAGAATGACTATCAGTGTTTTTGGATGTGCAAGTCCTTTCTCCTCCTTGAACCCCTTTGGTGTAGAGACCTAGTCACAGTTTCTCTGGGCCAAAAGGCTTAGTGACTTTGGGAGCATAGTTCCAAATTGCTTTTCAGAATGGTTGGGCCATCTGTGTGCTTGCTTACTCAGAGTTCTGTCGACTTTTGACATTTTCCATTTTTGTCAGCTTTTTGTAACGAGGCCCTATACAAGTCTAGGGAAGCAGAAACAGAAACAACCAGGGGCTTACATTCTAGTGGGAAGCAGAGGACTATGTGTGCTCAAATAAATAAAGACAATGCAAGCCTCAAAATAATGCAGAGCATTTTCAAGAGGGAATGAGCATTAGTGCTTGGGGTCACCTGGATCAGAAAAGCCGTCAGAGTAGACATGGCAGCTTCCTTCTTTCTCCTCACCAGCCCAGGCACTTTTGTATTGTACAGGTCCCCCAACTGGACCAGGTACTAAGAATCAATTTTTATGAGATTTTCTTGGTACAGATACTAAAGTGGTTTGCCATTTCCTTCTCCAGCTCATTTTATACATGATGAAATTGAGGCAAACAGGGTGAAGTGACTGACTCAGGGTTACACAACCAGTAAGTATCTGGGAGAGGATTTGAACTCAGGAAGATGAATCTTCTTGGACTCCAAGCCCAGTGCTCTATTCACTTAATCACCAACTGTTTATTTTTGTGATTGTTGTTTCATGTCTAACTCTTCATGATCCTATTTGGGATTTTCTTAGGAAAGATACTGGAGTAGCTTACTATTTATTTCTCTCACTCATTTTACAGATGATGAAATTGAAGCAAACAGGGTGAAGTGACTTGCCAAGGGTTACACAGCCAGTTAGTGTCTGGGATGGGATTTGAACTTAGAAAGATGAGCCTTCCTGACTCCAGGGGCAGCATTTTATCCATTGTGCCACATGGTGGCCCTCAATGATCTTCTTGCTCAGCCCCAAATCTATGGCCTTGAGGTCCTTCTACAGAAAGAAGGATGTTCCCAGACTTGAGGTTCATGGTCTCCATGGATGGTAGACCTGTCCTGGAGCTCAATCAGCTAGGGAGAATTTCCATGTCTTCTGTGGCTATGACCTTTCTGGAGAGGTCCATGAAGAGAGTCTCTCCTTCCCTCCCTCAGGAAAGTCATAGCACTCTTTTGAAAAGCCAAGGAATTGTGGAGGTCTCCCATGAAAGATTCATCCATCCTGACTGTACAGGTCATTCTTTCTGGTGCTCTCCTTCATATGATGTGCAATGGATGGGCTGATATTTCATCACAATTCCTTCCTCCTCTTCAGGGTAGGTCTATGATCTCAAATGAGTCTATGGAGCCATTCATTCTCTGCAGATGCTGAATTAATGAGGTGTTATTTGGTGTCATATTTTTAGAAAAGAGAAAATGTTTATTCTATAGAATATTATTGACTACTCGACAGGGTTATTCCTCAGAGCCTCATTGCAAAATGTATTTTCATTGTAGCATTAACTTCTAGAAAAAGACAGGGTCAAAGTCTTCCTATTTATAAGCTGTCAAGTTTTTAATGATTTATTGGTTTGACTCACTTGGTACTGAAAGTGTTGGTGATAAGTGTTGAGTACAGGTGGCCTCAGATGGCACCAGAAACCCTCGTTTTCCTTCCATCACATGTGTACTCTAGCCTGCCATCTTGTCCCTCACTGTTGATTCAGCAACTTGGCCTTTTGGCATTTAAATGGATCATTTAGCTAACTTTGATTTGATTTCTAGTTTAATAAAAATGCCTAGGATGCCATTTTTGTCTGAATCCCACAATTTCCCTCTTATTTCAGCTCCTAGAACTGCTTCTTCTTGTCCTGAAGGCTGGTCTTTCTCCTGATCACTGTGTGCTTCCTTTCTGCTAATTCAAGTAATAAGAATAACATAATCATATGATGTCTTCGGATCAACAAAGGGCTTTCTCCCAACAACCCATGAGGGAGGTGGGGGATGTAAACATTTTTGTCACCACCTTGAGGTGAGGGAATGGACCATCAGAGGGACAATGGTTGGTCCATGACTACAGAGATAGGAGGGGCTGAGATGGGGTTTCCATCCTGGTGGTCTCTCCGTGGGAGTAGATCTTCATGGGGACCTGTTCTTCTTTCACCAACCTCCTGTCTGTCTCTTGAAGCAGCTTTGATCTCATCTTCCTTTAGAGCTTTTCCCCTTGTTTGAGTCCTAGACCTGTGTCAGGTGTTTGGTGTGACCTGGGAAGCCCTGCTTAGAACCCAAGTTTGTAGAAAATCGGAGGAAATCCTACATTTCAGTTCTAAGTTTGTGACAACACAGATGTCCTTTTCTCAAGTTTGCCAGCTCCTTCTGATCTGTCTTCAGGTGCAGAGCCTTGCTTTAGAAAATCTCCTAATCAGGACCCACAGACCAGAGGGGTCAAGTTCTATTCTGCCCCAATTTCTCCAAAGCTTTCTTTTCTTTCCAGCATTTTCAAGTTCATTCCCCTCCAGTGCCCTTGTTTTGCTCAGTGCATTGCCCTTTTGTCTTCCCAGTCCCTGGGCTCCTAGTCACTCATAAGACTTCCTTCCCATTGCCAGGAAGAGACCATGGTCTGCCAGCACTTCTTTGGCAGTTGGTCTCTTCATTAAACCCTGTTCTGTGCTGCCCACATCACCATCAGACAGACCCTGCGTATTGTCTGACTTGTGCTGTCTCTTTCCCCCCACTTAGAAACCTACATTGTCTTCTCATTTCCTACAGAGACAAGCCCAAACTGGCAAGCCTGGCATGCATGACCCTCTTCAGTCTGGCTCACATCATCTCTCCAGACTTACTCTCTGACTCCATTTGCTCGGGTGAGTTGCTTTCACAAGTCACCTGGCTTGTTCATGCCTCTGTGTATTTGCTCAGGGCTTTCTCTCTGCCTGGCATGCCTTCCTTGATCCGTTCCTTTAAGACCCAGCCTCCATCCAGCCATCTTCCTTGCCAGTCACTTCTGCCAGTGCTGACTCTTTCTCCTCAGATCTCCTGTGGCGCTCATTGCACACTGGGCTGGTGCTCCAGGGTTCCCATGCCTTCTGCAGGTGTTTGTAATGCCAGCCGGCAACAATCCTCTGCCTTCCAACTGGTCCTTTCAGCAATGACCATAGAGACAGAACGTTCATCTGGGAGGCCCTAAAGTAGTTATTGCTCTTAGAGGCACAGTGCAGGGAGAGTGTGACCCAGCAAGACAGAGGCTGTTTTTCTGGAAACTCTGAATTACACCAAGTTGTCCTGACTGGGGATGACTCGGATTGAGGTAATTTAAACACCATTCACCCCGGTGATAGTGGCCTGTCTGGTGTGATGCTGTAGAAAGCACACTGCTCCTGAGACCCGTTTCCCTGACAGAATCATCCTCTGCGGCCCAGAGGCTTTCTAGATTAAATTCTACTCAACGAGAGAGTGTCCTCATTCACTTCTGCCGAACCTGCAGGGGCAAGAATAATATCAGTGGCCAGGAGTGGTCGGTTGGTTTCAGGGTTGCCATGATGCCTTATTTCCTTCTGATCCTCTCAGCAGCCCCAGAAGTTGGTGATATTATTTATCCCTGTTTTAGTGGTGAAAACACTGAGACTGAGAAATGTTTAGTGACTTTCCCTGCTAGTATCTGAGTGTTTAAGTTCAGGACCCACCCATGATGCCTTTGGCTTTCATTATTAATCAGATTTGAAATGTTATTACAAGAACCTTAGCATAGGACCCTGCCCTGGAAGAAACCATAGGGGCATCAGTGTCTTGTTGCCAATGAGGAAACTGAGGCCCAGAGAATAGGGACTTGTTCTATGGCAAAAGCCTGCATCAGGTCAGGCTCCTGCATTATGCCAAGTACTAGGCTGAGTACTCTCCCTACTCTCTTCTGTCATCTATTCAGCCACTAACATGATTTTCCTAAAGTGTAGGTTCAACCATGTCAACCTCTTCCCAGCCATTGCCTCCAGGAACAAATACAAAATGCCCTCCTTGGCATTCATGGTCCTTTGTAGCCCATTCCAAGCCCTGACATGTTCTCTTTGATTGAGTGACCCTAGCCTCTGGGCTCTGGGCCTTCTCTTTGACTGCCCCAGTCCTAGGACGCTCCCCTTCCTCCACTCTGACAACTGAGCTCCCTGGCTTCCTTTCAGTCCCAACCAAAAGCCCACCTTCCACAGGAAGCCTTCCCCCCTCTTTTTAATTCTGGTGCCTTTCCTCTGGTCATTATAGAGTTGGCTTGGGCTAGATTTTTGTGCTTGTTGTCTCTATCACTAGACTGAGTGTTCTTTGAGGACAGGGTCTGGCACATAGTAGGCGATTAATAAATGTTTGTTCACGTGTCGATGACAGGTAGTAGAATTCTGTGACTCAGCTCCAGCCCTCCCTGCGCTGGGCCAATCAGGGTTCTAGCTGAGGTACAGCTGCATCAGACAAGGTGACCTAAATAAAGGTTCACAGGGCTCACGTTTGGCTGTGCCACATGAGCTCATGGAAGAGGAAGACAAGGTCGCAAAGGACTCTCCCCAGTCGTCTGGTGGAGGAATGTTTCTGGCCCTCAAAGCTGATCCAGGGCAGGGATCTCGAAGCTGGCTGGGTACTGGCTGGGGCACCAGAGGATTAGTGAGGTGACAAAGCATTCCTCCTTGAGGGGGATGCTCCAGCTGCTGGCCAGGCTCCCTTTCCTTCTGGGCACAACGATCAACATGCAGGAAATGGGATGGGGACAGGGATGGTGGTGACCACAGCGCTGGGACCCATATGTCCTGTTACCATCCAGGCAACTGTCAAGCTTGTGTGTGTATCAAATGAGACAAATCTAGATTCCTTGCAGATCTCCAGATATGGCCCCCAAGGGGGGTTGTTAGAGTGCATCGGGACTCTCTAAGGGCCGTGACAGATAGATGTGGTTTCTGTCAGCATGTCAGTAGGGCTCTTCATTTTCCTTAAGAGAGAAGATGGCTACATTTTTTAGTATAGCAGAATTCTAATTTCTGGATAATTAAATTATAATGGGACTGTCACTTTAAGCAGGGAAGTACAGTGGCTTGCTCATTATAAATGGATTTGTTATTGTCACTGAAAGTCCCCAAGTGCAGGAGCTCTGCTTCCTCCTTGGGTTTCTTCGAGACTCTCTTCCAACTCGGCCCTTATATCCAGGTGTCATAGGCCCAAGCTGAGAATGAGAACATTCACTGGTTCTTATTTATCTGCTTCTTGCCTCTCATGTAGGACACAGAGGGACCTGTGTCTACACCCCACCTGAGAGTGGGTGCTGCAGGCCAGGAGGCCTCAAGCTTTCAGGAGCTCCATCATCCTTTCCTCTGCCTTTGAATGATTTTGTCCCTTCATTTATTTCATGACGCTTTTCAAGTTCCCAGTTCATTAGAGATGCCACTGATTACAAAAGCAATTGTTTTGCATATTTAATTGTATTTTAATGAACATTAATCGATTTTGTTCCTATTAATTTATCAAATCATATTGCCCTTTTATTTGGTCTGTTGGTAGTTTAATTTTTTTTACCTTTGGCTGATTATTTTAAGACTTTTTAGTAAGAGAGTATATGAGTCTCATTTATGAAAACACTTTGAATTCTGTGTTATATATAATTTGGTGGTTGTGGTTATTATTCAGTTGTGTCTGACTCTTCTTGACCCCATATGGGGTTTTCAAGTCAAAGAGGCTGGTGTGG
This sequence comes from Potorous gilbertii, assembly GCA_028658325.1. Classification (NCBI taxonomy): domain Eukaryota; kingdom Metazoa; phylum Chordata; class Mammalia; order Diprotodontia; family Potoroidae; genus Potorous; species Potorous gilbertii. Next base: position 298,341,618 of record CM053770.1, on the reverse strand, counting down.
TTTGCCATTTCCTTCTCCAGTTAATTTTACAAATGAAGCAACTGAGGCCAATGTGGTTAAGTGACTTTCCCAGGGTCATACAGCTAGTAAGTATATGAGGCCTAATTTGAACTCTGGAAGCAAGGTTTCCTGCCTTCAGACCTGGCAATCTATCCATGTGTTCTATATGTAATATACAACAAAGTCTATAAGACATAGTAATGCCTTGGGGGGGGCAGTTAGGGGTCTATGGACTGTTCTAGCAGGTGACTTGCAAAGGAATCTGGTCATAAACATATTTAACTTACCTGAATTCAACTCTCCATGCTGGACTGAAAAAAGAACCAGAATAAAGAGCAGTGGTGGTGGGGAGAGTTTGCCAGTCCCTTTGTGTGGAAGTAGGCAAAGGAGAAGGGGGTGAATCTGCCCTTCCTACCTTTGCTCTTGCTCATACCCTTAGAGTCTCAATGTGCTTAGTTTGTGGGACAGTCCTTGGTGCTCCCCTGGGCCTCTTTGGGAGCCCAAGTAGTGTGAATGCCATCTGACATGCTCTTGATCTCACCTCTTCTGGGTAAAGCCCTTCCAGGACGGCTATGGTTTTGTTTGAACTACAGTCGCTTAGCTGGGGATAAAGAAAGATACCATTTACCTTCAATCGTTTCCATAGCAACCATTTCTCTGCACCATCTGCTCTTTGATACAGTTGTGAGATCACAGATCCCTTGAAATGGAGGAGGCCAAGGGCTTATAGACACCTCCAAAGTCTCCTGCCTGGAAAGCCAACAGGCACGGAGAGGAGAAGAAATTGTCTCAAGGTCATCCAGCTGAAGTGGTGAAAGAGCAGGACTGGGAACAGCTTTTCTTCCTTGCTCGAGATAATTTAGACCTATGTGTAGTGGGAGCAGTGCTTGCAAATTGCAGGCTAAGTGACTTTGGCTCCCTGTGAGGTCAGACCACCTGAAATGAGAGTGGCCTGCAAGTGGCTGGGCTGCCGGGGGTAGGAGGAAACAGGTGACCAAGCTTGAAGGGCCTGGGAAGGACTCTCGCTTAGGTGCTGCACTCGCTGGCCTTTGAGGCCCTTTCCAGAACTGTGATGCTGAGTCTGGTTCCTGTTGGAAAGCATTAGACACCATCCCCAGGAGATGGACTGATAATGTGACTGCTAGCAGCTGCTCATTGATTCAGGGACATTTCAGAATCGGTTGTCTGAGGGAAGATGATGAAGCCCTGGAGAGTTAGTGATTGCTCTCCCTGTTCTCCAAGACAGGACAGGAAAGGACACATTTTGGATGTGAATTTGGGGAGTGTTGGGCACTGCAAGTGCCCCTTGAGTCTGAAGTTTGATGGGGGAGCCAGAAGAAGAGCTATCCAGGGCATCCTTAGAAGGGATAAGGCACCGATTGGCCACTGTCCTCCACCCTGCTCAGACCCCCATCTAGAAGGTGTGGTGAGGAGCTACAGAGTGTCTGAGGAGGGCAGCCAAAGAGTGGGAAGGATTTGGAGTCCATACCCCTGTAAAGGTCACTTGAAGAAACTGGAAATGTTTAGTCTGGGGACAAGAGTGGTCTGCAGAAGGTAGGGCCAGAGAACTTTCTTTAGGTGTTTGAAGGGTTGTGTATGGAATGACCTCTTTGGCCCTGAGGGCAGAACCTGGAGAAATGAGGGAAGGTACAAAAACACTGATTTAGGCCTGAGGTTGGGAACACCTTGCCCACAAAGAGAATCCTCCCAGCTTGGGAGGATCAACCTTGAGAGATGACCTCTCTTGGAGGCCTTCAAGCAAAGGCAGACTGACCATTTCTTTGGTAGTTTGTAGTGACATGTTCTTTGCTCCCTCCCTCCTTCCTTCCTTCCCTCTGTCCTTCCCTCTCTGCTCCCTTTTTCCCCTCCCCTCCTTCCTTCACTCCCTCTCTGCTCTCTCTCGCCACCTCCCTTCTTCCTTCTGTTTTCCCTCCCTTTCTGCTCTCTCTTTCCCTCCCCTCCTTCTTTCCCTCCCTCTCTGCTCCCTTTGAACTCTATCCCTTTCAGCTTGGAGCCTCTGGTCTTTGCAGCCATGACTATCTCAAGACTTTGGGGCCATTTTAGGGATGATTGTGGGTGACATTTGGTTTGGTCCCGCTCTCTCCAAGGTACCACTCTTCGGTGTTATTGAGCTCTCCTTTACCCTTTGTCTTTCATTTAATACACAGCCCCATTTTATGTGTCTGCACCCAGTAAAGGCCCTGATGAAACTTGCTTTCCTTTCTTGTAAAACTCTTTAAGTTTATTATCTCATCTGAGCTTCACAACAACCCTATGAGGTAGGTGCTCTTATTAGCCCCTTTTGACGGATGAGGAAACTGAGGCCTAGAGAGATGGAAGTCATACAGCAAACAAGTATAAAGACAGGATCAGTTCTGGTCCTTCTGACTCCAAGTCCAGCATTCTAGTCCCTTCAGCAAGCTACAGCTTTGTTTTATGTGTATTTATTTATTGAAAAAGACAGGAAGTATGTAATGATCAGAGGGAGAAATATCGTGTTCTCTTTTCCCCTTCCCTTCCCCTTTTCCTTTAAACTCAGTAACCATCAACAAGCAGAAACAGACTCATAGATATTTACATATATGTGTATTGGTGTATATACACACATATAGTATACACACATACGCAGTTATATGAATAATCACCTTTTCCACCATTTCTCCTCATAGACGCTTACTTTTCTTATTCATTCTTTTATTTCCAAACACAGCCACAATTCCCCACACAGAGAAAATCCTAGTTCTTTTGAATAACTGAATTACTAAGTAACTGTTGGATTCTCACCCAGGTCTTCAGAATCAGCTTATTTGGGGAGAAAGTAGAGGGAAGAAACAAATCACTCAAACAGGATCAAGACAGCCTTGGAATGAGAGTGGCCCATGGACAGTGACCAGGTTCTGAAGCAGAGCTTCACTAGCAGTGAGAACCATAAGATGAGCAGTCATTTGACTGCTAACTGATCATACTTGTTGGACGGGAATTTCAAATCCCTTGAGCTCATCTGCCAATAAACTCGTGTTTACATTTCCTAGTTGGCCATATCTGGTCCCCACCCCCAGCTCGGGTGTTTGGCATTCTGATCTTTCTATTCAGGAGCAGAGCTGTTGGGGGAACCTTCTGAGATTGGGGCTATGTTTCCCCTCCAGAATGTTAAATATGGAACTACATACATATATATCAGAAATACTCATTGTTTGGCAAATTTTCAGCCTGGAAATTGGCTTAATTTTTTCCAAGCCACTGGAATTTCTGAATCACAGAATTGGAAGGAACTCAATGATCTCCCAGTTTCATTCATGCCTAAAAGGGGTCTTCACTCACATCAGTGATCTTCTGGGCTCTGTCTTTAACCCCAAGACTTTCAGGCTCCAGCATTTGTTGGGTTCTGTCACCATATTTCAAGCCCTCCAAATTTCCTATGTCCAAGTTATTTTGGTAACTGCTGCCCTAGGTCTGGAACCTTAAGCAGAAGTCAGCCATCCAGGACCCTCACAGAGCTTGATATGTTCTCCCACCTCCCTAAATTCTGTTTTCAAAAGAAAGACATAGAGGAGGGAAAACCAGCCAACCTTCAGGCTTTGTTCAATCCTCAGCTGGCAGGCACGATGCTGGCACCAGCACCAAGTTCCTGGATCAGCACTGATTCAACTCCATCTCTACCTTGGAAAGAGATGCTTGCTGGGAGGGTGGATGATTGACGGTCACAGGGGGAGCTGAATAACAATGACAGAGTCGGCCTAAGGGAATGGGAGCATCCTGGAGAACTCCAGTTGTTTTCCTGGAGAAAATCCCATGCCCATGAATAGGAAGGCAGCACTTCCTTTATTTCCACAGGACATTCCCTTACCATCTCTCTTCTCATTAGACGAATGTATTCTGTGCTTTGAGTTCCTGTAGCAGTCACTAGCCTCAACATCCAAGCATCAGCTCAGGTTGTTTTCATAGATTCTGATTGGGTAGGGATTTCAGTCAGAGACATGCAGTCAGGAGCATTTATTAAGCACCTACTATGTTCCAAGTATCCTGATAAGCACTAGGGATACAAAAAAGAGACAAAAGACAGTCCCTGCCCTCAAGAAGCTCGAAATCCAAAGTGAGAGACAAGTAAACCAATCTGTACAAAGCAAGCTCTATACAGGATAAATAGGAAATAATTAACAGAAGGAAAGAATTGGAATTAAGAGAAATTGGGAAAGGCTTCCTTTAGGAGGTGGGACTGTAGTTGAAACTTAAACGAAGTCAGAAAGGTCAGTAGTTGGGACAGAGGAGGGAGAGCATTCCAGGATTCGGGGACAGTCAGGGGAAATTCCTGGAGCTGAGAGATGAAGATTCTTGTTCATGGGTCAGCTAGGAGGCCAAGTGTAAGAAGACTGGAAAGACAAGAGGGGGCTGGGTGATAACGCATTTTCAATTCCAAACAGTGCTTTGTATTTGATCCTGGAGGCAATAGGGAACCACTGGAGCTTACTGAATGGGGGGGGGCAGGGTGGTATGGTGTGGGGATGACTTGGTGACAGTTGTGCTTTAGGAATATCCCATAGTTGGCTGAATTGGGAAGATGGATTGAATTGGGGAGAGATTTAAGGTAGGCAGATGGCCCAGCAACTATTGCCATAGTCCAGGTGTGAGGAAATGAGGGTTTGCTTCAGGGTTGGGGCAATCAGAACAGAGAAGGTGACGTATTGGAGAGATCCTCAGAAGTGAAACTGACAAGAGATGCTTCAGAGGTGAAACTGACAAGAGATACTGCAAAGGTGAAATCTATAAGAGATACTATAGAGATGAAACTGACAAGAGATGCTGCAGAGGTGAAATCTTCAAGAAATGCTACAGAGGTGAAACTAACAGGAGATGCTGCAGATGTGAAATCTACAAGACATGCTGCAGAGGTAAAATCTGCAAGAGATGCTGCAGAGGTGAAACTGACAAAAGAGGATGAGGTGAAATTGACAAGAGATGCTGCAGAGGTGAAATCAACAAGCCTTTTCACCACATTGGAGATGGGCCAGGGTGAGACAGAGTAAGGAATTCTAGGTTGGGAGTCTCAGGGATTGGGAGGAGGATGTTATACTCTGTCATAGAGAAGGGCAAGTAGGAAGATGACTCACATAGCTCACAAATCTGAGGCCAGATTTGAACTCAGGTCTTCCTGACTTCAGGCCCAGGACTCCATCTACTGTGCCATCTAGCTGCCCTGCTACTTTTTCAGATATCGTTAAAAAAAATCCAACAACTTTGTTTTGATTCTATTTGCTACAGTAAATGTTTTTAATTTCCATGTCAGTGAATAGTCCTTATGGGGTCATGCTGAAACGGGGAGAGATTAGGGTTCTTTGAGGGTCAACTGTAAGTTATGATGTGATTAGATTTAATAAATGTTTTGGTCTGTGTGGAGACTTACCTCCTTGAGGGAGTGGCCTGGCTGTGGAATCTCTAGGTCAAAGAATATAGACTTGTAGCCATGGTAGTTGCATAATTCCAAATTGCTTTCTGGAAGATTAGTTCAACTAATTCACATCTTCATCAACAAAGCATTTGTGTATCTGACTTTACATGTAATCATACCCAAAAAGAAGTGTTCATCTGGCCTCCACTCTTGGCTCTTAGGCCTTTTTCCACCAAGTGACAGCATCCTCCTCACCTTGCAAGATCATTTTACCTTGACTCTTTCATCTTGAAAGTTCACTCTGTTGCTGTGGCCCCTTCATCTGATTGTTTGGTTCTTCTCATAACTTTCATTTTAAGGAAAGTTATCTGTATCTATATTTTATGTGTGTATCTATCTGTCTGTCTATCTATCGGTACAGTAGATAGAATGCTGAGCCTGGAGTCGGAAGACTCTTCTTTTCTGTTCTCCAGTTTGTTTTGGTCATGTCTGACTCTTTGTGACCCCATTTGGGTTTTTTTTTTTTGGCAGAGATACTGGAGTGGTTTGCTATTTCCTTTTCCAGTGGATCCATTTGTCAGGCAATCAGAGGTTAAGTGACTTGCCCACAGTCATGCAGCTAGAAAGTTATCTGAGGCTAGATTTGAACTCAGGTCTTCTTGACCCTAGGACTATTGCTGTATCCAGTGGCACTAAGACTTATCTTCCTCAGTTCAAATCCTCAGCTGTGTGACCCTGGGCAAATCACTTAACCCTGTTTGCTTTAATTTACTTATTTTTAAAATGAGCTGGAAAAGGAAATGGCAAACACTCTAGTATCTTTGCCAAGAAAACCTTAAATGAGGTCACAAAGAGTCAGACACAACTGAAATTATTGAACAATATAAAAATTAATATATATATATACATACAAAATCAGTATGTAAAATTTATATATGTATTTACACTATATATCACATATTTATATTTATACACATATACGTATGTGTTAGATATATTTACTGAAGCAAATATTCTTTATTTATTATAGCACAGTAATGTCCCCTCACTGAGAGCTCAGTAATTCCCCTATCCATGGGCTTCTTCTTTTCTTACAAAATTCTGCTATATCAATTTAAGTGTCCCCAGGACTTTTTTTTCTGTCTCTGACCTGCTTGGACTATCTGCTTAGTAGTGGCCTTGCTGGGTAAAAGAGCATGGGTGTTTTTGTTACTTACTTAGCATCATCCCAAGCTGCTTTTTCAAATGGTCAGATCTCTTCACAGGTTTCCCAACAATGCCTCAGTGTGTACTTTCCACAGACTGTCCAAACTTTCCAGTCCTGTATTTTATCATCCTTGCCAATTTTCTGGGTGTTAATGGAATGAAAAGACATTTATGAAGTCCTCATTGTATACCAAACACTGTCCAAAGCATTGCAGGGACCCATAAGAAGGCAAGGGAGTCTCTGCTTTCAAGGAGCTGAAACTGTCTCTGATAACATACAGAAGAGGGTCTGCAGCAGAGCAAATGGAAAGGACTCCTGGAGGCCAGACAGTGAGGCCCAGGAATCCTTTGGGGATCTTAGGTGCTTTTGTTTTGCATTTCTTTTATTTGGGGATTTGGAACCATTTCTTCTGTGGTTGTAGGTAGTTTTCTATTCTTCCTTTGACAGTGGTTCATGCGTGTCCTCATCCACAGCTTCAGGGGACAATGTCAGCGCTGGTGTATGGAGCGAAGCATGTTCTTAATTTCTAGGGCTTGTGGTGAACAGGGTTTTTCACATACACAACTCTGTCTAGTTTATTGCCACGTTTTCCAGCCCAATTTAGCCATGGTAGGCCAGTTTCCAGAAGCAGTGAACGAAGAGATCCTGACTCTCCTCAGTCAGACCAGCCCGAGGCTCAAGGGCTTTTGAAGTGCAGGCTACTGGAAGCGGAATTTGTCAGATCATCAAGGCTTGCTCATGCTAATTAGACAGGGATCTGAAAATACCTTCTATTTAGAAAATACACAGCATTAGTAACTTAGGAAATTGATTTTATATTTTGTCAAGACAGCACCAGTTTTAAGAACGCAACCCTAACTAAGGTCATTCACTGTGTGCTGAGCATTGCATCCTTGAAAAGCAACCTGGGAGTGCTGTTTTTCAGCAGAGTGAATGGCCCAGGGCCCTGAGTCCAGCTTCCTCTTCCAAGGTCCTTTCCAGCTCTTCTCTTCTCCCAGCATCTCATGCATGCCCTCCAGGCATGGGAGAACCAGAAGCAAGTGCCCAGAAAAAATGGCAGGTGCTGCTCGATCTTTCACCATTAGTTATCTGGGTACTTGGCCATTTGTCCAGGCCACTGACTTCTATATTGTGAAATGGAAGCCTCTGCTTTTTTCCAGAATTTTCTTATGTAAGAGACAATCATCTTTTATCTAGTAAGAGGCTGGTATCTGAGCAGACTTTTAAAGATAGTGTAGAATCTTTTTGCTGTGATCAATGTCCAAGCTTGACTGGCCTTCCCAGCTAATTTCTAGGGAAATATTCCAACTTTGTCCAGCTCTTTGCTCTCTCTGATGCTGATGGATGCTGCCTTGGCTGCCTCTCAGACTATCCCCTCCTCCATTCCCACTTCTTGGGTCCCATCTGAGTGGTTGCCAGGCTGCTCTCATAGCTGGACATGACTCCATCAAAAGGGACAGAAGTACCTCCAATTCAAGCATCAAGACAGTCCTATAGGGCTTCTGACTAGGGACCTGTGGCCAGTTTCAAAATTTTTTTAAAATATATTTTAATACCTATATGTCAGTGTGTCAATAGAATTGGCCTCCTTTGTAATCCTGTGTATTCTATTTTAAGCATTTAAAAGCAGAATTCTGAGAAGGAATCCTTAGGCTCCCCAAGCTCTCAGTGCCAAAAGACACCCTGATCTAGAATGTTTGCCTTGTTGTGTGTCTTGTTTTCCTCTTCCTGCTCTGAAAGGAGGTGCTAAATGGGACTGGTCTTACTCCTATGAATATTGCGAATCCCACCATTCATGATCATCCTTGAGAGAAGGTTGACATTGCTCTCTTCCTCTGGGCTGAATTATCTGCAGGAAGCAAGTGAGTCTGGCCATGGGAGCTTCTGCTTCCCATGGCCCTTAGGGGAAGGGAGTTTCAGAGTGGGTTGGTAGGGCTGAGGCTCTATGGGCAGGTGCCTACACTAGTGTTAGCTTAAAGTCCAAGAGTGTCTGATTGAAATGAATGATATAGATGTTGTAACAGAGAATCCTTGTTCTGTTGTTGTTGAGGTGTTTTTCAATCATGTCTAACTCTTCATGACCCCATTTAGGGTTTTCTTGTCAGAGATCCAGAAGTGGTTTGCCATTTCCTTCTCCAGCTCGTTTTACAGATGAGCAAACTAAGGCAAACAGGATGAAGTGACTTGCCCAGGGTCACATGGTTAGTGAGTGTCAGAGGCTAGATTTGAACAAATGAAGATGAATCTTCCTTAACCTGCACTCTATGCACTATGGCACCACTTTAGGCAATGGAGTTTGCCTTCCTCACAATTTATGCCAGTAGTGAATCCCATCATGTTCAATATATGCTTCCATTGGACCAAGGAGTCTGGCCTCCCTCACAGTGCTGGGTGCTCCTCTTCCTGGGCTCCATGAGTCAGGAGGTTGTCTGAGGTCCAGTGGTCCTCATTTAGGACCTGTTGGAAGCTTCACTCTTCATGGTCTCCTTTGAGACCTCATAGTGCTCCAGGGGCTTATGTGTCCTCTTAGGCCTTGCTCCCTGCCCCACTCCCTTTACTTTCTCTAAGACCGGTCCAGGACTTTTCCTTTTCTAAGATAATTGGTCTTAGTAGCTTTTTATCTTGGGTGACTAGCACTGGCGTGTTGTGAAAGGCTGGCTCCTTCTGTTTTGGGGGGAGCCCTACAGAATCTGGGCATGAGAGCTGGGGAAGGGACTTGGAGCACAAGGGGCACCCTGACCATGGGGCCATGTCTCTTGTCTGGGGGCATCTTGTTGGAGAGGTTCCCCCATTGCAGGAACTCCAGTGGTCATTCATCAGTAAGTCTTAATTAGTGCCTCCTCTGCCAGGTCATGGGAACATAGAGGATGTTCTGGGGAGTACTCAATCTTAGGGACAGAACAGGGAATGGTTTGTTCCCGGAGAAGCAAAGACCAGATGGCGTCAACATAAAGAGCAAGAGATGGGGAGGAGAACAACCTGGCCACTGACTTATGAGAGCCTTCTGAAGAAGGCCAGGGGTTCTTGAGCTGGGCTTGAAGGAGATGCAGGGACGAGAAAGTGGAAGGAGAGAGAGATCAATCTGGAAAGGCTTATGGAGGGGTACCTGGAATCAGGGCAGCTAGAGCTGGCAGCCACTTGTCCAGGAGTGGACCCTGGGCACCTGGCATGAAGGTGCTGCCTTGGTCAGGAACATGGGTGATGTTGAGAGGCAGGCAGGGATCAAGACAAAGACAATGACCTCTCCCTGTCAGACCTGTTGAACCTGGGGCCATCTTGGGGATCATCAGGAGCAGATGTGGCCCTAAGTGCAGGGTTCGTTGTGGTAGCCAATGGGGGAAATAATCACAGTGGTCAGCAGAGACAGAGGGGAGGCAGGCAGTGGTGATGATCAGTGCCCTGCTCCCTCCAGGTAGATGCCCTTCACTGGTGGGCAGACCACTATTTATTTACAGCTCAAGTTTGGAAGGGAAACACCTAAAAGATGGGATTCTGGTTATGAGTCCACATGCACATATGGCAGGAACCACTTCCAAAGGGAGATTGTCTGCTCTGAGGCCTCTTTGGTTGTGACCCATCTTCTTCGGAAATGTACATGACATCAATATTTGTGAAAATGGTCTCACTGTTAAATTTAGGTGATTAAGTTATTAAAGCGAGTGTCTCTTTCTTTGGTTCAACAGAGTGAAGCTTTTTCTGTTTGGTTCTGAGCTGATTGACTGATCGAAGGAAACTGCAAAGGAGCGGCCCATCACTCCTTTTGAGTCCCCTCCTTCCAGCAAAGGGGACTATCACCTTGGAACAGGAGAAAGCAATCTTCAAGGTAAGGTTATTTAAAACAAGCAGTGAAATTGCTTTTGTTCACGTTAAGAAACTTAAATTGAGAAGCAACAGGGACAGATTTCTGGGAGACCTGGGTTCAGGTATACTCTTGACTCTCCTACCTGGGGGCCCACCATGCAAGTCCATACTACTCCCTGCCCAAGGCTCAGATGTATCTTGTTGTATGCCACATCATCAGTGATCCACAAAATACATCTTTATGGTTCCGTGTTCATTCATAAATGACACATGTCCACTCCTGCAGGTAGTCCTCAGGTCAGTTGACTTTGAGGTCCCTAAAGGTCTGCAGACTCCAATGAAAGTCCTGCACTGGGCTTGAACCACCTGAACTTTGGCTGGTAAATGTCCATATTCCCTAATGTCTACCAACGGGGAAGTACTGGCTAGTTTTAAAGAGCTGGGTTTGAAGCCCATGGAAGTTCATTGTCTAGAACTTTAGGAAGCAGGCTGGAAAATTCCTGTCTCCAGATTTAACATGTGCAGAACTATAACACAAACATCTTTTTGGGGGCACAGTCACACGACAGGTACCTTTTCTGGCTCCTCTTCTCTGCTCAAAAGTCTCTCTTGAAAACCAATCACGTTCTCACTCCCTGTGAAAACTATACTTTACCAGGGAGGGACAGAGGAAGCAAGATTATCAGTGAAACAGGCATAAGCTAGCGATTTCACCCCTGCTAGACTCTTGTATGTTATGGGAAAGGTCAGCAGATTGGGAGCCCGAGGCCACCCTTCATCAGAGGAAAATGCCATCTCCCTTCTCTTCAGGTTCATTGACGTTCCTGAGGGAGCTCTTTGCCAAGAGACAATCAGCCAAGCTCTGAGTGATCCTGACCCATCTCCTTACCCCATCCTACAGTCTAGGGGAGGCACTGAGCCTCATCAGTTCTTTGAAGAAGTCTATGTATGCGCTCGTGCCGAGGTTTGAGGATGGGTGGGGTCAAGTGAACTAATCAAGAATGATGCTTTGAATGAATTAGCCTCAACTCTGGAGCCTGAGCATCCTATACCAAGCCAGCAGGAAGGAGCTGCTGATGGTATTAGTGGAGTGGCTTTCTTCCCTGGGAGCTGGTGTCACTGGCTTGAGTCACTAGCAAGGATTTCCTCACACTTTTATTTTCACTTAATAGTATTTTTTTCTAATTACATGTAAAGAGAGTTTTCAATATTCATTTTTGTAAGATTTTGAGTTCCAGAATTTTCTCCCTCCCTCCCTTCCCTCCTCCCTTCCTAAAACAATACATCATATTAAACATATTTCCACATTAGTTATGTTGTGAAAAAATAATCAGAACAAAAGGGAAAAAACATGAGAAAAAAAAACAAAAAAAAGTTAAAATAGTTTGTTTCAATCAGCATTCAGACTCCGTAGTTCTTTCTCTAGAGGGGGATGGCATTTTCCATCATGAAGTTTTTGGAAATATCTTACTTAGATCATTGTATTGCTGAGAAGAGCTAAGTCTGTCAAAGTTGCTGTTACTGTGTACCATGTTCTCCTGGTTCTGCTCACTTCACTCAGCATCATTTCAGGTAAGTCTTTCCAGGTTTTTCCTAAAGTCCACTTGCTTATCATTTCTTACAGCACAATAGTGTTCCATTACATTCATATACCACAACTTGTCCAGCCTTCCCCAATGAATGTGCATCCCCTCAATTTCCATTTTTTTGCCACCACAAAAAGAGTTCCTATAAATATTTTTATATGTGGGTCCTTTCCCTTTCTTATGCCCTCTTTGGGATACAGACCTACTGGTCTGCCTCACACTTAACAAAAAAGAGATTTACTTACCCAGACAGGCCATTCCCTCTCTCCTTCCCTCCCTCCCTCCCTTTCTCTCTCTCTCTTTCTCCTTTTCTTCTCTCCTTCCCTCCCCTTCCTCTCTCCTTCTCCAGTTTCCCTCTCTTTTTTCCCTCTCTCTCTGGCCCCTCTGTCTCTCTTTCTCCCTTAATTGGTATTTCCAGTTTCACCTCTTTTCAGAGCCCCAACGTCCTATTGGTTCCTCAGATGCCCCTTTTCCCCTTGCCCTGTCCCTCTGCCCTTGCAGCTTCCTGTCTGTGCCCCCATATTTGGCCCTGTCCCTCCATTCACCTCTGGTATTCACCTCCACTACACCAGTGGCTCCTCTTCCCCATTATTCATTGTCTCCTTCCTTTCCCAGGCCTTCCAGCCTAATTCATCCATCCCTGATGTCGTGACCAAAACAGCTCGGCTTCTCTGCTTGCCCTATTTTCAAGCCTTTGTGGAGTTCCAGTATTCCAGTCTTTGAAAGGGCTTGGTACTAATTTACTGAATACGTGACTCTCTGTCCTCTTCACATACCCTTTACTCTACCCCCTCCAGACCTTTGCTCACACTGTTTCCTGCTCTTAGCGTCCTGGCTGCCTCTCATCAATATAGACTTCAGTTCCATTCAGGGAGCTGTTCTGAAGGTCCCAAGGTGTGTGGGGTTCCAGGTTAGGTGGAGCTTCCCCCTCAAATCCTGTTCTGCATTGCAGCTCTCTTCTGCTATTTTAGACTGGGAGTGCATTGATGGTAGGTTAGCACACTGGCCCGGCACTGAGCTCAGGGACACAATACATGAAAGATGCTAAGACAGACGTTGGCCTTGAGGGTCTTCCATTCCAATATGTAGAGACAGCACATAGGGTGGGGGGCAGCAGTAAGACAGGCCATGGAGATGGGGAGAGGGGAGGGATCAGTGGCAGGGAGGGGGCTCCAGCATGCATAGAGCATCAGGCTGGAGTCTGGAAGAGGCAAGTTTAAATCTAGCCTCAGACGCTTCCTAGCTAGGTGACTCTGGGCAGGTCACTTCACCTCTGTCTGCTTTGTGTTCTTCTCCTGTAAAATGGGGATAATAAGACTGTTGTTAACATCCAGTGAGATTATGGATGTAAAGCACTTAGCCTCGTGCCTAGAACACAGTAGGAGTTCTCTTTCCCCCCAGTTTAGATTCCGTCTTTCCCAGAGTGAGGATGAGAGTGTAAATGATGATGCTGGAAGGGCGGGGCAGGACACAGAAAGTCCTATGGGTGACCCTCAGGGAGACTGTGTGCTTGGTTTCCATGGTTTGTGCATGTGCTGTTGGCTTTCACTGTAGAGAGTGGTTCTTGTAACCAGCTGCCACTCATCCTTCCGACCAGGACATGAGTCACGTGGGTCACTTTGGAGGTCTGATCAGATCACTCATCTGTTCCAGAAACTTCCGTGGCTACTTCTTGTCCCAGAGTCCCCAGCTGGGCATTGGCCTGGGCCTTGGTCCCCAGGCTCATTTCCAGTCATTCTTCTTTGGCCAATCTGCTCCTGCTTCCTCCAGCTCCTCCATCCATCTGTCCACCCCTTGCTGCTTCCTTGTAGACCCAGATGGGGAATATTCCTCATCCCTCAGTGGCCCACACTATTTCTTCCCTGAGACTGGAGGGCTCTGATTCCCGGTGTATTTTTTGTACCTCGAAATAGAGGGGGCACCGTGCGGGACCCTGGCCCCCCGGGCATTCTCTCATTAGTCAGGCTTCTGAGAAGGGGCGACAGGGGGGGCAACCTCAGCAGAGGATTCTAAAGGAAGTGGGTCCAGTTCATCGGCTTGTTCTCACAATGAGAGGTCAGGTTGTGACTTAGGATTTGCACTCACTTTGGAGTCTTCATTCCACAATTTCTGGGGGAATTCTTCAAAGGGGCAGAGGGTTTCTTCCTACCTAGAATGCCTAGGGGCATCTGCACGAAGGGCTTCCAGCACTGGGTTCTTGGGGAAGGAGGGTCTCCAAACAGGCCCTGCAGATGTAGATGTTTCGGGGATACTCTTGGAGTGCTCTGGACTGTGATTTCAGGGAGTTCATTAGGTCTGGTTTTCTCATCATCGTGTCCTGGGCTCCATGCCCAGCCCTCTGCTCCTGCCTCAGTGGTCACTGCCAAATCCAGTGGCCTTTTCTCTCCTCCCCTCATTCCCTGGGCCCCGCAGCATCAGGAATTGCTCTCTCTATCCCTGGCAGCTCAGACTGGCATCCAGCTCAGCCCATATGCCTTCTGTCCTCAGCCTCTCCTGCATCTAGCGTCCAGTCTCCTTGCCAGTAAGCTCCCCAAACAACTTCCCAGACAGAGCCTGCCTTGGGCACCCCCCTTCTCTGGAAGCTGCAAGGATTTGTGCTTTCTCCAGCCCTTGAAAGTCTGGCCCAACCTGACTTTTCAGGCATCGCCTTGTCATCTCCCTCAGTTAGGAGAGTGCCCTTCACTGAGCCTTAGTATTCAATGCCCTTAGAATGTCCCACCTCCTTACCTTTGCCTCTCACAAGGCCAGACCTTCTTTAGGCTCCATCCATGTGCCATCCCGGATCTCCTGCCCCCATGTCTTCTATGTCTCTGGGCTATTTGACTGATTGGTCACTGGGGTATCTGCCTAGGGGATTTTGCCTCCTGCTCCCAATGTTCTTTGGATGCCTGAGGCAGCCTATGACAGATTGGTCACGACTGTTGTGTTTTTCTTTGGTGGTGGCCCCACCAGACCAGACCACCCTCTCCCCAGCGATTGTGGTTCTACAGGAGTCACACTGTGAGTGCTAGGCTTTTGCCTCCTTGTTTTGGGCAGATTCTGAGTTGGAGGGGAGCAGGAAGGTTGCCAGATGTTTAGATTCCTTGTGTGAACACTGGACAACATATTGGAAACGGTGGGCCGATCTGGGCTTGCCCACACAGGGCTTCCTCAATGAGAGCTTTCTCATTGTTCAGAGTTGTCTGTAAGAGGGACATTCGACCAGACAGAACACCGCCCCCCCCCCCATTTCTTGCTACATTGTAGTCAGCCAAAAGTCCCTTTTTGTGGCCAAACACTCCCACCTTGTGGTCCACATGCAGAGTTCACTCTGCTCACCTGCTGGTTGTCATGTCACCTTCAAGGTGTTTGGGGGTACATTTGGGCATTGTTCCACTTTGACTGGGGCAGTGAGGTGGCACAGGGCCCAGAGCCAGGAAGACTCAGGTTCAAATCTGCTTCAGACACTTGCTAGCTGTGTGACCCTGGGCAAGTCACCTCACTCTGTTTGCCTCAGTCTCTTCTGTAGAATGAACTGGAGAAGGAAACAGCAAACCACTCCAGTATCTCAGGCATGAAAACCCCGAAAGGGAACATGAAGAGTCAGACACGACTGAACCACAGCAACAATCTGCTGTGATGTCTGAGCCTCGGACACCTTTGGCTTCCTGCTGGACATTCTCTGGGCATCACATAATAAGCATTTATTAAGCAACTTCTGTATGCTAGGCACTGAGGATGCCAGAAGAGGCAAAGGACAATATCCATCCTCAAGCAGTTTACAATGCAATGGAAAGGCCAGCAGGCACGCAAGCTCTGTACAGGATCAGTTGGAAATAATGCACGGAGGGAAGGCCCTGGAATGAAGAGGGCTGGAGAAAGGCTTCCTGGAAGAGGGGATATTAGGTGGGACTTGAAGGAAGCCAGGGAGGCCAGCAGGCAGAAATGAAGAGAACCCCTCCAGGTTTGTGGACAGCAGAGAAAACTCCAGAAACTGAAAAGTGGAGGGTCTTGTTTGAGGAACAGCCGGAGGCTGGGGCACTGGATCAGAGTCCATGGAGAGGAGTAAAGTGTGAGAAGAGTCACTTCAGGTGAGGTGGAAGGGGAGGAGGAGGGCCTCAGTGAGTGAGGAAGGGCTTTGAACACCAAGCAGGGTGAGGAGCCTCTGGGGTTTGTTGTTGTTATTGTTGTGTGTGTGTGTGTGTGTGTGTGTGTGTGTGTGTGTCTGAGACTGTGGGTATGTGTCTGTGTGTGACTGTCTCTGTGTATCTGTGTGTGTCTGTGTGTTCATATGACTGTGTGTGTGACCATGTATGTGTGTGTGACTGTGTGTCTGCATATGTGTGTATGTGTGTCAGAGACTGCAGGTATGTGTCTGTGTGTGACTGTCTCTGTGTATCTGTGTGTGTCTGTGTGTTCATATGACTGTGTGTGTGACCGTGGATCTGTGTGTGACTGTGTGTCTGCATGTGTGTCTGTGTGTGTGACTCTGTGTGTGATAGTGTCTCTATGTGTCTGTTTGTAATTGTGTATGTGACTCTGTGTGTGACTGTGTCTGTCTCTGTGTCTGTGTGTGTATTTTTGTGTGTGACTGTGTGTGTGTGAGATTCTATGTGTGTCTGTGTGTATCTTGTGTGTGTATGACTGTGTGTGACTGTGTCTCTGTGTATTTGTGTGTGTATGTCACTGTGTGCGTGGCTGTGTCTCTGTGTGTGACTGTGTCTCTGTGTATCTGTGTGTGTGTTGAGGGGGCAGTGGTGACATGGTCAGACCCGGACTTTCGGATAATCATTTTGGTGACTGAATGGAGGCTGGACATCTAGTTTGAAAGGCAGCCAGAGATGCAAGACAAGAGATCAGCAGGGAGACTGGGACAGGAAAGGTAGATCTGAAAATCCTCAGTATAGAGATGGTTATTAAAGCTATGGGTGTTGAGGAGATTCCCCAGGTGAAGCAGGATAGAGGAAGAAGAGCAGAGGGTCCAGGACAGAACCTGGGGGACACCAGTGGTTAGAACTTGTAGTCTGGAGGAGGACCATCATAGAAGTGGGAGGAAAACCAGGAGTGGGAGGAGAGTGTCCAGGAAGAAAGAGTTCCTCCCGGTGTCCAAGGCTGCTGAGGGGGTCAAGGAGAATGAGGATTGAGAGCAGGCCATCGGATATGGCCACTAAGAGATCACCGGTCGCTGCGGAGAGGGCAGTGTGGATGGAATGATGGGGTGAGAAACCAGACTGTAAGGGTTTAAGAGTGTGAGAGGAGAGAAATTGGAGGCAGCTGGTGTAGAGGGGCTTGGAGGACTTTAGCCACAAAGGGCAGAAGAGACACAGGACGGTAACAGGGGTGGGAGGGTAAAATGAGGACTTTTTTCAGGATAGGGGAGACGTGGACCTCTTTGTAGGCAGGAGGGAAGGAGCCAGTAGAGAAAGAGAGAATGAGAGTAAGTGTGAAAGTGGAGGTGACAGAAGGGGCCATCTGCTGGAGGAGACAGATACAATGAGGTTGCTTGGGCAGGTTGGCCTTGGGAAGGAGTAAGGTTGACTCACCACAGGAAACAAGCTGGAGGAGGAAACCGTGATAGAAAACACCCGAATGGGAGGAGATAAGGAAGGGAGAGAAGGGAGAGTTCATGGAAACCTCAATTTCTTTCTGTAAAATATGAAAACAAAAGTCTCAACTGAGGGACAGGGGGAGCCATAGGAGGCTTGAGGAGGTACGGGGAGGTTTGGAAGATCTGCTATGGAGAGTGGTGCAGTGAAGTGAGGAAGGAGGTGTAGAAGGATTGCCTGGCAGCCGTGAGGGCCCAGCTGAGGTAGTGTAACATAAATCTGAAGTGGACCCAGGCAGAATGATGGCATGATGTTCTCCATCTCCAAAGGCTATGAAAGATGGGAGTGAGTCAAGGCTGAGGCTTGGCTGGGATTAACTGAGGATGTGATAAGGGGGCCAGAGATTCAAGAGAGGAGGACAGAATAGAGTTGAATTGGTTCAGCAAATGGTCAAGATGGGAGGAGAGGAGAGAGGTACTAGTGTAGGAGAGATGGCCTGGGAGAAAACGGAAGGGTCACAGGATGGAAGGTCATGTGAGGATGATGAGTAGGGTTATGTAAGAGAAGGCAGAGGAAGAGACAAAAAGTCACTGGTCAGATAAAGGCATTCTTGAATATGAAGCTGACTCATTTGTGGGTGAGGGCAAGGTTGAGGGTGTGACCATCTCTGTGTGTAGCTGAGGTGGGGTGGAAGAGTGGGCCATGGGAGGAGAGCAGATTGAAGAACCGAGTGGTTGGGAATCGGAGGCAGAATCAATACTTATGATAAAGTCCCTTAACATGAGAGCAGGAGGTGGGAAGGAGATAAAACTTAGAAGCCCTATATAGAATTCATGGAAGAGGAGACTCATGGGGTATGTGGATAGCAACTTCCAGGATTTTGATTGGGTGGTAGAGATGAGTAGTATGAACCTCCAAGGAGGAGAGGTTACTGTGATGATTATAAACTTGGTATTGTTTGATTATACTTTAATGTCATGGGATAATGCTAGAATTCCAATATGGCATCCCTGAGGCCAACTGGGCCTAATGTTCAGAGGAGCTATGGGCCCAACAGACACATGGGTTCCTTTACAGTTAACTCCAGGGTGGGCACATAAAGCTGGCTGCTTTGGAGGAACCTTGAGCCATTCTCCTGATGCCTTGGTTAACATGAGACCCTCCCACCAGTTTATGGTCCCAATAAAGGAACTTCCTCCTACCAGAGCTTCACTACTTCAGGTTCCAATAAGGGACTCGAGTCCTTCCCCACCACATCCGGGTCTGGTTAGAAATACCCCCTCCCTGCATCTGGCACTCACTTGTTCTCAATCAAGCCCCTCAGCTCCCTCACCCTCTGGCTGAGGACAAGTCTTTCGATTTATATTGTTATAGTGGATGCGTATACTTTGCTGGACAATACAGCTTGTGATCATCTCATTTTCCCAGTACCAATTTTCTAGAAATCCCCCACCCTGGAATTTGCTTTAACCTGAGTCATGAGAGGCCAAGTAAAGCAGTTGCTGAGTGATGCAGGAAGGTCATGGGGAGCAGAGAAGCCCATCCCAGTGCTGGAGGATTGGCCAGGGAGCCTGGGTCATAGGGAGAGCCAGCTCTCTAGTTTGGTCTTTACAGTAACCCTGTGGTGGGGATTCGGTTATTATCTCCATTTTAAAGTGAGGTACAGAGTGGTCAGATGACATGTTCAGGGCCAACATGTCCTTGACTCCATGTCCAGGACTCGTCCTCTTTGCCCCATCGCTGCCTCGCAGATGTCCAGAATATAGACATATAGATCTGGCTATCTTTGGGGGTAGTCTTGCCCCTCCTCCAGACTTCCTTGTACCCTTCTGGTTACCAGTGTTTATAACTTCAGTCCTCTCAAGAGAGAGAGAGGGAAAGGGAGAGGGAGAGGGGGAGGGGGAGGCAGGAAGGGAGGGGGAGAGAGAGAGAGAGAGAGAGAGAGAGAGAGAGAGAGAGAGAGAGAGAGCTTACTTACAGAATTCTTCCTGGTAAATCAAGCAAATCCTCCTCAAATCATTTCTAATTCCCATTTTATAGTAACTAGGAAACAAAACAGAACAATTCCACTGAAATGCAAATGCTTCCCTTCTGTTAAAGTTTTCAGGATTCCCAAACAAAGAGATCAATATTCATGTTGGCACACAACCTTGGCTAAGATCCATTTGCCTAAAAAACCTAAGGGAGTTTCCACTTTCCATTGGGTCGATGGTAATTTGAGGGATGCCTTTGCCCTTGATTTGGTCCATGATAAGCTAGGAGATGCATCCACTCTCACTTTGGTTAACAAAATGACTTTCCCTTTTTTTGATTTGGCTGCTGGTCTCCTGTTTTCCTTAGGGGATTAAATACACTTTCCCTCTTGTGTGAATGGCCTTCATTCTGGGAGAACGGCCTGTGGAGATGTGGATAAAGAGCTGCCTTGGGGCCAGGAATGTGCCCAACTCTAATCCCTCCTGGCTAGGTGACCCTGGGTAAATTATTTCACCTGTTGTTTCTCTCCATGACTCTAAGACTCACAGGTGCCAAGAAGGAGCCAGCCTGCACTGGTGGAGGCTGTTTCTTACCCTGGAGTTCTTTGTGATTATGGTCCCAATAAAGGAACTTCCTCCTACCAGAACTTCACTACTTCAGGTTCCAATAAGGGACTCGAGTCCTTCTCCACCACATCCGGGTCTGGTTAGAAATACCCAGACAAGAAGGTACTTAAGACAAGAAGGACCTTGACAAATACATACCCCATCAATATGCAGTGAATAAAGACAAAGTAGATCTCAACCCAAGGGAGCCTGGGAGCAGGGGTGAGTGCTTACTGAGGGCCCCGTTCCCTTCAGCAGCTCCCAGTGATGCCCCAGTAATCCCACTGGGAGTCTTTCCTCCAGGCCTCTTAATGATCTCCGGGCTGCTGAGCATCCCTGCTTTTAAAAATCAACAAGGCAGACAAGGGCATGTTTTATTAGAAAGGAAATCATTAAGCATTGATAGACTCAACTGAGGTGGCTGGTGGTGCCACCATGCACCATGCACAGAGCCCTGAATCTGAAAGACCTGCATTCAAATACAGCCTCAGACACCTGCTAACTTTGTGACTCAGGGCACATCACTTAATCTCCGTTTCCTCATCTGTAAAATGGGGTTGCTAACAGCACCCCCCTCTCGGGGTTGTTGTGAAGATCCAAGGAGATATTTGTAAAGCACTCAGTGCAGCCCTGACATAGAGTAGGTGTTACAGAAATGTTTTCCTTCAGTCCACTCCCCTTGCTTGGTAATGATTTACATCTTAATTGATTTCAACACATCTAGTTAGTGGCTCTAGGTCGCTCCTTTCACCTTTCCATCAGGGCTTTTCCTTTCACGGACGAGCAGTTAGCCTCTCACTTACTCCTGTAGTTCCACTGTTTTCACTTTGAAGTTTTTGAGAGGTCGCACCAGATTGCTTGGTTTTCCTCATTGATTGAATCACATGGCATTAATGGACCACAGCCTTACCAACTGTGGTTCTGTTGTTGATCTGTCCGTGGCTTCTAGCTTTGCTTTGTCTGCAATGATCAATAATTCTTCGATGGATT
Source organism: Potorous gilbertii (assembly GCA_028658325.1). Lineage (NCBI taxonomy): Eukaryota > Metazoa > Chordata > Mammalia > Diprotodontia > Potoroidae > Potorous > Potorous gilbertii. The sequence continues at coordinate 298,320,544 of CM053770.1, read as the reverse complement.
AATCAAGCAATATTGACTAAGAGCTTGGGCCAGCCACTAGGCTTGACTCTGGGGTAATACGAGGGCAAAGAATGAAACATCTTCTGCTTGCAACGGGTTTATGCTCTCATGAGGGAGGGGAATGAGAACATATAAACATGTTTGCAATATAAATATAAAGTGACTATATAAATGTATAGATATGTGCATATATACACACATATGTGTACACAGAGACATGTGCATATACATATATTTATATGTATGAAGTAGTTAAATGGGAGGGAAGGCACCTCCTGGCACTGGTAGGATTGGGAAAGGCTTCCTGCAGAAGATGGGCCTGCCCCCAGAGCATGCATCCCCTGGAGATGATGGTTCTGGCACCAATGGTGACTGTAGTACTATGGAGAGCATCCTCAAAATTTGTGCCCCTGTCCTCCCACTTGAAATCCTGGTGTTGATCTCCGACCCAGAGCTCCTGGAGGCCAAGGGAATGGTACTGGGCCAGGACCAGAGGCTAGAGTCCCCAGTTAAGGGTGGAGGCAATGGAGAAGGTCTTAGAGGACACAGAGGATGAGCTTTGGGCTCAGCAGTGATGGGGAATGGATTGCCATCTTGTAACATCCCAAGTGATGCCTAGGTATTATTAGGAGAGTATGACACCCAGTGGTCAAGTAGAAAAGGGTTCCTAAATTACACTAGAGTTCCTTTGGGCTTAGATTCAAAGAGTTGGTGTCTGTGAAGCACCGTGTAGACCTTAAAGTGGGCGCTCTCCTGATGACCAGGCTGCAGCTGCTTTCCTTAGGGTCAGTCTGGGCAGATCCCAGAGATTCTCACAGAGCCCTTTAGGTCTCTCCTCCCCATGGCTGGCACATATGTGCTGGGTGAGCTTACTCTGGTGATTTGGCTGGACATAGTCATTCCTCCAGATTACCTGTTAATGTGTGTGTGTGGGGGGGGGTATGGCCTGGTCATTCTACCAGAGGTTTCAGTTAAAGAAACCAATATGTGTGGAGATAATGCAGAGAGGCCAACATCATTGCAGCAAAGATAATGTCATCATTGTTGTGATTCTCTCTGGAAGCACAAATGACGTTTGCTGACCCAGAGCAACCTCAGGATAGAGGGGAGGCAGCCTGGCCTGGGGGCAGAGTGCTAGCCTCAGAGCCAGGAAGTCGTCCCTCATTATCTCTGAAGACCCTAAGTTGCTGACCTGAATGACCTGCCTGGGTAGAGGCTCTTTCCTCCCTTGGAAGGTTTCATGCATCCTACCCGTCTCTCTGGGTAGAGGCAGTATTGTGACAGAGAGAAGGCTGGCTTTACTGTGAGGAAGACCTGGGTTCGAATGTGATCCCTAACTGCTCTGTGATGCTGGGCAAGCCACTAACCAGTCTAAGTTTCAGGCTGTCCCACCAGGTGTTTCTTGCCCTGACAGACCCTTCCTGTGTTGCATCTCCATCATTTCTAGTATCACCTCTGGCCCCACCCTGCAGATGCATGACTGAGGCTCCGGAGATTGGTGATTCTTGCAGGGGACAGACCACACTTCCCTCTCCAGCTTAGGGGTCCGTAGGAGTGACCATAGCTGCCTGTTAGCCCAGCTAGCACTGAAAATTGTAAGTGCTGCCATAAATCAGATCCAGAACCAGAATCAAAGTCTCCAAACCAAACCTTTACCATAGATTTAGGGACCAACAAGGGGTTCATCAACAAGAGAGCCCTACCACGTGAGGGGAGGCTCCCCAAAGAAACAGGACAAAGCTTTTGTAGGTTTCATTTTGGGCAGGAGGAGAAGTGGGCATGGGCTACCTCAGGATGAAAGGCCTGCTGCTGGACTCTTCTGGCCAGCTATCTCTTGTCATCTCACCCTAATAGCCAGACCCTCCTGTTTCAGCAGAAGGGATGGTGGCAGACAGGGGTGGGGGCAGGGGCAAGATAGAGGAGCTGTACACAAAATGGAGAGGCTTTACCTTTCCCTGCTGTCTGCAGCGTCTTCAGAGAAGATGCCTCTCAGGGCTCACATGGTGTGAACACAAACACTTGCTTTTCCTGAATATAACGTTCAGAATGTGTCTTTGTGAATCCATTGGATTCCCCACATCTCCTTTCTATCTACCTGGACCTTTTCTGGTCCCATCCTGTCAAGTTATCCTTTATCACTCTGTGTTTCTGGGACCCCTGGTAAAGGGGAGAGAATATTTTCTTTATCTTAGACCTTTCTTCCTTCCATTCTTTCCATCTCTCTTCTCATGGAAGCCTGGTTCTCTATCTCAAGATAGTCATTCTTCTGAAGAGAAAGTGGTCCTGGAAGCAGAGTGAGCATTATCACCCTTGTTCTTTACTTCCAGGGCCTCCCTGCTTCCCCTGGCTTCCTCTGAGGCTCCCTCTGTCCATCTCGGTCACCCTCCGGAGGGTGGCATAGTTGTCTGCCAGCCTCTGGGTGAGGTGCCATTGGGTTACATCTTTCCTTCTTCTTGACCTGAACTTCTGACCTGATCCTTGGAGGCATTGGTGCATGTATGAAGGTCCCTCCACACAGTCCTCAGTGAGGGAAGATGGATGGGGTATGGGTGGGCCACACCCTGGCCACAGTTCTGGGGCCTTTGCTTTCTGTTGCATTAGTGTGGTCCTTATACTTGCCTGGTCTGTCCTACTTGACTTGTCTTCCAAAGGCCCCTGAAGCCTTCATGTTTATTTTCCCACGATTCATTGCCGTCCTGTCTCATTCCCAGGCCATGTCTTGTTTGGTCATTACCTAGTAGATGGGGACCCACTTTCTCTCCAGGCTCTGGAGGAGGGAGTAAGGCTGGTGACTTTGCACAGCTCTCTCTCACTTAAATCCAATTCAAGTGTGAGTCATGGCGTCACCTCTCTGATGTCTTGGTCCTCTTCAAGAACAAAAGACAAAAACAATACCAAAGTTGTCTGCTGTCATAGAAAGGGCTGTGCTAAGTGGTGTGTGTTTGTATGCTTGTGTAGTGCATGTGTGTGCATGTGCATGTATGTATGTGTGTGCATGTGCGTGTGTGTATGTGCATGTGTGTGTGTGTGTATGTGTGCACATTTTAATCTTAAGGGACCTTTCCTTGTCTGACTGCCTTTGAAGAAGTAGTGCTGAGTCGAAGAGGAGACATCTGGGCTGTACATTTGAGTGACTTTTCTGGTATAATTCCTTGCTGTTTTCCTGAACTGTCCAATCAGTTCCTTCCTCCCACAGTGCATCAGTGTGGCCAGCTTTCCACAGGGCCTCTTACAGATACTATCCTCATTTTGGTGGTTGCTTTGGCCAGTCTGATGGGAGAGTCAGAGTTGTTTTGACTTGCATTTCTTAAAGCTCTTCATGAGTTGGCCTTCTCCTGCCTTGCAGCTTTCTGACCTTTTACCCTCCATGTGGTTCCACAAACATAGCTCTACATCCCCATCACCGAGCCTTTGCATGACTGTGCCCCATGCCTGGAGTGTACTGCCCCTTCCTGGCCACCTGCTGGTCTCCTTCACTCTCTTCAAGCTTAGACCAAATCCCCTTTCTGCAAGAAGTCTTTCCCAGATCCTCTCCATGCTAATGCTTCCCTCTGAGATGATCTCCCAGATGAAAAATGTACACATTGAGCTCCTAGGTGCATTGTTGTGTTATCTTCCTTACTAAATTTGGTGATTATTCTGGTGAGAGGGAAAGAGAAGACAGACCAAACAACTTCATTACTTGGAAAAATCTGTCTCCCTCTTCCTCCCCTTCCTCTTCTTCTCCTTCTCCCTCTCCCTCCCCTCTCTTTTTCTTCTCCTTCTGCCTCCCCCCTCCACTTTCCCTTTCCGTCTCTTTCTCCCTGTCCCTCTTCCTTCCCTCTTTCTGTCCCCCTTCTCCCCTTCCCTGTTCCTTCCCCTTCTCCCTCTCCTTCCCTCCTCTCTCCCACTCCCCATTCTGGAATCACAGTTATAGTTTCTGGGACAAGAGACAAACTTTTACAATGTGAGAAGACACAGTGAAGAGGTCAGGATAAAAGATCAGTTAACAGTTTGCTTCATCAGCCAGAATAACAGTCACTTAACTCCTGTCCTCCTCGTTTCCAGCTTTGCCTCCATCTTTTCCTTGAAAGTCTTAGCCTGTTGTTGCGGATGAGTTGGATTGGGGTCTTTTCCAAATTCTCTAGTGTAACCCTTGGCAGTTGGTTCTGCTTGGCTTTTGGAAGCATCCTCACTTTTCTTCTCTGGATCCTCCCTAACCATGGGGGCAGGCAGGGGTGAACATTTCCACTCATGTCTCCTTTTGTTTCTGTGTTGCAGGGCTCAAGATTTTTCTTCTAAAATTGTCCATCAGGTAAGACCATCACTTTCCTATGCTTTATGGCATGAAACGACTTTGAAAAGTTCAAGTATTATTTTGAGAGAAGTCTCCTGAAGGGCAAACCTGGGTGGTGTTTTAGCAAGTGAATCAGTGAGCATGTTCTGCCTGGTGGTGATGTTTGCTCTGCCACTGCATATAAGGCTGGCCCAGAGTCTGGTTCCACAGCCCAGCCTTGTTAGGGGGAGATGGTGCCAGGAGTTTTGCCTGTATGCTGCCCTTCAGGAGGTAACTCTAGGAGAGGAGCCTCTGTTTCCAGGGCCTCCAGGCCAGCAGGGGTGCATTTCAGGTTAGCTGGCACTTCGGAGTCCTGGGTGCTTGTGGGATGATGGAACTGGCGATGTGACGGATAGAGCTTGGCCAGCCAGGCAGTGCTGGTGGCACAGCTGTGAGGGAGACTTTGGGTTGACAGTGAGTGGAGTGCAGCACCAGTTTTCCAGTCCCAAGTTTCCGTGAAAACCGCACCTTCTGGACACATTTCCTGCCCAGGTAGAAGAAAAAATTTGCTAGCCTCAGGCCCTTTTCCTTTTGACATACTAGAGGAGGGGCCTGGGACAGGCCATCGGCTCTGTGGCCGGTCATTCAAACATATCTGCTCCACCTCCATGGCATCCTGTCTCCAAGCCCAGGGCAGGCTGTGGTTTGGCAGAGTGAAGCTTTCTGTGCCTGGCTGGCAGAGGCAGTGGGAGCCTGGCTGAGGCTAATGCAGGCCCTGGAAGTGTCTCGCTGCAGGAAACTGGGGCATCACGTGGTCATTTAAAAATCATCAGAGAATGATGTCTTCAAAATCTGTTGAGTAAAACCCAAGAACCTCAGGTGATGAGCCTTTGCTGTATCTGCTGGGATTTAAAAGTGTTTATCGAGGGCCTCCCACTCAAATGATTTGATAAATTTGGACATTGGCTTGGTAAATATCCATTGAAAATCTCTGAAATACATTGTCTTTGAAAGACTCTTGATTATATGGGGTGGACATATTTCCTCCCCTAGGAGCTTGCTACGGTTGGTGAAGTAGTCACCTGACAGCCAGCCTGTGTCTAGGCCCTCACCTGGGCGTGATCAGGCCTCCTAGACTTTGGGAAGTACAGGCTCAGCCTTTGGGCTAGGTGTTGAGGCCACAGGGGTTTATCCAGCACTTTCCATGCATGAGTGCTGTGGTATACTCTGGGCACGTGGAGGAAAGGCCAGAAGAGCCCCTGTCCACACAGAACCAGGCTTTGCCATATCAAAGGCTCAATTCACACCAGCTTGGAAAGGTCCCGGCCTGGAAACAGCCAGACTGATCTGTAGAAGGAAGGAGCTTGGAAGACTTTAGCTCAGCATAAATGTGGGTGATTAGGGACCTGTGGGCCACCAGCTGCTTGTGGATTTTTTCCAGTCGTCCTTTTGGTAGGTCAGCCTTGTAGAAGAAAGTGATGGCCTACAGGAAAACACAGCAACCACTTAAGAGCAGGACTAGGGTAGGAGTGCATTTAAAGGCCAAAGATAGCTGTGGGCCATCACTCTGGGGGCATGAGGGGCAGGCGGGGCAGTGATTCTAAGGAGTGTGGGTCTGAGTAATGACCGGAGATCCACGTCTCACCAGTTTGGGAAGGCTTCCTCTATAGGAGCTATGGGGAAGGGATGGGAGAGACCTGGGCAGAGTCCCACAAGAGGAGGGGCCCTCCTGGAAGGCGCCCCTCAACTTTTGTTTTCTGCCACCTTTCACAGCGCCCTGCGCACTTAGTGAGTACTTTGCATTTCCAAGCAGATTCCCCCTCCTCCCCATCCCAGGCCTGGTCCCTAGTCCTGGTCCTCTATCCCATCTCCCTTGCCTCTGCCCTCCCACCTGAGTATTGCTGTTGTGGTTTTGGAGGTCTCTTCTATAGACATTTTCCAATATTGTAATGGAAGTATAGGGCAGGGCCGAACTCCCTGGGCTGCGCTGTGACACCTCTGTCTATCTCCCACCCCAGCCTGCGCAGTAGCTGTCCTGAAGATGATACCTCAGGGCTGCACCAGCATGGCTCCCCTGGTCCCTGAGTCATTGCTTACACAGAATAGAGACCTCTCCCCAGTCCCAGGTCCCTATTTTCACCCATCAGAGAGGACCCTACTCAGTATATAAGACATTTAACTACAATGGAACAAAGAAAGGGACATGAAGAATCCCCTTCACACATACCTGCTCCCCAGGGCAACTGCAGCCCCAGGAGGGAGAGCTGGAAGGGATAGGTCTCCTTTTTCTGTAGCTGAGGAGGGGTGACATGTTGTGGTAAATGACTCGAATGGGATTTAAACCCAGGTCCACTCTCTACTTTCAGTCCTTCACCCACTATACTGCAGTTCCCTCTGAGAACAGTCCAAAGGAACCAGTGGCCAGAAAACAGAGATGGGGCTGAAACCCAAGGGCTGAAGCATGGCCAGAGGCATTAGTGGCTACCTCCTCACAGGGTCCCTTCTCTGGCTGGCTTGGCCAGGCCCAACTGGAAGGCTTCTTTCAGTTGGTGCCTCCAGTGTACATGTGTGTATGTTGTTGGGACACAGCATTTGTGCCTTTAGGGTCACCTGTGAGCTTCCCTGGAGCAGGGAATGTTTGGTTATTTATAGTCTGTCCTTTCCTGGCATCCCCAGACATCTTCTCAGCCCATGACCTGGCACATAGTAGGTGCCTGAGAAATGCTTGGTGACTTTATTGAACTTGTGGACTAGCCCCGGTGGTAATGCATTCACACACACTCCTGTGTATCACCCCATATACACTCTTACATGTATTGTTACCTCATATATACTCATACATATATAACACATGTATGTAATATCCCACACAAACACACATAGATGTGTTACTCCAAACACACGTATATAAATATATATGTACAATATATATAAAAATATAATACCTCTGGGGCTAGTCAATATATCATGTTGTATCTACATATAACGTACATATATTGCAAAATTATATATCATAGCAAAATTATATATGTAAATGTAGAATTTTGCTATGATATATAATTTATATATATAGTGCAAGACTAGACTATCTAGAACTTTATAGTTCTAGATAATCACGGCTCCCCATTGTTAATCCCCAGGGCCTGTAGGGGCAGAGTGTGGTGCCATACAGATAAGCAGATGCCTGCCTGGAGCCTCTGGGCCAGGACCGATGTGTCCATAGAAGCCTCACCTGGCAGGTGATCGAGGCAGGTGATCTGGGCACGGGAGCTGTTCTCTCTGCTGGACTCTGGCTCCACGCTAATTAAACACTTGACATGATCTTTTCTGTTCACTTAATATCTGTAATATGATTTTAGGTTGGGTAAATATTTGGGTGTTTGCTGAAAGCGTCTTTCTGGTGCCCAATCTCAGTGGCTGTCGGGAGCAATGTGACCCAGCAGATGGCGCTGCTGGACAGCATTGCAGGAGCCCAGGACTCCTTGGAGGGTATCAGGCATCAATGTTTGTAAATGTGGGAGGGCTCCCTCTCCAGAGCCCCCCTAACTCTCAGAGCCTTACTTCTTCCTAGTAGGTGATCCATGAGGATGGTCTTTGGTTCAACTCTTAGAGTGTGAACGGCCCCAAGGGACCCCACCCCTCTCTGGGGGTAGGAGGGTAGGGGGATCTGCTCAACCACTTTTTCCTTTTGATAGAGCATAACAGAAGCTTTGGGAAAGAGAAGGCACAATCTGTTCTTGTTCCATCACCTGGACCTCCCTCCTAACCTCCTATCAGTTTCTCTTTCTTTGTACCAGTAAAGCACGCTATCTTTTAGGTTGCCATCCTGGATGTTTTGGGGCTCTGTGTAGTGCTTAGTAGCAGAGAAAGAACAGGGACATCTCAGGAGAATTGCCATCTACCAGAAGGGGATCATTGTTCTCCCAGAGGGCAAAAGTCACTTGGGGTAGGAGCCCCTTCCATGGCCAATCCAAGGTCAGCAAGCTAAGGGATCAGGCTATAGCCTTGTTTTGGTATGACCTGGTCTTCCAGCTAAGAAGGGTTTGCACATTTCAAAATCCTATTAAACTTTATTTTAAATTGTAAAGACCATTTTTAGGTTGGAGTTGACCCAAAACAAACAGGAGGATGTGACCTTAGGCTGCAGCTGGCTGACCCCTGAGCAAGCCTAGGACACCCTTGGGTCCTGCTGCAACAGGATGATGAGATTTGAGTGAGAATGGACTGGGTTGGTCATTTGATCTATAGAGGCAATGAGACCAAGGCCTAGAGATAGGCAAAAGCAGCTTTTCTGACTCTAGATACAGTGTTCTGTCTGAGAGGCATTCATAATGACCATAGGATCCTCACCAAACCCTCATTTTATAGAGGAGACTTGGGCCCAGAATGGATGCCACAGGGAGTGAGAGAGTCAAGATGGGAAGCCTGGTCCCCAGTGGACCACAGCAGCCTCAGGCTGTTGCTTGGTGACGTAGGACCAAATCTGTTTGAAAGGGCTGTGCCTAGGTCACCAGTTGGCAGCCTTGTTCCTTCTTAGGCTGCTGCTCCTACAGCTGTATGGACTGACCTTTGCCCCAGGACAGCAGAGGCTCTGTTGGTCTGCTCAGAGGGATTGGGGGCCATGGTGACATCCTTCTGTTCCAAGGGACACTTTTTTCTGGTCTGAGGCAGGACAGGATAGCTGTCACTCTGGGTCAGCCTCAGCTGTGGCTTCCTGAAGGTCATGGATGTAAGACCTGGGGGCTCAGACTTTTCCTTTGACTGAGGCCCACAGAAGGGCATTCCCTTATATGGGGTCATGGTACTTAGTACCAGGCCTGGCACCCAGGAGGTGCTTAATAAATATTTATCAATTGACTGACTGACTGATGGTAAGTGGTTGAGCCAAGGGCCCTATGAGCTCTTTTTGTTGTGTCAGATCTGAGGTCCTAGGAGCAGAGGCATGGCAAGGTGGTGACTGTTCTTTCTGAATTGTAAAGAGAGTGTCGACTTCTGGCCCAAGCCATGGACCTCTAAGAGGTGGAGCTGTTTCTAGGTGAGAGGGCAGCTGCTGTCTGCCCCAACTCTGAGCTCCCCTTTTAGAGCAGCATCTCTTGTGGGTGCTGCTTGGTCTGGCAGAGGAAAGTGAAGGTACTCCTTGGCCAGCACCTTTGACAGGTGATGCTATTGGGTGAGCGGGCTTCTCTTGTCTTTGTTCCCACATTCTCCAGAATGTGGCTTGGTGTCTTCCAGAGGTGGGACCCTGCCTCCACTGCCCCCAGAGCACTTTGCTTCCTCCTTTGGGTAAGTTTTGCCCTCCCAGTTGTGAGCTTCGCCTTCACATATTTACATGTTCCTGTGTGTTCACTCACCTCTTGATTTGTTTCCTGTGAGTGATAGGACCCTTCCAAGAGCTGGAGGTGCTGTGGCTCCCCCCCAACAGCTCTGTGAGGGTCGTCATCCCCACTTTACAGGTGGAGCTACTGAGTCTAAGTCAGTGGTCAATGGTCATACAGCTATGGAATGTAAGAGGCAAGATTTGAACTCAGACCCTGAGACTCCAAGTCCAAGACCTTTCTATTCCTGGAGAGTTGCCTCTTCTGTCAGGGTGCATCCTTCCATCCTTTATCTTGCAATAAGAGCATCAAACCGTGGGGGACTGAGAAAGACTTTCTTTCTGGACGATAGGGTGTAGCACATGATTGGCCAGAGCAGTCTCATTCTCATTAGAACAAATACTCAGAAAGGAAATGGCTGGGGTCTTCCACTTCCCCCCTTGTGATGCCACTGGCCCAGGGCCTGTCTGGCCTATGGTTGGCAAGGGTCAGTACCCTGGATGGGCTGGGGCAGTGGCTTCAGGGCCACAGTCCCTAGGCCTGGAAGTCAGTGGGTAGAATGATGGCCCCGTTGGTTGGGTCAGCCCTGCTCTTCCTGGGGGGCAGCCAGAGGTCCTGGAGCTAAGCCCAGAGGGCATCCAGGGTTCCCAGATGTGGAGAGGAGAGGGTTGCAGCAGGCATGAAGGCAGGAGATGCTCTGTTTGGGAACCAGTAAAAAGGTCAGTCTGGCAGAAAGGTCTAGTTTGTGAGGAGGAATATTGGGGTATGAGTCCAGTAAGATGGGCAGAAATGCATTGTGGAGTCTGTCAATGCCAGGAGAAGAGCACTGGAACATCTTTGGAAGGGACAGGGCTGCCTCAGGCAGAGTTGTGCTCTAGAGATAGCTAGAAGGGGCCAGAGTCAGGGAGTCAGCAACAGGCTCCTGGCAAGACAGTTCAGGGAGAGTGGCCCAAGGCCTGAATTAGGCTAGAGGAGCGCAGGGGAGGCCGATCTTGCCAATGTCATCACCTGCTCAGGACACTGGGAGCGTGAGGAAGAGGGTAGAATCCTGAGCGTTCTTGAGTCTGCCAACCTGGGGGGCAGGAGGGATGATATGCCCTCTGAAGAAACAAGGACCTTTGGAGGAGCTTGACAGTTCCATCTGGGGAGGCACAAGGGTTCAGTGTTAGCTGACAGTGTTGAGCTGGTCATCCATAGTGTCAGGTCTGTGAAGGGAGGAATGGGAGCCCACAGCGGCAGTAGTCTGGGAGAACAGACGGGATAGAGGGCCTGGAGGTCATGAGGACGATACAGAGGAACGTGGGAGGGCTAATATGGAAATGATAGACAGTATTTTGGACCATAGAAGGGGAGCAGGATTGGGTGATGGGAGTGGGGAGGCCCCATGGCCAGGGTTTGGGGCAGTATGGTTTGGAGCCGGACTTTGTCAGCAGGACCTGGAGGGCTAGCATTGGTCTAGATAGAAGTCCGGTAGTGGGCCAGCCCAGTTGCTAGGTGACTCCTGAGAATCTGTTCGAGACTACTCCTCCTCCTGCCTGGCCAAAGCTGCTTGGCCTTTCTCCAAAGGCCTCTTTGCTGCTTCTCATGGGAGGAAAGGGTGGGAAAGTCATCCTGCAGGTGGTGGCACTTGAGCTAAGTCTAGAGGGAAGTCGAGAAGACCTGGAGAGAAAGATAAACGGCCAGGAGGCCAGTGTAACTGGTCACAGTGTGTGTGTGTGTGTGCAGTCCAGTGTCCAAAGGCTGGAAGGCTCAGAAGGACCCAACAGAGGGAGATCTATCTGATGCTGAGGATGATTGAGCCCTTGGGAGGATCACCTCAGCTGCCCGAGTTAGGAATTCAAAGTCAATCATCAGAGAAGGAGCTGTGCAAGTAGAGGACAAACTCTGGCAGCCGAGTGCTTTGAGGCTACCACCTGGGAGCTCAGAGGAGGGAGGGTCTGCTGGAGGGAGAACAATCTCCTCTCAAGGTGGTAAATTTCAGGACCATTTCTGAACAGAGTGATTTCAGTTGGAGTGGAAAGACCTTTAAAACACAGTGCTAGGTCACCTTTAGAAAAAGTTTGCACCAGGACATGGTAGATAATTTGTGTATAAAGTACTTACTTTAAGAAGTTAAAAACTCTGAAGGGAGTTTTCTTTCTTTTTTTGTTAAGAAGGAATACTTTTAATGATCTTTTTTCAAGAGAACATTCTGAAAATCTTCTAATTACGAATTGGTGACTTTAAGGGCACAGGCAAAAATAAAATAATTGAATACTAGGAATGTCAGTGGCTGAATGACAGATGATTATTTGTGACCTTCTCTCAGAATTATACACTTATTAACTTGCAAATAGGTGGCAGTTGGAGGTTGAAACTTGATGTACATGGTGGTCAAATCGGAGCAGAGAGGTGGAAAATGTTCCTTCAGAGGGTAAAACCCAACAGCGCTGGGTTTGGTCTTGAAGACAGTCATGCTGGGGGCAGGAAGTCTTGGCTGTTCTGCAGGGAGGGACTTGCTGTTTGGACTCCACGATTGTTGTTCGGTTCTTAGCGTTCTCTTACCAGATATGGATGGGAGTGGGGCAGGGCTGAGGAGTAGAGGAGTGAGCAGGGAGCCTCAGTTGTGGAGGAAGGAGTGACTAGCTGCCCTGGCCCCTCCTCAGTAGGAGAATCAACTACATTAACATGCAGTGAAAGGAGCTGATGCCCCATAGGTGTAATCTCTAGTTCACGGCGCCCACATTTTCCATAATTAGGGAGCGTTTGACTTGTCATGCTGAAAGATACTTAAGTTACTCTGACTTTCAATAAAGAAAAAAATATGGCATTTATTATGTTGGGAAGATTTACTGGGCTCTGGATGGATTCATCTAATAAGGAAAAGCATCTTTTTAGATTGTGGCTTAAAGACCAGAATGCCAGAAAGACCACCGGCATGTTTATGCGAGGTAAAGACAATGCCACAGACTTCGGATTAAATTTGATGCTGACAGAGGTGGAGCCATCACGAGGAAGTGGACGTTACCTGCCTGGGCACCTCTGTTGGGTCTTCTTGCCTGGAACGCCCACCTTTCCCTCCTCTGGGGGTTGGTTTGTTTTGTCCCCTCTAAAAACGTTTTTTAAGAAGAAAACCAAATTAAGTGATATGCTCCAGGCTCATACTTTTGCTGTAGATCTGTCTCTTCTTTATTTTTTTTAAATATCTGTTTAAGTTAACTGTATTCTAATCAACCCAGCATCCCTGAATCAGAGAAGGGAGGGCTACTTAGCTTTTGGCTAAGGAGATTGGGGGTGGGGTGAGTGGGTGGGGGAGCTCTCTCTTTCTCTGTTTCTTCTCATTCTTTGTGACTGGTGTCTGTATTTTCCCATTTATCCCCAGGGAAGATCTGTCCAGTGCCTCCTTTGGGTAGAGGAATAAGGTTCTGTGACTGCTTGCTGGTCCACAGTATGCTTCCTGAAATTCAATGGATGATGGACCAGTTCTTAGCAATAAGTCAGTCATCTCTTTCCTGCAGTACAAGGCATAAAAGTCTTTTAGTTGCCCTAAGTTGGATTCACCCAAGCAAGTACAATTTCCTATTACATGTAAAATGAACCAGGATTGAGGAAATAACCATTTTTAAAAATTGGATTGGTAATAGGATTTTTGTACATTTTAAACTAAAACACTTGTTGTATGTAATCAATGGATTCCTGAAAAGTTGTTAAGTCACTGATTATTGTTTAGGGGCAAAGCCAATCACATGATAAATATTCCCCCTCCCCAATCAATCCCTGAGACTTCTTCTTACTCAGAGGACTGAAGGAGACTTCTCTCTTTGGCCCCTCACATCTGGAGCCCATCGCAACCGGCCTCTGCTTACCTGGCAGGCTTTGTTCCACATCCCTCAGTTCCCCACTCACTGTGGACCAGCTAAGCTGGTTTTTTCATCTGTCTATCCACACAATTCTCCATCTACTGTCTTCAAGGCTTGGACCTGCCTGCTCTTGGGCCCTGATGTTCTTCCTCCTCATCTCTGCCTCTTTAGATCCACTGGTCCCCTGCAGGCTCTGCTCAGGCTCTGCCTTCTTGATTCCTCAGTTCACAGGGTTCACCCCTCAGGGATCCTGTGTCCCTCTGTGTGTGGATATGCTGTTCAGTCTCCTCCAAGGCAAGGAGGCACTGGCTTCACTTTTGTCCTCAATTGGCTCCTGCCTAGCATATATAGTAGGGGCTCACCATTGGATTGACAGCATATGCCGTAGTCTGCACCCCTGGCCCCCCACTCCTTGAAAAGAGGGGAACTTTTTCAGCTCTTCTCTAGGGTCAAGAGGCCATTCATCAACGTAGCCTTTGTTCCTTTTGTCATCCATCACTGTATGTGGTGTTTTCCTGGCTCTGCTTCTCTCTGTCCACCTCAGCCCTAATACTTTCCCCAGCCTTTCCCAAATTCATATTTGACCCTTCTCACAGAGCAGCACTCTCCCTTGATCAGAACTTGTTTAGCCCAAGTCCACCCATGGCAGGTGCTCCATCAGCAGTGGTCGGCCCGGGGCTGCAGCTCTCTAGAAGAGGCCATGGGTCCCTCACTGCAATTTGAAAGCCAACAGGACATCAGACATCTGAGTAAGGGGACAGTAAACCCCACCAGGGCTTGTGTGCAGCTGAAAATCATTTGAAGACCTGGCTAATGACCTTAGAAATGCACTAGAACTCCAGAGAGTAAGGAGGGAGTGGAGGAACCACTTTTGGAGTGCCAACTGAAGGAGTGAGGGACCTATTTAAAGGGGATCAAGGGGAGGGTGATAGTCAGCTGACTGCTGGGTACTTCCTGAGGGCCTGTGGGGTTAGGCTGGTGATTCCTTCTGTGGGCAGACCTGTGCCCATGTGACAGTAGTGCCATTGGCTCAACCATTGACTAGAAATTCAGCTCAATTCAACCTACATTAGTTGGACTCACTGAGGATACCAATGAAGACAGCCCTTGTCTTCAGGGAGATTCTTCTCTAATGGGGGAAGATGCCACATGGAGGGGCTGAGGAAATGACCAAAAAGTGATTGGGTGGCACGAAAGCTTCCCTACCAGAGCCTAGGGGCCCAGGAGGAGAAACTAAGCTCCACTGGGAGCGTGTACAAAGGAAAGATCAGTTTGGGTAAAATATTTCTCTTATAAAGAAGCATATGATGAAATGTCTAGAAAGATAGGTATGGATGATCTTGAAGTAATTATTCTGATTAATTTTAAACCAAGTAGTACTTCTAGCACTTAGCACAATCTTGGCGTAGAGTTGGAGCTTAATTCATACTTGACAATTGATCAATAGAGATCATTTTGCTTCTTTATTCTTGCTTATTACCTTAATTCCTTTTTTTATTGTTTTGGTTAACATTTCTAATATACATTATATAATAATGACAATGGATATCCGTTGCTTCCCTCCTGAGCTTGTTGGAAGTTTTCTCTGTTACAAATAGTGCTAATTCTCACTTTTATAAAGAAAGGTCCTTTCATTTGTATGCTGCTGTAGTGTTTTAATGGAAAGAATGCTTAATTTTTATCAAATTTTTGTCCAACTATTGATATAACCATATTTTTGCTTTTATTATTAATAGATTATTATGTGCATCGTTTCCCTCATGTTGAAATACATATTGAAATCCAATAGGATTGTAATGAATAATTTACCTGGTTGCAGTCTTTGTCAGTGTTTTCATTTGTATCTTACCATGAGTTCATGAGTAGTATTGAACTATAATTTTCTTTTTCTGCTTCGTCCCTCTCTGATTTGAAAATCAGGCCTATGTTTGTCTGAGAAAGAGTTTGGTTGATTATCTTCCTTCTGTATTCTTAGAAACAAGTTATGCAACATAGAGATTTTTTTGTTTGTTTTTTCAATGTTGGATGGAAATCATTTGTAAATTTATCTGAATCTGGATTTTGTTTTCATGGTAGTTCATTTATGGTTTGCAAAGTTTCTCTTTTGGGATTGATTTTTGTTTAGATTATCTAGTTCCTGTTTTGTAGATTTTAGTATTCTGTGTTGTTGTTCAGTTGTTTCCAAGTCCTTGTGTGACCCCATTTGGGATTTTCTTGACAAAGACACTGCAGTGGTTTGCCATTTCCTTCTTTGACTCATTTTAAAAATGAGGAAACTGAGGCAAATAGGGTTAAGTGAGACTTGCACAGGATCACTCAGCTAGTGTGAGTGTCTGAACTGAATTTGAACTCAGGATGAGTCTTCCTGACTCCAGGCCAGGCGCTCTGTTCACTATGGCGCCACCTAGCGACCCCTTAGTATGCCATCCTTTCTAGATATCCATCCATTTGTTGCCATATAATTTAGTGTAGGAGTTTCTGATAATATTCTTTCTTTCCTCCTATTTTTTATGAATCACCCTTTCAGTTCTGATTTTGCCAGTTCGTTTTGTACTTGCCTATGTACTTAATTGCTATTACCAAATTATTATTTGTCAGTTTGATTTGTCTTTGAATTTCCACAATCTCCTTTTCTGCATGTTTTACTATTATTAATTTGTTGGTATTCTAGGTATTAGACAAAGAGGAAGTGATGGAGTTGGTGTAGCCAACTTTGGAAGAGAAGACTTGGAAATAGACGCAGTGGGGCATAGGGCAGGGAAAGATGCTTGTGCAGTAGTGAGCCAGGTGACAGTATGTTAACATGAATGTGTAATAAACCTCATGACATGACTGTGGGGAGAGGGACAAGAGGGGATTGAAGTGGGGTACTCAGAGGAGTTGGCTGGTAGGTGTTCATCCAGGGTTTGGATTGAGTAAGGGGAACGTGATAGACCAAAGGAGTGCAGGATTCAAGGGCAAATGATAACCTTTCTTGTTCCTTGGCTAATTGTGAGGGAAGAAAGCATGTCTAGGGCACGTGTTCTAAACTGGGACTGTGAGAAGGTGTGATGAATCTGGAGATCATGATGAGGATGAAGACTACATCTCAGACTTCTCCTACCCATTCTCTGTTCGTCTCTTGCTTCACAGCCCTTTGACCTGGAGGTCCTCCAATTGCCCACCCTCCTAATGCCCTTGTACTTTGTACTTGTACTTTGACCTTGTGTCAGTGATGGCTTCTCCTGGGAGAGCATTCCACCCCGGAAAAACTACAGCTTTGCCAAGCAAAGAGGTGACCCAAACCCCCAGCTAGACATCTCAGTATGGTGGGGAGGAAGGATATTCACGGGAATGTTGTAAGAGTGGATAACAATGAAGCTGGCCTTGTGACCCTGGAAGGGGAAAGTGAAAAGGGAGCAGAAGCAGAAGGTTTAGGTAAATGTGGCAAAAAGTCTGGGAAGGTCATGATCTGGGACAACGATACCCCCAGATGCCTGATGACTACCCTCTTGGAGACCAGAGGAATTTCTGTCTGGATCTAGTCTGCACAGATGGATCTACTGCCTCAAGGCCATAGGAGATTCAGTCACCAGACCAGATGGACAAGGAGCCACTCTCTCACCTGCTGGAGGCTTGGAGACTCTCTAGCTTAGATGGAGACTGACTGATGGCTTAGAATGGCATATGGTAGCCAAAGTCAATGTATTCAAAGGAGATGTTTGGGAATTGGAGCCTATTTGGAACTAGTCTACCAGTTGTGGGGAGGGTAGAAGACCATCTTACTGTGCTGCAGCACCACCTCCCCTCCTTTCCCCATGCTCAAGTGGGTGTTAGTTATAATCAGTTATTACTACTTCCTATGGTCTTCTAAGTTGTGCCAATATCCATCCCCACTCTACCAAAGCGGTCTTGTTACTTCAGACTGGGAAACAATGGTCTGATATGTTGCCAGAAAATATCAATCTCTCTTTTTGGTGTTTTTAGTAGGTGGCAATATTGTTTGGCTTAAAATCCAGGGTGGTCTACTTTGGGGAAGGGATAGGCTTTGGGGGAGTTCTGCCCTCTCAGCTTTAGTGGTGTGAGAGGTGGGGGAGTTACTGGGACAGTGGTCTATGGGTGAGTACTCCTTTAACCTCCAAAAGGAGACACTAACACTGGAGTCCCAAGTAGTTTGGGGACTCAGGGCACAACAGGACAATTCTCATGCCAGACAAAGATGTTTGGACCTGCTCCTGTAGGCAGTAGGAGGTAAGTGAGGGGCTGTGGGAGGCAGTTGCTCTGGGGTAACACGCAGGAAGATGAGAGGCTAGCCCTGAAGGGGCAAGGGAGTCGTTTCTTTGAAGAAGCAGCCTTTTGGGGGGTTGAGGGGGAGGAGGGATCCTGACCAGTGATTTCGCCCGTGTCAGTCAATCAGTCAACAGACATTTTTGTAAATCTGCAGTATGTCGACTAAACTCCGTGGGGGTGTGTATGTGGAGGGTGGAAGTTCTTTCCGCGGCTGCAGATGGCGGGCACCTGCCCTGCAGCCTCTGCCCGGAGTCCAGAAAGGTGAAGGGACTGGTGGCCAGTGGGTGTCAGAGAATTACAATTGAACTCAGGTCCTCCTGTGTCTAAGGATGGCCGCACTGCCTCTCGATCCCAAACCCATAAGCAGTTCGATTACAAGGGTCAGGCGCTGACTCTAGGCGCCTGAGGGCAGTGACTGAGGAGCTGGCACCAGCTGTGAGTCTCCAGCCCTGGGCGAGTACTTCACGGAGGTTTAGCAAGTGGTCCTTGACCTTTATATTGACTCGGCCCCGCCCACGGGAGCTGGTCGGATACCGTACCCCCCCTCAACCCGCCCCCGGATGGACCAGGTCTTGAACTTTGGCGAGCTGGAGTTTCTTTGGGTAGGAATCGTCTTTTTAAAGCCACACCACAGGTGAAACCACAAGGGAAGAAATCCTGAAGGTTACCAATCAATTGTGTGGCAATTGTATGTACGTTTCTTTTCGCCATCCAGCAGTAGGCATTTATTAAGCACCAACTGTGTGCCTAGGCATTATGGTGGGTGCCAAAACAAGAGTAGAACTTCCTGCCCCCGGAAGCTAACCTACCAGCCTCTTCGCCCTGTGCCTAAGTCCCCTCGACCTCGCCATAACTAGGGAAGGAGCAAAGGCTCTCTTCAAGCTTAGCTTTCCTTTCTCCTCTGCCCTCCGCCAAACTCGCCACCCTCGGCCTGGGATTCCTTTAACCCTTTAACCCTTCCCTGTCCCTCTGCCACTTTCCAGGAGGGCTCTGGGACTCAAGCTACTGCCAGCTTGCGCTTTGGCGTCCCGCAATTTGGAGCTCCTGGATCCAGGCAGCGAGTGTGGGGAAGGGTTAACGATCACATGCGCCCGCCCGCCTGTGGGGCCGGGGCGCAGGCTGCCTCGCCCGGCTAGTCTGGCAGTGCGGAGCTTCTTGGGCTTCTAGTTTGATGAATGAACCTCACGGAGCCGAGCAGCTGCAGCCACTGTGGGGAGCCCGGGAGCCGGGGAGGTCGGCTCGCTGCACTGTGCTCAGCAGCCCAGCATGCGGCCGGACCTTGGCCGGAGGTCCATAGCCTAGCGGGAGGGATGCCCAGCTGCTCCTGGCAGCCTATCGTTGCTATGACCTCCCTGCTCTCGGGGACTTTGACCATGGGGACCCTGTCCAGCATTGCCAAGCGGCGTTGTAAGCGGAGGCGCAGGAAACGTTCGGAGAGGAGAGGTAGTAAGGGTGCCTGCCGGGGTGCATGCCTGCCTGCACACAGCGCTGGGGGTCCCTCCCTCCAAGCTGGGATCGTGGTGATTCCAAGACTTGCCCGAGGTTGGGCACCTGGCGGCTTGCTTTTTGCCGAACCCTTTCCCATTAGCATCTCAGGAAACGGGCCAAACAGCGTCTGAGGGCTACTGTAACTGCCTGGGTTCCCCTCCCGCCCCTGCCTCAAAGCTTCGGCGTTTATCTCTAGAAAATTCAAACTCCTGAAGTTGGTAGCTTCGCAACTGTCTAGGAGGATGATGACTGTATGTGGATATGAGTGGGTGTTTGTGTGGTATATATGTGAATGTATATGTGTGTTTCAGGGTGTATTGTCTCCCCCTGAGCTGACCTGCAGAGCGTCCCTCACTGCGACTTCTCTGTCTTGCTCATTAACTGGTTTTCTAACTCCAGTGACTTCTACATGGCCAGGGCAGGAATGGTGGCCCCATTGGGAGAGCCCCCCACCTCCGTGTTTATAGAGTTGTGAGACAAGCCCCCCCCACTCCACTTCTGGGCTTCTCTGGCCCATCAGGCCTTCAGTGGATTCACTACTGAAATGTTTGTGGGGGCTTCAGGTCCACCTGCTTGTAGAAATCGCTCAGGATAGCATCCAAGTGACACATTATCCGACCTAAATAAAGTCCAATTGCTTAGGCTTCCAGGGCTGCTGGCTGCTGGTCTTCTCCTTGCACTGGGTGCTCATTCATGGAAATGGCTTTGCTGGGTGAGATGGAAACAACAGCTATTAAGAAAGAAGGACTTGGGATTGATTGAAAGATGTCCCCATGCTCTCCTTCCATCTACATCTGCCCCCTTTATTCCAGTCCCACTGGCCTAGGGGCTTGTGCTTTGCCGAGCTGCAGGGACCAGTCGGGAGAATTCAGACCCAGTTTGTCAGTGCTGGAGGTGGGGTGGGGGTTGTAACTGATAAGAGGAGTGAGGCTCCTCATCCAGGAGATGTCCTGCCTGAAGGTCTTCCTGCCCTCAGCTGTCCTGGGGCTCACATAGAAAAGGTTAAGAGGGAACAGAAATCCTTGAAAACACATGTTCCCAAACACTAGATGTTCACTGATACCACATCTCTTGTTCTTTGGGCTATTAAGGGTGGCTGAGAAAAAAGTCATTATGGGCTCAGAGCCTGTCCCCCGAGAGAAGCAAGCAGGCATCTAGCCAGCCTCCTGGTCAGATCCTGGCAGGGGAGGCTGCTTCTTGGGCTCCTTCCGAATATCAGGCAGGGTGGCGCATCTCCTTTGTCTCTTGGTCTTTTACTGAAAAATTAGAATGTTTATAGGTATTTCTTTCATACATCAACTAATAAATGTTAGGATATTTTTGGGTCAGATGCAGAGAGGATGATACAAAGATTGAATCGAAAGTGAAAAGTGATAATTTATGAATTATAATTGGGTTGTAGAGTCCCATTTTCATCTAGCTTTTCTTCAATAAAATAACCTAAGTGATCTGGACTAAATGTAATCTTAAGCAAATAGGAAAAGATCCAGAGAAGAAAGTGTCTTTGGATCATAATCATGTGTTGTTGCTCTGGTGGGTTTGCTTCCATTTGGGTCCGAGGCATTTTTACTTCACTAATATTAGCATTTGCACTTGTCTCTGGAGGTGGGCACTTTACTCTTTTTCTGTCATAGTTTATCTTCCTGAGGCTCAGAAAAAATAATCGATATTTATTTCTGAAGATTATTGAAGGAAGGATGCTAAACCAAACCTATCACTCAGTAGATCCAGGCATGCCATTGAGATGAATTTGATTCTAATTAGTGAACTAGTTAAAAGAAAGCACCTCAGACGCAGCAACGACCCCTCCCCAACACACACACACACACACACACACGAGAAGAGAGTGTAAGAAGCTGGCTGTGGGCTTCCTGAGCAATATCCAGAATTCTCAGATTTCTCACCAAGTACAGAGAGGAAGCTGCTTGTACTTTGAAAATCTGAGCAACCTTCTCCCTCCTAAATGATCAGAGGCCCAGAGTCTAGGTCTGAGCCCCACACCATCCACTTTCTCATACTAAAAACTCAAGAAAGGAAGACTTCCTTGCCCTTACTTTTAATGACTTGTCAGTCCATTCTTTCTCCGTGTAAAGGATTTCAATCTTTCTGGGACAAGTTGGTGGCAGGTGACCCTCGGGGAATGAGCAGTGTTTGTCTCAGCTTATCTTTAGCAATGAGGGCCTGAGTAGGGTGGTTTCTAATATCAGTGGCATTTGAAATGAATAAAATTGCACTTCTTTAATACACAATTCTATAAATATGGTCAAAATAGTCTTTCTTTCCATTATTTCAGATTGGTGGATTTTAAAAACCACTTTAGAGGCTTTTAGCCCCTTCAATAACTAAGCCTTATTCTAAAGTAATTTCTCATATTCAGAGACTCTAAAGACTTTCTGAAATAAGCTTTCTGTATGTATCACGAATCCTGGCCAGTATAAGGAGGCCATGTGTGACACATGTCTTGACTGTAAGACCATTTTCCCAGCTGGAAGAGAGTGAGCCCCTTGTCCCAAGCCTAGTAGAACATGGGCTGCTTACTGGGGCTTTCAAGGCAAGTGAAGGTTCTGGCTCAGCTAAGACCTTCTTCTTGGCTGTCTCAGGAAGGGTCCCTTGGCTCCTTAACCAGGAGAGGGAGCCTCCCATGTTTCTGCTGGCACATGCCTGGAATTGAAGGTGGTTGAGGGACAGCCCTGTGGATCTGGAGGCTTTGGGGAAGAGATGAGGAAGGGCTTTGTGACTGTTCCCACAGGACCAGGTGCAGGAAGGAGAATGGAACGGGAGACTGGTACATTATCAAAACAGGCTCCCTCTTTCCTTCTCCCTGTTAAATCACTGAGCATGCCCAGAGTATGAGCTCTGGTCTGAACCTTTCCCATTGCTGATGGGGCTGCTCTGCCCTGACTGCCCTTCTACTGGCCTGGAGGGGCCTTGCTTGGGCTCAGGAGCCCTTTGAGGTTGGCCTGGGATGGGGGGCATGCGGAGGCAGGCCCCTGGGTGTTCACCTCTGGGCATCTAGAGCAGACTGACTCTGGAAGGATCTGCTTGGAATAACACAGGAGGAGAACCCGGGGCATGAGTAGAGCTAGAGTTCACTGCCAACATGTCTGAGGAGGCTTGTGCATGTATTTGTGTTCATGTATGTACATATGTGTGCATATTTACCTGTGCATACTGCTTGTCGGAGCCCTCAAGTAGCTCTGTTTAAGCTGAGTGGCCTAGTCACTAGGCACCATCCTGCTGTAGCAACTCCTCCCTCTTTCCCCCCGCCCCCCCAGTCCACCAGGATTGTCAAGTGTGACTGTCAGTGCCGGCTCCAGGTCTCAGACTGGGGCTTTCTTTTTCTGTCCTAAGCACAGGCTCTTCTGCAAGTCAGAAAACCTCCAGAGGGCCGGCCCATGAGGGCTGCACAGCAGGGGCTGCTCTCTTTTTCTTCCATCTTAAGTCATTTTTTTTCAGTGAGCAGGCATTGCTTTTCTTCCCCCCCCCCCCAACTCTAGCCTTTGTAACAAATATGTAGTCAAATATAAACTGGAACCCTGGCCACCTCCTTCAGAAAAGGCTAGGCCTCTGAGTCCTTCCCTTCTTTCCTCTCTCCAGGGAGGGAGGGAGTGAGCAAGCTCTGTCAGGCCCATTGCAATCAGGGGCTCTGGAATCAGGGGCTCAGGAATTGGGGGCTCTGGAATTGGGGATTCCAGAATCAGGGGCTCTGGAATCAGAGAGTGCTCTGCAATTAGGTTTGGTCAATGCACAGCTCTTAAGTCTCATACCAAAAAGTTGGTGTCATATTTTACACTGTTCTCTTGATTCCTTAAGTAGAGGGAAAAGTCTCTGACTGGCCCCTTCCTTACAGTTTCAAGGTGGACACACTTGAATGAGAACAAAAACGGATGAATGAATGAACAAGCATTTCTTTAAGTTCTTCCTGTTTGCTAGGCCCTGGGCTAAACATTAGGGATACAGATACAAAAAGTGAGAGTCTGGGTCAGACCACACCCAGAGGCCAGTGGTACTCAGAAAAGAGTGCCGAGGTCTAGTGAGAGCAGGGAAAGGATCTGTGTTCCCAGAGCCACAGATGAGGGTGAAGGTGGAGTAGATGCCGTGCTGGCATGGCAAGTCAGGTGCATGGGATATGAAGTGTGGTGTGGTCTGGGGATGGCCAGGCAGGGTGGGCTTGGTAAACCAGTCACCTCACTGAACTCTTTGCCCCAGGGAGAGAACTTCAAAACTTAGTGGATTACTTCCTCCAGAATGAAATGGGGCTAGTGGAAGGGGATGGATGCTGAGGTGCAGGCAGGACGGATGCCTAAGGGTCAGAGGGAGGGGCAAGAAGCTTGAGGTCATTGGGTAGAAACAATGTGTGCCAGAGGGGAGGGAGATGTTGAAGGGTACAGTCATTTGCATGAAATGGTCCCATTTTCACACACTCACAGGAAACAGTTCAACAGAGAATGTCATCACCTTCAGGAGAGCTGGAAGCAGTATCTTATCTGCCCCAAATGACTGCCTCTTGCCCACAGAAAAACTTGGGTGTTGGAGCAGTAGCCCTTTCTCCTCATCCTCATGCTCATCCTCATCTTCCTCCTTTCCTTCCTCCTCTTCTTTTCTTTCCTTTTCCTCTTCCACCATGTTGTTTGAACAATGAATTTGCCTAATTAACACTTTAATTGGTGGGACAGAATTAACTTGGGCCCTTGGTTGGCAGATGGGTCATGAATTTCAAACTAGGGAGACACATATGAAGGTTTCATATGTTTTCTCTCATGTCCTTCTAATAAAGAAGCCCAGGTCCTGCTAATCTTGGCTTTTATGGAGGGCAACTTGATCAAAAGTAGGGAAGAAGAACTAATCTCTGTCTACAGAAAAGGGGGCCACCTGCCTGGAAGGAGAGTCTGAGGGGACTAGAGGATGGGGAAGTGGCAGCCCCACAGCCCCCTGTTCCATCATGGCCCTAAGACATCTGCTGTGTTGTGTTTGGCTCCCAACACCACATTTTAGGAAGGGGAGCATCCTGAAGAGCCAGCCAGGGATTGGAAGTGAGGATTGAGCACCCTTAGACTTAGGGCAGCATTTAAACTGGGTACATACAGGATGGGCTATCCCTGGAGTAGGGAGATCCGCATTACAGGTGCAAAACACCGACAACCTTTTTGAGTTAAAAAGAGTGAGGTAAGTCTAGGTCATTTTCCTTTAAAATTCAATTAGAATGTCTTAAATAATTTAAAGATATTAATATATTGTATCTTATTTTTATTGGAGCCTTTTGGTTTTGTGCAACATTCTTTTCCAAATCTGTCTGTCTGTGTATCTATCTGTCCATCTATTCATCTGTTTGTCTGTCTCTCCTTCCCTTTTATCACCCATCAAGACATGTCTTTTAACCAAGTTTAAAGATGAAAAAAACAAAACTACCCAACTCAACCTTGTCTGACAAGATATGTACTAGTTCCACACCCATGGCCCTGATCTTCAATGAAGAAAGCATGCTATGTTCTATCAGTTCTTCTCCAGGATAACCAGTCATGATCATAAATGCACAGCTTTCATTTTCACTGTTTTGTTTTCATTGATATTAGCAGTTATTACACACACACACACACACATACACACACACACATATACATGCACACACACACATACACAATTGTTTTCATGGATCTGTTTCCTTTACTTTGCATCTGTTCATATGAAGCTTTCCAGACTTCTCTAAATTCTTCATGTTTGTCACATGTATGTGTCACAATTTGTTCAGCAGCTCCCCTACCTTGTTCCCAGTTCTTTGTTACCACAAAAGGGGCTACTGGGAATATTTGGGAGTCTAGGGGACTTTTTGATTGTCATTGACCTCTTTGGGGTGCTTGACCAGCAGCAGAATCTTTCAGTCAAAGGATAAGAATGTTTTAGGCATATTCTTCACATAATAAAGTGCTGCTAATCGAGTAGGTGAGCCAGCC
The DNA here is from genome assembly GCA_028658325.1 of Potorous gilbertii. Classification (NCBI taxonomy): domain Eukaryota; kingdom Metazoa; phylum Chordata; class Mammalia; order Diprotodontia; family Potoroidae; genus Potorous; species Potorous gilbertii. Next base: position 298,295,427 of record CM053770.1, on the reverse strand, counting down.
TGGTGGACACAGCCAGGCCCCACAGGGAGAGCAGGAAAGACAGCATGCACCTCTCCAGTAGAGGCAGAGCCCAAGAGTTCAGGGAATAGTAGCATCATTCCCCATCTCCTTCTGGCCACTGTGATGGCTAGAGTCCACTCTCTGTAGTCATACCCTGAAGAAAATGGCCTCACCATCCTCCCCATCCTCACCACTTGCCAGTCACGGGCCCTGGAAACAGCAGCAGCAGCCAGCTGACCATGGCTCCCAAGTTATTATCCAGGGAGGCAGGACTAGAGGACAGGTCTCTGCAGGTGTGGTGGCCCCTTTTTCTGAAGAGCCAGAAAATTTATCCCACTGAAGTCCTTGGTGCTGTCTAGTGGTTTGACATCAGAAGATGCCTCAGAGTCAGCTTCTGCTGCTGGAGCAATAGGGCCTTTGGGTGGGTCCTCCCTGAGCACAGGCATTGACCTACTCTGTGGCTCTGGTCTCCATAGGGAGCACTTGGCACACACATCAACACTTTCCATTGGTTGAGGGTTCTCAGTTGCTTTCCAGGATGATGGGGCTTCCTTAGAAGTCTGTCCACAGTGCTTTAAGCTCATCTTTTATGACTTAAAAATAAAAACTGCTTGTCAAACAAACTCAAAAGTCTTTTAAAGATAAATTTGGTCATTGTTTAAGCCCTGCATCAGGTATTTCTTTCTATGAGCAAACCCCATCTACACATGTACAAGAATGGTGCTGGTCAATCAGAAAGCATTCAAGAAGCATTTGTATTGGCCAGACCCTGTTCTGATATGGACAGTGACCTCTCTTTGGCTGGTATAGACCATTAGCACTCACTCTGTGACTAGTGAGAGGCCAAGTGACTCACCCAAGGTCACACAGCTGGTATGTCCCAAAGGTCTTTTGGCCATGAACCAAGACTGACTGTCTCCAGGGTGCCATGCTTCCCAGCACATAGGCTTTAATCTAGACTTTGCTTTTGATTTGGAGGCTGATGCAAATGTGAAAGTGATAGTCACTTCCCACAGACATTTACAAATTAATCCCTTAACTGAACGAAGCAGACTGCATGCCATAGCCAACTGCACAAGCTCAGGAGTCAGACCCGGCCTTCTAGGCTAGCCCTGCTCTGTCTGACCAGACAAAGTCACAGCACTGGCCCCTGCCCTCTGTCCTCATCTGTAGATTCAGGGATCCGACTGAATGATTTCTTTTGACCCCTGTAGGTCCAGGAGTCTGCACTGTCTAGCTCAGACTTAGAGGCTGTGGATTTGCCCCAGAGGCTGGCTGGGCCACCTATCAATAAACTGACTAAGCTGAAACCTTGGCAGCTTTTCCTTCAGGACCTGGCTTCTCTGCCCCTATAATTATCCAAGTGACCCTCTGCTGCTCTCTTATCAATCTACGCTAATTAATTTTCCATTTGCATTGACTACGAAGCAGCTGGTATTAGATAGAGAATGGCAGGTAGTTGGGTTAGTCATGGCCTTGGTGAGGCTTCAGGCACAGTTGTCCTGAAGGAGTGCTGACCTTGGGCAGCAAGTCCCAGGTTCATATCCTGGTGCTAAAGCTTTCAAGCCCTGAGACGCTGGTTATAGTACATGAACTTTCTCAGCCTCAGGTGTCAGACTCCCTGACCACATCCCATGTTAGAGGTGGGCCTTGAGGAATTCCCATGCAGTTGAAAAACTCACTTAGGGTAGATTAGGATTTATCCTAATTGTATAGACCAGCCTGGGCTTGAGTCTCCACTGGTCCTCTCTGAGCCTGAGTTTCCTCATCTGTAGAATGTCAAAAATCATGTCTCTAGCACCTGCCTTCCAGGCCATTGGAGGATCAGGGGGGTTTGAAAGGCCCGGGTAAGCTTTCTGGTGCAGAGCGATGCTTCCATCTGTGTGCCTGAGTCATTAAATCTGTTTTAATTGCAGCCACTGATATGTCCTTGATAACTACTGACTTTAGTCACACTTTGAAGGAAACTAGCTCTTGAGCATTTAACTCAGCAAATGCTTCCGGTGTGTAGAGATCTGGTCAAATACTGGCAAAGCCTTAAACTAAGGGGGAACAGGGCTTTGTGGGGAGGGGTATCCGACCCCAGGCAGGCTTCTCCACTGTAAGTACAGAAGTTAGCCTGGAGGGGGCATTGGAACGAAGCTGGGGACCCCTGACCCAGGCCTGCCCTGAATTGGTGAGCCCTCTCCCAACCCATGAGAAGATGCTGGGATTGAATCCCAGCCCTGATACTGAGCAACCCATGAATGTGGACATGGCTCCTCTTCTTTCCAGATCAGTTTACTCATTTGTCTAATGCGGGGCTAGGATCTAATGACTTCCTTAAACCTTGTGGTCCTTTGAGTTAATCCCTTGGGGCCTGATTTTCTCATCTTTAAAATGGGAGGGCTGGACTTGGTTTCTGGCATCACTTCCAGCTTCTCTCCTTTCAACTATGCCATGAGAAGCAGAGTTTAGGGAAGATTTAGTCTCTAACTTGATAATGTTTAGAATGAAAAGTTCTATGATGAGGCCAATGTACACATGACACTTGGGTCCAAAATCATCTTCATGAGTATCCAGGGGGCAGGAAGGGCATACAGTCATTGACATTCAAGATGTGTTGAAAGTAGCTTTTTGGATGGTGCCAAAAACCTGGCACCTGAGGGAGGGCTCGTCCACGGAATGCCAATCTAGTCACGTCACAAGACACCAAGAAGGGGGTGGTTTTGGAGAAACTTGGGAAGATTTGTATGAACTGATCCAGAGTGAAGAGGGCCAGGTCAGGAAGGATTTTCTTTTGAATTCTGAAAGTAATCGGGAGGGGTCATGATATAGTATGACCTGTACTTCAGGAAGAGGATGTTGGCAGCTGAGTGGAGGCATGCGGTGGGCAGCAGGAATGGCGAATTCAGTTCAGAAAGTGTTCAGAGGAAGGTGCTCAGTATTACAGGGAAGCCCATGGTCAGGGATGCCTGGCTCCCCAGGCCTTTCTCCGGGTGTGCATCTCTCATGGTGCCTCCAATCTTCCTCAGCTACACTTTGTCCCAGGCACATCCACCCATCTTCTTATGACATCTTGGTGAGTGCTCAGCCTCACCACACTCCCAGGAGAGATGGTGCTAAGGAGCACAGCTTTTGTTTCAGGGAAAAGGGACTGATCATTTAAAGATAATCCCCATGTCCTTCCTCAATGTCTGTATCAGAGAGATGGTGGATACAGAGTCACCTTCAGACCTAGGTTTGAGTCCTGCCTTTGGCACATTCTGGGCAAATAAAATCACTTCTCAATATCCTAAGCAGCTCTTTCAGACTGTAAGAAAGTGGAATAGTTGAAGATGCCAGCCACTTTGGCAGATGGTCTTTCCTTACCTGGGAGTTCTTTCTGCCAGTGAAGTCATGGGTCCACATGTCCCCCTGTGCCCCTTGGGGGTTTACCTGGTTGGATAGAGGGAGCATGGATCTCCTGGAGGAAGGACTTGATATCAAGAGCTCATGAGGACCTCTGTATCCCATCGATGTCCCCACTCCACCTGGATCTGTTGGAGGACACCCCCTAAAGATGGCAAACCCTTTGGCTAGGGTCAGGTTCTTTATTTAATCCTATTGATCCTGATCATGGCTAACCCTTGCCTAGCTCCCTCCCCCTACATTTGGAGAGCATTTCCATTAGACAGAATCTGCCATTCTGTGAAGTGGGTGCTCCAGGCATCTCATTTCCCCCGAGGAGCAGCCAGAGGCTCTGAGAGACCCAGCACCTCCCTCTATTCTGCACTGCCTCTAATATTAATGATAGTGTCATTCATTCATCTTTTCACATTATTCAAGGCTCCTTGTCCAATTCTGACTGATGCATGAGGTCCATGTTGAAGGGAGGCCTCTAAAAACAATAGCTTTTGATTTTTTTATGGTCAAAATGCAGGAAACTCAGTGGATTCTTTGCCACCTGTGAGATTATGTCCACTGCGAGAGCCCACCTGGGCCCATCTCCAGCCTTAAGCAAACTGCCCTCCCCTCCCCACCCCACCATGCTCAGTGATGTGTTTGATTGAAATAGTCATTGTACATGTTCTAATCCTTCATTTATTGGAGAGACTTCATCTTTCAAAATGGGGTAGTCTAATTCGGAGTTAATGGAATTTGATTTGTGCCTAATTTAGATATAGACATAATCCTAGCTGCCCAAAGACACATGAATTTGAAAATGCCCATCTTCTGCAGGTCTTTTAGCATCACAGATTCCAACTGATGCCTCGGTGGTTAAAATAAACTGGGACTTGGTACCAGGAGCTGAATTGTGAGTGATACAGACAGTGTGCAGGCTGGCTTCTGGCCCAGTATTCCCTCTGCAGGTCCTTGGAATCCTTCCTGATTCCTGCCAGGGCTTCTTAGACCCAGCCAGTGGCAAGACCCCCAGACACATAGCTCTGCCACTGTAGGACTGTTGGGTCAATGTGGTACCTTTCCATGGTGTGGCATTCTGCTTTCATTATAGATGCGTATGTGTGCATATGTGTGTGTGTATGTATATGTGTGTGAGTGTATATATGTGTATATGTGAGTATGTGTGCATATATGTGTATATATAAATATAATTTTGTGTTAAAATAGGGTGAATTTACAGAAATGTTCTTTCACTTGAGCTGCCATCTGGGGGAAGAGCTTGGTGATAATGGGAAATTCTGAAGAGAGAGTGGATGCTCTCCAGATATTGTTGAGTAATTCTTTGACAGTGCCATGAGGTTATTTTTGGAATTGCACTCACTTGGCTGTTGTAGGAAAGAGGCCTAGGCCTTCAGAGGCCATTCAGCCCACCCACCATGGTAGAGGTGATGAGGCCTAGAGGGGTCACATGATCTACTCAATGTAATGCATCAGGCATCTAGGCAGGAATAGAATTGGGACTGAGGTGGGGCTCTTTTGCCTCCAAGTTGTGTGTGTGTGTGTGTGTGTGTGTGTGTGTGTGTGTGTGTGTTAGGGGGCGTTCATTAGTGTAGTAGGAGAAGTAGACTCAAAACCAATCCCAGGCTATGACTGTCCCAGTCTAGGAGGTCCCTCTAATGAAGGCAATCACATCTCATTATGCCTGTCCATCCTATGTGATCTCATCCCATGTTCTTCCCAAGCTTCCCCTCAAGGGCCCCTCCCAATGTGACTGCTGGTCCTCCTCATCATTCTGAGGATACCCAGGGGGCACAGTGGCACCTCTCACCATTCTGAGGGCACCCACTGGGCATGGTGGCACCTCCCGCCATCCTGAGGGCACCCACGGTGCACAGTGTCTCTCTGCTGTCTCCTGTGGCCAGCCCATCTTCTTTCATAACCAACTTGATGATGTCCTTTATTCTTTTAGTGTTTTGTGGGAGTTCCTCATTATTTGGGGATTTGTTTGCTTCCTTCCCTCCCTTGCTCATCTTTAGTAGTTTGTAGTCTGTGATCCTCCAGGCGTCACTGCCCTTTGACAGTGGTGGTAAGATCATTGTTATAATGTCAGTATTGGAAAGATGGGCTTTTATTGTCACAGGAAGATTAAGGTCATTGAAAGCCATCCAGTCTGCTCTCCTGTGGGCCTAGCCCCTGGGCTGCCTGCACAGTCTCCTGACAACCCCAGCCAGGATGGTCTAGAGAGAAAGTTCTCCTCATGTCAGTGAGAGTAAGACTCAGAGAGGAGCCGGGTACGTTCTGGGGAGTCCTCGGGATGGGAACAGTGACATAGGAGCTACTGCTCTATTCATCTGATTTCTGTTGGTGGCACAAGAGCAGCAGGCAGATGAAGGATGGTCTGGGCTCTGGGGTCAGTCATCAATGGGACTTTCAACACTCATGGCCCGTAGGGGTTCAGTGATTGGAACCCATGCCCCCACTGTGTGTCTAGTTACTGATTTATACAGGAAAGGAAGAGATTGCTTCACTCGTAATAGTGTACATTAGAAAACACACAACAATAAAGATTTTGAAAGGATTGAAATAAAGATGAAGAAACACTGGATTCTAAAACCAATAAGGAGTTGTTGTTGTTGCAGGGAATGTGGTGTGTGTGTGTGTGTGTGAGGGTCAGATGAAATTCAGTTCTTGAAAGAACCATAGATAGATCATGAAAGAATCCAGGGTCATAAGAATCATGGAGCTAGAAGTCATCCCATTTTGCAGATGAAGAAACTGAGTCCAAAGTAAATTGACTTTGCCCAGGGTCACACAGGAGTAGGTGACTGAGTCCTGGGCCAGGCTTGGGTCTCATCTCTCTAAGTTCAGGGCTCTTGGGCTAGTGAAGTTCTAGAGAAAGACGCAATGATCAAAAAGAGCCAACATGCACCCTCTGTACTACCAGGTTACCCTTATTTCCCTTTTGAAAGGTCTAGGGGTGCTGTTGGCATAGTTGAGAGGGACTTGAGTAAAGATCTTCAGAGAAAGAAACATCTGATACTCTTTTTTGTTGAGAAGATGGAAAGAAGCAGCCAAGCCCACAGTCCAATGCGTTGGATTCAGAATTGGTTGAGTGGTCAGACTCAAAGTGTCTAGACCCATCCTCCTGCTCCGTTCTAGCATTGACATGGCTAAGGCAGAGAGGGCAATCTTAGCTGATTTGCAGACCCCACAGAAATCAGGGAGACAGCTAACAAACACATTGCCCACTGAGTCAGGCTCTGAAAAGATCTCTGCTGGCCTGAGCATGGGCTGAAATAATGAAGACGAACATCAATAGGGATGAAAACTTGGCCATTCGGGTGAGGTAAGTCATTTCTTATGCATAGGATGGGAGAGGCAAGGTTAGAAAAGAGAGGATTAACATCTGGATGCCTCTGTACACTGCAGGATCAGGATGAGTCAGCATTGGGATAGAGGAGTCATGCCAGTTGCTGAGATCTTGGGCATTAGGAAGGTCCCAGACACCAGGGCTCATTGACCTTTACCATCTCAAGGACTGGACTTAATTCTGGGAACAGGAGTCTGAGAAGAGCATGGAGGAGCTAGAGAATTTCCAGAGGAGGTCAGCCAGGGTGGATCAGCCATGGTGGGGATGTACCTCAGGTTCATGTCTTATAGGGGGAATTGCAGGTTGAGAATGGTAGCATTTATAGAGTGCTTGCTATGTGCCAGGCATTGGACTAAGTACTTTACAAGTATCCCATGTGATCTTCACAACAACCCTACAAGGTAGGTACTATTTTTAGCCCCATTTTGTAGGTGAGGAAACTGAGGCAGACAGAGATTAAAGTGACTTGCTCAAAGTCACACAGCTATTAAAGCATCTGAGGCCAGATTTGAACTCAGGTCTTCCTTACTTAAGGCCATGATCTCTGTCCATGTCGCTGCCTGAAAACTGATGATGAGTACTCGAAGGTCTCTCAAGTGTGGTAGAAGTTAGGCTGGATCTATTTTCCCCCTTAGTTCCTGGGAGTGGGGAGGAGAACTAGAAAAGAGGTAGATTTAGATAAAGCTTCTCATGATCAGAGCTGGGCAGCCTTCAGAGAGCATGGCTTCCTGGTTATGGAAGGTCTGATTGCCTGTCAGTGAGGATGCCTCATCAGTTATGGGCTCAGTTAACCAGACAGCCCCAAGACTCTGTGATCTAGTGAGCTGAGGTGTGAAGGAAGTTTAAGATTCATGGTAGTGGGCATGAAGAGGGAGTGGGTGTATTTCAGATGGGGAGGGGCTGTGTGTACAAGGACTTGGAGGTTGGAGCTGGAGCTTAGGGCACCAGAGTTTGGCAATTTGGGCTGGAATGTTGGCCGTATGACAGAAGTTTGGAGACTCGGACCAGGGCCAGATTCAATCTGAAGAACCTGTGTTTAACCCTAGTGCTAACAGAGAATGGTTTGGGCAGCTTTGTGGGGGAAACGTGGGGAAGGAGAGGCAAGGAAACCAATCTGAGGGCTGCTGTCCAGGGTTCTGAGAGCAGGGAGATGGCACAACACAAATGGATCTAACCCTGTTCCCATGCAGGTTCATCTCTAAGACTCACTGGCCCAGGGACTTGTTACAAGCTGGCTAATGTGTCAGGGAGTCAAGGGACACCAAGACCCAACTGCAGCATACTTGCCAATCTGCATGGGCAGACTAAGCTTCTAGTACAGGGGTGGGCAAGAGGGCAGAGGGAGGAGCCAGAGGAAATTCACTTTTACAATCAGACTCTGGCTCGTTTTGGGGGAGCACATCACTCCAGTCTGCCTATGAAAGCCCCCCCTAATGACAAGAAAGGGGCTTAATGACCCACAAATGGCCAAAGTTGAAAGATCTAGGTCATGGTCCTACTGGGGCGTTTTCCCCTGACCAAGGGCCAACACACGGTCAGGGTCTCCATTCTGCTGCTCCTGGCCTGGCTCTTTCATGAACAACACCGTGACCTTTTAGGATGTGGCCATGCATCTTGCCCAGACGTTTTCCCTCTTGATTGACCCTGAGATCATACTTTGTCTTTCTTTTATCCTTGTTAGTTTAATTCCCTTTGATTTGCTGGTTGTCAAATGTGGTTAATTGAGGAGAAAAGAAGGGACTTGAATAAAAGCTGCATGTTTTGGTGTTTAATGGGGAAGGCTTCACCTTTCCCCAGGCACAGATGAAAGCCTATTTGCCCTGATGGGATTGCAACCAATTTTTAGAGCTTACCTCATCCAGGGAAGCTATAAATAGGCATCTAACGTGCTAGGCTTTCATTCTACAGGAGACAGGTTTTTATTTGGAGCTGAGTCATTTGGTTATGGAAAATGGTCTGCTGGGAGAGTTGAGAGTTGATGCTGTGCCTGGTCCTCTGCCCTCTGGGTATTCTCCATGCTTAGTGTCTACAAACTGAGCCCTGGAGGTGATTCATTCACCTGGTTCCTGGGGTGGTCACACTGTCCACCATTCACCCTGGTGTGCGCCTTGACCATTAGCCAGTATAGAATAAGCAAGCACATGTTAATCAGAAACTCAGTCTAATTCTCCTTGGGCCAGTGACCAGTGCTTTTCATCTAGATCCTTTGTTAGATTTGTTAGCTGGATTAATACGCATCCATTTGATTGGAGTAGTGGATGCCATTGCCTAGCGCCATACTTAATACCATTTTCCACCTCTCCTAAGATTATTGGGGGCTGTAAACTTGACTCTCCTCATGAAAAGGGGCACGTGAGATTTTTATTTATTTACAAATAAAAAGAGATTCCTCTTTAGTAGGAATCAACTTCAAACACGGGACAAATAATGGGAGAGTGTCTTTGCTGTTCATAAAGAATCCTTTCCATGAGAAGGTGACCTCTAGACTTGGTAAAGAGAAAGTCCAGCGAGTGTCTACAGGTAACTTTTGTTCAGCACTGGGCCTTCTGAGAAGGGGCTGGCCATTCACTAGCAACCTGTTTTAGTAGTTGTAATGGACTAGTTTTTCTGCTGGAAGACCTTTCTCTGTGATAAACCAGCACTTTATCCAGGGCAAGTGGTTTTACAGAAACTGATAAAATATGATCAGAAAGGCATCATGGATAGCAATTTGTGGGGAAAGGACAGGATGAGAATTTTCTGCATTCCAGGAATCATTTGTTGCCTGTGTAGAGCACTTTGACTTCTCCTCCTTACAACACTTTCTCAGACACATGTTCCTCTGACTGTCCACCAGCCTTGACCTGCCTCGGTCACAGGTGGGAGAAGTGAGGCACCACAGGTGGTGGTGATTCCTCCTTCACAGTGGAAGAGGACCAATGACTTCATTTGTCTAAACTCATGCATGAATTGGATTGAAGTCTTCGATCTCACTCTTTTTTCTACAATCATCCAAGTCCAGCAATGAGACAAAAGTCAGGACTGGTGATGACTGGGAAGGAGCAGACCTTTGGAGGAGGTGCTCTGCCTCAGAGAGATGGTCCCTCCAATCCCCATGAGCCCTGGCCTCTCTGCTCCTGGCTGCTCACAGGGAGTGCTGTCCCACCCTCATCTCACCTCAGACTCTTCCTAACTCAGGTGTGTCTGGGGAGGCTGTTCCTGGCTGCACAGTGAGGCTTAGTACCTTTCAGTCTGTGTTGTGCAGACTGCACATGTCCCTTTCCTAACTCCCAGGTCGGTCTGCACATCTGCCTGACAGTCCAAAGGTTGTGTTAGTCTCAAATTTCCCTGAAGGTTGAGAGGGAGTCCTCGTTCCCCTGCAGCCAGAGGACCGCTCTGCCCTAGGTTGTAGAGGCCACATCTTGCCCATTTATGGCCAATGAAACAATGCCTTAGGTGTGCCTGAGAAAAGAGTTTCTAATAGTACACTCCCATGTTCATCCATGGAGAGGCCCAGGAGGCCCAGGGCCCACAAAGGGGTGGTCACAGACATTTTATAAGGGCTACAGAAAGTGATGCAGAGAAGCTAACACTCACCATCCTTGAATATTGGAATAAAAGGGTTGGATCATTGCAACAGCTCCCTGAACAATGACCTACATAGAAGCATCTCCCTTTCCTTTCCCTTCCCCCTTCACCTCCCCTCTCCTCTCCTCTTCTCCTTCCCCTCCCCAAGCCTCTTCCTGTATCATCCCCTTCCCTTTCCCCTTCTCCTCCCTTCCCCTCATCCTTCCCTTCCCCCTTCCCTCCTCCTGTTCCCTTCTCTTTCCCTCTGTGTTTCAGAGAATGTACATATGTCTTTCTATATGCCAGACCTCCTTTCACAACCACTTTGAATAATTGTCTACCCTATATTTAGGAATCAAAGACTGGATGTGAGAATCTGAGCTATGACTTAGAAACCTCACTCAGGTGAAGATGAGATCATTTCAATCTGTTGATGTGGACTTCTTACCTTAATAATGTCCGTGGAAAGAGTCTTTTAAAAAATGAAGAGGGTTTTTTCTTTTTTTCCTACTGAACAGAAGCTTTGGGTTTTAGGGTTCTCTTTTCTAAGTTGTCCATGTATTGCTAGCAATATGAGAATGGTCTATAGCTCTGCAAATGCCCCATCAGTGTCTTCCCTCCCTTAATAAGCTCAACACAGGATGAGGGGAGCAGATGTCATCTTGCGTGACCCCATCCGACTGGGGCCAGGAGGGATGGGGGCTGCCTCTCAGCCCTCAGGTAGTTAGTACGGACCCTCCTTGGCATCTTGTCAGTGGTCATACCAACTTCTGCCTGTCAGGGCAGCTCATTGGGAGAGCAGCTTAGGAGCTGTTTGGTGGGATTCTTATTAATCTGGGGATGGAACTGTCTTGACTCAGCCATTCCCTTCTCCTTTGGCCTTCAATCTTTCCCAACATCAGGGTCTTTACCAGGGAATCTCATTGTCTCACTATGTGGCCGAAGTAGTTCGACTTCAGTATTTGACCTTCCAGTGAATAGGCTGAAGTAATGTCAAAAAGTAAAGTATTGACTGATCTGACCTCCTGGCTGTCTAAGGGCTTCTCCAAAGTCTTTTCCAGCCCCACAATTGCAAAGCATCGATTCTGTGGCACTCAGCTTTCCTTATAGTCTACTTCTCACAGCCATACGTTGACTAATATGACTAATACAGAACCGTGTTTTGCATAATTGCACATGTATAACCTCTATCAAATTGCTTACTGTTTCAGAGAGGGCAAAGGAAAGGGAAGGCGAGAGAGAATTTGGAACTCAGATTTTTAAAAAATGAGTGTTAAACATTGTTTTTACATGCAAATAGAAAAAATAAGATATTTTCTTTAAGTAATAAAAATAAAACCTTTTAAATAAAAAAAGAATATGGCTTAAATACTATTTTTTAGATGCTTTGGACAGCAGCCCAAAAATCTTGAAAATTAATGAAGAAACCCTGGGGACAGAATTTTTCTGAGTCAGATGTACACAGTTTTAAGTGAGAGAAGCTGGGATCCACTGATCAGGAAAACAATATTTATACAGAAACTCAAGTCATGTCATCAACAAGTATTGATTAAATACTACGTGCTCAGCACTATGCTAAAAGTTGGATGTACAAAGAAGGCAAAAACCAATCCCTGCCCCTAAGGAGCTTGAAATCTAATGGGGAATTGGGCATGCAAACAGGGGTGTACAAACAAGAGCCTTCCAGGAGAAGTTAGAAGTCATTGACAACAGGATGGCCCTGGCAGGAAGGGGATTGATCAGCGCCTTCCTGGAAGGAGGGGGGCCATTAGTGGGGACCTGGTGGAAAGGAGAGGGGGAATTTCAGGCGGGGGGTGGGGGGGGGCAGCCAGTGAAAATGCCTGGAATGAGGAAGTGGAGGGTCTTGGGGGAGATATAAGCCAAGATACCATTGTCCCTGAAATGCAGAGTATGGGGAGAGTGGTTTGGCAGTGAAAGTCTAAGAAGGCCAGAAAGGAAGGAGGAGATCAGATTATTCAGGGCAATGAAAGCCAAACCAAGGGTTTCATATTGGATCATGGAGGTAATGATGAGAGAGTGTGAGGGGTCAAGGTAACACCCAGGGTGCAAGTCTTGATGGCTTGGGAGGATTATTGTGCCCTTGAGAGTAACAGGGGAATTAGGAAGGCGAGGGGCATTAATGAACTCCATCTTTGACATGTGGGGTTTAAGACGTCCATAGAACATCCGGTTTAGGATGCCCAGTAGGTAGCTGGAGGTGAGAGCCTAGTGATCAACAGAGAGGGGAAGGCTGGAAACATCCATCTGGGGAGCATCAGTATGGAGGTGAGAAGTGAATCCATGGGGGCTGGTGAGGTCCCCAAGTGATGTAGTCTCAGAAGGAGAAAAGCCAAAGGCCCGGGATACAGTCTCAGAGGATGGCCAGGACTAACAGGCATAACCTAGACAAAGAATCAGCCAAAAGAGTGAGGTCAGAGAGTGAGCAGGACAGAGCTGGGTCACAGAATATAGAGAGAAGACAGGGTGATTAACAGCAGCAGCGGCTGCACTGAGGTAGAGTGGAATGAGGGCTAAGGACAGCCCATTTGAGGTGGCGACTGAGAGATCGTGGGTCACTTTGGAGGGAGTAGCCTTAGTTGTGCAGGAATGGGAAGAGGTGGATGAAGCCTGCTTGGGGCATGAGCAGCTCAAGCTTCCTTCATCGCCTTAGTAGCATTTTATCATTCTGGCTAAGTGACATGTCTGTAAAATAATAAGATCTTTAAAAAATCAGATTAAAAACCCAGAATATGCAACAGACCCAAGTTTCTGGCCCTAAAGTGCTGTCTTAAGCGATCTGTTTATTCCAGGGCCAGTGAAGACTTCAAAAGCCTTTGGAATGCCCAGCATTGTTTGCTGTCATTCCTTTGAATGCTCCCAGATGTAACAAATGTTTCACTGAGCGAGAGGACTTGGCTCTTGGAAACAGAAAAGTCGTTCAGAGCCAGGCCTGGGAAATAACACTGGTGACCGTCTTGGAATCTGCATCTTGGCCAGAACGAGGGAAGGGCAGCTATAAAGCTGTAGCCTTGGGCTGGCATTCTTCATCTGTGCTCCTGGGGCTGGATTTCAAGAGGTCCATGAACTTGAATGGGGAAAAGTAGCATCTTGTTTTTCACTCACCTCTAACTGAAATCCAGCATTTCCTTCACTTATTAAGATAGGCAAGAAAATATGATTTTGGAAAGGGTTCCACAGGTTTCACCAGCCTGCTCAAAGGATGTGTGTGTATGTGTGCATATATGTATAATGCATGTGTGTGTATGTGTACATGTGCGTGCATGTGCGTGTGAGTCCTAAGGACTACCTGAAGGCTATTTCCCAAAATGTTGTAAGTGTATGTCTGTACTCTGAAGACAGTAATGCTGATTTGGACATGTTTCTTTACAGATTGTTATGTTCTTCACAGTACTCGGTTTATTTCAAAGGGCAATTCCATACTTTACACATTTGCTCCTAGGACTATGGCCTGGCTCTGCATCCCTTTGCATCTTAAGGCTTTTTGAAATGAAGAATTCACAAGGTAAAATCCCTGTTGGAATGAAATACTTGGTTTTGTGACCACTCAAAGATCAGTCCATGCTGGTGCCTTGTAGTGACAGTCAGATGATAAGCGAGCCCCTCTCTTTTGGAAGTAGGGCTTTGGCAATCCATCAGCTCTACTGATGCTTCATCTACTTCGTTTCCCTCTTCCAGGAAATGCAGCATCATCCATAGGCAATTTCTTTACCTTCACTCAAAGTGATCATGTAATAAATTATACAACGATATCTTTCCTTTTTCTCTCTTTTTTGGCTGCTGTTTCTCCATCAGGCACCACAATGAAACCCTTGGCTAAAGATCTACTTTCCAAATCTTTCCCAGTGGTCAGCATGCTGAAATGGACTGGGATGGGGAAGGGAGGGACCTACAGCCCTGAGGCCACATGTGACCTTCTAGGTCTTTGGGTGTGGACTTTTGACTGAGCCTAACTTTTACAGAACAAATCCTTTGATTAAGGGGATTTGTTGTGTGAAGTTTGGATTCAGTCAAAGGGCTGCACTTGAGGACCTGGAGGGCCTCAAGGTGGCAGGTTCCCTACCCGTAGACTAGGCTAATTATGCTATATTTTAACATTTATTCATTCAGATTTGAGAGTCATAATATATGATTTCTGTCCTGCTTTTCCTTTTCTTTATTCTAGGGACTGAGATGTATGTATTGTTTGCTTTTTCTGATTCCTGAGTCCTCTTTGGCCCAGTCCTTCTGCCCATCTGGCCTTTGGAATTTGTCTTCTTCCAAACCTTGTAGCCCCTCAGTGATGGTTCCTGTTTCCTCACGTTGGCTTTGTCTGAGCATCTCTTCCTCATGCCTCATTCATATAGTCTTGATCCAGTGATGGTACAGCTACATGAGGCAGGTGGGCCCTGGAGCCAGGCAGTCCATGGCAACTGAAGCCTGCTTGCTGCTTGTGAGGAGTTTTGTGGGGACTTTGGTGGTACATTTTTAGGATTTGTTTTGTTGTAGTGACTATTTAATATCTTCTTCTGTCTTTGAGTGAAATCAGGAGTCAGATGGGGAACACAAAGGGCCAAAGCTCCAGACGGAGCAGTCGCTTTAAAGATTGGTGTTGGAGGAGAAGCAGGAAGTCAGAGAAGGCAGAAGATGCCTTTAAAAGTGGACTGGTCTCACCTTCTCTCCTCTAGCTGGCATGGTTTGGCCTCAGTGACAACTCAGATACTATGACTCCAGGATTGTGGCTGGCTTTAGGCCTGCAGAAAACAGCACACAATGGAGATGCCACTTATGGACAAGGGGATTCAGAGAATAGGCAGCAAGCCTGCTGTTAGTAGAGAGGTTTGTACACATGGTGGTGCCATGGGGCAGTGGGTGGGTGATGGGTTAAACAACTTTATAGCAGGTTGTGCATTTCTAGGGCAGCAATGGCTGCTGTATGTTATTGGTGATGTCACCCTAACAGAGCATGGTACCAGGTTAACCTCTGCTTTGCTGTTAGGTAGGCACGGCAGTGAATGGTTTGTGAAGAGCTGTGTACCCTTGGAAGATGGGACGGGCAGGAAGAGGACTTCCGGGACTGGAAAATGAAAACTATTCCAGATCATGATGTTTTGTTTCTCATTCATCCTCTGACTCTTTGGTGTTGGTGGTTTAGAAGGAAAATCAGGAACAGAGGTAAAGCCATCCTAAGAGTGGCCATTGGCAAAAGGGAATCTGGTTGGAAGAAAAACAGTCCTTTGGGCCCCTGCAGCTGAAGGCAAGGGACCTGTGTGAGGAGTCTTTTCGGAATCTGATCTGATGCCTTCCAAATGCGTTGTGCAGAGCAGTTTTCCTATTAAAAAGGAAAATGAAGAATGGAAACATTCTGGAAGATGCTTTTTATTATCCTAAGTTTCCTTCTAAGGCAACAAGAGAGCCAGTTGTGTGCCACAGGCCAGAGGTCATTCAAATCTGTGTCAGATGTCTCAGAGAAGCTGGTAGAGAAGGAGGGTTTGATCTTGAATCACTATGTTCCAGGGAATTGACAGCTTGTTTATATCTTCAAATTCTGTGGGAAACATGGTAGTCACAGGGAAGATGGATGGACCTCTTGATATAACAAATAGGGGAACATCTTTTGTTTGAGGGCATGATCCATCAAAATCTGCCAATGTCCAGGTAGATGCGTGGCCCTATAAATGAGTGGGAGGAGAAGTATTTCCTTCCATTGAAAAAAGACATTCTGGTCCGACCAAGAGCTAGCTTTGCTTGAAATGGAAAAACACTAAAAACATTTTCAGTATCAACAGGAGTAAAGCAGCCTCCCTTACCAGATGACATGGCCATTTTGTAGAAGTGTTTCTGCTGTTCTGTGTGGGTGTTCACTTCTCTGCACAAAGTAGGGGCTGTGTCCTAGTGTCTTTAACAGTTAGCATAGCACCTGACAGCCTCTGCCCTTACCCCTCCGTGCTTAGTAAATCTTAGCTTGATATGGTCAGGCAGATTTTTGCAGAATTGAAATGAGGAAGAGAGTTGGTTGTGACTCCTCAGCCCCCGCTTCGTGGCCCCAGTGTTAGCCTCAGACCTCATTCCCTCACAGTCCTGATTCCTGAAGTCCTCTTCTGACATCTCTGGGCACAATTTTCCTCCACCACTTCACCAGGTGTACTTTGCCTGGCTGGTCTTTCTGAAGTGCCACCGCCCTGCTCAAGCCTCTTCTCTGGCTCCCACCCTACCAGACCAATGTAAGGGCAGAGCCTGCCCCTTAGGGCAGTGTGCCTAGATTGAGTCACCTCAGCTTGCTGGCTCCTCCTCTTGGCATGGAGGCCAGTTGTCTGTTGGCTAAGGTGGGTTCTGCATCCTCTTGAGCTCCACCCATTGGCAACTGGCTAATAGGTAAATTTTTAGAGGAAATAATGATGATCCAGGTTGATCTTCTTCCGTTACCCTGACTAGGCACTGGAAAGATGGGGCAGGTGTGACAGCTTCTCCCGGCAGCCCTCACTTTCACAAACTTTTCTTTTATGTTCTGAATCCCAGTAGCCATCAACAAACACAAATCATTCAATAGACAAAGCAGAACAAAGACTTGTAAGACCATGAGCTTATGTTCCTTTGGGATGCCCAGTTTAGAAAGTCTTCTTTGGGACTTTATCTTCTTTTGTGGCAGGAATGACAGACTCTTGACTGCTCCTTCTTGTCAGTCTTAAGGATCAGCCGTCTTCACCCAGATCTCTGAGAATTAGAGGGAACCAAAGCTGTGGCTGCTGGGGAGTAAGTTCTTTGGAAAGGCCCTCCCTGCCAGCAGTCATCCACTGGTTTTCCTTTGGAAGAGAGGGAATGGGATGGCAGATGGAGGTGTACAGCAGACCAGCCTTTTAGGGTTCAAGCAGCTTCAGATGGGAAGGCAGCAGAGGAGATGGGGGGGAATTTTCATTTACTTTCTTTTTCCATGTTTAATCTGTTGATCGCTCTTTCTACTGAAGGTTTCTGTTTGCTTTGTCTTTGTCTTCTCATCAGGTTTGAGTGTTTGGGCCAGTAAATGGGGTAGCCTCTTAGCGGGGAACTGTTTGGAAAAACGATTGGCTCAAGAGCCAGGGTATGTGGATATGAGTCAACTGTCACTTCAACCCGCTGGGCCTTTGGGCAGGTGGCTCCCCATTCCCAGAGGTCCCTAAATACTGACTTCAGGGGTGAGGGGAGAAGGACTGTCAGTTCCACTATTAGAATGTAAGTTCTTTAAGGCAGGGTGCTTGGCACCTTCTAAGCACTTCATGACTACTTGCTCTGTCCTCTCTGGGCATCTTTTCTGAGGTGCTGAGGCATAACTGGTACCAAGGCTGACTTCACCCCTGCCTCCCAGGCACTGAGAAGGGGAAAGCTGCCCCCAGAGCAGTAGTCACCAGACAGATCTGGGAGCCTGGAGCTCATGGAGGGAAGGAGCTGGTGCTGGGCTGTTTTCTTTAATGAAGACAGAAGATACCTGGTGATTCATCTTTAATACAGAAATAATTACCACCAGGCAGCAGCTGTCCCTCACCATTAATTCAGATGAATTTAGTCTCTTCCTGTGCTGGGAAAAGTTAGGAAGTCTCTGTGAACCCTCGATTTTCATTGCTTTCCTCTGTGACATTTCATAGACTGATTTCCTGCAGTCCTATGCCCAAGCATTTGTTTCTACTGGTGCTTAGGATCACCTTGGACCCTCCATGCATCCAGGAGGTTGGAACCCCCTCAGCAAACTTCGAGCAGCCTGGCTGACTCTGCATTCTAGAGTCAGCCTCAGGGGGTGAGAAATAGGTTATTCCTTCTAAGAGTTATCCCCCAGGAAAGGGCTGAGGTGGAGAGACGGGAGAGAGGCTGGCAGTCATGACCTAATTGAGCATCCTCTCCAGGGCAGGTGAGGTGGGGGAGGAGGGCTGATGGGATTCAGAGAGCCTTTGTGAGAAGAACTGTGGGCATGGGTCTGGGTCAAGGCCAGGCTCCCCTGCAGTTGCCCGAATGGGATGTTCTGGGAGCAGCCCTGCTGTACCACCAGGAATGCTGACTCTGTTCTCATCCAACATCCGACTGCCATCCCTGGTCATGGTTGGGGTTTTGTGGTGGAATTAAATTGCTGAGGACAGTGAACGTGTGGGTCAAGGTGAAAATTCAGGACAAGGGTATTGGAAAGAGTGGTGTGCTAAGATGTCCGTTCCCATGAGCTGGACCTGGGCAAGTCCCTTCACATCTGTAAGGTAAACTGGGCCACCCAGAGTTAGTCTATGGAAGCTCTCAGGGACCCCAGCCATTGCCCCTCCATCCCCTTATCTTTCCATGCTCATCAGTCATCAAGCACTTGTGAAGGACCCACCATGTGCCTGGGCTGGGATGCAAATACAGGCAGGAAAGTCAGCCCTTGCCTACCCCCACAGAGCTTACCCTCTACAAAGGGAGCCCAGGGGTGGGCCGTACTGTGACCAATGAGGATGGGGCTAACCTAGGTGCCTCCTTAAATGGAGGGGGCTGACCCCCAGGTGTAAATTCCAGGTCACCTTCCAGCACACAGAGGGTTCTGGGACCTGCTGAGAAATGTGAAAAACTGGAGAAGAAACCAGAGGGTAGGATGTGCCCAGGGTCATAGAGACCCCCGTCTTGGAGTTTCAAACCTCAGTCTTCCACTTCCACCCCCCTTGACACTCCCCCAGCCTCAGGTTGTTGAATCTGTCCAATGAGAGGGACCTCCTCACTGCTGGGAACAGCCTGGTCTACTCTGGGATGTTCTTTTTAAAAAGTTTTTTTATTGCTGTGTTTTGTTTTTCTATGACAAACATTTAGAGATTGCTCCCATTCCATGGGAGGTGTCTTGTGACAAAGTAAAACCATTAGGCAAAAGTAAGAGTACTTTGACCACACATGACCTCACATGTGTAAAACACTCTCCTGTAGTAACCTTCTGCTTCTCTAGTTAACACAATTGCTTGTAATTAACAGATATTGATTTTCTCTTTTTCCCATTCCCAACCCCATTGAACAAAAGAGAAAAGAAAAGCAAATTCCTTGCAACCAAAAAGTATAGTCTTGCAAAAGAAATCCCCCATTGGCTGTGTACATAAATGCACATAATGTATTATGTCTAGTCTTCACAGAAGTCTTTGAAATTGTTCATTTGTATAATATTAATGTCATGGTTTCTGCTTACTTTACTCCACATCAGGTAATAGAAGCCTTTCCATAGCTCTTTGAAATCATCTTTCCTCATTTCTTGTATTACCATTATATTAACATCCACATACCATTACTTGCAGCCATTCCTCAATCTCTAGGCATCCCCATAGTTTCCATTTTTTGCCTCCACAAAATGAGCTGTTACAAATACTTCTGTATCTATGAGACCTATATTGCTATCCTCAATGCTGGGGCCCATTATTGACACATAGTAGGTGCTCACTTAGTGTCTGCTGATTAACTTCTCTGTCTTTGGCTGGGTACTCTTTCACATTTTTGCCAATGACCTGGCTAAATCATCATCAGCTTCTATAAATTTGCAAGTGAGACAAAGCTGGGGAAAGGATTTCAAGATTTGGAAAGGTCTCTGAGGTCTAGAACACTGAGCCAACCTAAAGGGAAATTCTTAGGGTTTTGTTCTTTTAATCCCAAGTACTAAGTAGAGGAGAAGTCTGATGTCAATTTGTCTGAAAAAAAAAATGCTGAGGGCGGGGCACTTACAGAGCTCTTGGTAAGTGTGATGTCGATGTAGGGGGATTAGGAGGCAGATCTTTTTTGTGGCCAAGTCCTCTGCCCTGGTCAGACTACATCAGAAATATTCTGTTCCTTCAGGTCTGGGGGATCAGGATGTCATTGGATAAGCTGGGAGCTTCTGGGGGAAGGCAGCCCATTCAATATGAGGCCTCAGGGTCATGAAGTAGAGTAGAATTAAGGGAATGGGGATATTTAGCTTTGGGAAGGAATCGAGGGTGGGGAACAGGATTGCTCTCACCTAGTACTTAGAGCTGTTAATTAGGAATCTTCTTGTTACCAGCAGCCCCTGAGGGCTGAACCAGCAGACTCCATGAAATTGTAAGACTTTGGGCTAATGGGCCAAGTTGGGCTGGATGTCACAGCCACCATTGTGGAGATCAGCTGGCTCCATGCTTATTGACTAGGATTACTGGGCCTTTACCCCAAGTTTTCTATTTCTGGACTTGGGTGATGAGCCCTGGGGCTCATCAGGACACTGATTCCAGCTAGGAGTTGGATTGTTCCTGACATCTTTAGCCAAACAGAGTGATTAGTTCCTTTGTGGCTTCACACAGTATTGTTTTTTTTTCTTCCCCTTACATGATATAATTGTCACAGAAATAAGAGGAGAAATCCAACACTGCTGATGGTGGTAAAGTAGCATTGGTTTTGACATGGTGGCATCTTCCAAGTTGTTTCTCATATTTTCCCCTGGTCATTGTATCGAATTTTCCCTTCAGTGAGCACAGCATGAGTTCTGGTAATTGCCTGCATGGGTTAATGGGGTTCCTTTTGTTAGCATCCATTCATGGCCTTAAGAAAATGGAAGTGAAGCCTCATGTGGGAGATGTAGGGGTGTTTTAAGTGGAGAATGGAAAGTGTGTCTCAGTCTCCTGTCATTCTTTCATGCTGTTGGGATGGTTTGGTTTTTGGCAAGACTTCTTTTTGTTCTTCTAGACTTTGGAAGAAAATGACTTATTTCTGAAGAATTGTTTTCCAAACCCAGTTCTTCTATGCTCCTTGTGACTGATTCTCATTCTTCACTGCATCACCACAGCAGGAGGAATTTTAAGAATTTAAGGAATATCCATCAGTCAATCAGTCACCAAGTATGAGGTGCCTACTGTGTTACCAGCACTGTGCTAAGGCCTACAGGTACAAAGAATGTAACAATCCCTACTCACAAGGAGTTGATATTCAGTGAAGCAACAACTATAGAAATAAGCATATCTGCAATAAATATAAAGTGAATTGATGCAAATCCAAAGGAACAAAATACAAGGCAGCCAGTGGGGGTGGGGGTCAGAACAAGGTTCATGCAGAAAGTGGTGCCTGTGTCTTCCACAACCTTACAAAGATAAAAGGGACTCCAGGAAGCCAAGATGAGAAAAGGGGTCATTGCAGGCAGGTTGACCAGTTAATATGCAAAGGATCAAAGGAATGGAGGAATAACTTCGATATGTGCCTCATAGGATCACGAATTTCAAGCTAGGGAGGACCTGAAGTCTCTCCCCAGGGTAGGAGGATGGCCTAGAGGAAGTATGGCCGTGTCTGGGGCTAGCTAGATTTAGGCGGCTCTTCTCAACCAGTTTATGGACCCCTTCTCAGCATTGTGTTTTTAAATGCAGATAACTGATGATTAAAAAAGAAACCAAAGGGTAGTGAAAATTAAAGTGTAGTTTGTTTTCATCTATATCCCCTCCCTTCCCCCTCCAAATGTCTTCATGGACCAGGTTCATGAAATCATGAGTGTGTATCAAGGGCCACAAACTGGAACATTCAACAGGATGCAGAGAAGTGGATGCCATGGAGAGGAAGAGGCGGCACAGGGCTGGCCACCCAACAAGCAGACCAGTTCTGAGTTAGAGCATTCCATCATGAATGGAACTCTCTTGTGTGGTGTTAGATTTCAACACCTACAATTATTTTACAAATTGCTTTTCTCTCAGGTTCATAATAATGCAGCAATTGCTTCGTTCTAAAAGATAACTTAACTCATAGAACAGATAACCTAAACTCAATTTTCTTGCTGTCTTTCAGACAGAAGCAATCTCCGCCAGTCAAGAAACCAGCCAAAGTGTTTCACCATGGATATAGATGATGAAGAAAACATGAGTAAGATTTAGGTCTCTATACTGTAAAACTAGTTCATTTTCCTAGAGGAGCCTTTTGTCTTTATAAGCTTATACAAGACCAATTTTAAGGGATGTCATTTCCAAATGACGCAGCCAGTCTGCTTCTAACCATGAATGGCATGGTTCTTATGGTTTTCATGTCTTCTTGCTAATGAAAGAGTCATACACATTTTCCTCAAAACCTTCTGATCAAAGTTGGAGCCCAGTAGAATTTGCAGGCTGACGTGTGCCAACCAATACAGAGTCACACATGGGCACACATGTACCTCGTGCCCCACGCTCTTGTGTTGTTCCTGCGGCTCTCACACTGGGGTTGCAAGCAATGCATGGGCGCCTTTTCTGGGGGGCAGGCCTTCTGTTTGGGGAGCAGGATGCTGAGCAAAAAGTCACCAAAACATTGCTTGTGTTGAGGATTCACTTCTTAAATTTAGCCAAGTTTAAGATGCCCATCCATCCTCTCCTGTCTGTATTAGATGAACAGTCCAGGATTCATCTCAATGCTTAAATTCTGACTCACTAGTAAGTGATAAAATAGAGGGTTAATCCAGTACATCTAAAGAGACTGAACACACCTGAGGATCTTGTAAGCTGGGAATGGGCCCTGAAAGCCAATCCCAGCTCATACCAACATCTTGGGGGCTAGGCTGGCCTGGAAGTGACCTTTACCTGAACACACCAGCCACCATCACTTCACTCTCCTTTCTGTGTCACCCATCAGTAGGAGATTCCAGGTGTGTGTGTGTGTGTGTGTGTGTGTGCATGTGTGTGCATATGTATGGGTATTGTGTGTACGTGTGTAAATTTGTGCATATGCATGTGTGAGTGTGTTTGTATGCCTGTATATGAATTCATGTGTGTATGAATGTATGTATGCATGTATGGGTGCATTTGTATACATGTATGTTTATGTATGTATGTGAATTGTGAGTGTGTGTGAGTGTGAATGTGTGAGTGTGTGTATGCCTATCAGTTTGTGTGTGTATGTGTGCGTGTAGATGTGTCTGAGGGAAGAACAGCTGAGTCACAGGGATGAGGCCTATTTTTCCTACATCCAAAGAATTTTAAATGTCCTAATGTTTCCTCCCAGGACTGTCTACATACATATTTAATGAAATGAACTGAGAAAAAATTGTTTTTCTGTCTGTTGAATAAAATGTAAACCAGCCCCACCTGCCCTGCCCATTCCTCCCCTGCTGGACCTCCTGGAGCAGGCTTTGGTAATGTTAACATGCCTTCAATGACCCTATGTAGTCACTGTTTTCTTTGCCAGGGCAGAGGTGATTGACTCCAAGCTACCCAAGGGCTGGGTGAGCCATGTGTCCCATCTATTGTCTTGTTCAGAGCTGGGAAACATGTTTTCTTTGTACTTTCTGGAGCTGCAGGCTCCAGGGTCCCTCTCCCATTCTTTGATTATGGGGTCATCATCCCAGCATGGTTTCTACTGAGACCATGAGCTTTTTAACCTTGTCTGAAGTGGATTCCAGTAACACTCATCAGGGCCAAGGGGGGCCTTGGGAATCTCAGCAGCACTGTTCTTCCCTTTAGGAAGCTGTACTCAGAGGCCCTGCCCTCCCTGACTGACTGGTGTGTGTCTGAGCATGTGAGGTCCTTGGTCTTGGCTCACTTTAGATTAGCATTGCTCTTGGTCTGTGGGAGAGCTTCTGTCTCCCACTGCAGCCTAGATTGTGTGTCATTACCAGCAGGAACTGGGCATGGTGATCTTTCCCTAAAGTCCTTTCTGGCTTCAGGAGTCTGAAGTCAATGACCCCGTCCTTAACGTATCGCTAAATCAAGGACCAGAGACATTAACAAAACCCAGAATCAAGTCTTCACCAAGAGAATCAGGAAGTCAGCTCAGTGCAGGCCAATCTCACAAACTCTTAATGAGCTCAGCTGGGCAGCCTCCCTGGTTACCTGGGGACCTTCAAGAAGAGCCACTTGTAAAATAGTATCACTGAGCTATGTGTTGACGGGGGAGTATTTTTTTT
>CM053770.1:298208117-298270829 GCA_028658325.1 Potorous gilbertii | reverse complement strand
TCATCTTCCCAGGCTCTTTGGGAAGCTCCTTTGCCCAGGGCTCATCCTGACCCAGCCCCTGTGCTTGCCACCTCAAAGAAGCCTTTGGTCACAGATGGTCACCATATGTTTCCAGTCAAGCCCATGACCCATGTCCAGTGAACAGCACACATCAGATAAAGCTGATTGGATCCTTTGTGGGCATAGGATCCCAATTCCAAGGCTGGGATCCTCTGTCCTTTATCACTTCTCTTTCCAGGGAAGCTGCCTGTCTTGACATGATTTACAGAACAGCAAACTATACATAATATTCCTCCCAACATTTATTGAGCACCTTTGGTATTCAAGGCATGTAGCATAAGAAAATGCCTGCTGCTCAGCTGTCGTCCCCAAAGGACTAGCTGTTTAGTGGGGCAGACAAGGCCCAAAGTAAAATACAAACAATAATACATCCCTGTTGGCCAGAGATTGGAACAGAAGATGTGAGTCTCTTTTCTGCCTCCTGTGGCAGCTTTGGGCTCTGTGACACTCCTACCTGCCCCTAAGAAATCTCCTTTGAGATCCTCAGGGAGATTCCCAGTTGGCTGATGGTTTGGAGGGCAGAACTAGGCTAGGTCCAAGAGTGTGGCTCTGGGGTGAGCCTCCTCTGTCCCATCCCATGCCCACTTGGCAGAGCCATGCATAGCCCTGGGGTGCAGGTAGGGTGCCTCTTCTGTAACAGTGTTTACACTGTGTGTCTGATCTGCACTACCTGACAGAGACAGGATAGTTCTGGGAGGGCAGACTGTCACAGAGCTTCCAGTCTCACCTGGCAGTAGGTCCAACTGAGTCGTTTCATTAGATACCTTTCTTTTAATACAGAATGGAATGAAAAGGTCAACACTGGGATTATAAATGGGGCTGTGTTGATGATTTCTGGATGGTGCTAGGGCCTGCATATCCCCAGGGAAGTCAACAAGGAAGCAAACATATTTTTAAGCACCTACTATGTGCCAGGGACTATTCTAAGCACTTTACAATTATTATCTAATTGTATCCTCACAGCAGCCCCGTGAGGTAGGTCCTATTATGGTTTCTATTTACAGATGGGGAAACTTAGGCAAACAGAGGTTAAGTGACTCGCTCAGGGTCACACAGCCAGTGTCTGAGACTGGATTTGAACTTGGGTTTTACTGACTCTGGGTTGGGTGCTCTAGGCACTTTGGTCCCACCCTTCTGTTGCATTGAGCATCTTTCAGGTACCCTTTAGTTCCCTTTCCCACTTGAATGACAATCCTCTAGACATAGGGTTGGTGTCTGCTTGGGGCTCCCCAGAAGTGGATGGTCCTATGGGCAGGCAGGGCAGGGACCAGTGGAGGCGCCATTCTTGTTCCATTGTTATTTCTCCCTTCCAATGATTACACAGCCCCAAAGTCCACCCTGCCCCCCAACTTTGCATTCACTTTTTGCACTGTTGCTCACAGAGCAAATATTCCAGAAGTATTTTCTACCCTTGAGACAACTGGGTCTTCATGTGACCAGTCCAGCCTGGTCAGGACCTTGCCTGCACAGCTAGCTCCCCAAAGTCAAGCAAAGGGTCAGAATGGTGAGGGTCCCCAGGGCATGTCATGGGATTTGAGCTCTTGGGAAAGCTTTGGTTGGACGCAGGGATCTCAGAGGAGGGCTGACCAGCTCCCATGACAGAGGCAGCTTAGGGAATCTCCTATACATGTGCTTTCTGCTTTGCATTGTTGATATCACCCTCAGTCCTCAGCTGTCCTGAAGAGGATTTACCTTAACCTAGAAACAGGGGTGACCCAAGAACAGAGAAGCCCCCACCAGAGGTCTGTAGAAAGGCTTCAGCACAGAGGAGTGGGGTCCCTTGGGCCCAGTTTACTGCCCGGGCACAGCCTTTAGGCATAGAGAAGGACAACATGCTTCTAGGAATATGCTTTCCCCTCAGAATGCTGCCTTGACACCTTGCAAGGTTTTCACTTGACTTGTCTTTTTCCATAGTCAGGAAGCATGACTTTCATAAGTCAACTAGAGATGAACAGATCAGAATAACAGCTTTGGCTCACCAACACAACTCTGAGGACTGTTCATTAAACAGCAAAATTATATGAGTTATGGAAAAATTAATTTCTGCTCAATAAAAACATCATGAAAATTGCCCTGCCCACCCCCCCACCCCCCACTGGCTTAGATCCAAAATGCTCAGAGAGCCACCTTGTTGACAGATCCTCAGTTTGGGTTGGGTCTTCCGTCTTCCATCATCCCCTGATGCAGATTTGCTGGTTCCTACCTGTGCATCTTCCCCCAAGGGTTCAGCAAAATGGTGATAAGACAAAAAGCCCTTTGCAGTCACTGAGGCTGCTGGGATTCCTCCAGTGCTCCCAGAAGCCACCCACGGCTGCAGGACAGCCCTTGAAATAAGGGATTGGAGGCCATTCTAGCAACGGCTCCAGACACCCTTTCTGTTTGCGCGGGTTCACGTTCTTTGTCCTGTGTCAGTCTCTAAATGTCCATTCTGGCTGTTTCTCTCCTTTGTTTTTTGAGCACCAAAAGGAGTAACCTATCGAGCTTTTGCTGGAGGATGTTATAAATGAAAATTTAATCATCATTCCATCAGCTTTGTCAACTGGGAGAAGTGGTGTGTGCCCAGCAGGCGGTGGGGAAAGGCCCTTTTAAGTCAGTCCTAGTGGCTGCCGAGACTTTCTCACTGGCAAGCAGCCTTCCACTTGGGTTAGTTTAAAAGGGGGCTTTTAAAATTATTAACTTGCTACCAAACAGAATGAATCTGCCGCTGGAAATCAGAGCTCTTGAAAGGGAAAGATTGGGAGCCTTGGCCTAGTACCTGGAGTAAGGGTTGACTTTTTCATTGGCCTATCTGATGCAAAAGTCACATGTTTGGGACAGTTTGCTTAGCATCATGAAAACCAGCCCTCATTATGAAGGAAAAAATGGTCCTTAGTAGTAGTTACTGCATTTTCATCTAAATGTCTAAAAAGGCTGGCTATTTGGATTACCGAAATTTTTTATTGTGAATTTTTCTAACATATTGAAAGAAATGTTTTGAAGATTGGGGGCCTTCACCTTTTAAATACACACACCTATTCTAAATCTTTCTAAGCATTTGTCCCTATGCTTCATGGTAAATCCTGATTTTCTAATTTAATCAGAACAGGAAAAGTGAATCATTTCCCCCATCTTTGAAAATAAAATATAAACTTAGGGGGGTATGTGATTTCCCCCTCCCCTTTTGAAGCCAAGATAATCCTCCCTTTGCCATGAGCTTAGTGATTTATTGGGAATCTGAATGCCAGCTCTCCATCATGACCTGTAGTCAGGTTCTTCTCTGCAGCATTTTCCCTGGGACTATATTAAAAACCAAGAAGGAAAAGACAAGAGTAACACACTTGCTTGCTGAGGAGAGTCTCCGTTACAACTTCGTTTGCTGCATTGGCAGATGGGACTCTGTTTGATAAAGCACTCTAGGGAACTGGAGCTCAGTGATGCTCACTAAGTAGACTGAGGCTGGAAAGCAGAGTTCCAGCCCCCTCTTGCCCTAGTCAAAACTGCCCAAAAGAATGGGCACCAGCTACATAAACAATTTTTCATGCTAGTGAGTATGTGAAACAAATCAAAGACTCACAGTAATTGAATATTTATACCTGCAAAGTCAATTAGCTACTGAGTATATATTTCTAAAGAGCATTGTTATCTCCTCAAAATGGTGCAAGACTCTGGTCAAATAAAATGGAAAAAAAAAAGTATAACTAAAGCAAAATGCCCATTTTCCTAGTACTGATGGTGACCCTCCATTCCATTAGTATTATTAATGGAAAGGTCTTTCATTGGCCGCCTGCCACACTTCTTTCTGAATGGTTCCCCAAAGTGTTATAAGTTGAGGCCCTTTCACCCCAACCAGCATGGATGCCCACTCAAGTGGGACTTGCTGTGCCCACCCTCATTGCTAGCCAGAGCTCGAGGCAGAGGCGGGTTGGGGTTGGGTCCCCCAGAAGAGGCTATTTGGGGAGCACACATCACTTAACCAGTTACAAAGAGAGATGAAGGAATCTATAAATTTTGCATTTACAAGATCCTACAACGAAGGCGTTGTAAGTTACTCTTTTGGGCACCGTAGGTTCCAGCAGCGCCGATGTCAAGGAAAACCGCAACCTAGACAACGTCCCGCCCAAAGACGGCGGCACCCAGAGTGCGGGGGAGGCGGCCCAGCTCCCCAACGGAGGAGGCAGTGGCGTTAGCAGGAAGCGTCCCTTGGAGGATGGTACCAACGGCCACCCCAAGTTCCGACTGAAGAGGAGGAAGAAGATCCCAGGGCCCATTTTACCAAAGAACGCCCTGATGCAGCTCAATGAGATCAAGCCTGGCTTGCAGTACAAGCTCCTCTCCCAGACTGGGCCAGTGCATGCTCCTGTCTTCGTCATGGCAGTGGAGGTGAATGGACAGGCCTTTGAAGGCTCGGGTCCCACCAAGAAGAAAGCCAAATTGCACGCTGCAGAGAAGGCCTTGCGCTCGTTTGTCCAGTTCCCCAACGCGTCCGAGGCTCATCTAGCCATGGGCAGGACCCTCTCTGTTAACACTGACTTCACGTCGGACCAAGCTGACTTCCCCGATACCCTCTTCAATGGATTTGAGACCCCTATTCAGTCGGACGCTCCCTTTTATTTGGGCTCCAATGGAGACGGTGGGTTCAGTCCTAGTGCAGATTATGGCGTGTCAGTGTCTGCCGCCCCCAGTGCCCTGATACAGTCACCCCTCCCCCTTCCCATCCCCTACCCATCAGCGAGTGGTAAAAACCCTGTGATGATCCTGAACGAGTTACGGCCTGGCCTCAAGTACGAGTTTCTTTCCGAGAGTGGGGAAAGCCACGCCAAGAACTTTGTCATGTCGGTGGCCGTAGACGGACACAGCTTCGAGGGGTCAGGGCGAAACAAAAAGCTGGCGAAAGCCCGAGCCGCCCAGTCTGCCCTCGCATGCCTCTTCCACATGCAGCTGGACCAGACGCCGTCTCGGCAGCCCATCCCCAAGGAGGGCCTCCAGCTGCATCTGCCACAGGTGAGGACCTGGGAGCATGGGCCGCCCCTGCAAGGGAATCTGGGGGATTAACGTTGTCACTTCCAGGTAGCTTAGGTCTCTTAGCCTGTCTCCACCGGCAGAGCGCTTGCTGACGAACTTCTTTAGTGCCTTTACTTGTTTAGAAAAGTAGGAATTGAGAGACAGGCACTGGGCCGTGGAAGCGAATAGAGGTAATGAAGGTACCCTCTTCTGATGCATCTGTCGGCTTCCTACCCAGGAAGAACCTCAAGGGCTCTTCTTGGTGACTTCATCCAGAATTCCTCCTAGACACAGGAGCCCTAAGCCATTCCTGGCGCCAGAGTCCCTTTGGTTCTTCTTTCTCTTTTGGAGGTGCTCATGGTGAATCAGATCCTGTTGGGCTACAGAATGGAGACAATGGGGCTCTTTGGGTCATGGTTGACCCTGACATGGTTGTGACCCAGTCCTTCTCTGGATTGCTGGGGTGCTCCCTGACTGCATTTTCTGTTTTCCAGGGTGGCCAAACACTGGGCTCCACCCCAGCACACAGAGCAGTGCTTCTCCAACACCCAGAAGGATGACTAGGTTGTAGATGTCCCTTCCATTGGCGGGCTATGTCTTCTTTACATTTTACAACTGTGGATGAGCTGGTTGAAGTATGATACAGGCTTGAGAGAGATTATCACTTTCTCCTTTTCCATAAGTGTTATTATTTCTGATAGTAAAAGTATGTGTCTCTGAAGCAGGAACCTGAGTGGGGGCTGGGAGCACTGAAGGTCCCTCTGAGGCACACCTACAATTTCCTGCAGCCTTTTCCTCTTCTTCCTTGTCTTGACAGGCCCCTTCTACCCTAAGGAGTATCTCCTTTCTTGCTCTGCTCATTCCAGCCCTGGACTTTGCTGTCCTCCCTATGCAGGAAGGAATGACCATCTATTTTATAGATGAGCCATGTGAGGCCCAAAGAGGTCCCATGACCTGCCCACTGCCTCCTAGGTTGTCAGAAGCAGGCCTGGACTTTGAAGTGGTGCCCCAAGGAAAGAGGGGGAAGCTGAAGGGGGAAATGGAGGGGACTTCAGGGTTTCATTCAGAGCCCAAAGGGCAGACCCTGTCTGTATCCCTTGTATCTCCATTCTCAGTGTCTATTCTTCTCTAGGCCATGGAAGGTCCTTTTGGTCTGATGGAAATGTGATGTTTCAGGGAGAGAAGCTGGCTGCCTTTTCTTTTCTGGCCTCTTATCAAAACCTCTGTTCCAGTTTCCTGATAAGATGTCTTCTCTGTGAAGCTCAAGGTTGGCTAGTGAGGCAGTGTGCATTTCTGTTGGAAAAATTAAAATCTATTAGAACTGTCCTTGGGATTGGGATAGTCTGTGACACTTTCCGGAATTGGCCAACAGTCCTCAGGAAAAGGGGTAGAAATTATGTCATTTTGCCAAAGATAACCCAAGCAATGTCATTTCAATGTAAAATGACACCTGAAAAAAGGCAAATGACATTCTGATAAAACAAAGATCACCCCCTTCCTTGCTTGTTCTCTGGCCATGGTGGCTAGAAGCTCTTGTCCATCAGCCTCTTGGCAGGCTAGCACTTTGTCAAAGTGATATTTTGGAGGCAGTGGCCCAATGGACTTGGAGTCAGGGAGGCCTGAGTTTGAATCCTGTGTGAATCCTGAGCAAGACACGTCACATCTTTAGACCTCAACTTCCTTCTCCATAATAGGATGAGCTAGTCCGATGACCTCAAGGGTCCTGTCTAGCTCTGGTCCCAGGACCCTTAGAGCCACTGAGTTCTTGAGGGCAGATGGAGTTGCAAAGTTCTCTGGCCCAATATGTCCTTTCTTAGCCTCAGTAGAACAATACTATTGAAGGAGGCAGAGAGCACCCCTAGATGTCAGTTACATATGTCCCACCTGATGCCTTACCTCACATTTCCTTTAGGAAGGCTCAGGTCCCATTCCAACCCAAAAGAGGCAACAACATTTGAGGGGCATGGCCATGTGGGGCAGTCCCTGCTGCTGCTGCTGCTGCTATTGCTGCTGCTGCAGGTTTGGCTGGGATAGGATATGATCATTGTCCCCTCAAGAGCCGTTCAAACAAATAAGTGTGATTTTCCAGTTCTCCTGAAAAACTCAGAACTTCCAGAATGCCCAGAGCTCTGTTGGTGAATGGCCTTCCCCACAAGAGAGCAGGGAGAAAGGCTCCTTGTCTGAGGCCTCCTGGGCTAGAAGACAGAAAGCCTAGCTCCCCCATCAGTCTGGTGGTTACTTGTAGGCCCAAGGCCCTAAGGAGGGCTGAGGGAGGGTTGGACCAGGCAGTCAGCCATCAATCTAGGGTTCAAGCAGACAGAGTACCTACACACACAGCAGAGGTCATGGAGACATCCCCTGCCCTCAAGAACCTTGTGTCCAACCTTGCTGGATAGTCCAAGGCTCCATATCTGTGACTTTTGGGCCACCCTGCCTCTCTTTCCCTTCCACTCAGAGAACTAGAACAGGAAGTAAAAAAGAAACAACAGTAAAACACCAACATATGACTAAGTCCAACATTATAAGCCCTTATTCACTCCCTTAGTTCCCTACTTCTGCAAAGAGAGACAGAGGGATTCTCATCCCTGCTTGTCTTCTGGGCCAAGCTTGGTCATTGCTGAAAGGAAGCTAATGGCTCCATACTATCCAGAGCTCTGAACCTGGAGGCAGAACAGCTTGAGTTCAAATCCAGCCTCACACATTTATTGACTGTGTGACCTGAGGCAAGTCACTTAACTACTGCCTGCCTCAGTTTCCTCAATTGAAAAATAGGAATAATAATTGCAGGGTTGCTGTGATAATGAAATCATGTCTGTTAAAAGTGCTTAGCACAGTGCCTGGCACTTAGTAGGCTGATATAAATGCTGATTCCCTCTGGGCAGTTCCCTGGCCAACACTGCTCTCCCTGGTGCTGACAGGTCATTCAAAGGACTCACTGGGGTAGCTGCTGCCATTTCTGAGACCCTGCTCAGAGCACATGTCCCACAAGTTCCACAAGAAGAGAAAGGTGTTTCCAGTAGGGACCCTGCTCCTGACCTGGCTTTTCCAGATGGGGGTGCTGGATATCCATACCCAGATTCAGACAGGCTGAGGGGGATGAAAAATCAGACAAGACACTGCTCAGGCAGTTGCTTAGAAATCACCAGCCAATACTTCAAATCCAACAACTATGTACTAACATCTTTGGGGTTTATTCAGGTCACTGACTTGTTTAACTGAAAGTGGTTTACTCTGATCTTTAGCAGAGTGGTTCACTTAGTATGAAATCAGTCAATCAATCAATAAACATTTAGTAAGCACCTACTGTGTGCCATGTCTTATGTTAAGTGCTGGGGATGCAAAAAGAGACAAGATGCATGCCCTGCCCTCCAGGAGCTTAGAATCTAACATATAATTAGATCATCAGAATGTAGAAAGATATATACATATATATATATACACATATACATACATATACACACACACACACACACACACACACACACACAAAGAAAACTATTTAGAGACTAAATTGTTCCATCATTTCAATCACATTTGACTCTCCATGACCCCTTTTGGGGTTTTCTTGGCAAAGACACTGGAGTGGTTTGCCATTTCCAGTTCATTTTACAGATGAGGAACTGAGGCAGAGTTAAGTGAGTGACTTGCCCAAGGTCACACAGCTAGTGTCTGAGCCTGGATTTGGACTCATGAAGACGGATTTTTCCTATTCTGAGCCCAGAGCTTTATCCATCATTCCCTCTCGTCGCACCCCCCCCCCGCCCCGAAATAGGAAATACCAAGTAGAAGGAAGGCACTGGAATTGAGAGGTGTTGGGGGAGGCTTCCCGGAGAAGGTGGCGTTTTAGGAGAGCCTTGAAGGAAGCCAGCCTCCAGAAGCAGAGAGGTCAGTAGTCGAGTAGAGGAGGAAGAACATTCAGGCGTGGAGATGATGACCGGAGACAATACCCCGAGCCCAGAGAGGGGTCCAGGTGCTTGACTAAGCTCGAGAGTTGCGGGGTAGGGACTGGTTGGCCTTGGGAAGGGACATTTGTACACGGTATAAACCCTCCCCGTGCATTTTGTGGCTGCCTCCAAAGACCATCTACTGATGTGTCGGATGCCGAAGCCGATCTCTTGTATCCTCGCCAGTAAGCAAGAACAGAGCCACAGGGTGTCTTTTCTTCGAAGGCTTTGGGTGAGCCGCCTTTGCACCTGAAGCTTCCCTTCCGCCTG
Source organism: Potorous gilbertii (assembly GCA_028658325.1). NCBI lineage: Eukaryota > Metazoa > Chordata > Mammalia > Diprotodontia > Potoroidae > Potorous > Potorous gilbertii. The sequence continues at coordinate 298,261,575 of CM053770.1, read as the reverse complement.
GGGGAGGCTCGTGCGGCCTCCAGCGCCACGCCAGTTTTCGTTCCGAGTTGGCTGCTTCCCTAATGTACAAACTTAAGACTGTCCCTTAATGTCCCCCTCTCCATTCAGCTTTTTGCCTTCGGTCATTTCCCTGTTTACCATTCATTTCAGCCACTGTATTGATAATTGATCCCTCCGCCCTCTGGGTTTCCTTGACCAGTTTTACAGCTGTAAGTCTTTATCCTTCCATCCTTGACTAAAACATCAATTTCCGAAGTACAAGATGGTGGCGATGTGCCTTGGCATATGTGACAAAGTTCTGGAAGTCATGGGCTGTAAGCTCCCTCCCTCAGTATGAACCCTCTCTGTGATAGCAGGCAGCCAGGTGCTGGGAAACAGCACCCCCTTAGCCGGCCTTAAGAGGGGGACAGTGTTTGGGTTCCAAGTCTTCATCTCCCTGGTGTCAGCCTTGCTCAGAGCCTGATCAGCAGGACTGTGTCGAGTTTCCAGGGAGGGCTGCTTAGTGGGGCTGGGAGAACGTCAGGGACAGGTGAGCAAAACAGCGAGGGACTGACGGTCAACCAGGCTGCAGAAATGGGAGAACTTGGGTGGGGTGAGGAGGTGGGGGAGGGATGGGGACATGCTAGCTGTCTTCAAGGATTTGAAAGTTGTCATTTGGAAGAAGAAGTAAACTCTTTCTTCTTGGTCCCAAAAGACTGAAGCAGAAATCGTGGGTCCAAGTGATAGGGAGGTAGATGCCCTATGAAATCTATACTTCTTCACAATTAGTTCTCTCCTATGGTGGAGGTGCCTGCTGCAGCAAGGAAGTGTCTTTCCAGCAGAACTGCAGAGAAGACTGCTATTCCGAGGTAGGTTGGACAAGATGAGCTCCAAGGGCTTCCTCAGACTAAGATTCTTACTAACATCCTTCCCCAAGTAACCATCCTTCTTCAGGTTCACCCCTCTCCCACCCTTAAGCACAGTCCTCACAGTGTACACATCCACATAGGTACCTAATCACAAAATACTCGAGGTTAAGACACCCCAGAGAGAGCTGGCATAGAATCGGCATGAGGTTTCAAGCCCACCATTACCCCAAGGACTCTAGAATGATAGTCACTTGAGGAAGGAATCACAATCTCCGAGTAAGACTTTGGAGCTCATCTTGTCTAACCTACATGACATTAGGGGGCTTAAGTGTTAGCAGCTTAGAGCTGTCCTCAGATACCGTTTTTAATTGTAAGAGCAAAGATTTGATTAGTTGAATACCTGCTGAAATCAGGGATGGTCTGGGTGCCTCATGACTGAGGATGAAGATGCCTGGGCCATCCGGTGGTGTGTGATGCACTGAGTCCTCCCTCCTGGGGCCCTTCACCCGTCAGTATGAGCACTGTATTGGGCCCTTCATTGGCCAACCTCAACTTTAAATTGTTGAAATTTGGAATAGCTCGTGAGCCATAAAGTTTACTTCCAGAGGATGCAGAGCTGGTGCTGCCAGTGCTCCCCTTGGCACAGCCTTTGTTGCCCTGGGCATGCCCAAAAGGAAGCCCTCCTAGAAGCCATTCTCTTTCAGAGATCTGACTGAGCCCCTCAGACACGTAGCCTTGGCCATAGCTGCCAGAGAGGGGGGGCAGAGCCACATGAATCAACCTCCACATTCCAAGCACTCAAGCAATTCCACACTCCTAATCAGATAGATGTGGGACCATCAGAACATTCTTCCAGCCTTTGGAGAGTGATGAGTTGAGAAGTAACTGGAGTCCATTTGGTTTGTAACCTAAATCTCTCTCAGAAAGTGTTCTCACTGCAGTTTTCCTGCACACATAGCTTTGTTCCTACATGGATATAGTTTCCTCTTTGCTGCCATTAAAGGCATTTTCTTTAACTTTATTTAAAAAGTCTTCATTTACTTCATTTAAAAAGAGACCAGCCTTCATGGCCTGGAAGTCCGTAGCTTAGCCCTCTCTGATCACCCTATCTCAGGGATCCAGACCAAGCTTCAAGATTCAAAGCTAGATAAGCTTCTGAATTACTTTAGTGGATGAGCTTCTCCTCCCCCACCCCAGAAGTTCCCCATGCCAATGAAATTGTAGACCAAGAGGGAAAAACTATTTCTACCCATGCATATCATTCTATATAGAGAAAGTGATCCTGCAGCCAGGTGAATTTATTTTCTTATTTCTTTATTGTTTTTCATTTTTTGGTTTTTTCTTTTATTTCTTTTTAGTTTTAAACATTACTTGTTAATATTATTCTCCCTTTCATTTCTGATATTATTTGTGATTCTATCAACTCAGGTGGCCAAATTTATGTAGAGCAGATTGGACGGGCACTGCCCCAAGCACTTTACAAACACTCTCTCATTTGACCTTCACACTCCTGAAAGGCAAATGTTGTCATTATCTCCATTTCACAGGTGAGGAATTGAGGCCAACAGGGTGAAATGACTTACCCAGGGTCACATAACTCCTAAGTGTCTGTGGCTGGATTTGAACTCAGATCTTTCTGACTCTACTATCTAGCTCTCTCCACTGTATCTTGCAGTTACCCTTCATTAGTTCTTTACAAAACTTACCCTTTCTTGCATCCAGAAATGTTTCTTTTCATTGGCACAATTCTCCCCTTTGGGTCCGAAAAAATGGTCCAAGGTGCTGGCTCCCGACTATTTCCCGTTATCCCGGGATTTGTCAGGGACTCTCCCAGCGTGGGTCCGGACGGTCTTGTGCACTCCAGGAGGGGTGCATTTCAGTGGGGGCTCTACAGGTCTCATCAGTTTTGCAGGGAATGTTCTGTAAGGGGTGAACAGAGAGGGTCCAGATATAACTGGTGGATTTCCTCTGCAGTATGAAAGTTTGGGGAGAGTTGTCTTAGGCCGGAGCTCTCCCATGGGCCGCTATTGGGGTGAGTGTCACTGCTGGACAGCTGGGTCAGGGTTAGCAGTGCTGCATTCCCAGGACCACGAAGAACCCATCCCTGATGGCAGAGGCTGGCACGGAGCAGAGATGCTGCTCAGGGCACCCAGAGGCTCCCAGCTCCTCAATGCATCTTCTGTGGTCCCCAGGTACTCGCCGATTCCGTGGCCCGCCTGATAGTGGAGAAGTTCAGTGACCTGACGGACAACTTCACGTCCCCCCATGCTCGGCGAAAAGTGCTTTCTGGCGTTGTCATGACGACAGGTAGGCTCGTCATTGAACCAGTGGAGGAGCTCGGCATCCTCTTGTCTGGTGGCCTCAGTGAGGGCTGGAAAGGGGCACAGGGGCCAAGCAGGGGAGAAGGGATTTGTCTGGTAAACACTGGGGCCTCTTCTTTCCAATTAAGTAAGGGGGTGGGGTGAGCAAGGGGTAGAAGCCTCACTGGATCTTGAAAGGGAGACTCATTTGTCCACCTACGAAAGAAAATCCTTCCCATGGACAGCCGGGGCCATGTGCTGCACCGTCTTTAGCAACATTGGGGAAACAAGCCTGGTCCCTGCTTGTTGGTAGTTTGACTTTGTGCCGAGTGTTTCCCCCCTACAAACTTGGGAGGTATGCAGTGCAAGGCCAACTGACCCCATTTCACAGAGGAGGACACTGAGCCTCTGAGAGGTGCATGTCTTGCCCTCAGTACCCAGAGCCTTCCTGCTGAGTGCCTTTGTTTTTCCAAAGGCACTCCCTGCTCCTTGTACCCCAAGAGTCCTTCTAGGCCACAGGGGGCACAAGTCTATTGAGAACAATAGGCTGATTCTAAAAAACTCTGTGTGTGGGGGGGGTGAGGTAAGGAGGCAGGAAGAGAGAGGGAGGGAGGAGAGAGGAGAGACAGTAACAAAAAGACTTAAAGAGAGGAGAGAGATGGAGAGAGAGAGAGAGATAGAGGAGAGAGAGGCACAGAGGAGAGAGAAGAAGGGAAGAAAAAGAGGGAGAGAGGAGAGAGAGGGAGGGAAGGAAGAGAGGGAGGGAAGGAAGAGAGGAGAGATAGTGACAAAGATACATAAAGAGAGGAGAGAGAGGGGTAGAAGAGAGAGTATAGAGGAGAGAGAAGAAGGGAAGAAAGAGGGAGAGAGGAGAGGAAGGGAAGAGTAAGAGGGTGGGAGGGAAGGAAGAAAGGAAGGTAGGAGAGGGAGGGAGGAGAGAGGAGAGGGAGGAACATGAAAGGGAGACATGGACAGAGGAGAGACAAAGAAAGGGAAGAAGGAGGGATGGAGAGAAAGAAAATGTGAGAATATACCTTTGAATATAGGTGCATTTTCATTTTCATCTGTGGCTGCTTATTTTGTAAAAGGATTACTTTTCTTACTGAGGAGAACAAAGGCTTGCTAACATTCTCTATAGAAGCATTTTTCATAGGCTATTCAACTTTCCTTAGAATTCCTCAAGCCATAGATTAGGGAGAGAATTGTGGCAGCTGGCTGTGGACTGCTCAGGGGGATTTTCTAACTTCTGACAGGTTGAAGTAGGTGATTCTGTTCCACCCAGAAACTGCCCTTCCTAAATGGGCTGCCACCAGAGTAGCATTCCTGGATAAGCCCAGGGGATTTGGCAGGAGATCACAGACACAGCTTGACCAGTGCCTCAGTTTCCAGGACTGTCATTTTGTTATTCAAATGGTTGGAGCTAAGAGAGTAAGGCCAAGCACTGGAGGGATTGATTTACAACCTCACAGGGCATGACTTAACTTTAAAAATGAGTTTGTGTCTCTGGAGGTTCAGTTGTTCTGTATTTTGACCCAGCAGTAGGTTTAAGATTTTGGGAGAGAACAGGACAGGGGCAGGAGACATGACTTGACTTTAAATGAGTTTGTGTCTCTGCCAAATTAAGACAAGATCTTAGCTTGAAAAGGCCAAGTTCCACCCCTTCCAGGAGAAAGTAAGACTGGTGACTTTGCACAACCCTGCCTCACTTAAGTTCAATTCACTTGCATGTCATATCATCACCTTCTCAATGCCATGGTCCTCTTCAAGAACAAAGTCAAACAAGTCACAAAGCCAATGGGAGCCCCCAAAGTGATGTGACTGGTCTTAATGATGGTTTGCTCTGTGTGCAAAGAAGGCTGCTTGGTGCATTGCAGCAGAATCCATTCCTGAGCTCCCCAAAGAGTTCCCCTGTATACTGTGAACCATTCATTTCTGTGCCATTTTAGGTCTTGGTGGGCCTTGGCCTGCATTGGTAAGTGGTTTTGTAAAAACCAAAGTGGAACCTGATCCAGTCCAGGAGCTTGGCTTGTGGGATGAATCTCCAAGATAACAAGTCATCCCTTGGACTTAGTCAGTCATCCGAGAATGGGAATGGAGTGTGTGGATATGTGACCATCCAGGGTGAGACCACAGACTATTAACTGAAAATGTCTTTGGTTCCCAGGCACGGACGTCAAAGATGCCCAGGTGATAAGCGTCTCCACAGGAACCAAATGTATCAATGGAGAGTACATGAGTGATCGTGGACTGGCCCTAAATGACTGTCATGCAGAAATCATATCTCGGAGATCTCTGATTCGGTTCCTCTACACACAACTTGAACTTTTCTTGAGGTCAGTTCAGTCCTATAGAGCTTGAGACAGTAGACCTTTGAGAGGTTGTTCCCTGCCCCCAGAGTACTCAGAACAGTGGCAATGGAAACAGTAACATTTAGAATGTAGACAAGATCTACGAAACGAAGCTGCAGAAGTGGAAGGAAGAGGGGGATGTGGGCCAAGCCATCTATCATCTCAGCTTTTAACCAGTTTTGCTTCTATAACAATTGTGTAAATTTGCCTTCTCTCATTAGAACAGTTTGGTACTGGTAATGAAATAGAGAAGTCAGTGGAAAAGATTAGATAAGGACAGAGAGTAGCAAATGAACTCTGTTTTTGATGAACCCAAAGATCCCATTTATGGGTTAAGAACTCACCATGTGAGCAAAAATGCTGAGAAAACTGAAAAGCAATATGGCAGAAACTAGGCGAAGACCAGTATCTTACACCATATAGCAAGGTACACTCCAAATGGGCACATGACTTAGACATAAAAGTTAACATCATAAAAAATTAGAGGAGCAAGGAAGAAATTACTTTTCAGATATGTGGATAGAGAAACAATTCATGCTCAGACAGGGCAGAGAGATCACAGAATATAAAATGGACAATTTTGATTTTACAAAATTTTTAAAAAATGCACAAACAAAACTATTGCAAAAATAGAAAAATATTTGCAGCAAGATTCTATGATAAAGGTTTCATACACAAGATGTTTACAGAACTGAATCAAATTTGTAAGAATAAGAGCTGTTCTCCAATTGATAAATGGTCAAAGGATAGGAATGAGTAGTTTTCAAAGGAAGAAACCCAAGCTATCTAGTCATATGAAAAATTATCTAAATCACTAATAATTAGAGAAATGTAAATTAAAATAACTCTGAAGTTCTATCTCACATCCATCAGATTAGCAAAATTGGCAAAAAAGAAAATGACAGATGTTGGAGTGACTGTGGGAAAACAGGTACTTATTCTGTTGGTGAAACTTTGGATTTGTCCAGCCATTCTGGAAAGCAGTAGGAGCCATGGTCAAAGAATTAATAAACTGTACAGACCTTTAACTGAGTGATACTACTAGGCCTATCACCCCAAAGAAATTAAAGGAGGAGGAAAAGGAGCCATGTCTACAAGATTACAAATAAGAGCATTTCTTTTATGCTGTCAAAACACTAGCAACCAAGTGAGTGCTCATCACCTGGGGAATGGCTTCATAAATCATGTTATATAAGTGCAATGCAACAGTATTGTGCCATTTGAAATAATGAAAGGAATAGTCTTAGAGAAACCTAGGAGGACTTGTCTGAACTGATTCAGAGTGAACTTAGCAGAACCAGGATAACTGTTTATACAAAATATCAATATTGTAGAGAAAATCCACTTTAAAAGATTAAGTACCCTGCTCAGCATAATGACCTACTACAATTCCAGAGGAACCATGGTAAAGCATGCTCATTACCTCCAACCAGAGAAGGGATGGACTCAGAATGAAGTATAGAGAGACAAAGTTTTATCTTTTGGGAATTTGTTTTGCTGGATTATGAATATTTGTTACAGGGTTTGGTTTGGTTTCTTTTATGGAAAAAATAAATGTAGCTTGGTGCTCTAGTCCTGGGGAAAATGAAAAAGGAAAAGTTCCTTACATAAGGAGGCTATGGCCGCTGGCTGATGGGCAGTGGGAGTGAGACTTTAGCAGAAGGCCTGGCTGGGTGTGAACTCAAGCGTGAGCTGCCAACATTCTTATCCCACAAAGGATTCTCTCCATCCCCTGAAGGTCCACTGTGGTCCACCATCCCTCAGCAGTGGCTTTGCCTTGATTTCAGCTTTGCTTTGTTTCAGTACAAGAGAGGACCAGCAGAGATCCATTTTCATGAAATCCCAGCGTGGAGGCTTCAGGCTCAAGGAGACGGTCCAGTTTCATCTCTACATCAGCACCTCTCCATGTGGAGATGCCAGGATCTTCTCGCCCCACGAGGCAGCACAGGATGGTAGGTGACTCCCCTTAGTGATGTATAGAGCTGCTAGACGTAGTCTGTGAAGGCCCTGACAGCCTATATTGGGCTAAATCAATCTAATTAAGATCACCTATTAGACAGAGCAAACACTCCCTCAAAGTGGGGCCTCGCTTTCTAGCTTGTTTCTGCAGGCTGGTTTACCTACAAATAAATGAGCTTTTTGGGACAATCTCACAGTCCAAGAGTGGATGCTAGGCCATAAAGTCCTTGATATTTCCAAAAGAAATACTGAATCAAGGGAAAACCTCACCATTTTGACCAGGACAGGGACAGACTGAACTGCTCAACCTGCTACCTCAAGACTCTTCCCACTGGCCAGATCTGGGCATGGCTTTGCAGTAAGGACAGTGGGTCTCCTTTCCTGGAAGTCTGCACCTGCCTCACCTCAGCCTTTGTCTCTTTCAGATCAAGCAGACAGACACCCAAACAGGAAAGCAAGAGGCCAGCTCCGGACCAAGATTGAGTCCGGGGAGGGGACCATTCCTGTGAGGTCCACAACGACCATCCAGACATGGGACGGAGTGCTCCAGGGTGAACGGCTGCTTACCATGTCCTGCAGTGACAAGATTGCCAGGTGAGCCGGGCTGTGGGCTCCATCATCTTCACTGGCAAAGAGCTGGAAACCCAGGTGGTAGAGGGTTCTCTGCTGCCTGCACCTGCCTGGACAGGGACGTGGGTGCAGGAGAGCCAGATGATGTCAGGCATCCATTTCTTCTGCTCTGCCCTGGGCTCGGTGCACCCTCCTCCCCCATGGCCCTGTCTACACAAGAGTAACAGTCACATTGCTCTGGCTTTCCTTGTGGGTCTTAGGGCACCTGGCCTTCTCTGAGCAGCAACATTCAGGGAATGGCCTCCAGGCGTTGGGAAGACTTCGTCCTAGAAAACTGCTCACAGTCTGTTCCCTCTCTCTGTTCAGTGAGGACAATGACCATGTGCAGCTAGCACTTGGATTTGGACATTCTGTGCCTCGCTTACTGAGACATTTTGGAAAACTGTTACCTGGGAAGGCTGGGGGGGAAGGGAGGAAAGCTTCTCTTAACACCTCACTGTCACCAAAAGTAAATTCTGGATTGATGAGATCTCATAGTATTTCTGCCCTGGCTGCCCTCTAGTTGTTGTCCCATAGATTAGTTTCCCATACACACTCCTAGCTCACATTGGGATAGGAATAGAAAGCAAAGAAAGACAGAGAAAAGTGGGAGAGAGAGAGAGATAGATGAGGGAGATAGACAAAGAAAGGTGAGAGGGAAAGAGACAGAGAGAGAAAGGTGGAAGAGACAGACAGGGACAGAGAAAGAGAGGTGGGAGAGATTGACAGAAAAAGGTGGGAAGGAGAGAGCAGAGAGAGAGAGAGACAGGTGGGGGGGGGCAGAGGGAGAGACAGAGAACACTGATTAAGTGTTTACTTGTACAAGTCTGTCAGAACCTGTTGTGTGCAGAGAGGCAAGCTCTGTGATGTTATCTCCATCAGATATCGCCTCCAAGATTGCACCAAATGGAAAACTCATTTATGGCCTGAGTCAGTACAATCCACCACAATCCCGGATGCTTTCCGGTCTCCTCGGATCTGCCTTGCTCTGTCTTTGGTCATTTCTCCCCAGCATGAGATGGTTGTCCTTTCGTCCCCTTCCCGCCATGGCGTTTGTCCTCTGCATCTGCAGACCTTTGTTTTTAGCCCTCCCCGCTTCTCCCAGTCTGCTCCACCCTCGGCCCCTGTCCCACTCTTTCCAACCCAGGGAACCTGCTCTCTCCCTCTCACCGCCTGGCGCAGCCTGGCTTCCCTCCTCTCTCTCAAAGATCCCTCCCACTGTTCGCACCCCCCACTGTTCGCACCCCAGCCGCATGCTCCTTCTAGTTGGTGACAATTGCCTGAAGAGCTTTCCTTTGCTGGGTTAGCTAGAGCAGCCGCTGCCCTTGCCTTCATAGAAACTTATCTAAACATCCAACTTCTGACTCAGATCTCCAGGCTTCCTTTTCTCTGTGGAGTTCCAAAGTGTAGCACGTAGCAGGTACTTAATAAATGCTTTTCGGCGCCATTCTGTGCATCTGCACCCTTGGTCAGAGACCAGCCCCTCGGCTTCATTTCCTAGGCTAAGGCCTGGGCAGGCTCTCTCGTCCGGGCCAAGGGAGGGGAGGTCCATGCGCTCTATTGCTATGACTTTGGTTGGTCTCGATTTCCTGCCCCCTCCCGTCTCCACATTGTGCTCTTTCTCCTCCTTGGAATTCCTCAGCTCTGGGTTCCTTCTGAGGCTTTCATCTGCTCCAGAGGAGGAAGCTCAGGTAGAGAAGCGAAAGACGTTCTTCCCTCATATGGGTTGGGTGAGGGGGTAGCAGAACCTTCCCCTCCTCCCTTGGGCAGCCTCCAGATCAGAGGATGGGGCCTCAGACATTATTAGGAGCGGCATTCAGGACCAGTGATGACGGCTCCTCCTTACGTTTGGGGGCATTGCAGGGGACCCTACAGAGCCATCTACCCCGGTCCCAGCCTGAAGAGCCATTAAGTCGACAACTGGGGAACATCCACTGGAAGGACCAGAGGTGACTCATTGGTTGCCGTTTTCTATTTCTAGAAAGCCATTCCTTCCCAACCCCTCAGGCTGCCAGGACCCTCCCCCCAAAGTCTGTCATTGGAAGAGTCTTGTTTCCCTAAGCAGAAGTTGGTTAGAAAGTAAAGAGTTGGTAGCTTCGGGATCTGCTCATCAGGACTCTCCCGGGGCCGTCCACACTCATCAGATCAGCGCTGAATCCTCGGCACTGCATGACCCTTCCTGAGCAGACCTCTGCATCTCTTGGGGCTCAGTTTCCTTGCCTGTAAAATAAGGGGGTTTGAAGGCTTAATGGTCTCTTAGGTGCTTCCAGCACTCCTCGGGGAGGCTCTGGAGAGGGGGCATAGCCTTGTAGAAGCAGTTCTGCTGTTTGGGACATGACAGTGTCTCAGCGTCAGGAGGGGAATGGATGGTTCTTGTCTGTAGCTTGTTTACAAGTTGCCAGGATGGCGAGTTCAGAAGGACGACCACTCCAACCAGAAGTCCCTTGTCAGAGCCTTGAGCCATTGTTCAGTCTCAGGGGTCAATCTGTGTCTGGGAGAGTTATATTGGAGGCTCATCTTGGCCCCATCTGGGTCTCAGGTCCATTTAGCCAAAAGCACATTAGCCAAAGGAGTCTCCTTGTCCTCTCTCGGCATCCTCTCCTACTCTGGACCTGTGTGGATGCCATTCACCCAGGAGCTTGCCCTCTCTGATGATTACACTGCTCAATTTACAGAATGTCTCATAAAAATGAATCCCCCCTGCCTCCTCCCAGGAGTGGGGAAGCTATCCCTTACCAGAGCTTCCCAAGCACGGTTTTATCCTGTCCTCCCCGGCTGGCAGGAGAGATCCCAGCAGCATCCTAACAGCACAAGCTGCAACCTGCTTCCCAAATGCCTTGTACCCTCCTTCCCCTGGGTGCCCGAGACCAAGTAGCAGAAAGTCATTCAGATTCTGGTCTGTGAGCAAGTGATTCACATCCCAGGCAAACCCAAGACCTAAAGTCCTAGGACCCCTTTCCCTGTGGCCCTGGCTGGATGCCTGTTCTCCTTGTGGCCAGGACCTGGGCCCTTGGGCAGTGCTCACCCACATTTTCTTGTCTGGGAATTGCTGGGAACCTGGGTTTATTTCATGTGTTCTTCATTTCAACATCCAATGGGAAGACTGAATCTCCAAGATTCATGGCTGCTGCCATGTTGGTGTGAATCACTGGGACTGGTGGATTTGAGGCATAGTATTAAGTGGCTGGTTCTGGAAGTGGAAGCTGGAAATTGGACCTGTCACCTCTCAGTTATTGACAGTTGTCCATAGTGCCAGAGCTTCTAGGAGGAAGGGCCCTGGGGACTTGTCCCTCAAAGGCAATGTATGAACCCATTACTCTTTCCTGACAAGTGAGGTCAGCGGAGCCAGCATATTCTCAGCCCTTCTTTTTGGGGCTCCTGGGTCTTGTTCCTATCTTGCCTTTTGTGCTAGGATGTCCCAGTTTAGGCCTCAGGCCAGAAATAACTTCATTTTTCTTTTGAAAAGGGGATAGGGAACAATCCAAGCTCTGTCTGAGTGGCCTGTGGAGTTGGCACACGGTTGGTTTGCTCCCTTCAGTTTCTCCCCCCACTCTTCCAAAATCCAGTGGACTTTCAGTCAGCACACCTGCCATCTTTTCCAAGGGGGCAGAAGAAATGGGAAGGACTCTGACTCTTATTCAAATTCCTGCCCAGATCTTTTCTGGAGTGGAAGGGATGCCACTTTCCTAGGGAGCAGACCAGCTGTTATTAGTTATGCAGCTTCTCAACTGAGATACGATTGTAGGAGCACTAGCCTTGGCCCCAAAGAAGTCCTTTGTAAACTCCTCAGGTTTACTAGACCCACCCAAACAAAACCTCTAAATGGAGGAGAAGCCAAGCAAGAACCTGGGGATCAGAATTATGCAAGCCTGTCCCCTCATGGCCTACACTTGTGGATTGATTGACACAGTCCCTTCACTGTTCTGGCTGCCTTCCTCTGAGCACACCAGGTTTTCCATGACCTTTCTAAAGCATGCTGTTCAGCACTGATGCCAGGCCTCCCTCAAGAGAGGCCAAGAACCAAGCCTTCGGCCCTCCATGGAAAATCCTTCTGGGGATGTCAGTCCACAAACGACTAGGCTTTGGGTCCAGCTGTTTAGCTGATTCTGAAAGCACCGACCCTTCAGGATTTTCTGGCCGATGTCTCTGTCCTTGCTATAAGACTAGCAGGAGAGTCTCTGTCAAATGCTAAATTCGTTCCAGGAGTTGTGATTCCATTTTTCTCTGCCTGGAGGCAAGAGAGGGAGCAGCAAATAGGCCAGAATGGTGGGAGTGGTGGCAACTAACCAGCTTGGAAAGATCCTCTAGGGCTTTAAATGCCAGACAGAAGCATTGGTGTTTAATCCTGGGGGCAACATAGAGCCACAGACCTGTTCTTTAGAAATATCAGTTTGGCGATTTGGCGAAAGATAGACTGGAGAGGGGAGGAAGGAATGCAGAAAGAGCAATAATTGGGCTATTTCAACTGACTGAGTGGTGAGGATCTGAACGAAGGCAGTGGCTAAACAAGTAGAATGAAGGGGACAGGTGCGAAAACCCACCATATCTGTGGTTGAATTAGATACGGGAGGAGAGACAATGAAGAGTCAACAGTGACTGTAAATTGTCAACTTTGGGGACTGGAATAAAGATGGTGCCCATGAGAGAAATAGGGAAGTTCCAAAGAAGGGCTTATGTATGGGGAAAGAGAATATGCTTTGTTTTAGATATGCTGAATTCAAGGAGCCAGTGGGGGATTTAAGAGGGGCCGTCCAGGGGCCAGTTGAAGCTGTGAGATGGAGGAACCTAAGAGCAAGAGATGCCTTCTTGAGAGCCATTTGTATAAAGGTAATATTTGAATTCACGGGGCAGATGGAATCACCGAGAGCATGTGGAGAGAAGAGGGCCTAGGAAAGAGTCTTGAGGTACAGCCAGGTCGTTGGTGGGATATGAATGATGGTCCTATGCAGGAGTCTGAGAAGGAGCAGTCCCATTGGCAATGGGGGAATCAAGAGAGAATAAACTTCATGAATACTTTTAGAAGAAAGACTTTCCAGAAGGAGATGGGGGAGAAAGGCCAATCAAGAGCCATCAGATACTACAGAGGGTCCAAGAAGGATGAAGACAGATAAAGCCATTTGATTTAGCCATTAAGACTCAATCTTCATGACCTTGGAGAGAGATACTTGTGTAGAGTGATGAGTATGAAAGAGATTGTGAGTGAGGAAGTGAAAGAAGAGGAAGTAGAGCCATGAGTGCAGACAGCCTTCTCTAGTAGTTCGACTATGAAAGCGAAGAGAGATATAGGCTAATAGCCTGAGGGAATGGAGGGTCCCAGCAAGGGTTTTTAAGGATGGTGAGATCTGGATACATTTATAGGCATCAGGGAAGGAAACAGTGACTAGAGAGACTGAAAATTAGGGAGAGAAGAGGGAATAATTAGGAGAAAGGAGAGGGTAAAAACAAGAGGCGTCTAACAAGGTTTGACTTTGGCATGGAGATGAGCCACCAATTCATCAAAGACTGAAGCAAAGGAGAGAACAGATCGTGCTGTTGAGGGTATTTGAGATGGCCTAGGGCCTAGATCAAGGAAGGTGTTTGCCAGGCTTTGAGAGAGGAGAGAAGGCTGAGGACAGTCAGAGGGGAAGAGTTACTGGGGCTAGAGTTACAGTCAGGTTTTTCCACAGGATTAGAGTTTGTAATAAAACTTTAGGTTTGAGCTTTGAATTTCTATCTGCTGAGTTAGCATCTTATCTAATTGTTACTGGAATAAGATTATAGAGGATTAGGGGTGCTGGTGCCTGATCAAACAGTGATTATGATGAAAACATAAACCTGGCAAAACATTAGGGTTCATTAAAATGAAACCTTGATAAATGGCCCTGTCTCTTGGCTGCTGGAAAATTCCCCGGATCAGTGTTGAAGGCCCAGGGGATATTCATGGTGGCTGTGTTTTCCTTTGTCAGCTTTCACAGGTGATATGGGTGAATGAGTACCCCTGGGACAGAGAGAGGAGCAAGTGCCTCTTGTCATCGGCTTGTCCCGTGATCACATTATGGAAGGATTTGGGAGGGTTGTCTTTGATGGTTTGATTTGGAGATGTGTGTTCAGGACTTCTAGAAGTGCCAGGATCCCAGGTCTAGAGCCAGAAGGGTCACAGAGGACCAAGGACTTATCCCACAGCAGGCAGGGTGTTGGTGTCAAGATTAAAACCTAGGTCCTCTCCTTTGAGAGTCAAACCTTGCTCTACCATCACTCTGCCTTTTGATAGTTTGGCAGCTTTAGTTGGGTCCACAGGGTAGCAGCAGCTGGGGGCACTTCCCACTACCACTACCAGATCTTGCCAGTGTAAAGGGACAGGGAACATGTCTCAGTATGCTTTGTGTCTCTCCTTATACCCAACAGCCAAATAATGGAGCCCCAAGAAGTGAGGAATTGAATTAGATTTATTATTTAAACTGCTGCACATCTGAAATAGCAACTCACATTTATGTGATCCTTTAAGAGCTCTCAAGCACTATCTAAGGTCAGGAAGACACATAGTCTTTTTAAGTCCTTTTTATGGCTGAGGCTCAAGGAGGTACCCCTCCTCCCCCCAAGGCACTCAACTTGTCTAGAGTCACAAAATCACAGTCTTAGAGATGGCAAGGACCTCAGGGGTCATCAAGTCCAACCTGTCCCTGAACGAGAATACCCTCTATGACATCCTGACAGACAGGAAGACCTCTGTGGGGTCCCATTGCTTTTCAATGTAGTTCATTTGACTTGAGTATTGGAGGAAGCTTTTCTGGCATTGAGCCCAAGCTGTCTGTAATGTCCATTCCCTTCTTCTCATTCTGCCTTTGGGTGAAACCAAACCATTTCAATACCTTTTACAGGTGACAGATCCTCACATACACAAAGACACTTACCATGTCCCTATAGGCTCAGCATCCCACATTCCTTTGACCGGTCTTCATGGACCCAAGGCCTTTCAGCTTTCTCTTCGCTGGGTGGTTTCTGGCTTATCAGTGTACTTCCCAAAATGTCTTCATAAGATAGATGTTATAGATCACTAGTTTTTCAGTCATGTTTCTCCGTGAACCTATTTGGTTTGGTTTTTTTTTTGGCAAAGATACTGGAATGATTCGCCATTTCCTTTTTCCGCTCATTTTATAGATGAGGAAACTGAGGCAAACAGGGTGAAGTGACTTGTCCAGGGTCACACAGCTGGTAATTGTCTGAGGCCAGATTTGAACCCACCAAGATGAGTCTTCCTGACTCCAGACCTGACACTAAGATAGAAAGTTTGTGTCAGAAGTAGATTCCAGCTCAGATCTGGTCTGTCACTTTGCCAGGAGCCCTTTGGTGCTACTTCCAACCTCATCCTGCTATTGGGCTAAATGTTTCTAATTTTTCCTCTTTAGAAGTTAAAATTAATTAGGGGCTGCATGGTGGCCCAGTGGATAGAGTGCCAAGCCTGGAGTCAGGAAGACCTGAATTCAAATGTGGCCTGAGACACTTTCTAGCTATGTGAACCTGGACATGTTCTATAACCTCTATTTTCTTCAGTTTCCTCATCTGTAAAATGGGGACAGTAATAGCCCCTCCCTCTCAAGGTTGTCATGAGAATCAAATGAAATAATACTTGTAAAGCACTTAGCACAATGTCTGGCACATAGGTGGAAGGGGTGGAATGTTATTGAAGAGTTCAGGAGATTTACAAAAATGAAATGGCTTATGCGATTCACTGATCCTAGTACTCTACCCCTGTCCTTAGGCCACTCTAGGGAGTGGATAAGTATTTATCTTGTTCCAGGTGCTGTGCTAAGCATGAAGGGGTACAAAGAAGGACAAAAGAGTCCTTACCTCAAAGGGCCCTGATGTGAATTGTGGAGGCAACTTGTAAATGAGAACTCTGCTAAAAACCCCCACACCAGCTCCCCAACAGCTGGGACTTTGATACCTTAGAGAGCAAGGAAGTAAAGTGGTCTCCTCACCTCCTTAAAAGACCTCTCTCACCATACAAATAATGGATTCCTTTCCTACAACATCCCACTACTTAGTCCCAAAATTTTTCTAGAACTTCTACCACTAAAATAGTCTTAAAATAATTCTGAGCTCATAAGTAGTGCTAGAGGAGAAATGTAATACACACAAAAACAATACAGTCTTTAAAATTACAGTAAAAAGGAGCTTCTAAATTCAAGGACTAGGGGCTAATGTCCTGATAGAAAAGCAATAAAGATGTTTAGGAGTAGCACCAGGAACACTGAGTCAAAATCATAGATGATGGCACCTGTTGTGCCACCAATGATCCCTATCATCCCACCAGAAGTGTGCAGAACCCAGCCCTAACATAAAGTCTGGAGTCAGGAAATGACTCCAGAAGAATGAGCAAACACCAAAAGGATCCCACTAAAGAGTTGTTTTGGTGATTCACAAGAATGATGGTGATGGACACAAGACACAAACCCAGAAGAAGACAATGACTCCACAACAGCTATAAGCAAAATCTCAAAGAAAAACACAGCTAGGACACAAGTTCAACTAGAATTCCTGGAAATGATGAAAAAAGAGTTAAAAACATTTTAAATGTTTTTACAGATGAAATGAGAGCATCAGAGGAAAATATTGGAAAAGAAATGAGAACTATGGAAGAAAAAATTGGAAAAGGAGTTAACAACTTGGCACAATAAGTGCAAAACATTGCCCAAGGAACAACAAAATTAAAATGGACCAAAGTGAAGCCAGTGACTCCTTGAGACAAGAAATATTAACGCAAAGTCAATAAAATATTTTAAAAAATAGAAAAACAAGTGAGATATAATAAAAACAAGTGATCTGGAAAAGATATGAAGGGGAGATATTTAAGAATCATTGGACTACCTGAAAGCTGTGAGAGAGAGAGAGAGAGAGAGAGAGAGAGAGAGAGAGAGAGGGAGGAGGGAGGGAGGGAGGGAGAAGGAGAGGGAGAGGGAGAGGGAGGAGGGAGGAGGGAGAGGGAGAGGGAGAGAGCCTAGACATCTTAGTTCAAGAAACCCTAAAAAAAAAAACAAAATTGCCTGGATCTTTTAAAACCAGATAGCAAAGTGAACACAGAAAGAATCCACTGGTAATTTCCTAAAACTTGAAAGCAGACGTTTCCTGGGACATTATAGTCTACATCAAAAGTTTCCAAGTCAAAGAAAAAGATATTCCAAGCAGCCGGAAATTAACGTCAAATTAATAAGTCACACACTATTTAGCCTCCCCTCCCCCCAGTATAAAAGAGCAGAGATATTAGAATAAACACTCTAGAAGGTAAAAGATATAGGCTTTGAACCAAAAATAACATCCAGAAAATTTCAGTATAAACCTACAAGGGAAGAAATAGATCATTAATGAAATCGAGGACTTGCACACATTTCTGACAAAAAGACTAGAGCTGTATAGAAACTTTGAGATGCAAACACAGGAGCCAAACAAGGGACATAAATAAAGGATAAACTGTTTACATCCTAACATGGAGGGATAATACATGTGTTCTCTCAGAACTTTGTCACCACCAAGGATCAAAGAGGTAGTCTAATTAGACAGAGGTCCTAGGAATAACCATTCAAGTATTTGCCATGCCTTGATCTTAAAAGAAGAATGGAAAGAGGAATACACTGAGAGAGGAAGAATGGGGAAATTATCTCACATAATCAAGGTATGCAAGAAGTCTGTAAACAAGGAAGAAAACATTCATGGAGTGGGCAACATTTGAACCTCACTCTCTAGAATTGGCAAAGGAGGGAAGAATGCACTCAGAGTTGGATACAGAAATACATCTCACTCAACAGAGAAACAGGAAGAAAAAGAGAGAAGGGGATTAATAAGACAAAGGGGAAATTACGGTAGGGAAAAATCTTAAGCAAATCAACTTCTAAGAATATTCAAAAATATTTATAATAACTCTTTTTGCAGCAGCAAAGAATTGGAGGTTGATTGAAGAATGACCAGATAAATTATGATGTATGAATGTGATGGGATGCTATTGTGTCATAGGAAATGATTAAGGGGACAGTTTCAGAGAATTCAGGGAAGAATTACATGAACGAACGCAGAGGGGAATGATCAGAACTAGAACAATTCATACAAAGACAGAAACCTCTGAAAAACTTAGGAACTGTTCAGAATAATGACCAGCCGCAATTCCAGAGGACTCATGGTGAAACATGCTGTCCACCTGACAGAGAGACTAAGAACTCAAGTGCAGATTGAGACACATTTTATTTGGACAGCGCTAATGCAGGAATTTCTTTTACTTAACTATAAATATTTGTAACAGAGGAAAGTAGGGGCAAGGGGATAAATGGAGGTGGGGAAATGATAGGAGGGAAGGCAAATGGGAGGAGGGGTTAATTAGAAGTAAACACTTTTGAGAAAGGACAGGATCAAAAGAGAGAATAAAATAAATGGGGGGGCAGGATAGGATGGAGGGAAATATAGTTAGTCTTTCACAATATGACTGTTACGGAAGTGTTTTGCATGACTACACATGTATAACCTATATCGAATTGCTTGCCTTCTCAATGGAGTGGGTGGGGAGGGAAAAATGGAGATATGTTGGAACTCAAAATTTTAAAAATGAATGTTAAAAATTGTTTTTACATGCAACTGGGAAATAAGACATCCAGGCCATAGGGTATAGAAGTCTATCTTGCCCTACAAGAAAGTAGAAGGGAAGGGGATAAGAGAAGGAACAGGTGTGATGGAAGGGAGGGAAGATTGGGGGAAGGGGTAATCAGAATGTGCACTGTCTTGGAGTGGGTGGAGGGGAGAGATGGGAAAAAAATTGGAACTCAAAATCTTGTGGAAATGAATATTGAAAACAAAATAAATAAATAGATTGTGTATATGTGGATACAAAGGCTTGGGGAGCTTTGAACAACTAACCAGGAAAGGCGATGACCAAAATGCCCTAATTGTGGGCACTGTGGGAGGACCTTTCTTGTCCCAAACCAGATGTCACATAACAATTTTACTGACCCTCTAATAAGCCCGAAGGTGTACTTAGTGATCATATTCTTGTCCATATTTCAAAAACCACACCCAAAGCTTCGTATGGGAAGAAATCTCAACCTCGTCCACCCTTAATATGGCAGAGGGCATCTACCTGTTTGTGTGGACTCCCCTCCCCCATCAGCTGACAGGTATCCTACTCAAATCTCACAAGCTATTCTTCTCAAACTGGTATGGAGGGCTGATGGTGAAAGTCTCTAATTAAAGCCAGACACTGTCTAGGTGAGGTTCCACCCAAATGGCCAAACTCTATTGTTCCTGAATCAGACTGACTTTAGGAAATGGTAGGTAAAAGTTACAAGGCGTAGATCCAGTCTGCCAGACACATCGCTTTAAAAAATATCAACCCTCCTTTACCATTCCCCATTGGAGGATTAATTCCAAAGAGAATTCATTTTTGTGGAGCTGAGTTTTTTAGTACCTGAGAAGCAAGTCCCCATTTAGATTTCCTGCTGGTTTAGTTAACTTTGCAAAAGCAAATCCACGATAAACTTGGAGCTCTGCAGAACTCTTGAAAGCTTTTGAATTGACCTCGTTAGATTACACTCTTAATAAGTTATCGTTCTGATGATTCATTCATGTGCTTTTAACTTTTCCTGTAATTTCCCCAGTTCCTTAGTGGTAAAAATCTGTGGGCTATGTGCTTCTCCTTAGGAAGATGGAGTGCACTGAGAGAAGTCATGCCACTGGTCCAAGGTTCTCTTTCGGTCTGGGCCCGAACTCCTTGTCAGCACTTTGTCCTACTGTCCTCTTCCCTTATTGGTCTAATCCCAGCAGGTTTAACACATTCTGTAGCAGGTCTGGCTGGCCATCTGTAGCTTAGGAGACCCCACCCCCATTAGCAGAGCCCCTTCTTTTCCTTCAAAGATCAAAAGCTTATTACCCTTTGCCTCTAACTGCCAAATACACAAGGACAGTTTATCTTCATTTTCCTTGTGACTAATCCAGCTTTTCTAAATCTCTGGAAGAGCCAAGGGATGGATCATTTTGCTAGGTTTTTACTTTCCCTGTCAAGCTTCTTGAATATCCATTGGAATAACCCTAGGGGGTTAGGGGGAGGTCTCTCCTCATCCCACTGCCCACCCCCAACCCCCAAGAACCTCAGGACAGAGGATCCCTATTCTAGCCTGGGCACAATCAACACAGCCACAGTTTCTTTTATCCTAATCTTCCCCCAGTTCAACAATGAACTTAACCATGAAGTCATTACAAGCAGTGCCTGTCCACCATGCCTGTTACTCTGGGCCAGGCCTAACTCGGGCCAACCAGTGATTCAAGCTCAAGGTTAGAGTGCAGATGGAACCACAAAATGCACTGAAATGCAGCTTTGCTTCTAGTGAGATTCAAAAAGTTTCCTGGTTAGATTCAAATCCAATCTGGATGTTATTTGCTCTCCCTGCGTTTCCCATGGCCCTAGTCCATGCTAGGTCAAACCTGTGTGCCCACGGGGTAGTGAGAACTGTTAGAACCTCGGCACCAACCCCAAAGTCGACTCTCGTATGTTTTAGGAGGCGAGGAAGCTGGGCAGCCCTCTGTGAACGTCCACCGCGGTTAGACTTGGGGCCCCATAAAAATGGGCCTGAATCCTCCTGGGCAACACTGACCCCTTAGGGGAATAACGAGAGCTCTCGGTCCTCTGACGCCCAGTGGGCCCAGGACCACGCGATGTCCTTGGGTTGGAGACCATCCCCGCCTGCTCTGGGGAAAAAGGAGGGTCCAGTCCCACTCGGAGACAGCGAGAGCTCAGGAAGGCCTCTGGCCGGATCGGGCGGGACCCCAGGTCCGCCGAAGGAGCGCGGGGGAGGCGGGGGCCCGCGCGGAGGGGCGACGCGTCCGGAGGCGCATTAACGGGAGGTTTCCTCTTCTTCTGCCCCCCTCCCCCCGCAGGTGGAACGTGCTGGGTATCCAGGGGGCGCTGCTGAGCCTCTTCGTGGAGCCCATCTACTTCTCGAGCATCATCCTGGGGAGTCTGTACCACGGGGACCACCTCTCCAGAGCCGTGTACCAGCGCATCTCGGACATCGAGGAGCTCCCGCCACTCTACACGCTCAACCGGCCTCTCCTGAGCGGCAAGTATCCGACGGAGCCCTGCCAGTGCCGGGGCTGGCTGCCTGGGGGCCTCCCATTGGAGGCTGGGGATGCAGCGAGTTTGGAAAGAGAAGCTGGACCTGGGCCCTGCGGGGACCTCTGTTGTTTGACTTGCCTCTGCTCCTCTTGAAGCCTTCTGCCAGATTTGGCGAATTCCAATTTCTGTGTTGTTCCTCATTGTACCAGGTTCTATATTTGTTCCGAAATTGGAGCTTGGTTTTCCTTAGGAAAGCGAATTTCCAAAGTCCCTGCTCCAGGGCCCAGAGAAGGAGGCGACCAACCCTAGATCAGAATCAGATGTTCTTGATCGCCTCCGCCCTGTCCCGGCCCTCCCCCGCTCCTGCCCCGCCCAAGCATCGTCCTGGTCCCGCCACACCCGCGCCCCTGGGCTGGCATTCTCCGCCCTCGCGTAAAGCCACGAGCCTGGGTTGGGTGAGCGAAGGGCAGTCAGCCTCCCGCCAGGACGTGTCACTGGGTTGTTCACCTTGCTCCAAGCCGCTTTTAAAGCTCTTTGTTACTGTTTTTTAGAATGTCAGTGGCTAGCGGTAAAGTGACCAAGAGCAGTTGAATTCCAGGGTCCTAACTTCTAAGCCCACCCCTATTTAAAAGGACACAGTGAAGGTATTTTTATCCTTTTAAACATCTTGATTGCTCACTGTTTATAATATTTCGTTTTTGAAGCTTACTATCGAAGCCCCGATGACCGACCAAACGTGTTTCCTCCTTTGCGGGCATCCGCTGCTTTATTTTCTTGTGCTTGGCTACTGGCATGTCTTTAATTTTAGAGGAAAAAAAGCCAGATGGAATTTTATTTGGCAGCATGTTTAATGAATTACAAGCATTTTGCAAACAAAGCTGGAGTGAGGAAAAACAAAGTACAGGGGATTAAAACAGACCAAACGTGGTAGCCGGAAATTACAGTCCTCATTTCCATCTCTGGGTCTAAGGCATTTGGGTTTAGGATTTGGTTGCATAATAACTAAGCGAATTAGTTTTTCATGACTGAGAGAAAAATAGTTTGCTTCGTTGGTACTGTGCTTTCTATATTTGAAGGACGGGTAGACCATTTCATGCTAGTGGTGAAACATTTAACCCTATCTCTTTGAATGATTAATATTGTATTAATAGATTACTGAGAAATAACTAATATCTGGAATGTCAAAGGTTTTGGCAAAGTTGTGCTAACTTTGTTAAAATGAGATTCCCAGAATTTTTGAAAGGTTTCTCATCCATGAAACTCAACTTTATTCTTGTAAAAAAAAGTCTTTCTGTGTGTGTATGTATGTTATGTGTACATACATATATGTGTATGTATGTATAAGTTACCATCCCCTTTCTCATGTGGACAAATTGGTTGTTGAAACTGTCAAGAAATGTGGTTTTGTGCTTTTTTTTTTTTTTTCAAAATTCATGCTTAGGAAGAAATAGAGAAATGTAGGGCATTTGTATAAAGAATTGAGGGAACTTGTTTCAGAATGGAGAAATAGGTAGTTCAAAGGAAATCTATTTCCTCCCTTTAACTCATCTCTTTTCTTTTCCAAAGGGTCCATGTCCTGAAGGGTCAACCTGTCTATGTTATCATGATATAAACTGGGGGGAATTATGACTCTAAGGACCAAGTGACTGAACATGGAAAATGTTGATTTGAGTTCTGATTAGTGAAATTTATGTTGGTCTTTGTGAGCCAAGAAGGAGAGAAGACCTTCCTGGTTAAGTAAAGACCCAGAAAAGAACTAGAAAATAACTGGAATTGCTCTAAGGGCTGACTAATCCTGTCCATCAGACTGTGGGCTCCTTGGGAACAGGGACTGTCTGTGACCTTTCTTTGTATCCAAACATAGGCCTAAATAGGCAAATAAGTGGGCACCTCGCAGTTACTAAGAAGTTCCAACTCGTCTGGGCTCTCTTCCCTCCAGTAAAATGTAATCTCCCTGAGGGAGGAACTGTTCCATTGTTCTATCTTTGGAGCATGGAACACAATAGGTACTCAGTAGAGGCATACAGAGCTGATTCTCCAGGTTTTAGATTGGGGCATCCCATTGTGCTGAACCAACTTGCAGATATAATCTCAGGGCCATTGTTCATGGTCTTTTAGACATAGAAAATGCAAACAATTTCAGGGACCTAAAATGGAGAAATACTTGGATTTTCAAAAAAGAAATAAAAAAGGAAATTACAGACCAACACATTTCTTGTTACTCCCCAAACATATTCAGAAGAGATTGTCAAATCAATGAGATGAGATCACATTGATTTTTAAAACCAATCATTCATTGACCTGGAGATCCCACCATGTTCCCCAAAGAGGTCAATGACAAAAAAGAGATTTGAATGGTGCAGTGGATAGAGCACTGGGCCTGGAGTCAGGAATACCTGAATTCAAATTTAGCCCCAGAGACTTACTGACCCTGTTTGCATCAGTTTTCTTAGCTGTAAAATGGAGATAGTAATAGCTCTTACCCGCCCCTCTCCCTAGTTGTTGTGAGAATCAAATGAGGTAATAATTTTAAAGTGCTTAGCATAGTCCTTGGCCCATAGTAGGCACTATATCAATGTTAACCATGAGACCAAAGTATTTTCAGCAGCACCTTTTATGGTAGCAGAGAAGTGGAAACAAAGTGTATGCCCACTGATTGGGGGAATAGCGTAAAACTAACTGGGACAAATGATGGATACAGAGAGACATGTAAAGTCTTAAGTGAACTAATGCAGAGGGAAATTAGCAAAGCCAGGAAAACAATATATCCGGTCACTACAACAATAGAAATGGAAAGAACAGCAATTAAAAGTGAATCTTGTGAAATTTGAATGACCTCAGTTGGCTTCCAAAAAGAGAGGAGAAGATCCCTCCCCTCTTTTCAGGCGTTGAGGTCCATGACGATGGAAGGGTGTGTATAATATCTGATTTGTCCAGTGTTGGTTGATTTTGCTGAGGTTTTTGTCCTTTTCTTAAAAAAAAACACCTCTGATATAATGAATGATTTTCTGGGAGATTGGGAGGGATACAGGTGGCAATCCAGGTAGAGTAAAAACAAAGTAAGTTTAAATTATTTCAAAAATCAATTGTGCAAGTTGTGGGAACTTAACGTGGAAACACTTAAAGTCAGGCAAAACTGGAATAATTAGTTGATTCCAAATTTAATCCTCCCTAAAAAATAGAAGCTCTTCGATGTCTGGGACCATTTCGTCTTTGTATCTCAAAAGTCTATTTAAGAATGGTTGATTAAGAAAGAACTGAGGTAACGCCTCCCCTGGAGCAGGGGTGAACTTCCTCTCCCTGGAAACAAACAAAGCCCATATGTCTGTCTGTGTATGGTACTATAGAAAGGTCCCCTCAGTGCCAGTGCGTGTGGGGGATCGTCCATCTAAAGATACTTCCTGATATTTTGTGAGGAGGCTCTCTGGCCTGATTCAGTTGAGCATTCCTCTTTCTAGATTGGTTTTCAAATTGAATCCTCATCTGTCCAGCACTTGGTGCTCAGACTTTGCTCCATCTCATCTGTGGGCTTGGAAGGAGGCTTCAGGGCTGAGGTGGGGGGGTCACCATTTTTACACCCAGTTACTGCTTCAGTTCTGACCACTGCTGTAGAGTCCATCTTGCCCCACATCCTTCCTGCCTCATTGCTTCCTTTCCCATGACCAGACTCAAAGGTGTGTGCTTTTCCTACTCTTCTGTTTCCCATAGTTTCTTTTAAAATGAGCACAAAGAAATTCTCAGTGACCTTCTCTCATCAGTCCTTGTAGGAGAGCTCACCTTGCCCACAGGATGTAAGAGTTTTCTGGTCTCTCTTGGCATGGATTTGCACCAAGAGTCACTTGACTAGTGTTTATTAGGTGCTTGCTGTGTGCTAGGAAGTATGCCAAGAACTAGGGACACAGAGAAAATAAGGAACAAAACAGTGCAACAGCCTCTGCCCTAAGGTCTGATGGCAGAAGTAATGTGCAAACATTGACGTGCAAACAAGATAGATACAAGATAAATGATGGTAGTCTCAAAGGCATCAGCATCATGGGGGACCAGAAAAGGCTTCTTTCAGAAAGCAGGACTTAACTGAAATTTGAAGGAATTCATGGAAGTCAGGAGGTAAAGCTGAGGAGGGGGAGGGAAAGTCCGTGGGGATGCCCAGAGTGGGGAGGAGGAGGAAGAAGAGCCAGGCCAGTCACTAGATGGCAGGGGATGTGGTAAGGTCCAAGAAGACTGGAAAGGTAGAAAAGAGCTACATTGGAAGGGACTTTAGCAGATATGAGAGTCAAGGTTTGTGACACTTCCAGGAAAATGAATTTGTAATATCTTAAACTCTCCTCTGATTGAAAAAAAAGTTCTATAAATAGAGACAATGAATTATGAGCATGAAGGTTGGACAAATGATCCTCCAAGAGATATAGGACTGGCCATAGATATGGACAAGTCCTGGAGAAAGCCAGAGAAGTCCAGAGCCCCTGCAATGTGCTGTCTTGAAGAGTACCCTGATGGGGTGACTCTGAAGGAGCTCAAGAAGAGCCAGTGTAGATGGGCCAGGAAGGGAAGCCCCTATCAGTGATGGCCTGCATCCGCTAATGAAATGAAGGATGTTGTTTTCCAATTGCTGGTCAAACTTGTGATCTCGTAGGCATGGAAAATTCCCTAGGGGAAACCTGGCTACCAACTCACTGGCCTCAGCCTGTCTTCTGCAACATCTGGTCTCCGAGAGAAGCCTGGGGCATGGGGAGGATGAGTAACTGGCCCAGATTACCCAGTCAGGATCCTAGGCCTTCCTGACTGTCCTCCTTACACTGCCCCATGTCTCATTGAAGTGTTGAGGCCTGCAGATAATTTCACTGTAATTTTTGGTTTCACAGTTTCCATTTGTTTTCTGGTCAGCTCACAAATCATTAGTTTATTTTCCCCTCTAACTAAAAAACAGAACAAGGTCAGTTGAAGGTGCTATTTTCCCCTCAACTTTAATGAGTTTGGCTGCTTCACAACTTTTACCTTCATTTTACCTCTCTACTTTTTGGTGGTCCTGGGGAGGAGGAAGTATAAGACAAACCCAGAATAGGCCTGCCATGGAAGCAGGATCTAGGCTTGTTGAGGCTATCGCTTCAGGCTCTGCTGGGCATTGCCTGAGCAGGAGCTCTGTCTGGGCCACCTTGTCCTGGGTTAACTGGACCCAGACTTGGTCCAGGCACCATTGCCAACAGCCTTCATCAGTTCTTGCTCTCAGGGAATATGCCACTTTTTTTCTTTTGAAAAAGGAATTTAGTGGGGAAGAGGAATGAGCCTCCCTAGTACATGGTGTCCTGGCTCATTAGAAGTGGCCAGGGACAGGTTCCAGGATGGAAGTGGTCTATAGTCTGTAATTGTATTGACAAACATGTTTGTCCTAAAGCATCTGTCTATCATTTTTCTTTCTAATCCCCTGTATTTAAGAAAATGTATTGGAAAACATTGCCTCCAGTAAGAATGATGTGGTTAGTCCTTGCTGATTAGGCACTCTCTGTAAGACCCTCTGCCTATCAAGGCTCTGAGTGCAATGTGTCAGGCCAGAAAGACTGAGGGGTGTGCATATATGACATTTTGGGAAGCACTTCCAGAGGGAGAGACCATCTGTGTCAGAGGTCACTGGGGGAGGGAGTGGGAGAGTGTTCCAGAGTCAGGGAAGGGTGTGGTCAAGTAATCCCAAGTCATCAAGTTGGGCCTAATAGTGTAAGGATTTCAGTCCTTCCCCAGGACCCTCCCTCACCCCATATTTGTCCATGAATCCTCCCTGAGGCTTCACACCCCACTTACCTGGCTTTCTCTGCTCTGGGCCTTCTCAGGCTCCCTGGGGACCAGGGCCATGCCAAACCACCAGCCCCTCCTGGGCCCTCCTTTCCCTATACATTTCCTGGAGGTCTCTTTTTACATCATTTAGTGTATGAAAGATGCCCTCTACTTTTCCCTCCCTCTTCTCTCCCCAATGGCCTTTGGGTCACCCCCAAATAGGATTCTCCAGGCCTTCCAATGGACTGGAAAACAGATTGGCATCTTAAATGACAGATTGAGGAGTCTGTCCATTATTTGTCAAGAAGTGGGGATCCAGACGTTGCAATATTGTTGTCATGTGAGGAAACCATGAAACTGGAGGAGGTCAGTGGAAGGGAGATGAGCCCTGAGCTTTGGGCCACACTAGTGTTCATGGGGCAGGAAGAAAGTTCCCATTGGAAAGCTGCCAACTCTATCTTCTAGTTTCTATTTCTCAATGTTGTGCCATTGGGCACATCAGGTGATAAGTAGGAGCCTTGTTATAAAACCTTCGGGATGACCTGTTCACTAAAACTGCTTAGACACTCAAGAGAGCCTCTGAGTCATTCCTGCTTTCTTCAGGGTGTCCTATAATTAACTCATTACCCTAGTTCTCAATTTACAGCCTCGGAAAGATAAGCTCCTCCACTGGTTGACAGGCCCATTTTAGTTCGTGTCTGTTGGGACGATACATTTGTACCACTGTAGCTGAAACCTATCCTTGGGTCATGTGGGAACTTGGTGCTTCCCAAGAAACAAGCAAAGAAAATGGAAACCTTGGGACTAACTCTCGTTGGCTGTCTCGTTGTTCTCTTTCTGCTAATAACACCATTTTCCTTAACCTTCCTAGAATCTTAGCCATATTTCCTTTCTGTCAATCCAGCCTTATGTCACTCTACAAGAGATGTTTGACCATGACTGTGCCAGGGTCATATTGGCAGACCATTAATGGATGCTGAGTCTCCTCCAACCCCACACCCGCATCCAGGTTCTTTTTACACTATTGAGCTTGGAGACATCTAAATGGCCATCTTGTTGATTAATCCACCAAAAACTCTCTAATAGGCTGGGGTACAGGCAGCCAGTGTTCCATCAATCCTACTTTCCTGTATCGCTTATTTGGCACCTGCAGTATGCACTGAAGAAAGACAAAGATAATTAATGCACAGACCATGTCTTCAGGAATCTTGAGATTAAGTAGGGTTGGACACATGAAAATGCATGCACCTGCTCTCCAATAACTCATCAGATGAGATAATACGTTCAGAGTGCTTTTCAAACCTTAAGTCTCTGTAAACATCAGTCATCACCAATCCATGGAAAACACATCAAGAGCACTAGGGGCTATACAGAGTGGAAGGAAGGAAAGGTCTTTCTGTAAAATCATGGATTTGGGCTGCAGGCCACCTTAGAGCTCCCAGGACCCTTTCTCTAGAGCTGGTGGCTGGGGAAAGGTGTCTCAGGGGTTCCAACAAGAGAGAAAGGGAGAGGGGTATCAGGGGAGGCTCCTTGGAGGAAGAAGCCTGTGTTCTCTCTGACCTATTCCTCTGAACACCACAGGCACCAAGGCTCACTCTGATCTCCTCATATATTCCCCCAGGACTTATCACATGAAATACCTAGTGAAGATTGATTAAATTAATAAATTTGAGTTGGGCTTCAAAGGAGGGCAGTGATTTTCTATTGTGCACAGTGTACGACTCGTTCAATTCAATGCAAAAGTGACTCATTCTTTGGTGCTGGGGCACTCCTCCTCATCTTAGTAGAGCTTGGAGCTCGGGGGTCAGGTAGGGCTTCACCATCACAGGCAACTGAATTGTAGCTTTTGGTCTTGGCACAAAGGAGCAAAGACTTCTGTCTCCCAGAGGACTCATTTCCCTTCTGCTAGGTCTGGGGAACAGGGATCTTCAGACTCTGCTCCATCCTTGTTTTCTGACCTGGGGTTCAGCAGAGAAGGGCAGTGCCTTCCTCACTGTTCTCTTTTAGAGGATGATGCACCATGGCTCAAGAGAAACCATTATTCCTCTCCCCTCTCTTCCCACCCCCTCCTCAGGGACAGTGAGGTGGCACCACATGAACAGAGTGCCCAGTCTGGAGTCAGGAAGACTCATTTTCCTGAGTTCAAATCTAGCCTCAGACACTTACTATCTGTGTGACCCTAGGCAAATCACTTCATCCTGTTTGCCTCAGTTTCCTTATTTATAAAATGAGCTGGAGAAGAAAATGACAAACCAGTCCAGTTTCTCTGCCAACAAAACACCAAATAGGGTCATAAAGAGTTAGACATGACTGAAAAAAAGTAATGGAACAATATCAACTCTCTTCCTCCCTGCTAAGAATTGCAAAGGCCTTTTGATGAGTGATCTATTGTCTTCCTCTTTTCAGCAACAATTGGGTGCCTCATATTTTAGGATTATTACTATAGATTTCTATTTTCAGTATATACCATTCGTTCAAAAATAGGTTGGCATGTTTGTACAGGGCTAGACATGTCCTTTAGAATTCTATTGCTTGGTAGTAGTTTAGATAGTTATTACTGAGATAAAACTGCCTTATGTAGAATACAGGTTTCAAAGTCTCCATTAAATGGGATTTGGAGTTTTGAATCCTGGCTTAAAATAGAGGCTTATTAGGTTCCTGGCCAGGGAAGGAATGGAATCTTTGCTCTCTATCCAGTAGAGAAAAATCAAAGGTCTGGGACCATGGCTTGAGATGCATGGGATTATGAGAGATGACAGAGAGAACTGTGAACTGCTTCATTCTAATGTTGTTTCTGTTTTCTCTGTCAAAGAGAATGAACCTTGGACTGGAAAGGATGAAACAATTATGACTAATAGAAAACTGATCCCCAGGATCAGTGACAAGATCCCAATAGGAAGCCACCTTGCCACCCTTGATGAGTTTAAGTTAACAAGTTCTGATGAAGAACATCCTTGGTTCATGAAAGACTGGCAAATACAAATTCTGAGCCCCTGGCCATGGTTCTTAAAACTCAAAGAGAGTGGCTGAGATACCATAAGATTGGATGGGGGAGAATGTCTTCATCCTCCAGATGAAGGGAAAATAATGCCTTGCCAGCTACAGTTCAGTGATCTTGACTGATTCGTGGAAGGATTCTAGAGCATAGTTTTACAAAGGAACAGGTAGTATGGAAAAAGAAGCAATATCCCTACCAGGTATAATGGGACTAGCAAGGACAAGTCAGACCAGGAAGCCCTCTTTTTTTTTTTTTTTATCACCACTTGGGAAAGACTGCCAAAAGTTCATCTAGATACAATCTAAAAGATAGGACAAAGTCTTTGAGCCTCTTCTTAGGTACAAAATGAGGCATCATTTTGGGCACAGAAGGGCACAAAAATGAGGACTAGATAGCGGTCCCATTGGATCTGCTCAGATGGGGTGGGAATGACTGGCTCCAGATCAGCTTCCAAGGAGGTCCTTGATTCAGGAGCATCTTCACCAGTGACTTAAGCCAGGGTCTAGATGGCTTGCCTCTTCAGTTCTCTGATAGCACAAGCCTGGAATGGATTACTCATACACAGTATGGCAGAATCAAGATTTGAAAAGGTCTGGACAAGCTCGAGCAATGGAGTGAATTAAATAAGATTCAGTTCAAACTCTGCAGTGAACACACATTACTTCAGTGAATAGAGAGTTAAGCATTGCTCTCATCTTTCAGCAAAGAGGTGGTAGACTCTAGGTAGGGGAATGAGGTGTAGATTTTTTTTTATCTTAGATTTATTTTTTTGTTACATTTTGAATTCCGAGTTGACTCCCTCTCTCCTTCCCAACCCTACACTAAAGAAGGTCAAACTTTGTCAGAGGTATGTATGTGGAACCATGCCAAACATACTTCCATATATAAGTTCTTTCTTTGGAGATGAGTAGCATTTTCCTTCCTAAGTCCTTCTTAGTTGATTTGAAGGATTATATCAATCAGAATAGCTTCATCACTCACAGATATGCTTTGAACGATATTGCTATTGCTGTATGCAGTGCTCTCTTTCTGCTTATTTCTCTCTGCATTATTTTTGCAAGTCTGTCCATATTTTCATAAAACTAGCCTTCCCATTTCTTACAGCACAGTAGTATTCCATCACAACCATATACTACAACTTGTTTAGCCATTCCCTAATGGATAGGCATCCCCTCAATTTCCAGTTCTTGGCCACCACAAAAAGAACTGCTATAAATATTCTAGAGCATATAGGTTCTTTTCCATTTTCCCTGATCACCTTGGGAAATGGACCTAATAGTGGCATTGCTGGGTCAAAGAGTGTACACAGTTTTGTAACTCTTTAGGCATAATTCCAGATTACTCCCAAAAGTGGTGAGATCAGTTTACAATTCCACCAACAGTGGAATATACTATAAAATTAATATTCTAATTTCTTACTACCTCTTCTTGCAGGTCTTTGTTGGTGATATCTAGAAATGCTATTGATTTATGTGGGTTTGGGTTTATTTTATACCCTGCTTCTTTGCTCAAGTAATTAATTGTTTCAACTAATATGTAGTTAAGTTTCTGGGATTTTCCAGTATGCCATCATATCATGTGCAAAAAGAGATAATTTTATTCGCTCATTGCCCATTCTTATTCCTTCAATTTTTTTTTCTTCCCTTATTGCTAATGCTGCCATTTCTAGGACAATATTAAATAACAGTGTTGATAATGGACATCCTTGCTTCACTCCTGATCTCAGTGGGAAAGCTTCTAGCTTGTCCCCATTGCAGATAATGTTTGCTTTTGGTTTTAGGTAAATGCTTCTTGTCATTCTAAGGAAAAGTCTATTTATACCTATGCTTCAAGTGTGGTTTTTTTAAAAATAGGAATGCGTTCTATTCTATCAAAAGCATTTTTTTTGCATCTATTGATATAATTATATGATTTTTGTTGCTTTTGTTATTAACATAATCAGTTATATTAAGATTTCTTTTATATGGAACCAGCCCTGCATTTTTTGTATAAATCCCCCATGGCTGCCATGTCTCCTAATTAGTACTGTATTTAGGATTTTTGGGTCCATATTCATTAGTGAAATTGGTCTGTAATTTTCTTCCTCTATTTTCGCTCCTCTTGGTTTAAATATTTGCACCACATTTGTTTTATAAAAGGAGTTTGGTAGGACTTCTTTTTTCCAAATAATTTATTTAACATTGGAATTCATTGTTCTTTAAATGTTTGGTAGAATTCACTTGTAAATCCATCTGGTCCCAAAGCTTTTTTTCTTAGGAAGCTCATTTATGGCCTGTTCAATGTCTTTTTCTAAAGTAGTTATACTTAGATATTCAATGTCCCTTCTGTTAATCTGCAAAATTTGTATTTTTGTAAGTATTTTTCCATTTCACAAGGCATAGACATTTTGATTTGGCTATGCCTTGATTTGGTTTTTCCTGTCTGTACTCTGTTACAAGGAATCCTGAGGGTGGGCTCTTTAAGAAATGGCAGTTGGATTGTTTACAGCATGTAAATAACAATAAAAATTTCCCAACAATTAGACCTCCCCTGACATGGAATCAGTGAGCTGCTCAAGCAAGTAATGCGTTTTCCCTCATTGGAAGCATGGAAGCCAAGCATGGCCACTAGTTGGATGTGTTGTAGAGAGATTGTTTTTAGGTCTGAGTCAGGTCACCGAGGTCCCTTCTGATTGAGATTCTGTGATATCTGTGAGTTCCTGGCAAAGAAAATGTACATTTGAATCAAATTTGAAAAGTTTAAGCAGCGTGATATTGGTGTGAAAGAAAGTTAAGTTCTTGCTGAGTAAGCACTTGCTGGTTGACTTGCTGAGGTTTTCTACATGACCGGCAAAACCTTTGGTTCCCTCTGTGCCCAGGAATGTTGCTGAGGTTGAACTAGACATTAGGTCTTCTTCAAGCATTTCCTGGGCTAGACTGGAAGCCCCTTGATGGGAAGGATCCTTTTCCTGTACATACCCTGACTCCATGTTCACTGAATCCCCACGGTGAGGTTGGACAGCCCTCTCTGCCCCACCCTACCCATTATCATACAAGATGGACTATGACAGGGAGCCCCTACACTTTCCTTTTTTTTTTCAGAAGGAGTGGGATAGGTTCTACTTTTGCATATGGGGTGGGTTGCATATGGGGTGTACCACTAGGACCTGCACTAGTATCTTTGAATTAAAAGTGGGAAGCTAGGTGGTACTGCATCAGATAGAGCCCTGCTCCTGGGGTCAGAAAGATTCAGCTTCATGAATTTAAATCTGCCTTCAGACACTTACTGTGTGACCTTGGGCAAGTCATTTCAGCCTGTTTGCCTCAGTTTCCTCATCTGTCAAATGAGTTGGAGAAGGAAATAGCAAACTGCTCTAGTATCTCTGCCAAGAAAACCCCCAATGGGGTCATGAAAAGTTGGAAGTGACTGAAATGACTGAACAAGCCATTATAAGCAGATTGTCTTCAAACATCTATCCCCACACACATACTGAATAATGACTGGACTCAGGAGCGTTTGATTCCATGACCCAGCTACAAGATGCTGCCCTGACACAGAACCACAAGATTGGAGCATGGGTCTAACCTAGCATCCAAAGGAATCCCTGCTATCATCTTCAGCCTCTACCAGGGAACCTGCCAAAGGGGAAAGATACCCCACAGTCAGGAAGTGTGTCCTGCCTTCAGCTGTCTTCCTCCCCCCTCGGGCTCCTAGAGATCTCTTGACACCTGCTTTGCTTCACTTCTTGTGAGGCTGACAGTCTTGAACTCTTTGAGAGCCCAGATGGCTGCATTTTCTTCCTCACTGTCCCCAGTGGCCAGAACAGTTCTTTGCATATATGAGGCATATAATGTTTTTTTGAAAGGAATTGAGCCTGAGAGACATGTCAGGTGTTTGGAGAAAATGGAGGTAAATGATGTCTCCAGCATGGTTCATTCTTGGAGAAGCCAAGGAAGGAAGACAGAAAGAAAGAAAGAAAGAAAGCATCAACTGAGCCCTGTGCCAGGCCCTGTGCTGAGCAGATTACAGATGTGCTCTCATTTGATCCCCCACTCTGGGGGGGAGCTATCATCTCCATTTTACACTTGAGGAAACTAAGGCAGACAGAGGTTAAAGTGACTTGCCTGGAGTCCCATAGCTGGTGTTGAAGTGTCTGAGACTGGATTAGAGGTCCACCACTCTGCACTATGGCACCCCCTAACTGCCTGATGAAGGAGAAGACCATGGCCCAGACTGCTGACTCAACTACCCACCCTAGGCTGTCCATTATCTCAGATGTATATCCTGACATGCAGCCTTTCATCAGCCTGTTATACCAGGAGGGGCCAATGACCCTGAGATGAGGACATGGAAGGACACCCCAAGAGGGGCTCATTGTCTGTGCCCACCTGGTGAATGAAGTGGAGGAGGCAGCAGACAGCCCCATGCCTAGAGCAGACTGTAGAGAATGAAGCCAGACAAAAGGCAAAAGGGCCCCTTGAGATTGAGATATGATACCCATTCAGTGGAGGGTGGGCTCCAAGGCTGCTGATCAGTTCTAGTGCCAGGGATCATAGCTAGGATGCCCATGGTTATTCACATTCCTCCTCTGTCTGCCCATGTCCTTCCCTCCTTGTCCTCAGAAACATGCATGCACAATTCTTCAGATCCCGTGATTCTGCTCCTGGGCTGTGCATCTGGACATGACGGAGGCGGGCAGCTGGGGATGGTGAGGGGCATGGCTCATCCAGCTGCATCTCAGAGAAAGTGGAGGTTCCCAAATGCTTGCGTGTCTAACTTTGTGTGCAGACAGCGCGTGTGGTTGGGAGTATGGTTTTCCAATAGGAATTCCTCAGTGTCCAGATTAATTAGTCTCTGTCTGGGCTCACAAGAGCTTTCTCTCTCTGTGTTTCAGGGATCAGCAATGCAGAAGCCCGACAGCCAGGGAAAGCCCCAAACTTCAGTGTCAATTGGACGGTTGGGGACCCCAACCTGGAGGTCATTAATGCCACCACTGGGAAGGATGAGATGGGCCGTGCATCTCGCCTCTGCAAACAAGCGCTTTACAGTCGCTGGCTCCGCATCCATGCCAAGGTATGTCCAGTCCATCTCATACCCTGAGTGGGTTCCCTCTGGACAGAGGCCTAGGGGGCTTGGTCCATGCTCCCAGGTCACAGGCTTCTGCCCCACCCATGTCTAGTGGGTGTCTAGTGTTTAATGGCATCCAGATTCAAAGCTGCCTCATGAATGCTGAATAGGCATGGCCACTCAAGGCAGGCAAGAATGAATCAGAAGCAGAGAGGCATCCTGACACCTGCGACAATAACAGGCCCATTTTAAACTCAGGTGGCATCATAAAGATGCCCATGCTTTCCTTGATTCCCTCCTCTTTGGTGTTAAGGGACTGATTTTAGACAAAAAGTTCTGAACTTAGTCTTAATTGCTCTGAGCCCTGTCAGGAAGATTTCTTGCCCATTCCTGGCCATATTGTGGTTGAGGCAACATCATGAGAGGGCAGGTTCTGTTCTCATATATGTGGGTAGAAGGTGGTGGACAAGCCGTGGTGGACAAGCCAACCTTTCCTTGAGACTTCTCTCCATCTGTAGTATGAATGAAGGCCCTGGACATCTCCCCTCTCACCTATGCTAGTTCCAACCTCCAGTATCCAGATGCTCAGAATGTCTTCTCCCCATTCTTGGGGGTGCCTTCCTTTTGGGTAGATTCCTTAGGAAGGATCCTCTTTCTCACATTGGCTTTGATTGATTCAAGTCCTGTTCACCCTCAGTTCATTGTTTGATTCCATCAAAATGTGATCTTGACTAACAAAGGTAATTCCTTTGAAGTGGATGGGATAATCACAGAAGCCCCATCCCTACAGGTAGAATGTAGGGCCTTGCC
This sequence comes from Potorous gilbertii, assembly GCA_028658325.1. Classification (NCBI taxonomy): domain Eukaryota; kingdom Metazoa; phylum Chordata; class Mammalia; order Diprotodontia; family Potoroidae; genus Potorous; species Potorous gilbertii. The sequence continues at coordinate 298,225,822 of CM053770.1, read as the reverse complement.
TTTCCTGGTGCAACAGAGGTTATCTCTCCCAGGATGCTTTCTCTCCTCCCCTCTCCAGTCTTCACTTGTGACTAACAGTTGTTCCTTCCCTCCTAGCTCTCCTCCAACATGCGTACCAAGATCGGCAAGCCCCACCTGTACCATGAGTGCAAGCAAGGTGCCATTGAATACCAGTCTGCCAAAGAGTCGCTCTTCAGGGCCTTCCTCAAAGCAGGCCTCGGAGCCTGGGTGGAAAAGCCAATCGAGCAAGACCAGTTCTCTCTCAATTGCACACCCTGACTTGGGGGATGGGAGGTCATTCTGGATGGCACCTGGACACTCGATCATCACCTGGCACCTCTGCCACAATGAGCCCTTCTGCGCGTGCGCACACCCTCTCACAACTCACATATGCACACATGTTCACTGCACACACACACGCGCACACATGTGTGTGCCTGCAGACACCCTTTTTAGGATTAACCAGCAACTGCTTTCAGTCCCTTTTCATGTTTTGAAAATCTCATTGTTAGATTGTTTAAGTTTGTTTTTGAAAACTTGGGTGTAATTATCTAGCAAATCCATCTGTCTTATAGATGTAGATTGGGTCTAATTTTTACATCTCCACTTGAGTCAGACCCCGGCCCCTGGCACTCCCCTTCCTCCACATAAGGCAATACAGGCAGGTGCACTACAATGTACATACTTCCATTGGGGTTTTCACAGCATTTTTAGGATGTGGTTTGAATTTTTCTAGAACTCAGCTACAAAATCCATTTTTGCTCCTTTGTAAGCTTTCTGTGAGTGAGAGAGGATGTGCATGATGAGGTGACAAAGCCAGAAGGAGAGCCTGCTTGTCCCTACCTCCTGGTCCTTTGAAAACCAGCTGCTGAGAAATGGTCGTCGACGTGTGTATTTATTAGTCTGTGACCCAGTTCCAAGTACTTGACCTTACCTCCCATTTCCATGTGGTGTAAAGTTGTTTTTTTTTTAATTACCGTTATCAACTGGAAACCAAGTAGAAGTCATTTGTAAGTTCAGCAATTAGGTCTGTATAACATAGAAGACGTTGACTCTTAGTAACTGATTTTTCCTCTTCCCCCTATAGTTATATATATGCATATATGTATACATACATGCACACACACACGCACACACACACACACACACACACACACATATATATATATATATATATATATACAGGAATTCAGAGTACAATCACAGCTTTAGCATTACTAGGGCACCTTTATGAACCAGCGTGATTAATTAAGAAAGTTTGAATGCTGGCCCCACTGCTTCTCCTCCTTCCTGAGGGCTCTGTGGGACCTTTAATTCTGGGATTCTTCCCTGATCTATCCATGTTCATCCTTAATCTGATCCCCGGGTCCCATGGGAGTGGAGGTCTGTGGACTAGAATCTGCAAACCTAATGGCCAGCTGGTGGAGACTTAGGGGCTGGACTAGGTGACCAGAAACTCCCTGTGTTTGCTCATGGTGCTGTTGCAAGATGGCCTTGGGTCTCTTTCTAGGCTTTCCTATCCACACCTGCACATGGAGCCAGAGCAAGACTGATCTATGGTGAGGAAGTAGGATCAGAGGCTATTTCTGCCAATCAGACCTTTGGGTAGAAGCATCAGAGTGGCCTGGTTTGAGTCAGAGATACCCTCCATGGCTCCTCCCATGGCTCCATTGCCAAGGATAGCTTTCCTGGCCATTTGTAGCAGTCCCCTCTCCCCTAGAAGTCTCAGAAGAGAGGAATGGTCACATTTACCTAATGTAGCAGCAGTATGCCATGGTTCAGGCGGCCATGGGAACAGGACCTGTGCTAAGGAAAGGTGACCATTGCTGCTGCCCAAACATGTTGACTATTCAACTCCTGGAGCAGCAACTACCTCAGCCTGGATCACTCCCTTTGGATTAACCCACACCTAGCCAGAAATGATGAGAAGAAGGCAAGAAAGCAGCTTCTCCCCCCCGGGCGAATCATAGAAACACTTTATGTTGCCACAGTTAATGGTCAGCGTCAGGTCCTTGCAAAAGAAAGGAAATTCTATTTCCAAATAGGAGAAAAAGGAACTTTGGCAACTAGATGGAACATTAAGGACAAGGATGAGGATTTCTGGAGAAAAGAGACAGCATCAACTCAAACTGATGAGAAATAGCTAACCTAGAAATCCAGGGTTTGTGTGAGAGGAAATAGCGGAAATCTGCATTGTGTTTGTAAGGGAATTTTTTTCCCCTTAAAAGAGAAATAGTCACTTCTATAATTTTCTCAAATTATATTTTAAGAATTTATTTTTTAAAAAAGTCTCTTTCGGAATATGAGCTCTTAGGAATAGGGCCTTTTAAAGTCCCTGACATGGTGAAAAGAATTGGAGTAGTTTTGCACAAAAATCTTGAATGGTCCATGTTCAAGGGTAAAGGGCCAGGCGAGAGATAGCACCTTCAGAGGCTGGTCGTTGTCATGGCGTCCAGTCAGTTTTCTGACCAGTAACTTTGGTCAGCAAGGAAGCTTCTCTGTATATGGGAGTGGAGGAGGAGAAGGGGCAGGTGAGGTTGCCCATGATTCTCTGGGCTTCCCTCTGCCACTAGAAAGACTTGCTGTGGTCTGGTAGAAAAGACTGGCTTTCCATATTGCTTGGCATTCTCCCTGGTCAGGTGAGAGCTCAGGTGCCATGTTTACTAAACTTGGGGACCTCCCCACTTTTGCTGCCATCTCTTTCATGTCCCTGATGGGTTAATATGGCAGCAGTCATGGAAAGCCTTTAGTTGCTTTAACTCTGAACAATCAAAGATGAAAATGTGGCCATTACAGGCCAAGGAAGTGTGGGGCACCTCTGGTCTCCCAGTCACGCTGTCCTGGTGAGGCACATGCCCAAGCCTTGGTTATTACAGAAAACAGTGGTGGGAGGTGGCAGCTCCCAAGATGGCCTCATCCTTTCCTTCTTCCCTAATCCTCCCCCCTCCCCTTATTTTCATTCTAATGAGTGAATATGAATGTTTGCCTCAGGATCATCACAAAATTGAAAGAAAATGAATTAAGTAGATGTAAATACTTGAAAAATATAGCAAGATTTTCTTCAATTCTATTCTAGCTTTATCAAAGATAGGTTAACAAATTGAAATGATTTGGCCTGGAAGGCCATGAGACAATATTGTGTAGGGGTGAGTCCCGGGTTGCGTGGACATGAGCCTCAGAAACTGGAGCAATTGCCTTGTTACCACACTCAGGATTAGTGAAGGACTCGGGGTGAATTTGTCCCACCTTTTGTCACTGAAGCACATATTTTCTGGCTGAGAAGCAGGTCTCCACAGTCCCCTCTCCTGCAAGCATTGGCCACGTCCTAGTCGGGCTCATGAATGAGGACAGCTGGGTGGTGCTGCCAAGAGGGAACCACCAGCTGCTGTCTGAGGGGAAATTTTTCATCTCTCAGAGTTGGAGAAACCAGAACATGTCAAGGATAAATACAGTATCCATCTTCATATCCAGTGTCTGTATTAGGTGACTACTGAATTGCTGGAGGCCAGTCCTCTGGGGCTGTGCCCTAAAGGAGACATGATACTGACTTTCAGGGGTGAGCAAGGCATGCACTGCCACCCGTTGAGATCCCGATATGCCAGAGAAGAAAATGGGCACCTGAATGGCATTTGCACATTGACAAAGGCTCAGCTCATGTTCACCATGACCAAGAAGGGGTCTCTTATTCACAAAAGAGTCAACTCTTGAAGAGATTTGGCCACGCGTGTCAGGTGATCAAATGGAGCCTCTTCTGGTTGTTTTGTTAAAACAGGTTGAAGGGTTTGGGTTTTTTTTCCTACCTAGAAGCTAACAGGCGTCTGAAGGGTGTCACTGCCTTGGATGGAGGCGGCCTCTTGCACTGAAGAATACCTTGTATGTTGTTGCGTTTTTATCGTTGTCAATAGAGAAGATGTTGTATTTTTTCTAAGGGGGTGGGGAAAGCTTGTAATTCAAATCATGCTATTTTTAAGAAATTGTCTATTGAAGCGCTGCTCTAGAAATATAGGTGAGTTGTCCCATTTTGTCGAGCACGTCCCGGCTGTGTGATAAGAATTCCAATTCCCTGCTTCTCCTCTAACCTGCTGCTGTGTTCCAGTGCACTATGGCCGTGTCCTCCAAGTGGGGACAGAACTCCCCAAGCTTTGCTGTCCCCCTTATTGGGAGACTTTGGTTCTCAGGATGGAGGAGACTGACCTCATAGGTGCTGTCCTTGGGAAATCCAGGCTCTGGAATCTACCTGCAGTCTGTAATCAAGGGCTTCACTCATAAGGAAGGAATCCCTTTGCACATGTGGGGTGCCCTGCATGGCCCAGAACCTGGATTGATCCCTACAGGGGTAAGCACCTTGTGGGATTCCCATGACCCATCAAGGGTTATCATGAATGTTAGGGTGAATAGGGCAACAGCTTGCAGGTCTGTGGAGGTGGGAAGGGGCAAGGGCTCCTGACCTCATGCCAGAACAAGAAGTATCTTTGCCTGGAGCCCCCTAGGTTGTCTGAGCATGATCTGAAACATGTCTTAATCAAGGGAACACTGTAGCCCAGGTCATTGGAAATCTGAGTTGTTCACCCAAAGATTCAAATAGTTTAAGAAAAAGAGGACTCAGTGGCTTAAAATGGCAAATGGGGCAAGGTAGACTTGTGCCTCCCAACACCAGGGGAGACTACCATGGCTGCCTACCATGATTTCACGTCTTTTAATGATCTAGATCCTTGTCCCCAAAGGAGGCCTCCCTGGAAGATGGGAGAGAATGGAGAATGTCTGCTCCAAGGACATCTTTCCCTTGCCATTACCCATAGATTGACTGCTGTGGCTCCAGGGATGGAATGGATGGCTGAGTGCTGTACCTTCCTGGACCCTTGGAGCTTCAGCTGGGACCCTGCCAGAGGAAGAGGTAGTGGGTATCCCTTTGATGTGGGAGCTTTGTCCTGTGCTGGAAGATCTCCCACCCCACCCTACCCTCCATTTGGTGCCCACAGAGCTTATCTGAAAGTGACACTATCATTCTCACCAGCGTGTCTATCTTGGGGCTCCTCAGTTCTCATGTCCTAGATTATTCAGGGATGGCCTTCAAAGAAAGCTATAGCTGCCCCAACAAGCATTTGGAAAGTATTCTGCCTTTGCATCATGCTTCACATACATCAGGTGCTTAATAAATACTTGTATTGAATTGGTTTGGTCAGAATTTTGCCTTAGAGGTAGGTCTTCAAAGTGTGCCTGGCACTGGAGACAGTGCTTTAAAGATGCCAGGTTGACTGCTGGACAATGAAAGGCATCATTTAATCTCTGCCTCACCCCCACCCTACCCAATCATTTCAGCTGCTAGAATATTCTATACTCAGTGTCATCTTAGAAACACTGGGTCCTTTTCAAGTATTAAAATGAAGTCACTGCAAAAGAAAGGTTAAGGAAGTTAGTCTGCCTTTGTCATTCTCAAATTCTGGGAAATGATAGCACTAATTGGGGGGTTGGTATTTCAGGTCAAACCCAAACCAACCAGGGAGCCCTGGGAGCCCCTCAGTCTTGGGAAGTCTATCCCTTCTTCATCCATGCTGTTTGACAGCCAGTGTCTTCAGTGGGACCAGAGGTCAGAAACAGGCTACATACAGGTAGATGAACTCACAAGCAACTGGCTGGTGTTTGACAATCCCACCCCCACTACGTATCATGTGGGCTGGGCTGTGGCTACTGGTTCAGGTAATGAATGTGGGGTTTCTTTTCATGGAATTTTTCAAAACTGCTCTCTTGGAACCTTCATGAAAGATCAGATTTTATGGTGATTTTGGTGTGATTAGCAAGAGGCACCATAGGCCCTCTGGGGACGCAGGCCATGTCTTGTTATACATTTTGTGCCGACAATTCCCTTCCTTGACGGAGGAATCCCTGGAGTCCTGTTCCTGTGTTCTGTCCCTCCAAAGACCACCTCTGGTTGCCGTGACAGCCCTACTGGGGGCTGTGTCAGGCACTGGCAGCCCAATCCTCAAAAGCACAGTTTGTGAATCATCAGTGGAGGGAGCGATCCCTTGAGGTCCTCACAAGTCATTCGCTTTTCCAGACTTTGGGTTGTTTTCTTTGGATTGTGGTTTTACCAATTGGTCAGTTTATATGAATATAATCCAACCAAGAAACTTGTCCCTAAGATTAACCCTGCAGTATTCTCTGTATAGATAGACAATATTATGGCCTGCATGAGCTTTCTCTCACACTGAGACCTAGCCGGAAACGAGCATGAGACGCTGTCCTACGTAGACAAAGGGATTTAAAGTGTTCAAAATAAAAATCCATTTAACTACACTGTGCAGTCTCTCAGGGTAGAATTTTTTGCTGATCACGGTATCATCACCTTCACCCACATGACTTGTACCATGGTGGGCATTGGAGCTGCAGAGAATGGGGGGAGGGCACTATCTTGTAGTGGCAGATCTTGCAGTCTTTCTCCTCTCCTACAACTGCCATTGTGGGTCAGTCCCCACATTGTGGCATCTGGCTTCCACAACATACAAGCATTTAACAAACTTTTATTAAGTATCAGTGCTGGGGATTCAAAGAAAAGTGGGAAAATTGTCCTAAATGAGCTCACTTTCTGCTAAGGAGAAATCAGTCCATGGGCAAGTGATAGAAATCTGTAAGGTAAAAAGTAATTTGTCCAGAAGACAAGTGATTAAAGGACAAAGACAACTTAGGAGAGAAGGGATATGATATCAGCATCCACTCCCAAATCAGAGAAATGAATGTTCCACAACTGATGGGTTTGGAGGCTCAGCAAGGCACAGAGGGAGGATGTAACGATGGAGGAAGGGGGGAAAACAGACCCTGCAAATTACTCCAACTGATGTTTGAAGATGTTCGGATCCTAAAGTCAGGCTCCTCCCCAAATGAGCTCTGATAAATGAATAAATTCAGTTTTAAATTGAGGTGGTTCATCAGCATTTATCCCTGTATTTTGACCCTCACTGAAATATCAATTAAATCTTCCTAGGATAGGTCCTGAGTGAGCTCTCAGCCATGTCATCTGGTCCCATTGGTTCCATGTTCATCTCTAGGCAGATCACTCTTAGATGTACCACATAGCCCTAGCTTTTCTCTAATTCTGACTCAGTCACCAATTAACTGCCCACTGGACAATTGCAACTAGATGTCCCAGAGGTGTTTTGAACTCAATGTTTCCAAAATGGCTCTTTCAAACTAGTGAAGACTCCGCTGGCTGGTGATACAGGCTGGCAATTCTTTGCTCTTCCCCCTCCCACTCAATTTTGCTAAATCTTGGGGTTTCTATCCCCAGAACATGTCTCCAAAAGGCCCCCTTCTCCCAGAACACTGGGGCAAGCCCTCATCACATCATGCCTGGAATATTGTGATGGGACTCGCTGCCTTCTCCAATCTACCCTCCCCATAGCCATTGAAGCACTGGAATGACCATGTCACTTTCCTGGTCAAGCAACTCTGGTGGCTCGCTGTGACCTCGAGGATTAAATGCAAACTACTCTGGCTTTCAAAGACCTTCCCAACCTTGCTCTAAGGAATGCTTTCAGGTATATTATCCATCTATCTGTCTCTGTCTCTCACTCCCTTTCTCCCTCTCTTTCTCTCTCCTCTCTCTCTCTCTCTCCCTCCTTTCTTGCCCCCCTTTCAAACTAGGCTTGGCACTTTTCCTCTCCCTCAACATTTTAATCCCTCTCTCCAAACACTGTGCCCAGTGCCTGCCAATGACTCTCTCCTTATCCTCACCTCCCCAAATCCCAAGATCCCTTCCATGGGGAGCTCAAACACTTTCTCCCCAACAAAATTTATTCAAATCCTCTAATTATTGCTGGGCTTTCCCTTGCCCCAAAGTTATTCTGTATCTCCTACTTTTGTGTTCTTTCTCCCATTAGAATGTGAACTTCCTGGGGGCCAGAGGCTGTCTCCTTTCTGCCTTTGTAGCCCCAGGCCCCAGCAGAGTGACCAGCGCTAAATGAATGCTCATTCAGTGAGCTCCTTAAATGTAGTTGCTCCACCTTTCAATCAATCAATTGCCAAGCATTTACCAGAGTTGGGAATAGAAAAACAGAAGTGAAACAGCCACAGCAGCTGGGCGTGGGCTGGGGGAGATCTAAAAGGTTTCCTGAGCTACACCCCATCTACTTCTTTGGATGTGCTGCTGTCATTTCACTATCATTCGACTGGAATGTTGGGAAACGATCCGATTGATTTCAAGGGCAAACTTCTGAGGAGCAGCCAAGACATCTGTTACAATCATTGCATGACGAGATTTGACTCAACTCAGAAAGCATTTGTCCAAGGCATCCAGGCTGCACCTAGATCCCAGAGAACGTCCAGCTTTCCAGTAGTGTTGTCCCCCACTCTTGTAGATGCCCTGGAGGGGGAATAGGCTCATGGTGCTGCTGGGAGGGCTAAGGCTTAGACCTATTGGGTGGGAACTCAACGAAGGGGCAGAGTCATCGTGTAGAGTGGGAAGGATCAAGACAGTGATGAAGGAGAAAGAAACAAGCAGCTTTTTGTCCTTTTTGCTTCTGTTTTCTTTGCCAAGAGAATGGACTGGAAAAGTCACAATAGAAATGACCAGTAGAGAGAGAAACAGTTTCCTCATCTGTGTACTAGATTGGCCTCTGAGGTCTTTTCCTGTTCTAAATCTGTGCTCCCCATAAAAGAGGAGGGAGTTGTACCTTTTCTCTGCCTTCTATTAACTTAGAGACAAAGCCCAGTAGCAAAAATGGTTAAGAACAAGGAGTCCAAAGGGAGCTCCTTATACTACTAGATGTGTGACTTTGGGCAAGTCATTTAACCACTCTAAACTTCCATTTTCTTATCTTTCAAAGCAGGATTTTAAAAATAGGACTTGCAAGATTAAACACCCACAATTCTGAGAATTACAGACTTTCAGAGCTGGAAAAGACCTTGGAGGCAACTCAAAGATTTCCTCTACCATACAACAGGCAAATGAAGACCACAAGTGAGGTCTCCCAGCCCAGCCAAAGTCACCCACTTCACCTTGGGGAAACTCTGGCTTCCAGGAAGATTTTCCAGATGTTAAACATCAACATTCCTCTTTGCAGCCTCCTCCCATGGATTCCAGGCTGGCCCTCTCAGGTTAAATAGAACAAACCCAGTCCCATGTCTATAGGTCCAATGCCCTTAGCTTTACCCCAACCTGTGGTCCTGCCATTTTGTAACACTACTGTCTCCTGGTTGGCATATAAGGCTTATTTGAAAGGACTGGGCTTACTTAAAGACAAGGGGGATTTGAAGGCTGTCTTCAACATTTTTGAGGGCTGTCATGTGCAGGAGGGGCTACACTGGTTCCCTATTGTCTCTAGAAGGTGGAGCCAGGAGAAATGGGTGAATGTGGTTGAGGCCAATTTAATCTTGATATAAGGAGAAACACCAAACCCAATAGAACTTATCCCAAGGAGAGTTATCTGTGAGCTTCAAGAAATGGCAGGCTCCCTTTCCTTGGAGCAGTGGCTGCATGAAATCTTGTTCGTTTGTGTAGGGGCAGCCCCTGATGGCTGCTGGTCCCTTCTAGTGCACCCATTCTGGGATCCTTCTCCTATGTGTCTTGACTCAGTCATTGTATCTAGCCTGTCCTCTGTCTGTCTGTCAAGGTACTGTCCTAGACCTTCTTCTTCTTTTTCTTCTTCTCCTCCTCCTTCTTCTTCTTTTTCTCCTCTCTCTCTCTCTCTCTCTCTCTCTCTCTCTCTCTCTCTCTCTCTCTCTTTCTCTCTCTCTCTCTCTCCTCTCCTTTGGCAACCTCATCAGTTGCCCCAGGATCAATTATCATGTCCTGGAAGGAGACATCTCCACCTATGGGGAGTCATGACTCAGAGCTACTGAAAGAATGGTGACCCCATCAACAGAGATGGGGAAATTACTAGGTTTGGGAGGAAATAAAATGGATTCCAACTCTCCCTTGTTTTAACCAGACTCCTTGGTCTCTCTGAATCCTGTTATCAGGTTATCAGGGGGTGAGTAAGAAGGTGGCTTAGGATTTCCCCTGTGTTACAGCTCTGCTCATCTCTGTCTGCATGCCTGATGATTGAAAATGCCCTTTGTATATCTGCATTGGCCAACAGTTCCAGTAGCATGTTGGTTCAGGGTGAATGTACTGATTTTTCACCCACTGATTAGACACTGGCTATGGCTAAAGAATGCCAACTCAGCACAGGTGAAGGTTTTCCTGTGCTCTAGTGGGTAAGGGAAGTCATCAGTCTTCAGAACCTACTGCCCAGAGTTGCTTGTAGTAGTCAGAAGGAAGGCATCTGGTTGCTCAGGTTAGTGACCAGCTTTACTAGGGGATGGCTTTCAGCTCTTGGCTCTCTGCCTTGGTCAGAAGTACTACTCTCTGAATCTCTGCCTACTTAGAGTAGGAATGTGCATCCTATGAGTGTGCATTGATTTTTAAAGGGAAAAAGATTTCAATACGTGACAGGGCCTGTTCTCTAGGCCCTGGGCACTAGGCCATGGTTCCAGGAACAGAATTTTGTCCAAAGTTCTGTGCAAGCCTGACCTGGGAAGCTCCTAGCCTAGAGTAGACAATTGGAAGAATTCCTAGTGATAAAAAAAGGATGTTTTGGAGGACTCTGGAGTCTAGAGATATAGGCAGGGACCTTTGACCAACAGCCCCTTTCACTGCTTCTCTATTCTGTGTCCTTTGAATATCCAGAGCTCATTGTAAGGCCCACCCATGTTGACTGACCTTGCAGACAAAGGAACTGAAGACTGCCTCCCTCCCCCTTGATTACCCAATATGCTGACCTATGTCCTTTCCAGTGATCAGTCTATGAGTTTGTATACACAGGGGGCATCCAGAGGGATGGTCCTGGTCAAAGGGTACATTGAGTGACCCAACCTAAGACTTGGTCTTTACATGGAACTTAATCTGATTTTTAACGAAATGAAGTCAAAGGAGCAGAGCTGGGCTGCTGGGGGCCTGGACCTGGGAGCAGTATTTAGAGAAGGGATGTAGTTGTTTGATTAAAAGCAGGGCCCGGTGACCTCCCCATCTACTGTTTGTCTTCCTGCTTGCCCAGAAGCTAATCAGCTTAGCTTATGGTTGGATGAGTGAGAGACAGAGAGGGAGGAAAGGGAGCTTGTTTGGCCATTTTTTTAAAAGTCCTTCAGTTCTCAGTCAGTTCTGAAGACTGCAAAGGCAAGTTAGAAAATCCATTCTAAAACTTAAAAGTAAATAAGCAGAACAACAAAACCTGTACACTCCCAGTCCTTCCCCCAGCATTTCTGAGCTGTGATGTCAGTGAAAGTCTGCATATCATCCTCTCCCAAGTCTTTTACTGGCCAGGTCCCAGTCACCTGTTTGCTGTTATCCTCTCCCTCCACAGGGAGTTCAGCACTTGGCATGGACAATTCAGGGACACTGTATTCCTACCAACCCTGTACCTAGGGCCACCTACATAGATGGGCAAAGGAATCTCTCTTGAATTCCTTGACTGTGTTTATAGGGAAGTCCATGAAGAGAAAGAAACAAGTAGAGGCCCTCTTGTCTGCTTTCCAGGGATGGTTACCTGGCCCTTCTAAGCTTCTCCCATGGGGATTCTTCTCTGGTACTTTCCTCTTTCCTCCAATAGACTCTTTTTGTCAGAGAGGGAGATCAATGAGACTTAGTGCCTGATAAGAGAGTAGGCTGGGGTGAGGCAGAATGACAAGTAGACAATAATTCCAACGTTTTGGATCTGGGCATCTTGAAGGATAGTGGCAGCTTCAACAGCCATCGGGACATCAGGAAGATGGGAACCTCTCTTTTGGAGGGGGACCCATGCTGAGTTCCGTTTTAGGTATGTTGAGTTTATGATGCCTGTAGGACTTAGAGTTAGAGGTGCTGTTTGAAATGTCTATCAGTCAGTTGGTGATGAGAGACTGAAGCCCAGGGAGGAGATAAGGACTGGACCGACAAGCATTTATGAAGCACCTACTGTGTGCAAGGTACTGTGAAAAGACAAAAATATAGTCACCCCACTCTTGAGTGCTCACACTCACCTTACATGAACTGGAGGAGATGATGAGTCCCAGCGGGTACAAGTACGTTCCCTTGGGGATACTTTCCAATCCTGCTGTTTCCAGAATGACACCTGGCTTGTAAAAGTCTGGGAAGCCATCTCTGGTCTTGTGAAGCCCATGGTCTCTCTCCTTTCTCATTCCTGGGCTGTTAGTCAGCATACCTCTTGCCATCTTCCTCACAACTGCCCATGGTAAAGCCCTCAAACATCCAGGTGGATGCTGATTCAACTTGGAAGTTCTAATCTCCTCATCCTCTGCCATGAATGTTGCCGCAATAGCTGCTCTTGTTTCCTTGGTGATATTTTTGCAGATGCTCTCCATGAACATCATAGTCCAAGATAACCAACAATCCCACAGAATGGCATTTCTTGTTCTTTGTATGAATAGTTAAGTAAACTCTGCCATCTCTTCCCTTTGCTTCTCAAAGAGAACCAAGTAGACAGGCTCCCATAAGTTGTACCTTCCTTCTTCCTAGGTTGGAATCAGGGAAAAGACCCCTGACTCTGGAGTGAAAGGACTTGGATTCATATCTGGCTTGGATGATTTCTACCTGTGAAATCTTGGACCTATCACTTCCCCACATTGGGGCTCAGTTACCTTCTCTGTAAAATAAAAAATTTGGCCTGATCTAGGGTCCCCAGCCCTTGCTTCATGTACAGCAAGGGGTTTTTGATCTTTTTGGTGTCAGACCCCTTGGCAGTCAAGTGAAGCTCTTGAAACCCTCCTCAGAATAATATTTTTAAATGCATAAAATGAAATAAATAGTATTGAAACCAATTATGTTGAAATATCAAAAAAAAATTTTAAAAAAATTCATGGACCCTAGCTTGACTCCATGATTTATGTTGAAAATCGTTGTTGTCCTTCGTTCTCGAAGAGGCCCAAAATGGCATCACCATGATAAAGTGAAGTTTCAATGTGTATGACTATGTCTGATCAGACCAATACAAGCTCGGAATGCTCTACCACAGATTGAGCACTGATAGTTCGTGTTAACATTTGGGGTAGTTACTCCAAATTTGCATGTCCTACATTTCCTTTATGCTGTTTCAATTCTGCTTTGCTCATAGAGCACAGCACCTTTTCTGATGTGGGCACACTATGCTGAGCGGTCCTGTGCCAGTGTCTCCCATGTCACACAATCAAATCCAAAGTTCTTGAGAGAGACTTTGAGAGTATCCTTGTATTGCTTCTTCTGACCATCATGTGATCGCCTGTCCCATGCGAGTTCTCCATAAAATAGTTTTTTTGGCAAGCATATATTTTGCATTCAAACAATGTGGCCAGCCCATTGGAGTTGCGCTCTCTGAAGCATAGTTTGAATGCTTGGCAGTTCATCTCGAGCAAAGACTTCAGTGTCTGGTATCTTATCTTGCCAGGTGATCTTCAGAATCTTCCTAAGACAGTTCAAATGTAAGCGACTCAGTTTCCTGGCATGGCGCTGGTAGATTGTCCATGTTTTGCAGGCATGTAACAATGAAGTCAGCACAGCAGCTCTGTAAATCTCCAGTTTGGTAGTCAGTCTAATACCTCTTCTCTCCCAAACTTTCCTTTGGAGTCTGCCAAACACTGAGCTAGATCTGACAATATGTGTGTCAAACTCATTTTCAATGTATACATCCCTGAAAAGTATACTGCCAAAGAAAGCGAACTTATCCACAGCATTCAAAACTTCTCTATTTGCCCTAACCAATTGTTCCACATATGGATGGTGCAGTGGAGCTGGTGGTGTGGTGGCTGATGGAGTATCTGTTTTTTCTTGGTGTTAATTATTAGGTCAAAATTTGCACAGGCAGCAGAGAATTGATGCATACTTTGTTGCATCTCAGCTTCAGAGGCTGCAAAGAGTGCACAATCATCTGCAAACAGAAAATCATGCACCAACACTCCCTCCACTTTAGTCTTGACTTGGAGCCTTTTCAAATTGAAGAACTTACCATCAGTATGATAGTTGACCTTGATGTCATGTTCATCCTCATTGAAAGTATTTGACAACATGACTGAAAACTTCATGCTGAAAAGCACAGGAGCAAGCATATAGCCCTGTTTCACTCCACCGGTGACTGGGAAGGCACAAGAGCATTGTCTACTATCTAGAACTTGGGCAAACATGCCATCGTGAAATTGATGTTGAGGTTGAGAATATCAATTCTGATGAAAAGGTTTAGATGATAGAGTGAGTCCCCATATCTCTACCATTGGGGACACTGTGGGACCCCAAAATCTATCTGATGCTTCTTTACTCCCAGAGCTTGGAAAGGTTAACTGAAAGAATAGAAGGAAAGTCACTTGAAACTCTGAGAATGCTGAGAGGTGGGGTAATTTCCTTATGTTGATTTTAACCAAATGTTTCTCTGGCCCTTCCTTCAGTCCATGCCAGTGCCTGAGTCCTATAGCTATCACACACCCCACCTCCCCTCATTTAGTGCTGCCAAATTTGTTCCCATGGAATCCATAGGGATGCTGCAGATGGAGGCTAGAGCACATCTCATCGGCCTCACGGCCCCATCTTATGTCCCCTGCCTGAGTGGGATTGTGCTCTAAAGAGCTGTCACAAGTGAGTTTGTGCCCATTTACTTCTAGGTGACTCTGAGCAATGAGCCTTCCCCATGTCCCTTGAGAACCTGCCCACAGTTCCATGCCAGCCATCCTTGAAGTTGGGAAAGTTTTCTCAGTAAAGTGTCTCCCTGCCTGATGTTTCCTCCACATTCCCTGACACTTCTGTTCAGGTAGCCTTCTCCCTTCCCATGCCTGGAATCCATCCGGTGCACGTAAACGGTCAGCCCTGCTTTTGTCTCAGAGGGGTATGGGGAGGGTATGAGTCAAATCTGGGGCCAACATCCCAGGAAATCATGCTCAAGGCACCCCTTTCTCAACTGATATGGTGGAGAGTTAGTTGGTTTTCTCTAAGCCCTAAAGCCTCTGCTAACATGGACCCTACTGTTGTTAACAGCAAGAACAACCTATATTTATGTGACATTTACTATGTGCCAGGCACTAGGCTAAAGGCCTTATGTTACTTACCTACTTTAGGTATTTATATTATATTACATTACATTACATTACAATTACTATCTCATTTGTCCTTCACAGCAACCCTGTATCATCTCAGTTTTACAGATGAGGAAACTGAGGCAAACAGAAGTTAAGAGACTAGCCCAGGCCACAGCTAGTAAGTGTCTGAGGTCGAATTTAAACTTAGGTGCCCCACACTCCACTTCAAATGATGAGCACACGGAAAGGCTTTGAGGTGGGAGCTGTCCATGGTCAAGAACCTCTGACTATGCAAAGGGAACGCACTCTCTGGTCTACCCACACACCTTTCTGCTCATATCACTGGACAGCTTCTCCCAGACCAATCTGGCCATAGAACAGTATAAGACTTGGAATAAACTGAAATAAATCCATCAGTCCAGTTTAGGGGGTCTGGGAGGAGTGTAATCTAGGCCGGTGGAGTCAGGGTGCTTGGGGAGGGGGAGAAATGAGGGAAATTTTGGAGCCAAAAGAAGGAAATAATTTCATTTTCTTACTTTAAAATGACCAAGCAAATGAACTATCTTGATTTTAGTTCTTAGGTCCATGGGACAAATGGGATTGCATAAAGTTAAGACCTATCAGCTTCCTTCTGGAACTCAAGTGATCAGGCTCCCTCGAATGGACATTCAGAAGGAAAGGAGAAGAGACGAACCTCTTGATGGGTGGGGACTGTAGCCAAGACATTCACTGCATAAATTCACACAATCACAGGATTATCGCCCTGCAGTCGGAAGTGACTATAGAGTCCCCCTGATAACTTCCTTACTGTATGGATGAGAAAATGGAGGCACAGAGAGATGAAGTAACCTGCTAGGAATGAGAACCTAAAACCTCACTCCTGATGAAGTAGAGACAGAGACATACGCAGAAGAGACCTCAGAGGCATCTAGTGCAATCTTTTCATGTTACAGAAGAGCAAATGGAGGCCCTAGGAAATGAAGTGATCTGTCCAAGGTCATTCAGGTAGGAAGCATCAGAAGGGGGATCTGAACCTGTTCCTCTCCATCCCGGGTCGGTATCCAGGGTCAGTGCCCAGGCCACCATATTGGATTGACCTCTAGTCCCATGAGGCCTTCCCTCCACATGGCCATAACGTGAATGGGAAGCCCATATTCTTGGCCTTCTCTATGGTAAGTACTTGATTCATGTGGTTCAATTTCCCTCCTTTCAAATGGAGAAATTTTAAAGGTACTTACCAAGAGAGAATGGTTTGTTAGAATGTATACCCCAAACTTGGGCTATTCCAATATGGCTACGCCTCTGTTCATAGAGGGAGTGCTTCAGGTCCACTCTTTTCTCAGAAAGTTGGTAATAAAACATCACCCCTGCCATTAGGGTACACTGCAGAGCTTTGTTTCCATTTTACAGATGAGGGAAATGATGCAGAATTAGAGCCTATTGTTTCACTTTGAGTAGGAGAAACATGAGAGGAATTGTGAAGCATTTTGAGATGTCAGCAGATATGACTTACAACATAAAATATTATGAAAATATCATGTTGTAGATGAACTTGGAAATTAAAAGACCTGGACTTACATATCACTTTAGATGCCTGCTAGATATGTACCTTTGGACAGGTTATCTAAAAACTCTGTCTCCTCATTTGTAAAATGAGGGAGGAAATTGTCTTTATATGTAATTGGGGAAACAATAAAAGATTATTAAAATCTTAATAAAAATAAAATGAGGGGTTTGGATTTGATGATCATTAGCTTCCCTTCCAGTTCTGAATTTGTGGTCCTATTCTTACTCGGCAGGTAAATGTTTGACACTTGTTTTCAGTTGCTATATCCAACATGACTCCCATAGTGCACTTGGGAATGCAGTCTTCTCCCCTTGGGGATCCGTGACTTCCCTATTGACTGGGCTGTAGATGAAGACAGTCTGAGTGATGATTGGCCTCCTCTGTGATGGCTCTCTAGGGCTTTAGCCAGGCCCACAAAACCACTTCATTCTCCTCTGGTAGTGGGGCATAGAGGCTAAGACCTCTCTCTTCTTTGTTGCTGCAGCCACAGACTCAGAGCTGAGCAGTCACTGCCTCGAGGACAGATGTGGTGCCTGGAATCTCAGGCTGCAAGAAGAGCCCCCAGATGACTCAACCCAGGGAGGCTAAAGTCCGGCTGTCCTCAGTCATGGTCAGATCCCATCTGGAGAGCTGTGCTCTCTGGCTATGTCAGTATGAGGAGAATGTGGATGAGATGGAGACAGACCCATAACCAGGAATGCTGCCATGCAGGGCACAAGTGGAAGCGGGACACAGGAAGACTTCAGGACTCCAGCTTTGGTGGGGAGGGGGTCACACCATTGCTCATGTTGGGTGGTCCTGGCAGTGCTAGAAGGCAGATAACAGGTCCCTGAAGGGAGCCCAGAGGGACCGGGTCCAAAAGATGACTGTACAGAGAGGCTTATTCTGGGTGTCACTGATCACTGCTTTCCTTTCTAAGTACTTCCAAAGCATCTCTTTAATGATGTATTTCAGAATTTTTCCAGGAAATAAAATCAGTTTCCTCCTTTGGAAAAGGCAGAGAATTGCCTGCCAGAAATGAATGCCATTCATTAAGGTAGTTTGATTAAGTATCATATTTCTTACTGAGGATTCAGCAAGACCCAGGACATGAGACAACTGTCCATTTGTGGATTTTCAAGGTTACTAGGAT
>CM053770.1:298171643-298207617 GCA_028658325.1 Potorous gilbertii | reverse complement strand
GTTAGGTGATTGCCCAGGGTTCCACAGTCAGGATAAGCAAGAGATAGGACTTGAACCTGGGTCTTCCTGACTCCAAGATATCTCTCCTATATCCTATATCCTCTTTCTCTGAATATGGGTAGATGCAACCTTCAGCTCAGCTCAGAAGAACTAACACAACATTACAGCTGACTTGTGGGAGGTCCCAAACCACACATTTCCATCTTCCCCAATGATTCCAAGCTCCTGACTATCCATGTGAGAGGAGAGGGAGTGAATCTTGGGACTCCAATAGCTGGTGAGTGGAATTTTTCATGATCACAGCTCCTTGTCTGAAGCTTGAGCCTTCTAAAGGTTTGACTGCTTGTTCTTGTCCACACTTCATGTGAAGGCTCAATGATGACATGATGGGTTCTTCCAGAAAACCTGACTCAATCTTCCCTCCCCCTTGACCCCAGCTTCCAACATCATGTTGACATTTCGGGAGCCTTTTTTGATAAAGAACTTTTTACTAATGTCTTTGATGATCTTAGATCATCTACATTTCCCAGTGTATCCCTTCTTTCTCCCCTTCCAGAGTTCCATGTCTTATAATATAGACTAGAAATAACGAGAAAAAGAAACATGTATAGTTCAACTAAATTAAACAACTCATTGAAAAAGTCTATATTCCACACTCATAGTCACTACCTCCGCAAAGAAACCATGGGAGATGCTTTTTCACCTTTCTTATTTGATTCCTAGCTTGGTCATTTTAATTTCCAATCACAATTTTGATGATTTTATTGTTTTATTCCTTCCATTTTCTTTGTAGGAGTCATTTTGTATATTTTTTTTGTTCTGCCTACTTCACTTTGGAGCAGTTTCCATATGTCTCTATATTCCCCATATTTGTTATTTCTAACAATTTAGCAACATCCTATTAGAGTCATGTACCACAATTTATTTAGCTATTCCCCAGTTGATGGGCATCTACTTGTTCCAATGTTTTGGTATCACAAAGAGTGCTGCTATAAATATTTTGGTGTCTATGGGGTTTTGTTGTCATTGACCTCCTTGGGCTATATGCCTACCAAGGGAATCTCTGCATACATTTTAGTCACTTTCTTCACATAATGCTTAATTCCTTCCCAAAATAGTTGGTCTGATTCATAGCTCCATCAATGACATAAATGTGTCCATCTTTCCCCAACTCCTTTACTATCAACTATGACTATTCTATCTTTTGTCTTCTTTGTCAATTTGATAGATGTAATGGGAATCCTAGGGGATATTTTAATTTTCTTTTCATTTATATAATTATTAATAGTTTGTCATTGTTTTAAATACTACTTATTTTCCTGGTAGATATTATCTATCAGGTAATGAGTCTATCTTTTTGTTAGTTGTCTATAAATCTTGGGTTATCACACCCTCAACAAGATTATTGGACCCAAACATTTTCCCCCCAGTTGATTGATTTCCTTCTTATCCTAGCTGCATTAATTTTATTTGTGTAAAAGCATTTTAATTTTATGTAATCAAAGCATTCTTTATCTTTTGTAATCATCTCTCTCCTATGTTTTGAATTCCACCTCCCACTCCAAACCTTAACTGTGAAAGGTCCTCAATCTGCTTATTTTCTACTTATTTTTTCAAATGGCAGGACTTTTACTGTGAATTTATTATAACCTATCATTCAGAGAGATATTTTTCTTTGATCAAGGGTTATGTTTTGAGGGGCTGTGGAAATTTGGGTTCCTGTAAGCTATCTAACTTTGAAAGCAGTGGATGGAGGAGAAATACCTTTAGAAAGATGTGGCACTGGCTTCAGGATGGGCAGGTAGTGAGTGAAAGGGCTTTGAGATGGACTAGGTCTTATTGACTTTAGATACTGAACTTCTTCCCCTTCTCATCTTGCCTCCACCATGAGAATAAAGCTTCTCAAAAGATCTTCAAAATAGCAAGAGCTGGGGAAGGTAGGAACAAGAGAAATGTAACATTCATCTTTCAGACAGAAGATAGAGACATTTTTGTCTTCCAAGGACCCCACTTTATGTGACAGTATGTAGAGAGAATAAAGAAACTTGAATCAATGAAGAGAAGACTAAATCCTATGGTATCCTACAAAAGAATGAATTAAATTAGCCTTGTTGAGTGGGGCTGCAAATCATGGTAGGGGTGGGATGGGCAAGAAAGATTTTGTACTAAACTCTTATCTAGTCTGGAATAGGAAGAGATTAAAAGAGGGAAAGAAGAGGAAAGGGGGGAGGAAGAGAAGGGAAAACAGAGAGAGGAAAGAATAGAAGAATGGGGGGAAGGGGAGAGACATACAGACAGAGAGAAATAAGGAGGAGAGAGGGAGAGGGGAGAGAGACACAGAGACACACACACACTGAGACAATCAGACAGATAGATTAATAATAGATGTAACACAAAGAGTTTAGGCTTCGGCAGGACAATGAAAGGGGGAGGGAGGAGATTTTGTGAGAGGAGCTTGGAATCAGGTAAATGAAAGCCAAACAAATCACTGAGACTGAAGAGTGATTTAAAGAGGAAGAGAAATGAATTTACAGAATTTAATGAAATAAAACAAACTTAATAAATATAACCTTAGACATGAGTAGTGGACTCAACAGGAGTAGAGGAGTTGCCAAAAGGGATATGACAAAATAGAAATGGCATTTAAGAAGATGAAGGGGGGATGAGCAGTTCTACCTCTACATGAGGTAGAAATCTGTGCTGGAGACCAGAACAATTTTAAAGATTCCAGGAAAAATTTTTTAAGCACTTTACAAGAGAGAAAGTTCCAAAAGAATGGAAAATTTCATAGGCAGTACTTTAAAAATATATAACCAAAAAACCTCTAAGCCTATCAGCTTTGCTATATGTGTAAAGTCTTTGTGAGAAAGGTCTATGAGCACAGTGCAAATAGCCTCTATGAAGGGCAGAGATCAGCTTTTTCTGTGACTCATAACCCTCTGAGAGCATTAGACATTTTGAGAACTGACTGATCCTACACTTTATTAATTAAAAAAATGCCTAAAGGGAAGAAAATGTGGTCTCTGATGCCCTGTTCAGACAAGATGTCCACCACAGTTGCTAAAATGATTGGAACTGTATAATGGATGTAGCCACAAAGATTATGGTGCTTATGTGCCTGCTAAGTATTGCCAATGAGCAGGGAGTAAAACTGAGAATCGTGTCTTTATCTTCATCATATATATCATGGAAGAGGATCTACACAGAATTCAAACCAAAGAAGGACCCCTTGGTGATGGCTCTGGGCAGATGATGTTGTATGAACAGAATTCCTTTGATGTCCCTCAATGAATTATGGCAAAGAGATCAATGATGGGGAAATGAAGCACAGAGGTTAAAAGACTTTGGTAGGTACCAAAGAATTCAAACGCAGATTTCTCCAAACTCCCCAGTCTGATCCCCATCCCCTTTCCACACTCTCATCCTGAAAATACCAGAATGGTGAACTAGCAGCAGAATTACTATTGATATTTCCATGGTATTTAAAGGCTTACAAAGCACCTTTCTGACATTATCTCATTTAATCTGCCTTACAGCCTTATTTGGAAATGTTGTTTGTCATTCATTCTTGAAAAGGACCATGACATCAGGGAGGTGATGCCACGACATGTAAATGAATTGGATTTAAGTGAGAGAGGACTGGGCAAGGTTACCAGTCTCATTTTCTCCTCTGAAGCCATCTGGGTCAAGTGGCCACATATAGATCAGGATGCAGTGGGGAACCTTGGCCTTTTCAGGCTAAGGTCTCTAACAGATCTCTGTTTGACTGAGGTAATGCCTAGTCATATGTTGTCACTGGACCCCGATGGTTCTGGAGGAAAAAATGAGGATGATGACTTTGCACAGCCTTCCTCAATTAAATCCAATTCACTTGCGTATCACGGCATCACCTCCCTGATGTCATAGCCCTCTTCAAGAACTAAGGACAAACAACAACTTCTGCGAGTAGAAAATGAGCTGACCATCAGGGATCAAATTGGAACTGGCCAGTTGAGCATCATGGCTTTCTTCCTTCCCTTCCCTTCTCTTCTGTTCCCTTCCATTCCCTTCCCTTCCCTTCCTCTGTCCACATAGGGTATCATGCCCTTATCTACGGGTGCTCTGCCCAAAGTGAATGTGAAATTTAATCTCTGAAACTTTTTCTTGATTAGGTAAAGAAGCTATTCTCTGCTTCGTTTCTTATTAAGCCTTGGTGACTCATGAGGAGAAAGTGAGGCTGGTGACCTGCACAGCCTTCCCTCACTCAGAACAAAGTCAAGTGCAAGTCATGTCATCATTTCTCTGATGTCATGGTCCTCTTTGGTAATGAAGGATGAACACAACCTGTGAGTAGACTGAGCTGTCTAAATGGGGACCCGACTAGCTGAGTAATTCAGCCCATCCTCTCTCTCAGCCTAGCCCTCTCCCTTTCCTTCTCCTCTCCAAAAGAAGGTAAATTTTGATGGCCAGAGGCTGCCCAGTTAGCTTGGAGTACATTGGCTAGATTCTTTCCCTTCCCTTCCCCTTCCCTTCCCTTTTCTATTAAAGGAGCCACCCCCTGACTACTTTTTAAAGAGGCCTGTTCACTGAATAGGCATTACCTCACTTTAAGTGAGTACCTGAAAAGATCTTAGCCCAAAAAGCCAAGGTCTCCCATTGCATTTTGGGCCATCTCCAGTCATCCTGATGAATATCTGATCACTGGATCCAGATGTCTCAAGAGGGGAAGTGAGATTGATGACCTTTCACAGTCCTCCCTCACTCAAAACAAAGTCACGTGCAATTCATGTCATTACTTCTCTGATGTCATGGTGGTCTTCGAAAATG
Organism: Potorous gilbertii; assembly: GCA_028658325.1. Lineage (NCBI taxonomy): Eukaryota > Metazoa > Chordata > Mammalia > Diprotodontia > Potoroidae > Potorous > Potorous gilbertii. Next base: position 298,202,811 of record CM053770.1, on the reverse strand, counting down.
AAGGATGAACACAACACAACACAATCTTATTAAGCCTTAATCATTGTCTGGAAAGAACAGAGGAAATGAACCCAGGAAACTGGGCTTCCTAGGCAGCTTCCTCAGATCTTCTGGTCGCTATTGCACCTTGGCTAAGTTAGAGAGAGACAGTGGAACATCAGCAGCTCACTCTGCCCCATGTCATGAACATGAACAATCCCTGCCACACTAACATGGGCAGGATTCCTTCCCTTCCTGGGCTGCAGTTCCTCCTTAAGCCCTTTGAAACTCTCAGACTGGAAGGAGGCACCATGAGGCCCTTCCTCATTCCTGTCTGGTTCTCCCCCACTGTCAGTCATCCCCCATAGTCCATCCCTTGTGGCATCTTTTCAGGACCAGCATGGATGGGGGTCAGTCAGCCTCTACTTGACCAGACCAGAGCAGACCCCTTCCATTTGGAGTAGCTGTGGCCAAAATTCTCCATTCAGGCAGAAAAGCCAGTGACAAGGCTATCTGAATTGATTCTTGGATGACAGACGTCCCAGGTATCACTGACTCGAAACTTAGAGCCTTTGCAACCAGGGAAGACCACCAGCAGTTCACTGGATCACAGAGTTGGGAGCTCAAAGGGATCTCTGAGGACACTAACCTTACCCTCTCATTTTACTAAGAAGGAAACTGAGGCCCAGAATGGTGAAATTCTTTGTCCAGAGTTACATTGAATTAAGTGGAACTTGAATCCAGGACATCTGACTCCAGGACTAGTGCTTTTCTCACTGTGTCTTGCTGATTCCTCATGTGAATAACAACACTTAAATGCCCCAGGCCCCCTCTCTTTACCCCCTTTAAATTCTTGGTATAATTCTTTTAGATCATAAACTCCTGAAGAGCCTTTGTCAAGGAAGAGAGGCCTCAGCTCTGCACCCCTCTGGACATGTCAGCTAGTGGGTGCCTCTTCTCTTAGGAGGAGATAGCAATAGCAGCTTAGAAGCCTGAGCTCCATGCCACCAAGGTTTTCTGGGTATCAGACAGACAGGGATTTCCAGTCCTGCCAATTCCATCCCAGAATGGCGATAATTAAAATTTCTAATGGAATTTTTACACCTGGGTTCCCTTCTGATTGAAAAGGTTACTGGTGACAAAATTCCCTCCCCCTTTCACTGCCCATCATTAATGCATCTCTGCTTTACTGCCTGCCATGATAAGGCTTACACAAATTAGATGCAAATCTGTGATTGGCATTGGAACTAAATACCTTTGTCTTTGGGTCTGGTAGAGAAAGGAACTATGTCTAGTCCAGGGGTTAAGAGATACCAGCCTGAGGGTGACAAGATAGAGAAAGAGGAAGACCCCCTTCAAGTTTTAGCCACAGAGAGCTGAAGTGCTCACAAGGAGTGGGAGGACCCTCCATGCCTCTCAAACTGGCCGTCCTGAGACCAAGAAGCAGTGGGGCTTTGCCTCCTACTCATTTGAGTAGAAGACTCCAGAGAGATACTGACAAGCTTCCACTGAGCAAATCAGAGGTTCAGAAGTCACAGAGTCACAGATTTTGAGCTCAGAGGGACCCCAGAGGTCACTGAGTGCCATCTTCTCCTTTTCTAGTGGAAACTGTAGCCTGGAGATGCCAGATGCCTTACCTCAGATTATAAAAGTGCCAAGTGACCAAGCTTGATTTTGAACTTGGATCCCATGTCTCCCAGTCCAGTCCTGCTTTTCCTGAACCCCATTGCCTCCACAGAAGCCCCCTAACACTGAGAGGAGAGATCTCAGCATCAGATCACTCTGAATGAGATCCAGGAGATAAATGAGAGCCAAGTCTCATGAGGAACTATTGAAAAAATAAGGCAGATTTGATCTGGAGAAAAGAAGGCTTGGGGTGAGATTTTAATGCCCTCTTCTCACATTCATAGAGTTGTCATGTGGAAGACAGATCCTATTTCTGAATTGTCTGGAGGGTGGAACCATGTACAACGAGCACTAGTTACATGGAGGCAGATTTGAACTCATTCTCAGGATATCAATGGCAGGGAGACAATGTACTGGAAACATTGCTAAACCATCAGCCAGGAGGCTCTGCTCAGTCCAAGCTCAGCCACTTCTTAGGTGGGTGACCTTGGGAAAGCCAGGGTGCTCAGAATCAACAAGATCTTAGATTCTTCCTTAGAGGCTCCAAGTCCACCTTCCCAGCCAGTGCAGTTTCCATAACCTCCCTGAAAGATGGTCAAGTTCTGGGGCCCCCAACCCACCCCAAGGCAACTGCTTCCATTTGTACAGATCCACCTATTAGAAAGTCCTATGGGTCCTGAGGACACAAGCTAAGCATTTCTCTCTGGCACCTTGCCCAGCAGGATGCCATCCCAACCCCCAAAGCCACCATATCAGCAAGTGCTAAAGAAATACAAAGTCATTGAACATCAACTCAATTGAACAGAGCCAAAATAAGAAGGCAGACTGGGTCCCAGGTCCCACCCCCAACCAGGCTCTATTTATAAATCAAAGAGGAATGACTTGTTAATCGTGCTTTGAATAGTCTGAGCAGATAATTGAGGGGCTGATTTTGAAAAAAATAAATCATGCCAGCTTGGTCCCTGTAGAGAGACAAAGCCTTGCCACCCTTAGCCTACGATCACCACACCTAGATTCTCTGCCCCTTTACCTCACTTTACCCCCAATTCCTGGACTCCACAGTAGACTTTGATCTGGTTCCAACTTAATTCTCCTGTTTCTTTGGAAATAAACTGAGAGAACTGTGACTGTTTGTTGACAGAACCCTGAATATTTTTTAAGTATTTTGGTATTTCAAGTGGAAGAGAAATTAGGCTTGTGAAGAAGACAATGTAAAGTTTGATATCAGGGAGGATTTCCTAGGCCTGAAAGCTGTCTCAGAACAATGGGCTATCTGGAGGGAGGGGCTCCCCAGTCCTGGCTCCATGCAGAATCTGAGGGCTTATGCTGATGATCTCTTGTCTGTATGGGCTGGACTCTGGCAGCTGAGGTCCCTTCCAACTCCCTCATTCTGCAGTTCAGCCAAGTCCTCAGTCCTTGAGAAGTAACTAGAAAAAGGTCCTTCTCTCAATCCTTTGTGAAAAAGTCTACTGACAGAGACACTGGTGACCCTTCCAGGTCACAGAGAAGTCTAGTCTCAGGGGCTGAAAATTGTGCCCTGTACAACAGAGCTACCTGGCCCTGGCCATGAGAAGCTCCAATGGAAGAAAGTCTTTGCTCAAAAATCTCTTCAGAAGGGTGGGAAGGAAGAACTAAGAACCTGTGTCCAAGACATCCAGCCCATGGAAAGAGCTAGAGTACAATGCATTGTCAGAAGATTTCCTGGCCTATCCTCCAGGAGGGTCCCCTGCCCTCTTCTCCTAGGCAGATCACTTTGTATGAGATGCATGAGCATCCAGGGAAGTAAATGGGAGTCAAATCTCATGAGGAATGACTGAAAAAATGAGGAATGTTTAGGGACTCCAAAGAGGGTAGGGAGTGGCCAATGGTCTTCCATCTGTGCCAGTCAGAGTTTGTGCAACAAACTCATCTGAAGCCTCTAAGTCTTCAAGTAGAAGAGGAGCGACAAAGGAGTAAGGAAGAGCATTGTATAGCAACATGAAACATCTGTGTTAGGAAGTCTAGGAACCATAGAAGGGATGTAGGGTAGAGAAAATGTGGGAGATGAATAGAGGTAGAAACAGAAGCAATATTGTCAAGTCAAGTCAGCAAGCATTTCTGAAGAAACTATTATGTACCAGGAACTGCACTAAGCATCACCATGGATAGAAAGAACAGGGGAAATGGTCCCTGATTTCAAGGAGCTCATGATACAGTGGGGACAATGATCTGTAAATGTGCCAGCAACATGGAGATGGGATAAACTGGAGATAATTACAGAGGGAAGATGGAGCATCAAAGAGGAGGAAGAAACTGAGATTTTAGCTGTGACCTGATGGAAGCCAGGGAGCCAGGAGGCCAAGATGAAGAAGGAGTCATTGCAGGGGGCAGTACATAGAATCAGTAAATGGAGTGCCCTGGGCAAGGCAAAGTCAAGAGATACATGGCACTGGATCCAAGAGTGTGCATGAAGGAGATAGGAAGGAGGCAGCTTGTGAAGCTGTAGATGTCAAAGAGGTAGTTGTTTTTGTGACTGGAGGCACAGGGGGTGATAAAATGGTCACATCCTCACTTTAGTGACTGAATGGAGAATGGACTGGAGTGGGGAGACTGAGGTAGGCAGGCTCCAACCCCCAACAGTTGTTGCCATAATCCAGGTGTGAGGTGATGAGGGTCTGCACCAGGATGGGGGTCGAGCCAGAGGAGAGAAGGGAGCATACATGAGAGATATTAAGAAGGGAGTATCAGAAAATTATAAACCACCTGGAGAGAAGAAGGAAATAATTGAATTTGGGAAATATCATAAGTCTGACCTTTAAACATTATATAGTGGATATCAGGAATCTCAATCATCTAGATATCTGCTGAATCTTTCTTCTCTTCTCTCTCTCTCTCTCTCTCTCTCTCTCTCTCTCTCTCTCTCTCTCTCTCTCTCTCTCTCTCTCTCTCTTCCTCTACTTTCCTCTGTCTCTGACTCTTCTTTTCTCTCTGACTCTCTTTCTCTCTGTGTGTCTCCCTCTCTCTCATCTCTCTGTGTCTGTCTCTTTCCTCTCCTCTCTCTCTGCCTCTGTCTGTCCATTTCCTCTCTCTCTGTCTGTCTATTTGTGTGTCTCTCTCCCCCATTTCTCTGTCTCTCCCCCTCTCCTCTCTGTGTCTCTGTTCCTGTCTCTCTTTGTGTGTATCTCCCCTATCCCTTGTCTCTATCTCTCTCCTCTCTGTGTTCTCTCTCTCTTTGTCTCTGTGTGTTTGTGTGTCTCCCATCTCTCTCTGTCTCTATCTCTTCCCCCTCTCCTCTATCTCTATCTCTCTTCATCTCTTTCTCTTGTAAAAGGATAAGTCAGTCATGTCTTGGTTTGCCTCAGTGACGATTTCATCCTTTTGAGTGTAGAAGAACCAATGAGAGGAAAGTCTTTTGACTTAGGTCCTTGCAAGGGAGTATTGATGGAGATGATGGGCAGGAATGCTGGGTGAAGTGTCAGCTTCAGCCCTAGTATCAGACTGCAGGAGAGGAAAGTCAGCCATTGTCTGGTACATGCTCTAGAAGAGCAGGCTTCAGAGGGCCCAGAGGGAGAAGGTGGTACATCCTGAGGCCTAAGATTCTACAGGGTGTCTCAGTCTGGCAGAGGTGGGAAGCTTTCAAGATGGGAATTCAGAAGACAAGAGAAAGGACTCTAAAAAGGAGGAAAAGGGAGCCTTCTGAAGAGGCCGGTGTGGATGCACAGATCTCACTAAGCTCAAGGTGGGAGCAAGCAAGGGTGGACAAGGGAACGTCAAAACCAATATGCATCCCATGCTTGCCAGGATTGTGCTTAGAGTGCCAAAGTTGGCATTGATTTGGGGTAGAGGAGCTCAAGATTTACTCCTGGGTTAAAAAAAATCCCAGCAACACCTTCAGAAGCACAAGGAGGGAGAAACAGCTAGATGGCAATACATTTGAAAAAAGACTCAGAAGTTTTTAGTGGACTTCAGATTCCCCTCGAGTTGGCAGCAGGGCATTGCAGCCAAGAGAGCTATCCACTATAATCCTGGTCTACACTGAGAGGCCAACTGTCAGATTGAGGGAGTTGTCATTCTACTACCCCTGCCCAGACTGAGTTCTAAGGGTCAGATGTTGGAAGCCAGAGAGCATGCAGGGGACAACACCAGAGACCTACATGACAAGTCAGTTAACACTCTGGGGTCCCAGTTTTCTATAAAATGAATGGGTTGCCCCACATGACCAAGCTTGCTGGGTTCTGTTCCAGCTCTTGAACTAGAACCAGGTCTGCCCAAATGTCCAGTCCATCCCCCAGAATGCTCCCCCTCCTCATCTCAGACTTGTCAGCCCAGCTCAAGTGAAACTTATCCAGAAGCTATTATCTGTGTACTTATCTGGGTCCAAGTGGCATCCCCAAAGTACAACCTCTCCTAACTCCATACTTCCCAAGCCACAGCAATGCTGGAGGGGACAGGGGCATGTCTGACTGCAGGCAAGTGTCCCTTTTCCAAAGTCTCACTCTGGGACTCAAAAGTAAATCATCTGCCACAGGTTGAAGGGGGAAAGAAAGCACACACACTCAGAAGACAAGACAATGATCGCACAGGATGTGCAGAGGATATCGGTCAGGAGATATGAACCTGCAAAAGGTAGGAGGTTGAGGGACCAACCCAAGCGGAAGATGGAAGGAGACTGAGGTCCTTTTTAGAAGAATTCTACCCAATGCATAGAGGCAAGAAGGGGGCAGGGAGAGAAGGGCTGGCACTGGCTCCCAGACTCTGCCTCTTCTCCATGCAGAAGGGAAGCCTTTAAGGATGGCACCCACTTCAGAGAAGGGATGGGGGAGTGATTTGGAGTCATCTTTTGGCCCACTGAATACCAACGATATCTTGATTAACTAACAAACCATTATTTGTTTAACATCACAGACAGGCTGGCCCTTCACCACAAGTATTAATTGCACAAGCCCAGTGTCCAGTGGCTTCACTAAACACTCTCTTCTCCTGAGCCTCAGCTACATTTCCTCACCTTTCCTCATCCCTTCCATTGACACATATCTCCACTCTGTGATAGCCCTGTCTCTTACCCCATCTGGCTTCCCGGGGAATCAATCATGAAGAAAAGTTCTCATTGTGTTTCCTTGGTATCTCCAAGCCCCTCTTATCTGAGGACAAAAGAAGCAAGTAAATAGAAATATTTTGCTCCCTTGCTGCAGGTGCTGCTGCTGCTTAGCACTTCATTTCCTTGAGAGAGTGGAGAATGCATTTGTCCCTCCACAAAGTGACAGCCCTGGGAGCACCATCAGAGAAGGAACACTCCTCATACTTGCCTCCCCTACATATCTCACTTCATCATGTCCTAGAGTGGGAAGTCTCAGAATTTTATCTGCATGAATGACAGATGACCTCAGGATGGCATCTGGGGCCCACTGCCATTGCTCTATCTCCTTCCCCACCCACTCTCTTGCCCAGGTGCAGCACAGGAGGGAACCCACATGCATGTATGACACCCTCCACATGCACATTTTTGCCCATATGTACATGTGTTCAAGCATGCATACATGAACACCCATTCTCTCAAGACAAGCAGTGGAGGTGACTAATGATTCCAGGGCAATAGAGAGGAAAGACAGTTGTGCCTTTCAGTCTTGGCAAGAAAGAAACCTCAAGATGGTTGTGTACCATTTCCTGCTTATCCAGTCAGGTCCTCTGATCCCACACCTGTCTTGGAGGGCAGGACCTGACTTCCAACCCACTTTATATCCTGGACTGGGGGAGGGAGGGAGGAATAACAGCCTCAGGGAGAGGACACCATTAGGGAAGGGACCACCTGAGTGGGGAAAAGAAAGGGGCATTTCAAGGCAGTTAAGAATCACAGTGGATAGAACTCTAGACATGGAGGCAAAAAGATCTGAGTTAGAATCTTGCTTGTGATACTTAGCAGCTATGTGACCCTGGACAAGTCACTTAACTTCTCTCTGCCTCAGTTTCCTCATCTGCAAAATAAGATAGAGATCAAATGAGATAATTTTTTTTGCAAATGTTAAAGGATTCTATAAATGTTAGTTAATTATTGGCACTATTATTTTCAAAGAAGATGTATCTCAGACAGGCTAGAGAGGAGGCCAGAGGGAGAAGGCCATGTCTTCTCATATGCCTATGCTCACATCTCCCATTCCTCCCCTCTTCAGAGCTCTCTGACGCTTCCTCACAGCCTACAGGACAAAGTCCCACATCCATTGCCTGCTCCTTCTCTGACCTTGCCCAGTTCCCTTCCTGGCACTATTTCCCACTCTCCCAGTCCTTATAAACTTGCTTCTCTGGCATAAACTAAACGGTTTGTTCACTGGGCCTAAATGTGCCTTCTGTGATTTCTGCATCTGTAAGTTTGCTGCGTTCAATTGCACAAAGATATATTAAGTGGTTCTCTTGTGCAAAGCGCCATGCTGAGTGTGTGTGGGGTGCCATATAGGAGCGGAAATGGCAGGCTGTGCCTGTAGGGAGCTTACTGTCATATCAGCTTTCCTCTGGGCAGCTTCTGGAGAGTTAAAGCACCCACTGCCTCTCTCATTCATTTCTACTTCAAAGGAATTATGCTTATAAGTGAGCAAAGGGTCAACTTAAGTAAAGGACCAGGTGAAGGGTTGTGAGGGACCAAAGAGTCAGTGGATGACTTTTTGAGGAGTCTGAGTGTAGGGAGATTCTTTGTGTTGAATTATTTTTTTTATACTAATGAAGTGTGGCCTGGCCCCAGATCCCGTTTGTCTTCTGCCAAAGTAGACCAAAGGGAGCCCGATGAGCAATATCTGGGACACAAAAATATCTAACTCTGAAAATTTTGCTGTAACTAGAATCCTTGAACATTGGAGTTGAAAGAGACCTTAGAGATCATTTAATCCAATGTGCTCATTTTGACAGGTGGGGGAATAGGCCCCTGAGAAGAGGAGTGACTGGCACAAGGACACACTGCTCTTTCATAGTAGAATCAGAACTACAAGCCAGGTGCTCTAGAGACATAGATTTAGAGCTGAAGAGCCCTGAAGGCCACCTAATATAACCTCTTCTCATTTTACAGGTGAGGAAACTGAGGCCCAGACTTAAACTAAGTCCCACAAATAGCAAGTTAGAATTTGAAACTGGATCCTCTGCCTACAAATGCAGAACTCTCCACTGAATCACACTGCCTTCTGTGGTGTGACCACTTCTGCTAGTTTGGATTTCCTCTTTTAAAAGCTGATTCAGTGAAGACCTCAGAATGAGGAGATGCAGAAGGAAAGCCAGAGGTAGTCTACATGAGGCCAATTCAGCTAAGAGAGCCCATCCTTAGCCCCTTCAGCCCTGGCCTGATATGATCAAACAAATAGACCCTGGCAAGGAAAATCCCTTCTATGAACTACACAGGAGATATATAGAGCCCTGAAGAAGGCCAGGCCCCACTACTAACAACATAAGACAGCGGATGGGACAAGACACCAGCATCCAGTGTCTTCATTGCCAACACACAGATGTCACTTCAAAGAAATCTCCCTAAATCTTCTGGAAACCAGCCTGCCAGGAGCCCCCATAGACACTGAATCATGTGCTGGGTTTCGCACACACATAGGTGTAGCTGCACTGACAATTAAAAAAATTTGGGGCTCCCCAAGTGGAACACAGGCCACCCTGCATTGTTTTCACTCTACAAACATGGGAAGTTCTCAGACCTTGGAGGGAAGGCTTCCTTTCGAGCAAGATAGTTCAGGACCATGGACAGCAACTCTTTTCTATGCTGCAGTAAAGTCAACCCTCTTTTGTTTCCTAGGATATTTTGGATTTCCTAGGATCATAAATTCTCTGTAGGAAAGGGACTCAAACCGTGCAGTCCAATTCCCTCAGTTAACAGAGGGGTGAATGTAGGCCTCCAGAGGTTGTGACTTGCCAAAGTTACACAGGCAAGATTTTAAACCTTTCCTCTCATTGGGGAATTGGGGAATCTCAGGCCTTAGTGGGCAGGTAGGAGTGGACAGAAGACCTTTCTAGCACCTCAGAAATCAAATTGTATAGGCAGCAGTTTCCACAGTCTGAGGTAAGGTCACCCTTAAGTACACAGACAGCAGGTTTTCCCTTCCTGGGATGTAACTTCATTCCCATTGACTGTCAGATGCAAAAGGTGCTGTCTTTCCAAATGACAAAGAAGAAGAGAATGTTATCAAGCTACACTTTGCTTCTCCAGGGTTGACCTTTTCCTAGAGGACTCCGACATTCACCACCTACTGGCTACTTCTGGGATATAGAAAAATATTGAATTTGAAGCTATCCACTATCTACAATGGCCACTGATGAGTGCTTTCTTCCTGTGCTTTTAATTCAGAGAGGAAGGGGATTATAAAATAGTGATTTTCCTATCTCTCTGCCTCAGAGGGCTTTGAGCCCTCAAATTCCTTGCTCAGCAAACTGCCAGGCCCACCCAACCATAGACACCAGAATCCATTCTCTAAAGAAAATCTGAATTCAGTCTGTGTTCTTCAAACTGACATGACCTTTATTTGAGAGGGTCTGAAGGTGCCTCTAGTCCACAGCCAGCTCACTAGCAATCATCAGTGTATGGGGAGATGAGGAGAGAATTGGCCACAACTGGTTTGCTTGTGAGTCAAGCTTTGAGAATGTATAAAGTGTCCATCATGCCAGCTGGACTCTATTCTTGGTAGAGAAATAGGGAAAGAGGAGGAAGGAAAAACAAGGACAAGTCAAGAGACTAGCAGATTCTGTTTGTTTCATTTTCAGGGTAGGAATGAGGAGATTTCCTGCCCCCCCCCACTCCATCCCCAACAATGGAAATCCAGTTTCAGGCCTCAGGGCACATCTGTCTGGCTACTGGACTTGAGTCAGTGCCCCCACCTTGTCTAACAGTTGTGGCCATCCTCCCTGCCCTCTCTCAGTCTACCTGGCAGTGTCCTGGGCAGTGTTATCATGAAATGACTGTGTATTTGCCTTTTAAGTTGTGTTCATTTATTTCATCTTGGTTGGGCTTCGGGGTTAGCTTCCATCATTCAAAGAGAAAACGATCTACTGAGCTATTACTGCCCAGGGGAAGGAGAGAGAAAATATAGGAAAGGGACCCAGGAACCCAACACCATTTTTGTTAGTATAATTACTCATTGTAGCCCAGGGCCCACGTGGGGCTGAGCACTAAGGGGAAGATCACAGACAATGTGGTGCTGCCATCATCTGGTTTGGAGCTGACTCTGTGGCCCTGGACAGTCTGAATGTGGCCTCTGAACTCTGGCCTCTGAATTTTACCAGTGAGCTCAACTCACACTGAGGAAAAGCAACCGGGCAACTTAAATTCAGGTTCACAAACCATCCAGGAACTTCAAGGGCATCCACTAATGCTGTCAATGCTTTTCTATTTGCCTCACCCTGAAACCCAAAAACATTATTAGGAGTAATAGTGCTCCCAGTTCCCTTTTTTCCCCAAGCCTTAGGGTTTACAAATCTCTTCCTTTCCTCTCCACAGCCCCATGATCTAAGCAGCAGAATGCAGGTAAAATTCCTCTCTTCCATCTTGGGAGGGACTAGGCTTCCCTTCCACCTTGGGAAGGGCTAGGTTCTCCCTCTTCCTTGCAAGAGGAGGCTCCCCCTCTTCCTTATAGGACACACAATCTGAGCGGGATGACCTCTTTCTTACTGGGGATGCTATGGAAGGGATTCTTGTCCAGGGAACCACTTGGGTCCAGAGCCCTACTTTGAACCTCTGCCTTGAGCATTGCCTGCTCAAGTGCTTTGGAGCAGAAGGGAGATTGAGGGACAGTTGCACAAGTACCTGGTCACTGAATCCAGTTAGATTGGGCCAAAAGCATACCTTTGGTCTATGCTTTTTCAGGAAACTGGTAACCCTGCAGGGCTGAGTGGCCTGGCTCTGGCCACTTTGCTGGTACATGACATTCAGTAGCTCTGCTGCCATCAGCTTTCCCAGACACAGACCTCTCCTTGGGCCTCCACTTTCAGTCCACTTTGGTTCAGACTCAGAACAATTGACCAGAGAAGGAGTTTGGATCCTTCAGGAGAAAGTGAGCAGTGCACCTGCCCCTGTGGAGGTCTGTGGAAGTCTCTGCTGCCTGTTGGACTTGGATCTTTGTTTCCCCAAGCCAGCATCTCCTGAGCCAAGTCTAGGATGTGGGCCGTGGATATCAGAGAAACATTGGGGGACCTCACTATCCTTCTTCCACTTTACCTGACCCTAAGTGAAATCATAGGCACAAGCCATCTCTAAGGGAGGCTGGGGATAGCTCCAGACTCATCTAGAAATAGCTTGGGGTTGGTGATAGCAACTGCTTGCAGCTGAGTGAGGTCTGTGCCACATTTCCCAATAACAGCTCTTCAATGGAGCGAAATGCAGAGAAACTGTCCCCTTTTCCTTTGCTTCTATTGCAAACGCCTCCTAATTGTTTTGACCTGCCTACATTCTCTCACCTCTCAGGTCTCCAGACCCCACTCTGCATCCTGTCAAACCACAGGTCTAAGCATCTCTCTCCCCTCTGTCTCTATCTATCTGTCTTTCTGCCTCTGTCTCTCTCACAAACACAAACACACACACACACACGCGCACACACACACACACACACACACACACACACCCATGGCTCCCTTTTACCTCTAGGATCAAATATGAATCCCTCAACCTGAAGTTTGAGTTTTCTCACAATTCTGGCTTCCATCTTCTTTTCCAGATTAATCTCATATTCCATTTTGTTAGATGTTCTGCCTTCCAAGCCACCTAATGATTCCTCTGAACTTGTGTGCCCATGCCTGGAATGCCAACCCTACCTTACATCTGTCCTTCAGAATCTTCAGTCCAGGAACCACCTGTGCCATGAAGCCTCTCTGATTCCTCCAGCTGCTAGTGATCTTTTCAACTCAATCTGCCTGGTGTTCTCTTAGCTGTGCACATTGTGAGAGCCAAGAAGGATAAAACATGTACCGGGAGCAGGGAAGGCATTGATCTGCAAAGAAGGCTCGCAAAGCACTTGACAGACACTAGCCCTCAGAGCTGGATGGTGACTCACTGCCAAACCTGGAATCAGGAAAATCTGAGTTCAAATCCTACCCCAGAGGCTCACTAGCTGTGTGACTCAGGGCAAGTCACTTAAAATCTGTCAGCCTCAGTTTCCTCATGTATAAGAATTTCCTCATGTACAAGCTGATTGTAAACACCCAAAGAGATAATATTTGTAAAGAATTTGTGATTATCATTTCCATCTTACAGAAGAGGCCATTTCATTGAGTTTTACTGCACACACCAGGAGGCCTCCTTCCTGGCCTCACTTTCAGAGGGGCAGCTATAGCAGGGGTCCTCCACAGGTAGCTCCTCAGCTACTTTCTGTGACTCTACCTGCCCCTTGTGGTCTTTATTTTCATTTGTATACTTGGCCCTGGTTTCTGTGCATTTGTTTTCTTTCTCTTCTGCTGGCTTCAGGCCTAGTTTCCTCCTCTATATGCCCTGCCTTCTGCCAATGAGGCAGCAGGAAACTTCTCTCCACTTTTCTTGGGTAAATGTCAATCTTTATTTCCCAGGGGCAAATGCTCTGTCATTGACTGAAAATTTGAGGCTGACCTTTTTCTCCTGCACACTCAGCCGATCTCTCAATCAGAGACGCAGAAAGATGATTCCCTATTTCTCACCTTTTCAGTCTTATCTGGAATTTTCTTCCTCTCCTCTTTTACCCTCCCAGCACTGGTTCTCTGTCTATCCTTGCATGGAGAGTGGTTTCCTCTCTGGCTTTGGGTGCTGATCTCTCCCTGGCATCCAAGAAATGGTGAGAATACAGTCTTTGTCCTTGGCTCAAGACACGGTTCAATCAATGGAAACAAGACCATGTGGCCTCATCCAAAATTTTTGCAGCTCTCATGATGCCCAGTGGAGCACCTGCTAGAGGCTGACTTGAGCACAATGACCAAGTCATTCTAAGAAAAAGGAAAATGGAAGGTTGAAGCAACCTCTTACTGTAGCGCCTTAATGAAAAGTTTGATGTTGCAGTGGGAGACAAAAACTCACTGAATTTGAAGTCAGAGGCCAGGAGTTGGGCGACTTGGGTCTGTGGGACACCTAGCAACTCACAACCTCTTTGAGATTCAGTTTCCTCCTGTGTAAGATGAAGGCATTGGAGCCAATGACCTCTCAGGTTCCTTCCAGCTCAAAATTTAGGAGCCTATATACTCAAAGTACTTTTTGACTTGTGGTTTAGAAACATTTGCAAATCATTCCTCATATTCTTTTTGTCTCACCTAATTTTAGGTTCATTCCTGACCTGCCACAGTTCAGGATTCCCCCACTTCCTCTCCTATGTGCACAATTTTACTGGCTAACCTTCCAGAAGCTCTCTCTCAGCACATACTTTTCACTGAGTTTTTTAAAAGCAGTCTCCAGATTGCCAGTGGGTTATTAACTTTTAGAAAATCATTTCTTTCCATTTTCAAGCTAATATCTACATTTAATAATAATTCCTTTTTCTAAAGTCACCCATTTCTAAAGTCACCCAACTGAACAGTGTATTTGACATTCTTGTCAAAATGTTTAACTTGTTTATACCATATTCACTCTCACTTAGCACAAGTGGGTTCCATGCTGAGGCTCTGAAAGTTTTTTTTTTTAATGCTGAGATTTTTCTTGTAATGGGGTTTAATAGCTTCTGATTTCCCACTGGTTTTGATGTGCACATGCCAAACATTTTTGGGATCACTGAATAATTGTAAGTTGCTGCTAGTTTTAAGCGTTTGTCTCTTGCATTTATAAATTATAATTTTAGGGGCATTGGCCTCAATCCATGACTTTAGCCTGGTGTCCCAGATGAAAGCATTGAAGTTAAGAACTTAATGAATTTATCAGTAATCCATTTTGAATGTCAGCACTGAGGTCATACCAGTAACAATGTTTTTCATGTTATATTGAAATCCCAGAATGTGTAGAGTAGAAAGTGATTATGAGGTTAACTGGACTAGTGATCTTATTTCACAAGTGAAGAAACTGAGGCTTGGAGATCCTAGGGGCATGGCTCTAGACTTTGAAGGATCTCAGAGGTCACATGGCCCAATGCCCTCATTTTATAGAGTAGAAAGTGGAAGCAACCCAGAGAAGTCAGCTCACTTGCTGACATCATACAGGAATAAGTTGGAGAGGCAAGTTTCCTGAGTCTTGCCCAACTAGACATTCCCTGAGTTATCTTCTTTTGTCTTGGATGGCTCCAGCTACTGATCCTTGGTCGTTTACCCCTAGCCCTCATTCTGAGGCCTATTTTATAGTGTAACAATGAACTCTGGGAATGTTATTGTCTTTGCCTTTTTGTCCCACCCTTCTCTCATTCCTTTTTTCTTTTTTATTCTATTGTCCCACTTCCCTCCCCCACCTCAAAGATTGTAGTGTAATAGAAAAAGCTTTGCCCTTGAAGTTGGGACATCTGGATTCAAATTCCACCTCAAGCTTTTACTAGTAATGTGATCTAGGGAAAGTCACTTAACAGTCATGAATCTCAGTTTCCTCATCTGCAAAAAAAAAATCTTAATAATACTTGCTCTCCCTACCTGACAGGGCAGAGGTGAAGAAAGTAGTGAAGGAATAACAGAAGTGCGTATTCAGTACATCACGTACTGAATACACTGTACACTGCCCCATCGTCTGGAGAACCCTTGAGTGAATCTGGACCAGCGCCAGATCAGTGGAGGATCAACGGAGCTCTAAAGAAGGGTTCATAGAGCCAGAAACCTTTGTAGAGATAGCATTAACTTCCTGCCCAGATCTTGTGTTCAGAACCATGGTCAGCTCCAAGGGCAGATGAAGACTTGACTCTTGCGGTGTCAATATAAGTAGAAAACTAGACTCATGGGAACAAGAGTCCAAATTCAAAAGATCAAGTATGTTGTGAAGAACTAAATTCCAGATATAGAGCCCACATGTTATGGGACATCAGCACTACTTTGGAGAAAGAGGGATTGACAAGCTGAATGCTTCTCCTCCCTTGGAAAAATGAGCGTAGTTGAACAGAGTGAGCAAGAGTGCCATGAAGGCCAATAGCAGCTGAAATTTCTTTCATATGTGATTTGTAAAGTGCTGGGCCGACCATATTTCAGTCTCATGAAGTACCCCATCTACAACCAGGTAAGTGGGACAGGTATCATTTTAAGGATGAAACTGAGACAGAGAGTTCAAATAAATTACATGAAGCCCCATGGCCAGGGATTTTCTGATGTGAGAATAGGACCACTTGGAACTCAAATTTTCATTAAGAAATAAATACTGTGTTTTATAGGTCATTTGCTTCAGAAATAAGTCCTCTCTGCAGCATTCTCCAGAGACTTCTTTTAAGGCTGGTATGGCATACTGTAAGTTAATTGGTTGTGTCATCCTGTCCCTGAACAATGACCCAATTTAATTACAGAAATGGTTGGACAAACGGTCCTGTTGAAGAGTGAGAGAAAAATGAAAACATTTCTGCTAGAAGTCAGGCCTCAGTGGCTGCTGACAAAGTCTGTGGTCCTCAGACCTCAGACTCAGAAGTTACTGGAATAATTAGACCATCAAGTGGTTACTTCTTTTTGTGAAGCCTCAGAATTAGACAAGCCTGTGTGTGTGTGTGTGTGTGTGTGTGTGTGTGTGTGTGTGTGTGTACACCGTGTGACCTTCTCCATTCAATGGCATCTCTGCCCTTTCCCATTAGCAGTTTCAAGGCAGAGGAAAAGGAGAAAAATAAAAACCTTAAATGTCTCTAGGCAGTGGAGCTTTTGTGTCTTCTTAAAAAACAGGAATTAAAAAAAGGTTTAAACATGAGTGATTAGCTGACTTTATCAGGAGTCTCCTTGGGGAAAGATCACTTGAATTGTAAATCTATACACTTTAGAGTATCAGAAACCACTTCAGACTTTGTCCTGAGATGTCTCAGCTCTGTTCCAACTTGACTTACATTTGCATTCTTAAAATCCATATTTATAGAGGGCAATAATAAGATGAAGAGTGACAAAAAATAAAAGACTCCTTTCCTTTCCTTTCTGAAGCCAGAGCCACCTCTCCTCTCCCCCTGCGTGGACATCCCCTTCTCTGGTCTGTGATAAGGCAACGTGGAGGCTAGTCCAGGAATTAAGCAAAAATGCATATAATTAAGTGATAAATCCAACAAATATTTGTTAAGCACCTACTATGTGTCAGGCAAAGTTCTTAGTGCTAGGGATGCTCAGTTCTGAGACCTACAAGGATGACATAGGCCTGACCTCAGGGAGCTTACATTCTTCTGAGAAAAGTAAATCTTGCCTGAGAAAATGTCATTCTCAGTCAGCTGCTGATTTACACAAATTGATGTATAAATATAAACCTTTCTTAAAAGACAGCTCAGTTGGATTTGGCATATGTGATGTACTCTTTCTTGAATCCGAGTCTCCTGTCTCAAAGAGCCCATGATTCTGAAATGCTTTTAGCCTGTCACATTTTAAGAACAGGAATCATCCTCAATACATACTTTTTAATCAGATGATGTCATGTCACTTCATGTCAAATTATGTTATATTGTAGTCTGGGATGGTATGGTAAGGAGAGCTAAGTGGCACAGCAAATAGAGTTCCAGGACTGGCTTCAGACACCTACTAGCTGTGTGACCCTAGGGAAGTCACTTAGCCTTGTTTGCCTCAGTTTCCTCACTTATAAAATGAGATGAGGAAGGAAATGGCAAACCACTCCAGTATTTTTTGCCAAGAAAACCCCCAAAGAGGCCACAGAGTCAGACTTGGGTGAAACAACTGAACAACAAGAAAATTGTATGGTATAATATAGTATACATGTGCACACATGCATGCATATCCATGCACATGCACACACACCAACATGGTCCAGGGGCTAGGGCACATGTCTAGAGGGACAGATACCTAGGAACTGGTGTGTCTAGAACATCCTCAGACCTCCAAAAGCAGCAGGACCACCCATGTCTTTGGGTGGGGATATTGCCCTGCTCCTGCTAGGCCCCATCACGTGGGGGCTCTGTCAGTCCATCTCTTTTGGTCACTGTTCCCCACTGGATTCTCATAGATGCTGCTCAGGGCCAATCCTCTAGTCCTCTGATGTCTGCCAGCCATGGCCAGGCATAGCCTTATGAAGCATCTGGCTTCTACAGGTGGACACTTTGTCTAGTTTTCTGTCTTTCCCTCTTTGGTCAATGAGTGGGCTCTACTGGGGTCTTAGTTAACAGTCTTGATGTTTCCTAAGCTTCTGCAGAAGAAGAACCTTTGGTAAGACTTGGTCCAAGGTTCTGGTTTTTCAAAGAGCCAGAAACACCTTACCCTCTCAAGCCTAAGGCTCTTATAACATTTAGGAGGTGCCCATATCTCTGAGGGCTTCTCCTCAGTGCCCACCTTCCTTGGGCTTTCTTGCTATACCTTGATGTTTTCCCCTATAACTAGTTCATCCCTCAGTCTCAGCATCCCTTGAGATGGCTTCATTTTGACCAGAGCCATGCCAGGATCAATAGTCATGACCAGAGCTGACATATCTATGGTGCTGGAAGCTTCACAAAACCCTACAAAGATGGCACATTTTTAATGCTCCCACTCACCCTGGCAGGGAGGGGTTGTTGTTACCCTTGTACACTGTGCAGGTGAGGACGCTGTTCAGGGTCTTACCACAATGTATGTACATTAAATAGGACATTTTTTCCCACTACACTCCAGGCCTGTGCCAGCTGAGAGTATGAATGGGAAAGAAGGCATTGACCACTGCCCCAAACCCAGCATGAGCTCCTGTCTACTCATCTTAACTGTTCCTCAGGGTACTTTAAGCCCGGAAGTAGAGGTTTGAAGATAATTACAACAGTATAACTCAGAAGTCTCTGTTGTTGACTGGAAAAAGCACTGAGCTCAGTCAGATCTAGGTTCAGTTACAATGCTGACCCCTGCTGGCACTGTGACTGTGGGTGAATCATTTGATTTTCATGAGTTTCAGTTTCCTTATCCATTCAATGGAGCTGAGAATGCTTGTACCAATCACTTCACAGGACTGTGCTCTATTTACCCGAAGCACTCTAGAAATGGGAACCATTCTGGTGGCAAGGGACCAGAATCATACCTGTACCCAAACACTTCCATGTGATGGGGAGAGGGGATCACTGACCATTACCAAATTCCTGGGGGTCATATTTTGCCCAGCTGTGGCCCAGTAAGGACCTGTATCATAGGCTCAGATGCATCTTAAAGTTTATCTCATCCAATTCCCTCATTTTAGAAACAGAGAAGCTGAGGCCTTGAGTGATTTGCTGAAGGTGCCCCAGATTGTAAGTAACAGAGCAAGGACTGACCTCTGAGTCCAAGACCTGCACCTCTCACTAGACCACCTGCTTCTCGAGGCACCTCACCTGAGCTGTGAGGTTGCTTTTCCTTGCAGGTGTGCAGGAAGAGTGATGAGTGTGCAGGCTCACAGATTCTTGGTTCTTTGAATCCTCTTTGGCAAGACTTCTCCTGAGGATGGCAATGAACAGTCCTTAGTTTTTCCCAGCAGGGCTTTTCAGAAAGTGTGATCATAATCCCTGACAGCTTTTGTGAGTTGCTAATGAGCTCAATGGAGATTCATGTTTTGAGAACTCAGGAAGTTAGTTGAGTCTGGTGGCCACAAATCTCTTTGTTCCTGAGGCAAGAGAGAGAACTATGGTGGAATGAAGAGAACTGGGAAACATGGCAAAGTGGTTCCATTTGGTTTAAATCATAAAGGGCTCTACTGGAGGAGGAAGGGGAAGATCTGGGGAGACCTGATACTGACATGGTACAGAGAGGACAGAAAGCACGAACTAAGCCTGACCACTGGGCAGAAGACACAGGGACAATGGGATGGGATGGGCAGAGCTCAAAGTTCTAGGGAAGCATATCTAGCAATGTGTTTAATAAGCACCAACTTTGTGTCTGCAGCTGGGCTAAGATTGACTCTGGAGGAGGGTAAGACATGCTGTTCCTAACTTTAAGGAATGTCTGGTTTAAGAACAATCAAGCAGTCATCAAGTGCCCAAAGATAGGACACTGACAGCATAGACAACTGGAGTACAGAGAACTTGATGCTAGATGGAGGAGTCAGGAGAGTCTTAGGGATGGCATTTGAGGCTCCACTACCTGCCTCCAGACTTCCTATCATCCAATATTATCTCATACTCCTATTTCTATATCCTAGATTCCAGAAATACTTGGCCCTTCTCCTCTCCCTGCTCTTGTCTTGACCTCTCTTGTCTCCATGCCTTCCCCCATTGCCTGGAATGGACTAAAGCCCACCCCATCTTCCCTGATTGAAGTTTTATCCTTCCTTCAAAGTCCAACTCAGACATTGCCCAGTGTGTGACTGGTGCCCCACCTAGCCACTGGCACTTTGTCTGGGTTTTCTCTCTACAGTTCAGTACCTCCCCTTTATTACTGATTCTGGTGTCTGAGTTCTCCCCAGCAACAGTGTGAAGCCCCTTTGAAGGCAGGGCCTATGTCTAACTGATCTCAATAGTCTCAGTGCTTTGTAACTGATTAATGCATTGAGTTGAGCTCAGTTGAACCAAAGCCTAGTTGTTGGAAAAGAGCTCAGCACACCTCGAAGCCCCTGCCTGACTCTCAGTCCCCTCTTTTACCTCCCTGACAAATGGTTGCTCAAACTTTGTTCAAAGCTTTCCAAGGAGAAGGATTTCCCCTCACCACTTCCCAAGGTAGCCCAGGCTATGTTGATGTTGCTCCAACTATGAGGAAGGGTCCAACTCTGTCTCCCTGGGGAGCCCCCTGCTCCTCCATGTTCTGCTCATTGGCACCATGCAGAGAAGAGTCCATCTCTCTTCCACAGGATAGTTTTCAGACATTTGAGGATAGTTGTCACATTTCCCATAAGCCTTCTTTTTTCAAGGCTAAATTGCCCCCTGTTCCTTCATACTATCCTTTCAGTACATAAATTCACCCTCCTGCTCATCCTTTGGTTACCTCTACTTGAATGAAATGGAATGAACAGAATCCCAGGCTCAAAACAGGAAGAGTTTAGTTCAATCCATCACTGAGAAAGAATCTGTCTACAATGGTTCTGCCAAGGGGTCATTCATCCGGTCTTTGTGTGAAGGCCTCCCATGAGGGGCAGCCCACTATTGCCAGAAGCAGTCATTTCTCTTTGGACACCTCTCATCATGAGGAAGTTCTCTTTCCATAAAGCCTGCATGTTCTCTTTACAACCACCATCCATTGCTCCTACTTCTTCCCCCTAGGTCTAGAAGTAGTAAGTTTACTCATCCCCACTGGGTTCCATCTGAGGGACCCACTGAGAGCAGGCACCATGGGAAACCTTTTCCTCTCCAACCTTCCTATCAATGTTCCCTCCCCCTTTCCCAGACCTAGGCATCCCTATCCCAATGGGAAGGAACCCAAAATCAATGCTCTGACCCTCAGGTCCACTTTCCACTTCCCACTGGTGATGAGCTGGGTATCTCCTCCCTCTTCCCTCACCCATATCACTTGCATCATCAGATAGTTACCAGTGACAATCCTAGTAAGAAGTGGGGGAAAGGGAAGAGAAGCAGTATTTATTAAACACCTATATTGCATGCCAGGTACTGCTAAGTGCTTTACATATATGACCTCATATGAAGATGGAGGACCAGTGGCACTTGCCATTGTCTCTATTGCTTTGCTAGCCATACCTAGGTATTTCCATTTGACCTGTCCATACCTTCTAAGAGCCCTTGGGCCTTGTCAGCTGCCTTTCAGCCACTTCACAGCTGACTCCCCCCATGTGTATCTCTTGCCCAATTAGAATGTGAGCAGGAGAGTGGTCTTGCTTTTCTCTTTCTTTTCAAAGAATTTAGCAGACGATGTCTGACACATAATAATGGTGGAATCAGTACTTTCTCATTCATTCATTCTTTCAAACAAGTAGAACACATCTATTCCCTCCTCCATCTGGTAGCCATCTAGTACCTGAAGACACCACCATGTTCCCCTTGTCTCTCTCCGCCAAGCTAAATGTGCCCAGTTCCTTCCTCATGTGGCCTGGGTATCTCAGATGATGTGGCTTTTCCCATCCTAGCTGCCAAAATCTTGACACTTTCTAGTTTATCAGTGTCCTCCCTAAACTCTGGTACCTAGAAAACAGATGTGCTTTGACCAGGACAGAGGAAGCTCTTTACAGCAGTTTGATGAATGACTGATTGGTTGATGGAGGAAACTATATTACTGGAATGGACATTTTTCTCGATAAACTTCTCACCAAAGAGTTTCTAGGTTTGGCACTGTTTGGCAGTCTTGTCCAACCCCCTCATTTTGCAGGTGAGGAAGCTGAGGTAGAAGAGGGAATAAGTACCTTCCTCAGGGTCACACAGCTGGGGACCCCTTCCTCCCACCAGTCATTTTCCCATCACAGGCCAGCTCCTTGGATGACCTCCATGGGATTATAGAGAATGTCTGAGTTCCCAAGGGAAATCGAGTTGACATAAGTTCTGTTTTTCTGCCCAAGATCCTGTCACAATGCATAGGAAGACATTAATGTTTTAAAGAAGTGGAGCCTGGAGGTAGGAAATCTGAGGTACAGAGAGGGAAGCTTGTTTTGTTCCTGTCATGATGGTGACAGAAGAGGGAATGTGAAGGCAACAGAATTAGGGCTTGCCATGTCGAGTTAGATCTGCTGAGGTATCTGAGAGGCAGCACAGGATACTAAAAGAGGGCAGGAGGCAAAGATGTTGATGGGCACATTCACAAATCTTCTCAGAATCTTCGAGACAGAGCGAATGTGTTAGGGAGGGCCCCAGAGAAAAACTTCTCTTTTCTGTTCTTTCTCTCTTCTCTCTCTTGGCTTTGTCTCTCCTCTTTTCTTTCTTCTTTTCTCCTCACCTCCTTCTCCTTTTTCTCATCCTTGTCCTCCTCTCCTCCTCCTCCCCCTCCTTCTCCTTCTCTGGTCTGGTCTCAGGGCCCTCCACCATCCGGGTTGCTCTTCCCTTGGTCCTTTCCATCTCATACAGATCCCAGGTCTAGAACAGGAAGACTGTGTTATTGAATTCTTGTTCAGCTTTCTCTACTTATTAATTCTGCATAAACTTGTTTCTATCCTTGTCTCTTCTGTTAGAATTCAGTTCTTGATAAACTCTGAGTGCAGGTTCAGGGATGATTTTTTTTTTATCTTTCTCTTTCTTGCTTTTTTGCAACATGGCTAATATGGAAACATGCTTTACATGATTTCACATATATAACTGATGTCATAGTACTTGTCTTCTCAATGGGTGGGTATGGGGCATGGGAAGCAGGGAGGGGAGAGAATTTGAAACTCAGAATTTTTTTAAAAAATAAATGTTAAAAATAAATAATGCATTGATTTTTAAAAATTTAAATACAATAAAAAACAATGTCAATTCTTGGAGAGCAGGAACTGTTTCATTCTTGGTATACTCTTCAACTTTGCTTAGTGCAGAGCACATAGTAGGTGTTTAATGAGATTGCTCAGTTTTCCAGATGTGGAGACTAAGAACCAGAAATATTAAGGGTCTTTCTGAAGGTCACACGGGAAATAAGTGATAAAGCTAGGATTTGAACCTAGGGCTTCAAACTCCAAATTTAGTTGTCAGAGGAGGTAAAATGAGATAAGATGTTTAAGGCACAGCACCAACCTTAAGGTGGTCCAGAAATTCATACTACTATTCTTAGCATTCTCTCTCATTCCAGTCAATGTCATCCTGCCTTCTGGTACCTCGGACTTTGATAATGTTGGTTAGCTGACCTTTCTCACACCTGTCTTTTGAAATGAAGCCAGCTGCTATGATTCTTTCACCTTCAGGCTGCCTCCTTTCCTGGGATCCTGCAGACTTGTTAGGGCCATTGGAAGCCCAGTAAACCATCCAATGGCTCTCCCCATGGGGCCATCAGAATATATAGACATTTGAAGGGATCGTACGAAAGGGGAGACTGTCCTGAATCGTTACTCAGTTTTTCCTGTATCTAGGAGCTGTGGCTTTGATGCACAGCCTGAAGTTAATAGCATCACCTTAATAGCCTTCCAGACCATCTCTCATTCTCTGAGAAAGAAGAACAATTGACAGGTCGTACATCCATTTAGCCTGCCATTTCTAAGGTCAATGACGAGATGATGGGCTTTCGCCGTGACCAGGACTATTAGTGAATGATGAAAGTATGTTCACTGTTCCTGTTTCTCTCTTGAATGTGTGACTTCATTCAACAAATATTTATTAAACACTTTGCATAGGTTAACCCAGAAAAGCAGACATTAAACTGAGGAGAAAGTGAGGATTCCAGCCTCTCAGCTCAAGGTGGTCACCATAG
Organism: Potorous gilbertii; assembly: GCA_028658325.1. Classification (NCBI taxonomy): domain Eukaryota; kingdom Metazoa; phylum Chordata; class Mammalia; order Diprotodontia; family Potoroidae; genus Potorous; species Potorous gilbertii. The sequence continues at coordinate 298,178,973 of CM053770.1, read as the reverse complement.
AGCAAACGACTGGAGTGAAGAAAACTGCACCTTGTGATATGGGGAGCCAGTTTTGAGCAGGCCTCTTTGAAGGATGGGGGAGGCAGGGGGGGCAGCCTGATCAAGTTCATTCCCACTCTGCACAGGTGAGGATTTAAGTCCAGCAGCTTAGCTTCTCACTTTGCTGGTGCTAATTACATCATCATTTGATTCTACTTCAGAAGAGTCTCATGAGAAGGAGGCTGGAACTCTGTCATTTAACTCAAGGCTTCATCTTCAAAACTCAAACACAATTAAGAGTCACTAGTTATAATTAATTAACAACAGATTGCTTTTTTTCACCTTCAGCAGAGGGGAAGGTTACCTGTTTCGTCAGACTTTTGAAATCCCAGATGGGCTTCAAAGTCAAGATAGAAAGATTCCCGTCAGGTGACAACTTGGAAGATGTCTTCTGAATGATGAAGCTGGTGATAAAGAGAGGAGACTGTTGGACATATTGCTCACGGGGCTCCATGGAGCCAGAGCCTGGCTTCACAGAAGGTTGTGTGTTCATTCACCAAGGCTTGAATTGGTGTCTTTCACATCAGAGAAGCGTTTGGTGAAGAAGAAAGCCAGAGAGAAGGCAATAGCCAGGCCAATCAAGGAGGAGGGAGGTGGGTCTCAAGTGACCAGGAGTCTTTAAGAGGCATGAACTTGATGGACTCTTCGGATGTGATGCTGGTACCTTTGTGTCAGCCTTTGTTCATGGGCAGTCATTGGGGTGGTAGAGACAAGTGAATTCTTTGCCAACCGAACGAGGTTCACATGTTCAAAGGAAGGCTGGGGTCCTGTAGAGACCTCTAGCCAACACCACTGATTTCTGGAGCTGATCCATAAGTGACTCATTTAGGACCTATGACAAGAAAACCAGCCAAATTAATGCTTTTGTCTCTCTGCAGCCACAAGGCTGACCTGTCCTTGGAAATCGGGAGTGAGCCAGTGGAGGAGAACCCTGCTGCCACCTGCTGGAAGTCTGAGGCAGAGCCGAGTCGGGGGACCCCTGCACCTGCTAGGAGCTGCAGAGTAGAGATCCCCTGCACAGAAAGCTGGGACAGTTGTGGTCCCGTATAGGGTCGGCAGTGCCCACCAGAGAGTCTGGTGGAAGGCACCAACAGAGGATCATGGTGACAGCACAGAGGGTAACCCTACTGGGCAACCGGGTCTTGGGGAGGCAGGGTCTGGGGGGTGGCCAGCTCTGGGGGATGGAATGGTGCAGCCACGTTCCATGAGCCCTGCTTCGGAGAATGCCCATCCATCCCCTGAGCCTCGTGAACCTTCTGCTTGCAGGAGAGGGGGGAACAATGTATTCTTTTGGGCAGCTGTGGAGCAAGGACGCATCCAAGTTGCCTCGTGGACAGCAATGAGCCAGAACATTCCTGGAGAGTGGCTCTGGGCCTTCCCCTACTTGCCAGGTTAGACCTCAACAAGGGCAAAGAACAGAGGCTGGTGTTCAAAGCCAACTCATGATCTCAAACTCAATCCCCAGAGCTGTGGAACTAGATAGATGAAGCAGAAGCACTAAACCCCTCTCCCTATCCCCTAAACTTTCCTTTGCAGGGCTCGAGACCTTCCTAGAGCAACTCCATTCCCTATCAACAGCTCTACTTGGCTTCCAGGCTGTGGCCCTATGAGCCAGGTGCCTCCATCACCACCACCCCCCCCGCCATCCCCCCCCCCCCTGCTCCTATTGGATTATAGACCCCTTGAGGGCCTGGTCTGTCTGTTTTTCTATTTCTATGAGTGTTTAGCACAGTTCCTGGCACATAGGAGACATTTAGTACATATTTGAATTGAATTGAGGTGGTTAGGGGCTTTAGTGGGCCTCAGCTGGGCCTTTAGTGTGGGGGTCCAAGTACGTTTCAGAACAGAACCAGGAGTTCGGCCCACATCTAGACTCCAGCTGTCTTAATGGACAGATCTAGGGCCTCACCAGCGTAAATGATGGGGTTGAGGGGCCTGGACCACTTTCCCCCTCCCCAGTCCTGGATCCCTGCCACCCACACCAGGCTGATGCAGGCAGAGGATCCAGTAGTCTGGATGTCATTCAGTGCTGGGCATGGCCAAGTCAGAGCAGAGATAGACTTTTTGGCAGCAACTTCTTTGCTTCTTGTCCTGGGCCTGGGGTTCAGAGGGCCTGAGGCTAACAAGTCACTATATACACTGGGCTACTTCTATCTGGAGAACACTGTGGCTGAACCAAAAGGCCAAGGTCCTTCAGGGGCAGGGAAAAGGGAGAGGAGAAATCCAGTTCAATTCCTCAGACGTGTATGCAGTACCTACTGTGTTCAAGGTGCTATGCTAAGGTCTGAGACTGCAGTGAAATAGTCCCTGGTCTTCAGCAGCTTATGTTCTATGGGCTGGGGAGGGAAAAGCTTACCTAGGAAACTGAACTCAGAGAACCTGAGGCTTGGAGGTGGGGAGCTGGGTGTCAACCCCCACTCTGCCACTGTTACCTGGGGGACCTTGGGCCAGTCCTTCACAGATTCTGAAAAGTGAGGATGCCCTGCCTAGGGATTCCCCTCAGACTTCACTGCCAAGAAAACCTTTTGTCCCCTTCTTTGGCCTTCATGTGCACCCCTATATCCAAAACAAACAGAAATCCTAACACCTCAAAGACTGAATCAACAAAAACCCTCTCTCTCTCTCTCTCTCTCTCTGTCCTTTTTTCTCTTTGTCCTCTTGTCTCTTCTCTCTCTCTCTCCCTTTTTTCTCCAGTGGCCAAAACAATTTAAATAAACATCAGAAAAGGCAGCCAATGATAGTATGGGGGGAGATGGAGGGAGAGGGATAGGAAGAAAGGATGAGAGAGAGAGACAGCGGGAGAGAGAGAGAGAGAGAGAGAGAGAGAGAGAGAGAGAGAGAGAGAGAGAGAGAAAGAGAGATGGAGGGAGGGAAGGAGAGGGATGGAGAGATAGAGACAGAGAATGAGACAGAGTGGTAAAAAATAAACCAGAGATACTGAGAGCGCTGAGGTGGTTGGGGGAGCTGCTGGCACCCTGCCAGATGGAGACTTCCTTGTGGATTAGTGACTCTCCTGCTTCTTCCTTAGTTGTCTCTCTTGTGTACTCCAAGTTCTCTCTTCTCTCAGGGATTGTCCCCTATACCTCACTCAGTGCTATCCAGGCCATCCTGATCCTGGGATGAGAAGACCCTGCCTGCCCTTAGCTGCTCACCCTCAACTGAGGTTTCCCTGCTAGTACCATCTTGATCCTAACCAGATGTCCAGAGACGTACCAGGGCTAATGGTACTGGTCTGCTCAGAAACCCTGAATGAAAGGTATTTTCCAGAGAGTGGCAGAGAGCGATTGATAGGTGTGGGGGGATAAGGAGGCTATGTTCAGCCAACTTTGGACTGAAGGTTATACCCAGACAGGCATCGAAGTGAGCTGTACGTCTAACCTCTTTGGGAATAAAATCTCTTTGGGATGCTGATTTATTGGCTCTAGAGATCAGGCATATTTATAATATGTGCTCAGAAGTGGGGCTGAAGCTGGCCACAACCAAGAGGAGCTGCCTTGCCACTGCTCATACACTGGGAAAATGGCAGGGCTTCTCCCCAAACTCCCGACGCCCTTGGAGAGCTAGCCTTGCAGGAATATGTGCTCAAAGCAGATCAGAGCTGCCCGTGGGGGGAAAGGGGCTTGACAGCCACAGCCCAGATGACTCTGGAGGAGAAAGTGAGGCTGGTGACCTGCACAGCCCTCCCTCCCTCAAATCAAGGTCAACTGCTAGTCATGTTGATGCAAGGTCATCTTGATGTCATGGTCCTCTTTGAGAATGAATGACAAACACGATAGCTGCCCAGCCCAATCTCCATCCACGAAGGCCTCCATGGTTTTTCAGGTGGGGAAACTGAGATCCACAGAGGCCAAGTGACTGTAGACAAGTACTTGCCCTGCTTCCCCCAGGGTCACATGAACAGAGCTGTTGGGGTTGAGGGAGGGAGTACTGACCTTGATGTTCAGGTGAACCCAGGTTCTGTGATTCTGTGGTTGTGTGATCCTGGGTAAGTCACTGCCTGTCTCTGAGCTCCAGGCAAGGGAGACTCTCAAACCCCCCATGAGTGAAACTGCATTGGCAGAGCATGCTCCTAGCACCCATAGTCTCAGGTCTGCCCTTCCCCATACTCATTCTGGTTATCCATGTTCAGGTATTTGGTGGTCTCTTTCCCATCCCCCAGTGGCTCTTGAAGGCTCTGCCACAGAACTGGAGCCACATGTGGACCAGCAACAGACAGCCTGGCTAAGGCCAGAGACCCATCTTAGAGGGAGGGCTGCTATCGGAATAAGTGGAGGAAGTATCTGAGGGAATTGAAGACCTAGCTCACTCCCTAGCTAAAGTCAACCTCCAAATGGGTCAGTTTAGCCTCACTTTTTGACCTGGGCAGGTCCTTCCCCTGGCCCAACACGGCCCGATGGGAGCAGCACAGACTGAGAGACCTCAGGCTAGGTAAAGTCCAAATCGCAGTCCCAGGGTTTTTGCAAGAAAGCAAATGGCCAGCAGGTGGAAGAATTGGCAAGGTGAGGGATCAAAGATGCTGATAAGCTTGAGGGGGAGAGTGATGCCCAGAGCACAGATTGCGGCTGGAGGGCTGCCTATCCCTGCTCCAAGAGGTGCAGGCTGGCGGCTCCGCAGCCAGGCTGAATAACAGCAAGCATCCTAGACATACCCAGGAAGATCTGCTAGTATAGGTTCTTGAATTTGCTTTTCTTAAAGGAAAGCAACTTTTAAGGAGTCAACCATCTTACTTACTTACATCAAGCATATATATCATTCACTTAGTTCAGAAGAAAAGGTCACCACCCTGAACTTCAAAGACAATACAAACAGAATTTACAAGCAGAAATTACAGAGAAAATAACCTAAAGACCAACAGACAGGGCTTCTAATTATCTGGCCATAAGCAATACATACACCACAGATCAACAGACAGTTCCAACTGTCTGACCATTACATACGTACAGTTACCACATAGAGAAGCACCAGCATCTGGGTTTTCAAAGTACGGGAGCGGGGCTTCTTAAGGGCTACCCAGAATCTCTTCTGGTCAAATCACTCCAACATTCTTCCAATGAGTGAGCCCCTAAGCAAAATGCCATCCTCAGAAAAATAGAAGGCATCACATCTGCTTAATTACCAAAAGGTGTGAAAGCCTTTAAGCAAGCTTCCTTTACTGGGCTCCATGTGACACCTATTATGGGCAAGAAAGATTTTAAATCCCATTAACTTTACTGACCTCTAGTTTAACAGGAGGCTGACTTACAGTAAGAAATGCTAAATGCATTGCTGGTCTATGGCCAGTGAAGGAGTCGGCGCCTTATTTCATGGGGGCATCCCAGGGGACACTGGCCCAGGGTGGATCCTGCCACCAGACTGGAGTCTGGGGGAGTGCTTGGCCCCACTGAGCAGACTGAGGGTCAGCACTAATTGCTGATGATTTGACCAGAGCCAAGTAGAGTGAGCTCGAGGGCTTTTGTAGGGGGGTGAGGGGGAGGATGACCAATTGTAAAGTGGTCTCTTAGCCTGATGTAGGTGGGACGGAGGCTATAGCAGATTTGATAACCCTTAGAATCTGTTAATGACCCGCCTTTCTTATTCTCCATTGGCCCATCTTTTAAAGTTCAACAGTCTACAGTACTGTGGTAGAGAAATATAGGATCCGATGATGAATATCCCACATGGGGTGGGCCCACTCTGATGGGCTGGGCAAGACCAGCTTGTAATGAGGAGCTCCATGGTCATGGAGCATGAGATGTCCTCGAACCAGGGTGTGATGGGATAAGATGGTCCCATGATGATGCTCCCTGGCACCCAACTGCCCACTGGCTAACCCTAAATGGGAAGCCCCACCCACCTCAGTCAAAGCTCCGGAAGGATGTGGATGGAAGCCTGGCAAGGCCCAGATAGGCTACTATATTCAGACCCCTGGGATTTCATGCCAACTAAAGATATCATTGAAAAAACCCCAGGTGCCTTCTCAGTTGGCTTGTTTTGTTTTGTGGGGAGAGGCCAGGGGCAGCATTTTAAGGTAAAGCCTGGGGCTTCTTTCTGCCCCTGGCTTTCTATGACCAGCTGTTTCTCTAAGTCATGGCCATGGGCTTTGAAACATCTCAGTGTGTTGTATCACAGCTGGCTTCAGGTTTCTGTAGAAACTGGCTGTGGGTGGCGGGGGCAGGGCTATCCAGGCTTCTGGTTCTGGTTCAACCCTCACAGCTCCCACCAGCTCCTTCCATGAGAACTGCCCCCCTTCCCCCTCATTCTCCTGTGGTCTGGACTTGTCGGGGATGGACTGCGTTTGCATGAGGAGTCGAGAACTCTGGTTTGAGTTCGTCTTCAACAGAGAAGTCCATCAGTAGCCAGCGGGGTGGTCAGATGGACCTTAGATTGCTGCCCTACACAAAAAGGGCAGGGGAGCAACTTAGAAACAAATTCTGTGAAAAACAGATTCAAACTATTTGGCAGCTAGGGGGCACCATAGAGCACAGGAGTCAGGAAGACACCCATTCAAATCCTGCCTCAATTAGAAGCTGTGGAACCTGAGCAAGTCACTTCACCTCTGCCTGCCCTAATTTCCTTATGTGTAAAATGGTGATAATAGTACTTCCCTCCCTTTGTTGCTGAAAGCAATGAGGGATTGTAAAGTGCCTGGCACAGTACGTAGCACACAGTAGGCCCTAACAAATACTTGTTTCCTTCCTTGAATACAGGTCAAGTGAAGTGGGCAGCCTCTGGTTGAAATACTGTCTGTGGATGGTCAGTCAAGACCCCCCCTCCTTCCCAGTCGGGAAGTAAGGGAATAAAGCCACCCACCAGGTACTACAAAGCATTTTATTTTCTTTAGAAACAGGAGGCACACCGTTGGATTCCACAACTTACTGCATAGAACTCAGGTGAAAAAAAGGCACTGTCCGCAGGCCACACGCTTACTGGAAACCTCATTTCATTCCTAACATTCAACTTCCGCAAGTGGAAAAAACGAAATCCTCTGGGGGCTCCACATGGCCCTAGGGGCAGAGGACAGCACCATCTTTCTTCCATTAGAAGTTAGGAGGGGGAGGGTCTTTACAAAGTGGGTTGAAGGAGGAACGCTGCTCGGTCACTGGTGTTCCCTGGACCTCCCAGCTATGCACTATGGCTAACATTGAATGGATGGGGCAGAGGAGAGGCGGTCCTGTGAACCTCGAGCCCCAGGCTACATTGAGGTAATCTCTAAAGCATTTGTCCAGTAGGGCGAAGTTTTTGTGAGATCAGGACAGGAATGAAGCAGTTGGGCCATGGCCCTTCCTCTCAGCCCTTCACTCCCAGCCTACCA
>CM053770.1:298155732-298171143 GCA_028658325.1 Potorous gilbertii | reverse complement strand
GAAATAGAGTGCTGAGTCTGAGAATGGCCAGGAGGCAGGGGAGGCAGCCCCTCCTGGGGGCTCTGGGCTCTGTGCCTTGGGAAGCGATGGCTCTGAGGAAGGAATGGAGAAGGGAAAGTTTAGAATCAGGAGCCCAAGCAAAAGGGGGACAAGTAAGGAAGAGGGCAGAGGCAATGTTGAGGCAGAACAGATGGAAAAAAGAGAATCGTCTTCCTCCACCCCTCCCTCATCCCTCACTAGGTGACTGTACCCAGGCTTGTAACTGTGGAATTATTGTCTCCTTCCTCTACCTCAAACTGCACCCTGCCCCAAAAAACAGAAACAGAAGTTGGGAGGAGGGGCTAGAGGACGACAGAGGTCTCTTCAGGGGATGTGGAGAGATACTCTAACAGCCAATGGGGGAGAAGGTAGTGGGGAAAAGGGCTGGTTGAAGTATCGAAAGCAGCAGGGGGTCATGAAGGATGAAGGCTGACAAAGGCCTTGGGAGCCTGCAGTGAAGGGATTGCCAGGAATCTCGAAGGGGTCAGAAAGCGGCAGAGGAAGGGTGGTAGTGAGTGCCCATGACTCTATGAGCTTGAGAGTGGGATGTGTGGGCCAGGGCTTTGGGTTCAGTCAAGGAGGATGGGGCAGCTGTGCCTGTGTTTAAGGAGAACTCAAAGATCAATGATGAGGCTCCCTCCTGCAGAAGAAGAGAGAGGAGGCAAAGTTCCTCACTTTTCCCCATCCAATCTCCCCCAATGCCAGTGAAGACTGAGCTCTAGACTTGGCTCTTCAATCTGCCTTAGATGCTCTCTGTGATCCCAGTCACACCCAAGAAGCACCATTAGGTGAGGATTTACCGGGCATGGCTACAGATCCACTGGTCGATGATGGCAATGCCGCCATCTTTGTAGAGCTCTAGCTCCTCCCAGGTGGGCTCAAACCTAACCATTTCAGGAAGCAGCCTCTTGAGCTCTTCGCACTCTGAAAAGAGATGACATAATCCTGGATTTAGGACAAGGCCTCTCACGGGTCACTTGGCCAAACACAAATGGGCCCAGGGCCATGAAGCCAGTACAATTTGGGAGTTTTCCACCTGGGGAAGAACGTGAGAAAACATTAGTAAATGAACCAGCCAACCCAGTCTTTCTTCCATTGGTGGCAAGTTTGGGAGAACAAGATTCCAGAGTCCAATGAATGGCCCAGGTCTCCTCTCAATGGAAAGCAAGGACTCGAGAGAGACTGCCCAGGAGGGTCACCACCCTGTATAACGTACCCTTTCGAACCGCATCCGTTGCTACAAACACTCTGTCCAGTTTGTGGGTCTCCATAAGGCTCCGGATGGTCTTGGCTGCTCCTTGCAGACTAGGCACGTCTTCTCTGTGACCCCAGACAAAGTCCTTCCTTCTGAGGTGCACTGCAAGGTAAGGACCACCCAGGGAGGTGCCCAACTTTACCTAGCAGAAAACAACCAGCACATGCTGTAACACAACAGCAACATTTTAGAGTCTTCCTTTGGGCACCAAGCTCAGCTGCATCTGAAGGGATCCAGGACTCCTGACCAGGTGGGCTCAACTTAAGCATTTGGCCAACAGAATCATTTTATTTAAGGAGAGGATGTTTAAGAGGAGAACCTGGTTCTCATCTATTTAAATCTGTCCCTGTCTTCTGACAACTAGGAGCTGGGTTGAAATGACAGAGAAGTTTGTAAAGACCTCCTAGTGGTTAATTAAGAGAGAACAATTTTAATCTGAGGCAGTGAAATGGAAAATGTTCCAAGAGGCACTACGCACCCCATGTGGTGAACCTGTCTTCTAAATTTGCTAGCTGGGTCAATGATCAACGTCTACAAGATGGCTGCTACAAGAAGATGATGCCGAGCCGTCATGAGCAGTTCTAACCTCTGCTATTTCACAAGCATGGCATGCAGGCAGGGGCTGGTCCCCCGAAGGCCCATGAAGGCAATGACTAATGTCATCATGTCTATGATGCTGGCCTGGGGAGGATCACGAAGTATTTTGAGTGAATGTGGGCATAACTTTGGTGATATCCCAGGGCTGAAAAACAAAGGGAATTCCCCAGCTGCACCCAGTTTAACATGGAAGGAATCAGAAAAGCAGCACATAATCCTCCAGGAAGGAGAAAACAGTGTCACAAATGACCTTCATCTTTGTCCAGTCTTCATTGTAAGAGATCTTGTCCGCCTCATTGGTGGAGTTCAAATACTTGCTTCTGAAATCATCTCCCACCACGCGAAGGTGTTTGGCAAACACCATACTCCTACGAGTCTGTCAAATGGAAACACTAATGAGCAGAGGCCTTGCCACCACTGCGGGTGTTTGTTCAGGGCATCCCCAAACCTCGAGTGAGGCCATAAGCTTCAATCACCTATACGTGTGAGCACTACAAACCTACCCAAACCCCAAGAGGTCAATGATTTAAAAGTCAAAAAGGCTATCATGCTTCCTAGTACAATTACACACCACCACTATCTTGTGTCTGACACTGCTCTAGGCACTCTGTGAAAACTTCCCTCAGCCGCTCCTAACCCTAAGATGGATCATCCACAGAAGGGAGCTCTGACATGACCCTACAGAAGAGGACTAAGGGAGATAAGAGGACCAGGTGGTCACACCAGAGGTCCTCCCCTACTAATCCTTGGTCTGAAGAAGGGGCGCTAGATAGGCTGTCTTGAAATGTTTGTTAAAACTAACAACTTGTTATTCAAAATTCACAAGACAAAAGAAGTAGAAAATGAATTCAAATAACTGACCTTTCGAGTGTTGCCTTTTCTAAGTCTGCAGCATTCTACTTCTGAAGCTACAAAAAGCTCCCAGCTGCACTAAGACACTGGGGACATTGTTCAGCAGGTAATCCCACAATCCTGGTAAGAATCACTTCAGCCCAACCACTTTCTCCATGAAATTCACTTCTCTGCTGAGTCATCAGGGCTGTTGAGCTGAACTGGAAAACCTACCTGGGAAGATGAGGACCCAGCATCTCCTTTAGCTGCTCCTGTGCATCCCCACTGGCCCCTGCCTGGGCCACACCCTCATCATCCGGAGTCCCTTGTACTCACCACCCCAGATCTGACCTCAAACTCCTGAAATCTAATCAAGAGTCAAGAGCCTCTTAGGGGTGGGGGGAGGAGAGGAGGAATAGAGGGATGGAGAGAAGGAGGAGAGAGAGAGCGTGAGGGAGAATGAGAGTGGGGGGGGAGAGGGAGGGAGGGAAGAAGAAAGAGAAAGGATGAGGGAGAGGGAGAGTGAGAGAGGGAGAGAGAGAGGGTGAGGGAGAGTGAGAGTGGTGGGGAGAGGGAGGGAGGGAAGGAGAAAGAGAGAGAGAGAGAGACAAAAGGGGAGAGGGACAGAGGGAGAGAGGGGGAGAGAAAGAGACAGAAGGGGAGAGGGAGAGGGACAGAGGGAGAGAGGGGGAGAGAAAGAGACAGAAGGGTAGAGGAAGAGGGACAGAGGGAGACAGGGGGAGAGAGAGAAAACACACATGGGTATAAGCATTTTCAGAAGGGAGGGTCTCACTCACACAAAGAGGATCAGTGTCCAAAGGATGAGAACTAAGCCCAGTCAGCATAGAGGTCTGCTGAACATGTTTCATCTGACATGACTCCAATGTTCTCACTGCTATCCTGTGGACACGTAGGGCTCCAGGTTCCCTGAGAGCTCTAGCACGAATATGTACATGCTCCGCTGTAATAAAGGGGAACCATCCTGGAATGTGCTCTATGCAAAGATCAGAGGACCACCATCGGTTCTATTGAAAGAACTGTCTATTTTGGGAGCAGTTTTGTGGTCTCACATCTACAGTAGAAGGGATGGACCTCAAATGATCAATAAGTCTGGTCTGTACCTTGAAGATGGGTAAGATATTACTGGCCCCATTTTATAGAGAGAGACACTGAAGCTCGGAGGCTTGTGTTGCTCTGTCTCTCTGTCCTCCACTCCCTTCCTCCCTCCAACGTCTCTTTCCCTCTCTCTCCCTCCCCTGCTTTGTACTCTTTCCTCCCTGTCTCTCTCTTCCTCTCTCCTCACCTCCTCATCCAAGTGGTTGATGGGAACTTTTCCTCTGAGTTGGGCCCACGTGTTTCTTTCTCCCTAGGAAAGCTGGTCCAAGTCCATGTTGAGGTTTGCAAAGCCCTTTGGTCTTTCAAAAAGCTGGGGGGTGGGGTGGGGGAGCTATGTTTAGCCTGGTCTTATAGATGAAGCAACTGAGGTAGGGGCAGGAGGCTACGGGAGTTGTCCAAGGTCATAACAAGCCTAGTCAGCCAGGAGCACAGGAAGGACATGAGGAAGTCTAACCAGCTGCCCCCAAACAGGCGTGGGCTCTTCTGCTGGGCTCAAAGACAAGAGAAGAGGGAGGTCTGATAATTGTAACCTAACCCCGCCTGACAAGGAGACTCCCCAAGGCATTGAGGAGAAGGCTTCCAACTTGACCAGTGACCAAGTCAAAAACGAATCAAATAAGACCTCAGTCATTCTGGGAGGATGGCAGCCACCTGCAGTCCACCTGGCCATTTGGGACCCTCAGTAAAATCCTCTGGAGTGGACAAGGGGAAAGGGCTCCTAGGCGGCTGCACAGCTTTCTCAGCAAAAGCAGAAATCGCACTTTTCCCCATGGACTAGATGCCAAAGAGAATTTCTTTTCTGTGGCTTGCCTGGAATTTCTATTTAACTCCTGTAACATGGCCAACCAGTGGCAGAAGCCACTGATGGAGCTCCAGTGACGCATATCCATTCCCCATGAGGACAACAAGATCACCCACCCCCAAGGCCTCTGCTCCTGCCCTCATGGGGCTCACAAAGGCACCCCTTCCCAGGCTCTCTGATGGCTTGTTCTCAAGGCCCTTCCCCCTAAGTGCCCGCCTCTGGACACTCTGGATACTCACTACCCTCCTTAGGCCATGGCACGGGTTCTTACTGCCCATTCTCCTATGACTTAGCTAGTAAATGTTCTCCTGTCTTAAAGGGGCTGGGAAAACTCCACTTCTCCTCCCGAAGCATCAAAGCACAGTGTACCCTTCCAAGAATCAAAGGAAAAAAGGTTTGAGCTGGGCCTGAAGGATGGGCCCAGAACTCACAGACCCAATTACAGTGAGGCAACTCTGGACTCCACCTCCTGGGGTGGGGACTAGAGGCCTCCCTGTCAGGTGCTGCCAAGAGGGCTGGCTTACAGCCTCTTGGGCCTCAATCACTCCCAGCCTTCTGTTCAGGGCTCCCCTGCATGGGGGCCGTCCCAGGTGCTGAAGCCAGAAGAGCTGGCCTGGGGGTGAAGGCACCTGGGAAAACAGGCAGTGATGTGGTCACAGACCGCAGACACAGCCCATGTGGGCATGAAGTATGCCAGCCACAACCACAGTCACGGCCCAACCACCCTGGCAGCTGTGTGCCAACCTCACCACAAAGAGCATCACGTGCCCTACGACCTGCTTCAGCTGCAATAGGAGAGCAAGACCTGCAGCACATCTTCAAGGCACAGCTCAGTCAATGATCAGTATCAGGCTGCCACTTGGAGGCTGGCCAACTGAGGCAGATGCCAGGCACCAAGGGACAGTAAGGGAGCCTCCCCCAAAATGTCTCTGGGTCAAAGCATGAGGGTGGCAAAACAAGAAGGCTCAACACCATTGGCCAGATGAAAGGCTCATGAAGGGAGGGGAGGCGTCCCTACTTAGTGCAGCTCTGGACCAGACTGGGTCTCAGGTCTGCCTCTTTCCAAAGAAAATCCCATGACCCCACTTTTGCTGCTTACTTCCTGGGTGACCCTGGGCCTCAGTTTCCTCATTAGTAAAACAAGGGCTATAAGGCAGCCTCTGAGTGCTCCCAGCTCCACATCCTAGGAAGGGGCCATGGGGACGGCCTTCAGGGAAGGACTGAGCTACTTCCCTTTCAAGGCAGGCAGAAGGAATTCTTTAATTCTTTCTGCCTCCTACTTTCTCAGGCTGAGGTTTACAATCTACTCACTGCCAGGCCAAAACAGCCAATAAATACGACTAGGTTTAAAGATTGGTTTGTTGGCACCATTTAAAAACAATTGTTATCTGGCCCTACAGGACAAAAGAGAAGATGGGGTAAGGGAAGGTAGGGATGATAGAAGAGAGGGCAGATTGGTGATATGGGTAATTAAAATGTCCAGTGTATTGGGGAGGGGGGAGGGGACAAATGGGGAGAAAATTTTGGAACCCAAAATCTTGTGAAAATGAATGTAAAAAGTTAAATAAATTTATTTAAAAAAAAATAAAGATTTCTTAAAATAAAAAAAAAATATAAAAAATAAAATAAAATAAAATAAAAATAATTGAAAATATAAACTGCTTGGACTCAACTGTGTATCAGTCCAGGAGATACTCACATCCCAATATTCTTTCCCTCCATAGTGGTCATGAAGGAGATTTTCAGCTCGGTCTAACATCACTGAGCTAGTTTAAGGTGAGAGAGTGAGAGCAAGAGAGGAAGAGGAGAGAGGAGAGAGAGAGAGAGAGAGAGAGAGAGAGAGAGAGAGAGAGAGAGAGAGAGAGAGATGACATTTACTTCTTTTACAAAATAATCAAATTCATACTTGTTTCTACAAGTCTCTTCTGTGCTCAGGAATTGCTTAAGCCCCTCACACCCTTCCCTGAAGAAAGCTCGGCTACAGCCCCTCCATCTCCGCTTGGGAAATCAAAAAGACCCTCAAGTCTGGCAAAGCCTGTCTCAGAAGTGTTCTACTCTGCTCCCAAGCCCCACCACTGACTCCTGACAGAGGGAGAAGGCGAGAGAGGAAGTGAGAGGACGGGAAGGGGAGAGAGGAGGGAGGGAGGGAGAAGGGGAGGAAAAGAGAGAGAGGGAGGGAGGGACAACCTCAACCTCCCCAGTGACCTCCACTGTTTATCATAGACAATGTGGTTTCCATGGGTAATCCTCTATTCCAATCCAGCCTCGGAGCATGCCCAGGGTATGACCTCTGTATTCCTGTAGTTATTATCCCAGGGTCAAGATCATTTAGTGACAGCCAGCTTTAACATCTTTTCTTCAAGTGTATCATTTTACCTTTTAAATCATCCCAATTAAACAGCTCTGAAATATGTATAATCAATCAATTATTAAGCCCTTACTGTATGCCAGGCTGTACTAAGCTCTGGGGATACAAAAGGGGGTCAAAGAGTCCCTGCCCTCAGGAAGCTCCCCATCTAAAGGGGAAGAGAACTTGAGCACAAATCTGTACAAAGCAAGACCAAGATAAGAGAGTGAGGGAAGGCCCTGGGGAGGCTTCCCAGAGAAGGGGGGACTTCAGTGGGGACTTGAGGGAAGCTTAGGATCTCAGTGGTCAGAGTGGAAGAGGTCCAGGCTTTAGGAAAGGTCAGAGATTGAGAATGCCCAGAGACTGAGATGGAGGGAGTGGTGTAGCACTGTTCACGGGACACCTAAGAGCACACACCAGGGGTCAAAGAGTAAGAAGATGAGAAAGGGAAGACAGGCAGGGTAGGAAGGACTCTGAAGGCCACACAGAGCACTGTGTGTCTGTTCTCAGGTGTGACAGGGAGCCCTGGCCTTTCCTGAGTGGGGGGGGGGGTGACCTGGTTGGACCCATTCCTCGGGAAGATCACAGTTTGGTGTCTGAAGGGAGGCTGAACTGGAGGGAGGAGACCTCCTTCCCAACAGTCATGGCCATAACCCAGGAGTGAAGGGATGACGGTCTGCACCAGGGTGGTGGCTATGGCAGTACACTGGAGAGAGATGCTGTCAAGGTGACATCGACAGACTTTGGCCTCATATTGTATATGGGTCAGGGTGAGAATCCAGGGTGACTCCTTGGTGTGGAGCCTGAGAGACTGGGAGGAGGGTGATGCCTCTACAGCAACTGAGAAGGAAAGAGGGTAGGACTCAGGAGGAGAGAGGAGAAGCTCCACTTTGGACAGATTGCATTTACAATGTCTCTTGGATGTCCGGCTGGAGATGTCTGAAAAACAGCTGGAGAGGCAGAGTGACTGGAGGTCACAGAGTTTGGGAGAGGAAATGTCCGTCTGAGAATCATCTGAATGGAGATGGTTGTTAAACCCATAGACGCATAGGACATGATCCTCAAGGGAAGCAGTCTGGAGGGAGTAGAAGGGGGCCCAGGACAAGACAGCTGTGGACAGAAGATGTAACCGGGAGGAGGACCCAGCAAGGAAGCAGTCAGAGAGGAAGGAGGGAGAAGGGAGAAGGTGGAGACCCAGGACAGAGAGAGCCTTAGAGCAGTGAGACCATTCAGGAAGAGAGAGTGGCCCCTGCTGTCCAGGGCTACACAGGGGTCAAAGAGCATGAGAGCTGAGAAAAGGCCACTGGGCTTGGCCACTGTGCAGGGGGCAGGGTGGATGAAATGATGGGGTCCAAAGTCAGACTGTAAGGGGTTAAGAGTGAAAGGAGAGATAATGGAGGCAGCAGGTGTAGACGGGCTTTTTGAGGACTTTTGCTACAAAGGGCAGAAGAGATTGTAGGGTCGGAGTCAGCAGGGACTGGAGGGGCAAGTGAGGGTTGGTGCAGGACGAGGGAGACACGGGCCTGTTTGTAGGGAGGAGGGGAGGAGCCAGTAGAGATGGAGAGATGGGGTAAAAGTGAGGGAGAGGGGATGACAGAGGAGACAGGATTTGACAGGATCACTCTGTCAGGAGTAAGGCCACCTCCTCATGGAAGACAGGGGCTAAAAGCATGCAGCACTGAAATCAGTGAGCACATTTGCTCACCAAAGTCTTTATGAAGACGAATCAGGCCTGTCTGCAACAGTTCTAGTTTGGGGACCTCCAGACCTAACAGTCAACAGTGAACTGTTCTAGGCTTCAACATTTAACTAGCAACATTTTTAGTTCAAAAGTCATGGCCAACAGAATTGGGGAATGCTGTGAGTTCAGAAATCACATGCAGAATATGACCAAAAGAAAGGCATTTTGGCCTCATTTGGCACTATCTCAGGACAGGTGCAGCAGAAAAGGCCCCTGGGAGTGGTGTTCCTGGGTCCGGGGGAAGCACAGTGAAAAAGAGAGGGAGAAAGTCCAACAGTAAGAGAAAGAGAAATCCCATTTAAAGTTACTGCAGACACTATAAAATATTTGAGTGTCCACATGCCAAAACAAACCCAGGGACCATATGAACACAATTATAAAATACTTTTCACACAAATTAAGTCAGCTCTAAAATAACTGGAAAAACATCTGTTGCTTGTGGATAGGCCAAGTTAATATAATAAAAATGACAATTTTACCTAAATTAATTTACTTATTCAATGACATACCAATCAAACTACCAGATTTTAGAAAACTACCTTTCTAGAGCTAGAAAAAATAGTATCAAAATTCATCTGGAAGAACAAAAGGTGTAGAATATCAAGGAAATTAATGAAAAGAAATGCTAGGGAAGGTGGCTTAGCCCTACCAGAAATCAAATTGTATTATAAAGCAGCAATCATCCAAACCACTTGGCACTGGCTAAGAAATAGAGGGGCAGGTAGATCAGCAGAATAGGTTAGGTACTCAAGACACAGTAGTCAATAAATATAGCAATCTACTGTTTGACAAAACCCAAGGATCCCAGCTTCTGGGATAAGAACTCACCGTTTGATAAATACTGCTGAGAAAACTGGAAAATAGTATGGCAAAAACTGGGCAGAGACCAACATCTGACACCATATACCAAAACAAAATCCAGATGGGTACACAATTTAAGTATAAAGGCTAAAAGGTATTATAAGCAAACTGGGAGAGCAAGGAATAGTTTATCTGTCAGATTTATGGAGAACGGAAGAATTTATGACCAAATGAGATAGAGAACACTAAGAAGTGCAAAATGGATATTTTTGATTACATTAAACTGAAAAGTTTTTGCACAAAGCTAATGCAACAAAGATTAGGAGGAAAGCAGAGAAGTGGGAAAGAATTTTTACAACTAGTGTTTGTAATAAAGACCTCATTTCTCAAATATATAGAGAAATGAGTCAAATTTACAATACAAATCATTCCCCAATTGATGAATGGTCAAAGGATACGAACAGGTAGTTTTCAGAAGAAGAAAGTAAAGATATCTATAGTCATATGAAAAAATGCTCTAAATCACTACTAACTAGAGAGATGCAAATCAAAACAACTCTGAGGTACCACATCACACTTAGCAGATGAGCCAACATGACAAAACAGGAAGATGACAAATGCTGGAGAAGATGTGGGAGAGTTGGAACACTAATTCATTGTTGGTGGAGCTGTGACTTGATCCAACCACTCTGGAGAGCAATCTGGGACTATGCCAAAGGGCTACAAAAATACACAAACCCTTTGACCCAGCAATATCATTTCTAGGACTGTATCCCAAAGAGATCATAAAAATGGGAAAAAAGTCCAATATGTACAAAAATATTTAATAGCAGCTCTTTTTGTGGTAAGAACTGGAAATTGAGGGGACAGTCATCCACTGGGGAATGGTTGAACAAGTTGTGGTATATGAATGTAATGCAATACTATTGTGCTATAAGAAATGATGAGTAGGAAGACTTCAGAGAGGCCTGGAAGGACTTATATGAATTGATGCTGAGTGAAAGGAGCAGAACCAGGAGATCACTGTACACAGTAACAGCCCCAGTGTACAAGGACTGTTTCTGCTAAACCTAGCCCTTAACAGCAATCCAAAGACCTAAAACATTCCTAAAGGACTCTAGAGACAAAATGCCATCCACACCCAGAATAAGAACTATGGAGTCTGAATGTAGAGTGAAGCAGACTATTTTCTTTTTCGTTTGATTTTGTTTTGCTTTTTTTCCCTTTGTCCTGGTTTTTCCCATTCATTTTAATTCTTCTATGCAATACGACTAATGTGAAAATGTGCTTAATAGTATGTATGTGAAGAGCCATGTCAGATTGCATGCTATCTTGGAGAGGGAGGAAATTTATAACTTATGGAAGTGAATGTTGAAAACTATAAATAAATTAGAAAAAAGAGAGGGAGGGGCCAGGAAGCCTTAGGACTTCATCTTCTTCATGTCCCACCACTAAGGCTGGCTGTGGGGCTCTTCAGAAGTCACTCCACTAGCCCAAGGTTCCATTCCTGTGTTGAGCAGAGTGCCTGGTGTTTTAGGTGCCCCCAGCCCCTCGCCTACACATCAGCTTGTGTCACACACTCGCTCCACAAAGCTGATGACCCTCTGCCTTGGGGGAGCTCTGTAGTGAAAATAGTCTGATTCCCTGGTGAGGTCTGCCCCAGTCTGCTCTTCTTTCCTCTTTGTGGAGATCTCAAGGGCTGAGCCAAGCCAAGCTGCTCCAAGGAGGGAACCAAACCAAACCCTGGACTTCCTCTGCCCTCCCCTTCATCCTCTAGGACCTCCAGGAGTCAAGCATACATGTGAGATCTGAGGCCCCTCAAGGGCCCTACCCAGCACATCCTAAGCAGACTTCCATGCCCGAGACAGTGCCCCCTCCATGGTAGACATCCAGCAGATGCCGGCTGACCGACCAGCCATTTGGGCTGCTTACCGGGCCGACGTATTCTTCAAAAGCACGGGGGCAATGATGGAAGCAGAGCCTTGGACCGACAGACAAGAAACATTCAAACCTCTTGTTTCTTCGTAGCCCCAGAACCATCCTCTGTGGGGAAAGCAAACAGACAGAGGTGTGGCTGATGCACATGCCAGCACACTCACCTCCTAATCCCTGCCCCACTATAAGAACTGCTCAATGGGCTGCAGGGATTGACCTTAGACAGGTAGGGTCTGCCTGGCAGAGCGTGGCATCCTGGGAAGTGGGTGCATTATTCCAACACCCATGCCATAACTCCTGGGGACCACAACCAATGATTCCAATGGCACGAAACAGAATCTTTTCCATCATTCTGCAGGGTCATCACTGGGACTAATCGGGCCTAGCTGAATGCCACAGTTTGTAAAGTCTCTTCTCATTTGTTCAGATCAGTGGGAAAAAAAATGAGACTTCTTCCATTCATTTTTGGTCCCAGGTAGGAGGCTAAATTTACAGATACTGATGATCCACAAAATAAGGGAAGAGGAGGATGGATGACACAGAACTAACACATATTCAGGGCTTTGGCATTAAGTGTATCACGTCAAATTCACATGCTCCAAAAATCACCTCAAGCTGATGAATCAGGAAACTACTGAAGTGGGACTCAAAGAATGGCCACCCCACTCCCCAGTCCCCCCCATGTCCTCATCAGCCTCTGCCTGCAGACCCTCTCCCTGAAGGCCTGGAGGTCCCCATGGCTTCAAAGTGAAAATGATTCTATTTACAAAGGGACATTTGCAGCCTTCCTGGGCACACATACAGAGGGCTGCCTGCCTGCCTGGAGGTCTGCTGCATTAGTGGTTGGGACCTCAGAATGTGTAATAACCATCTCAGACAAGAGAGACCGGATAAAATCTGATGTGAAAGAAAAATAATCCTCCTTTAAAAGACCTAAGCAGGACAAGAAAGTTAACACAGACCAACTCTTTTCTAGATTTAAACATTTCCCAGCATCGCCACTCCTTGACCCACACTGCTTTTGATGGCCAGCCCAAGGCTGACACCAGCAGACCCGAAGAAGGCGCCAGGGCCGAGCCGCATTACCTACCGGAAATAGTCATGTTTGTCCCGGGAGTACAGGAGCTGGTCGATGCATGGCCGCTCATCAATCTTCTCTTCCCAAGTCCCCTCTTTCCAGCCTTCTGCGTAACTCTGCAGGACATACACCTGCTCGATAAAGGGGCCCCCTGATTCTGCAAAAGAAGCACATTGGTGTTAAGATGCAATAGGAAAGGGCGCACTGTTACCCTGTGGAGGCAAGTTAAGGCCAGTGGAATTTCCCCAACAGATCACCCATTAACTCTGAAAAGTAGTTTCAGTATGTCATTGAGTTGGGCAGGCCTCAAAATGAGATAGGAAAAAAGCCCTCCAAGGTGACTTCAACAATCCGGGACTCAAAACCACACATTAATTTCAAATGTGGCACAAGGCAATCTGCAATGATTGTATACCACCAGATGGATCTTCTTCCCTCTCATCAGCCCCATCTATGAGCCCCCCACCCTGGGTTACTCTTGTTGCCCCTATGTACTTCCAAGGGGGCACCTCAACCACTCCAGGGGGCTTGGGCCACAGTGAGAGGGTGAGCCTTCCCCATCTTCAGAGACCAAGATGCCAGAGGCCTTGAAGAGCCTGCTTCCCTCTGTCATGTTCTCTCCCCCACTCCTCTGTGCTGGCTGGCTGAATCAAACTGATGACTGTAAGGAATGAGGGTTTCTAGCTTTTCTGGCCAAATCCGCTTTTCTACTTCTATTGGGACAGCTCGGCTGCCAGGGTGGATGGAACAAAGATGATAGACAAGAAATAGAAGGTGGAACTCTTCTTGTGTTCCTGCTTTCTCTACCAATGAGTGATCTTTGAGCTGAAAAGGAGTGGATGCTAATGACAGGTAAAGAGGAAGTGAGCATCTGATAGCTGGCACTCATACACGCTTTAAGGTCTGTAAAGCACTCACAAACAGCCAGGGCCAAGTATTACTCCTGTTTTACAGTTGAAGAAACTAAGGCAGACAGAGTCATATACTTAAGTGGTAAAGGAAGGGATCTGAATGCAGGGCCAGAGTTCCATCAATATTGAGCTGCCCTGGTTGAGTCTGGCTCATTGGGAGAACAGCTCAGGCCACTGAAGGGCCCTGACTATGGTTGGCAACCTTGGAACCAGGGGAGGGCAAATGTTGCTATTCCCAAGGCATGAGAGAATGCCTTTGATGTAGAGAAAATGCCAGACTTGTCATCAAGGAGAAGTGGATAAACAAACATCTGGGAATTCCTGACCAAGAGGCAGCAGGCTCGGCCATGTGGGGTGAGTCTCAGGTCAGCAGATGGGCACCTGGGGGTGGGGAGGGTGGGATGCGAGAGACAGAGATCCTCTGGATCAGATGGAGAGCTGAGAGTCAGAACCTTAACCAGGCTGGACCTGATGTCAGACCAGAAGATCGCTAGTGAGGTACCCCAGGGATCTGTGCTGTTGAAAATGTAAAGCAATAACTTTAGAAATAGCAAGCTTCTTGAATGTGCAGACAGCACAAAGCCAGGAGAGGGAGTTGGCCCAGTGGGTATAGTCAGGCTCCAAAAAGATCTGGATGACCTAGAACCCTGGGTCAAACTTAAGATGGAATTTCATAGGGACTCTGCATAGGGATAAACACAATCTTCCATTCCACATCAATATCCCGAGCATCGGAGATGTGACTACAGGCAGAAGCTCCCCTCCCAAGGGTCTGGGAGGTTTTGTGGACTCCCAGCACATGTGGCACAGTGGGACCCACAAGCCCCAAAGGGTAGATGAACACTGTCTTTAGTGGCAGCAGGACCTGCCCAGCATCCAGACCCAGGGCAAGGATATGAGCCTCCTCCTGGACCTTTGTGCCAAACCGGATCAAGCACACAGGGTTCGGTTCTGGGCACTGTGATGTGAGAAAGCTGAGTGGGCAAATGTTCAGGGAAGGGCCCCACATTCAAGCCTCTGGAGGACTTCAGGGGGAAATGACAGCAAACCTCCATATCTGAAGGGCCACTGTGGAATGACTCTTAGAAGCTGTCCAGCCCCTCCACTTACAGAGGAGGAAACTGAGGTAACCGACTTGGGTCACCCAGGTAGTATGTGGCACAAGGAGGTTGAATAAACAGTGGTAGGAGGAGAAGTCAGGTCTGTGCAAAGCACAAGGGAGCGCCCCCCAAAAGGAGAATGGGCATCATTTCCCTCCACCACCTCCTCTTCTCCCCCTCAGAATCTCACTCTACCAGTGCACAACACATTAAGGTCTTTACCAACGATCTGAGGAAGTTCTGTGACCCAAGTCACACAGTTCCTCAGTGTTTGAGGCTGGATTGGAACTTGGGTCTTTCTGTCTCCAAGGAGGCTCCCAACCCAAACCCCAGGAGTGTGTTTGATACCTTTTCTTGGTGTCTGTGTTCCCTACACTGGAAGGTAAAGGCCTGGAGGACAGGGTCCACTTCCCTCAAGGCATCTGTGCCAGTGGCACACTAGGCTCTTAAGTTGTTCTGTCTGGAATGCTGTTTGCTCCTGTGCTCCTATCTGGGCTGCCTTCACTTCATTCGTGGAAACCTTTCCTCTGTCCAACACTGCCTGGGTCCTGGACTCCCTCAGCCAAACTCTCTCCTCCTACTGGAAGTTGAGCTCCCGGAGGGGCGGGGTGGTTGGGGGTACCTCAGGGGACGCTGTACCTGCCATGAACTGCTCGTACTCAATCACGGGAATGTTCCTACTGAGACTCGGGAGATCGAAGAACTCGGCCCAGGGGATGCGGACCTGGTGGATGTCCGGGCTCTGCCAGTGATAGAGGCGGCCCCAGGGCGGCAGCACCAGCACCCACGCTTCCGACTTCAGCAGTGTCTTCAGCAGCGATGCCAGGCGGATGTACACATCCCTGCGGAGGTTGAAGC
>CM053770.1:298054421-298146053 GCA_028658325.1 Potorous gilbertii | reverse complement strand
TTGCACACACACACATACACACACGTACACACACACATGTACAGGCGTGCACACACACATTCACACATGCATGTACACACAGAGACAGAGCACAGAGTGAATTGAATGGGATGAGATCATATCTCAAAAGAAATCAAGGTAAATAGATGGGTTTTTTCATTCATTCATTCATTGTCATTCATACTTACATCTCTATAGAGAGCCAAATAGAAATGCACATAATGCATACACTATAGATGTGTGTAGATTTATTTTTCCTTTTCTACATGGCAGCCCTTCAAAGACTTACGGATGGTCCACTCTGCTGTCCCACATAGTATAGCCCATCCTCCTATGTCCCATCCCCATCCTGGGTGGCTTCCTCCTCTCAGCCCATTTGTTACTGGCCTTCTTAAGCTCTGGCACCCAAGGCAGAGCATATTGCCCCAAAGGGGTCTGAGCAGGACCCACTCAGGACCATCGGGGAAGCACTCCCTTTACCTGTGTAGCCCAAGATGATGCTGGTGTCTTTGGCTTCCTTGTAGCTAAGATGGCCCCAAACCTTCTGTCAGACCCAGTGCTAACCATTCACTATGGAGACTTTCCTGCACAGAGAGGTCAATCCAGAGTGGGACAGTTCTCATCGCAGGGGCCTTTCTACACCTCCCCCCTCCACAGCTTTGGATCCTGCCCCAAGGGCCAGAGAGAAGTCAAGGCCCCAATACTTGAAGAAATTCTTTCATTCTCTTTTCTCTGACATCCAAGTCCTGACTGGCATGTCCCTGAGGTCCAGGGCCCTCCAGGTTGATCTCCACAGTCGATGCCAAAAACCATCTGTGAGGAGGCCCAGAAGTGAATGCCACACTTCAGTGGGGTCTGATGGGACAAGGTCCTTTGGAGCTTGTGGTCTACTAAGTCCACAGATTTTTGTCAGATGATCTAGTGTTAGGAAGCTGACTTCTTGAATCCCAGCGTTAACTCTTTCTCAATTGATTCAGACCCATTTCCAAACTGGGGTCCTGATTCTTTCACAGTGTGGGCTAACTGTCCCTCTTGGAGCTTATTTTAATGACAAATTCCATGAGCTTCCTACTGTGTCTTTATCTAAGTTCTTGATAAAAACATGAAACTGCCCGGGCACAGATCCCTGGGACACTCCACTGTAGACCTTCTGCTATTCACAATTACACCTGTGTCCAGTTATTTGACTGTTGCAGATTTCCCTCGTCTTTTCTCCTGAGTCGCATCTGTCTATCCTATCCACAAAACCAGCTCCAAAGGCTACCAGGCTCATCCTTCAAATCTCAGCAAGCTCATCTGAAGCAACTTCCCTCAACAGGGACAGTGATCAGTGATCGGAAGGGGCTGGGGCTGCCGAGGTCAGAGTTCTCCGACCAGGAGACATTGCAGCTTGAATGTTTTAAAACCTTCTAAGTAGACTGCAGTGACAGCTTGAGGCCTGCTTCAGTGAATCTGGGGGACCCCCGCAAGTGAACGGCTCTGGGGCTGAGTTAGCAGGAGAGTCTGAGGAATGAGGACAAGTTTCCTGGGTTTCTGGAAACTGGGTTTCTCCTTCCCCTGAATGTGTGTATATATATGTTGGTTACCTTGGAGATCACCTTCTCTTCTCCTCCTCTGTATCCTGGCACAGCCTGGAGATGACACTATGGCCTGGCCAGCCACTTATCACCCCAGCTTGGGGAAAGGCTGCTGCCTTGGGGGGAGGGGCAGGACAGCCTCCGTTCCTTTGCACTGGATGGCTCCCTGGCCTTGCATTCCCTCCCTTCTCCCATTTGCCTTATGTAATCCAAGACTCAGCTCCTTCCCTTGCTTCATACAGGAAGCCTGTCTTGATCCCTGCAGTCACTTAGACCTAACTTAACTGACAAATTAGTCTATTTAATTTGCATATTTTAAGTTTTCATGTTCACAGGGCCAGTGGAATTTTTGTGTCTTTGTGCCTCTGACTGCTCCAACTTAGCATGATTCATAAAACATGTTCAGGGAATGGACAGCTGGACTTTGGTTGAAAGAATGGAATCCTGCCACTAGGCAGGGCTGGTTGAGCCCAGAGGAGACGTACTGAACAGGCTGCCAGATCTTGCTGCCCCTCCGAGGGGCCTTAGTTCTAAGACCTCATTTTGCCAGTGAGATCATGGCCAGAGCAGTAAGGGAGGAGCCCTAGGTCAGAGCTTTGGAGCTGAGAAGGGGCTGGCAGATGTGGGCTCCAGGAAGGGACCCGAAGGGAGTGGGAAGAGACAGAGGCAAGGCTAGAGGTGATGGCAGTGGGCGCTCAACTAAGGGAGAGGAGAGAAAGGAGGACAGAAGCCAGGTGGGGTTGGGAACACAGATTTGAGATGACTCAGCCCCCTGGGAGGATCCACTGACTGAGAGGGAGGAGCGAGGATGGCACCAAGTTATGACCTGGAGTGATTGTGAACATAGGGGGCCCTTGACCATAGGAGGGACTTTCAGAAAAGATTTTCATCATTATCAGGGCAGGAGTGGAGGAAAGAGACAATGAATTCTATTTTGGATATGCCCAGCTTGAGACACTTAGGAGTTCTGGTTTGGATGTCCAGTAGAAGGTCAGGAAAGTGGGAAGGGTTAGATTCAGAGATGGGGGACAAACCTGCTTAGAGGGTCATTACACCTAAGGGGACTATTGAAGTCCCAAAGAAAGTGAGTGTAGAGAGAGGATGGGATCTTCCCCACCAGAATGGAAGGTGTTGGAGGGCAAGGGAGGGCATGAGTTTGTAGCCTTTGGTAGTTGTTAAGGAGGACTGTGGCAGCCTGGCAAGGCCCATGGAGTCCTTCTTAGCATAGTGTTTGAAAACGTATGAAATAAATGACATAGGATTGCAAAGGAGACCAATTGTACTGAAATGTAGTTATTGAAATGTTGGACAAAAACAAGCTCCCAGCCCCAAACTCAGCCCTCCTGAGCCTTAGAATGCCTGATATGGAAGAACTAAATAAAAGTCCACTTCTCTCTCTGTCTCTTCCTCTCTCTAGCTGTCATTCCCTATGTCTCTATTTCTCTCTCTGTCTATATCAATCTCTGTCCCTCTCTCTGTCTCTCCTTTCCCCATTCTCTCTCTCAAGCTCCTACCCCAGAGCCTTTAATGGGTATGATCTGTAAATAGCCAGTTACAGAGGAGGGGTAAGCCAGGGAGGTGGAGAACCAGGAGAAAGTGGGGCTGCAAAAAACCCAGAATGGAGAAATATGCCAGAAGAGAGGGCATTGTGCCGAGCCCAAAGCTGCAGAGAGGTCAGATAGCCTTGGAGAGCCAAGATCACCCCAACACTGATGGGGCACCTCAAGGGGACTCTGGGGAGCATCAATGAGTAGAGTCCAAGGGGGGCTGGAAGAAAAGAAACCTCGAAGGCAACAAACAAACAGATTCTGGCCGAGACAGAGATGGCAGCTTCGCCTTGAGTGCCCAGGTCACTGCTATGTGGCCCTCATGGCTTCTACTCTATCCTCCTGCTGATCCAGTGCAGGTTTGGGCCCCTGCTCTGTCTTCAATGCCACAGTTGTGTTCACTGTAGACATTTCATTGGCATCTCTTTCTTTTCTGGAATGACTTCACACATTTATATTTCCCCAAATTTGCTCTTTGCTCTGTCCCAGTAAGTCTCCATCACATCCAGTTGCCAAGAATGGTGCAGTCTCTCCCCAGACCATCAGCATCTTGTTTGTTTCTGGTCTTTCCTTCCCTCCCTCCCTCCTTCCCTCTTTCCCTTCTTCCCTTCTTCCTTCCTTCCCTCCTTCCTTCCTTCCTTCCATCTTCCTGACCCCAGTCCCACTATCAGGCACCAGGCCACCCTGACTCTCCTTGGGTTAGAGGACTCAACAGAGCAGACTCAGCTTTGAGAAGGCCTCCCGAGAATTACCCCCACAGTCACTCTCTGAGTCCCTCCTCAGCTCTGTCCTGCACGTCTTCTGTCCCACAGGTCAGTTGGGAGTCTCACAGTTCGTCTGGCAGCCCCAGGGTCCATTGACAGAGCTCTAGGCAGCCCTCCTTCTGCCCACAGGGGAATGAGAAGGAACAGTGGATTTTCAAGTGCATGACCCCAGTCTTTTCTACTTGGACTTGACCTGGAGGAGGGAAAGGCCCTTGCAACAATAAAACCAATAAAAGAGCGATTGATCCCCGATCTTAGCCAGCCCAGGCATTCTTTACATTCCCCCTCAGAGATATGTGCCTTTGCAACTTTCAAAGGGTTCCCTGGTTCAAGGGATGAGGGGGATTGAGCCAGGAACCAGGAGGTCATTCCCCCTCAATAGCCCACTTTATCTCCCGTGGCTGATAGAGAGGACTTGAAAGAATTCTACAAGAAAGAACCAAAAGCAGGGAACGAACCCTTGGACAAATGTGATTCCTTTGGTCTGGAAAGCAGGCAGGGAAGGTGAAGTCTTTGTGTGCAGGAAGGAATGTTTTTTGTGTGTATGTAGGGAACTCCTGATGAAGTAACTCTCTCCCCTGGTACAGACTGACATCTGCCTGCCAACAGAGCTGCAGGGAGTTGCCCTCAGGTAACTTACTCAGGATCACACAGTCAGAGGTGGGGCTTGAACCCAGGTATTCCCAACTGAGGCTGGGACACACTGCCACACACTGTCCCCCTCCCCAGTCATTCTAGATACATTTTCTCACTATAGTATTCACTTGACTTGTGGTCCCTAGTGTGGGCTCTCCAGGTGGCAATGAGTATGGGTAGGAGAGGCTTTATTTTATCTCTAGAGAATAGAGAAGACATTTTAAGAGGCCTTCAAATAGTCCATCAAATCTCCTCGGAAGGGTACATGGTTTGGAGTTGGCATCAGGGCAGTTTTTTGACTTCTTAGGGTCCCTCTTTCCCAAAGCCTTCCCAAGGCTCATAGGACCACTCTGTGGTCTAGACTCCCTCTGGAAGATTTATAGACTTGGAGGGGCCATGGAACAAGCAATGTCTTGTCAGGTCTGTGGTTTGGGAGGCTGCCAAGTAAGTGTTGCCTTCTGATTGGCTCACAGGAGAGGAGTATCTCATATTAAAAGCAGGAGGCGACAAGGTATTGAGAGGCGGGTAGCTCCTGAACAGACAGTCCCTCTCATTGAGCCTGCACAGCCCCAGAAACTTTCATTAGCAGGGATGGTGGCAAAAGCCAACTCTCTTACCCCCTCCCCATGACAGCAGCAGAGGCAGAGGGATCCTCCTTCTCCTCCAGGAAGTCCCCTTCTCCAAGAAGTGCAAGACTTGGATTTAGAAAGTCTTAAACTTGGGGTCATGCACTGGGTAATCCCCTTGTGGACTGGCAGAGAATTTTCCCTCTTTGGCCAGGAGTTTGGGTCCCATACCCACACTGCCTAGAAACAACATCTTCTCTCCTCTACAAAGATGGTGGGTCACCACCATCCCTGAACCCTCCCCTGAGCCCAAGTGGCTGGAGTGTGTCTACCTCGGCCTGGTGTTCCTGCAGGACATTTATGGCTAGTTCCTGCTGTTGTTGGGGCTGGGAATATCCACTCCCAAGATCTCTCAGACCCCATGTAAGCCTCTTATATGCCCTTTCCCTTCCCCATTTCCAGTTCCCAGGGGAGAGCCTGTACATGGACACTTTCTACTGGGGTAAGTCTGGGAGCCATCCAGAACTTTCACTTCCAGTAAAGATGAACATTAGAGTGAATGTAAGTTACCGCACATTCACACTCACACGTGTGAGAACTTGTAGAAAAGGCAAGATTGTTGGGCCCCCCATTCCAGCCTCCGTTTTCAGTCACCCTGGAGTCTCTCAAATTCTGAAGACTTTAATGCCTCCTCACAGATCTGCACACAGCCCTGAGCCCTGGATTCCCATTCCTGGGGCCGGAACTCCCCACTGTTTGATGCTTTACCTAAGCCCCCACAAAGCACACATTTTCATTTCTCAGTAAATACTCAGGAGACCAGGCCAAAGCACTAACAAGATGAGCTGCTGACCTTTGAGTGGGAGCCCTCAACAGCTGAATTCCTGAGGGCCTTGCTGTCTTGCAATGAAGCATTTTAGCCTCGGAGGTGGTCTGGGAGGATCAGTCCTTAGTCTTGATGTTCCATGAGCAGCCCTTTGGAAGGCAGCCAAAGAACATCTTTGATGTTCTCCTTCCTCCCCTCCCTTTCCCATCACCAGGTACCAGCCATGATCCTTTGGCAAAGGGGAATCATCCCACGAGGCTAGTCATGAGACAAAGGGGGTGAAAGGTGGGAGCAGGATAAACACTCTGTGTACCAAGTGTGAGGGGGCAGCTGGAGCATTGTGGGGCCATCTCTCATCACCATCTCTTTCTCTCTCCAGGCTCCAGATGAGATGTTGGCAGCTCCAGGCAGATGGATGTCAGGAGGGCAGCTGTACCAACAGAAGCAGAGAGACAGATGATTGGTCCTATAGTTCATGCTCCCAGGCTGACAATTCAGGATCCCTGAGGCAGGGGTGGATTTAAAAACCAATTGTAATTATCCCACTATGGAAGTCCCAAGGGCCCATGCTGCTATCACCTCAACTTCCAGATGTTGAGAGGAATTAGTGTGTTCCACAGGGCAGGTTAATGAGGCAGCAATAGTGTGATGGACAGAAGCCATCCTTCTCTGGGATTGAGGACCTGAGATGGAGACTGGCTTCTGACACAGCAGGACTGGGGGACCCCTAGAGGCTTTCCACTGAAAGTCTTCTCCCTTTGGTGGAGGGAGTTTTCACACAGAAGAATGTCCTTATTTGGAAAAATTCTACAGATCCTTCAGTACTTGCTCTCCCAGAGAGGAGGTAACTTCTCACCCCTTTGTTTCTGTAGGGCCTTCTAATCATCCTGGGCTTTGTGCTTGCTGGGAAGGCACTTCTGACCACAGCCAGAGTGGGTGGAAGGATTTGGCCCAGCCCAGAGAACCTGGAATGAGACGTGGGAGAGAGGAGCAGCCCGAGCCAAGGCCCGGAGAGAAGAAGGGAAGGCTGAGGAATGCCAGACGTTGGCTTTCTCCCAGTCATTTTGAGCAGGAGGTGTGGGGAATGAACCCTGAGAAAACATCCCAGTTAGCTTTGGGGTAAAGGGATCTCAGACCAAGGAGAGAAGCCTTCCTGGCTAAGCCCTTAGAGGTGCTAGGCTGGGGGGCCCCAGCTGATGTCTAAGCAGAGGGGTTCAAGACTCAATTCTCCCATTTGCTACATGTGGGGTCTTGAACAGGCTCCTAATATCTCTGAGGTTGCTCATCTGTGGTGGGAGGATTGGGCCTCAGGTTAACCTTAAGGTATCCCTCAGTCCAAAGGCCATGCTCTGTGATACCCAGTGTTATGTGTGTCTTTGTGGTCTGGCAGTGACAAATTACTTTCCTAAATGGTCATACCACTTCACAGCTCCATCAACAATGCATCAGTCTTGATGACAGTGCCTGTCTTCCCACAACTCCTCCAGCATTGACTATCTCTACCACTTGTCCATTTGTAGAGTATGAAGTGAAACTTTGGGGTTGGTTTGACTTTCACTTCTCTTGTTACTAGTGACTCAGTGCTTTCTTTCATATGGTTGCTAATAGTTCTCAGTTCTTGTGAGAAGTGTTTTTTTATATCCTTTGACCACTTCTCTGTCAGAGAATGACTTTTGGCCTTATATATTTCTGTTAGGCATATATATACTATATAGGTGCACACATACACATATGTGTATATCCATACACATGTGTATACCTCCATGTATCTGTGAATGAAGGCATTTATACATACATATATATATATATATATATATATATATATATATATATATATATATATATATATATACATGTGTATGTGTGTGGTGATGCCATAGTTCCCAGCTGACCCCCTCCCAGCTGCTGGAATGAGGAGGAGGAGGAGGAGTAGTGGGAGCCTTCCCTGTATCAGAATGGTGTAAGTGAGGGATGCAGGGTGGGATGAGGGAGGAAGATGATGGAGGCAGGGAGGGGGCTGGGTTGCTTTATTCCCAAACTGCCTCCTAGCCTAGGCTTCGGGGGTAACTAAAGCTGAGAAGGCCGTGTCTGGCTAGAAGTGCTGTTAGTGGGGAGCTTTGGTCTGGCCTGTCTCCAGCTCTCCTGGTATCCAGAGACCCAGAGTCTGGTCACCTGGCCCCCACATCCCTCTCATTCCCACTTGTCCCCCTTCAACTTTCCTCTCCTTCCCCTGGGTAAAGATCTGAGGGTAAAGAAGCAGGTTGTCTCTGTCTCTCTCTGTCTCTGTGTCTTTCTCTGTCTCTCCATTCCTCCCATTTTCCTTCCCTCCCTCCTTGCTCACCTTTTCCTTCTCTTTCCTCCTCTCCCTTCCTCCCTATGCTCAGAGACTTGAGAAATCCATATCCTCCTGCCCAGGCAGGCCCCTCTGGGTTTAGGGCAGGTGTGTCTTATAATCCATTCCCATCTTTTTTATAGGAAAACAAGGATGGCTTTAGGTTCCCAGGATGATTGTGGGATTTCAAGTAGAAGTGGGGAGGAGGTGATTTAGTGGTGTAGGGAAGTCCCCAGAGAAGAAACTGCATCCACCAGAGCAGTTCAGCACCTGCCCTGCACCTATGGTTTTGGAAATGCCTAAATTTAGGTCCTGGTTCTGATATATCCTGGTTGTGCAGCCTGGGTCAAGTACCTTCAGTACTCTTTTCTTTGAACATCTCTTTAAGGGAGACTGCAGGTCATATAGTCCTGATAGATGTGTGTGTGTGTGTGTGTGTGTGTGTGTGTCTGACCCCTGATGGCCCCTGGGCTCCAAAGTTCACATTTCAATGGGTCAGCATGATCACTACTAAGCTAAGGACCCCTCTCTAATCCTGACCCTTGATAATCTTAATTCCTCTGTCTTTTATCTGGGCGTTCCCCACAAGCTGACTCAGCTCACACCATCTTGTCCATGAAGTCTTAGGAAATCTCCTACCCTGCCCCCTCCATGTCAATAACCCAGGACAAAACACTGCCCCCACCCCACCTAGATTATGGATCTGTTGGCGTGATAACCTCTACCCACTCCAAGAGATGGGATGTACGATGAAGACAGGGATGGCTTTTTCCTGTATTTGGGGTCTCTGGATCCTAGTACCCAGCAAGTGCCAGGTAAACAACTAGTACTTAATCAGTGCTTATTGAAATGAATAAGAAAGAAATATTGGAAAGGCTACAAGAATGTCAGTTTCTTTATCAACCAAATGGTGTTTGAATTCTTTTAGGGGAAAAGGTTATGCTGAGTCTTCATCTGAAGCCAATGGTCTTTGGACAGGAGACTGACTATCAGGTGTGTGTGCAATACTTCCATGCCTGTCCCTGCGCTCAGTGCCAGGGGGAGACAAAGGAGGGTATGACACAGACTCTGACTCCAGGGAGCTGAAAGTCTAGGAGGGACAATGAAACTCATCCACATAGCAGGACAACACATGGACTTGGTGCCATGAGAGGGCCCTGAATGGTAAGTGGCAGGCCACGATTAGACCACCATGGCACCTTGTCCTAATAAATCCAGAGGCCTAGCATCTTCTCTAGATGCCCTTTACTAAGTCTAGAATAATGACATGACGGTGATGGTCACATGATGATGACAGACGCAGTGAATATGGTGACAGAAATGGAGGGGATGGCTGTGGTGGTCAAGGGTAGGGTGGTGATGATGGAGGGGACAGCTGTGACCACGCCAATGGAGGCTGAAGTGATGATGACAATGATGAAAATGGTGACTGTGGTGATGGCAGTCACATTAATGACAATTTCTGACATTCCTATGATGCCCTGACCAACCAGGTAAAGCAGGGCTAGTTCTGCATCAAATGGGATGGCAAAAGGGAACAGGGTCAGAAAGAGATGGCTGAGCAAAGAACCATTGAGAGTGAACATTGCGCTGATCCAATGGAACCTCCAAGAACTGATGGAAACCCACTGAACTTGAGACCTAAGAGACGATGTTGGCTTCAAGTTAGAAGATGTGGGAGGTAGCCCACTCTCCTCTGGCTCCTGCAGGGGGTAGGTGTTGACTCACCTCAGCCTGCTCCTGAGAGGGAAGGAGTCTCCTTGGATGTAGTCCCTGTTCTGTTATTACCTAGCTGCATGACCTTGGGTGAGTCATTACCAGAGTGTTGTTGAGGTCCTTTCAGTGGTGCAAGCTTAATGTCAGCAGCTAGATGTTTGAGAAGGCCTCTTGTGGGGAAATGTCCCATGGTGCTGATCTGCTGGGGGTTTGTGCACCATCCACTGGGCAGGCATTGGAGAGTTGTGCTGCTTCCTTTCCTTTCCTTCCTTCCTTCCTTCCTCCCTTCTTCCTCTCTTTACTTTTCTTTCGTTCTCTCTCTTTTTTTCTTTCTGGTGCTAGAGGGCCTTACTTTGTCCCTGTTCTCTCTTATCAGTCTCATTTGACAAATAAAATGCTCATTGGAAAACCTTGCCCAGGTGGGGAGGGTACTTGGCCAGGACTTTGGAATAAACAAAAGTCACTGGCTGATAGGGGCTCAGACCTGAATTAATCAACCCGAAAGGCTGACCATTTCCTCCATCCCACTGACAGGTCTTTCAGAGTCTGGTTTTTAGCTAAGCACAATCCTTCATTTAGCCATCTAGCCAATAAGCATTTAGTAAGCACCTATTCTGTACAACAGATACTTACATGGACATGTCCTTTGCTACTGGTCCTAGAGGCTCGATAGTGGACATTCAGATACTGGAGTAAGCCTCTGGGAAAATTCCTAGACTACCTGGACTCTGAGTCACATCCTCTAGTGGGACCAGTACAGATGGGTCAGGGCCCAAGTGAGTCAGACACAAATGGACAACAACTTCAGGGCTCAAAGTTCCATGGTCCATGTTGCCACAGGCCAGTGGACTGGCCTTGGTCATTCTCCAGCAGTGGCATGTCTCCCCGATGCCTGCTTCAGAATGTCTCTTCCACAAATCACATAGCTTGTGTCCTATATTCCTGTGGGTGCCCACAGATCCCCTCTATTTTTGATTCTGCTACCACCCTCACTCACTGGGATGACTGAAGGAGAATCTAGATATCCTCGTGGCTTTGCTCAGTGGTCTTCCTTCAGCCATTTGAATTATGTAAGATGAGACAAAGAAATAAAATATGATTCCTATGACACCTTAAATATTGTATCAGCAGTTGAAGAGATAGTTGCTGAGGAATTAGGGGAGAGGTGAGAATCTCTCCTCTTACAAACAGACACACACACATACACCCACATACATACACATGCACACACACATAGACACACTTAGTGAGAAAGGAACAATTAGTCCTGGGGTGGGGGCAGATGAGGCCAGCAGGTTCCAGAGGTGACTTTTTTGGAGCTGTTCATCAATATGGAATGATTTGGGGTTTGGGGATTGTTTGGGTTTGGGTTTTGCCTGAGAAGTCACCGTGGGGGGCATTCCAATTGCCAGCATGAACTAATCCGCCGTAATGAGTTTAACAGTAAAATTACAGCTCTGGAATGAAGGAGAAACAGGAAAGGATCACCTTGATGTCTCCGTTGCCAAACTCGTGGCTTCCAGGTGTTACAGGGAGGGACTCCCAAAGTTTTCTGGGCTCTGTTTGCTTCTCTCTCAAGGATCAAGCCCTTCTCCTCCAAAATCCACCTCCTGGAAAGACATTGGGCTCAACCTGCCGCTCCTTCCTGCAGCAGATGTGTGTGTTTGTCCTTTGTTACCAAAGAAGACCATGCCATTGGAGAAATAATGACACGACTTGAACTTGACTTTGATTTGTTTTGGGTTTTTTTTTGAGTGAGGGAAGGCTGTGGAAGTCACCAGCCTCACTTCTCCTCCAGAGCCATCTGAATCCAGTGACCAGATATTCATCAGGATGATTGGAAATGACCCAGGGTGAGGCAATTAGGGTTAAGCGACTTGCCCAAGGTCACACAGCTGGAATGTCAAGGGTCTGAGGTGAGGTGAACTCAAGTCCTCCCGATTCCTGCACAGGTGCTCTATTCACTGCACCACCTACCTGCCCCTCTGCAGCAGATAGATCCATCTGAAGCTCCCAGATACAATGATGGTAGTTACCTAAGTAGACCAGAGCACTAGGGAAGAAGGGACCTCATTGACAGAAAAGGAAACTGAGGCCTGAGGAGGGGAGGGGACTTCATAAGACTGCAGAAGCCACTTAGTCTAACTTCAATTTTACAGGCAGGGGCCCCAAGGGTACAGTGATCTGCCCAAGGTTCCACAGGGGCCTGATGTGGTGTGATGTGCAGCATGTAGGGGGACCATTCTACTTTGGGATAAAACACATATATGTTTCTAGAGGTGACCAAACTATGCTCACTCTGATTTGAATATTTTCCTTGTCTTTAGCCTTCTGCATCTATCCATTGATCCATCCTCCATCCATCCATCCATCCATCCATCCATCCATCTATCCATTCACACAACCTCTGAAGTAGAGGGAGCTCAAAGACCACTAAGTCCAATCTATGTCTGATTAAGAATCCTCTCAATGAGTGGTCATCCCAAATCTCCTAGAAGATGGCTAGTGAAAGAGTCTAAAACACTGCTACCTCTCCCCTGCCAAACATAAACACATACACACACATTCATATACACATATACACAGAGATCCATATTCATACAAATTCACACACTAACACATACACTCACATATACTCACATATACAGACTCCACACAAACATACACACATATACCATACACATACACTCATTCGCAGAGATCTATATTCATACAAATTCACACACCAATACACACACTCATACCCCACACAAACACACTCACATATACCATACACATAAATGCATTCAGAGATCCATATTCATACAAATGCACACACTAACACATATACACCCTCACACATGCATTCACATACACACTACACAAACACATATACATACATACACAGAGACACAACACACATTCACATATATACACATACCATACACACTCATATTCTCACTCACATATACACCCCCTCCACACACACACACATTTTATTTGTCATCCAGGGCAGACAAACTGAGGCTCCCCTGGGCCAAGCCCCCAGAAGGCTGGGGATTCCTCAGGGCATGGGAAGAGTGTTCTCCAGGAAATGGGACCCAGATGCTTCCTCCTCCCTCCATGGATGGAGGGGCTCAGGTCCTGCCCCAGCCCACCAGTTGTTTCCAGGCCCACATTCCTGTGGCCCCCTTAGTGTGGGAGGAAAGTTCCCACGTGGTCCATGGCTACATCCCTCCCACCCCCAGAGGAAAGGGCATGCTGCTCCCCCTGCCCAGCCGGTCTCCCTTTCTCAGGAACCCTGGCCCTGGCTCAGCCCCCAGGTGGCCATGGGGTAGAAGTGGTGCATGAGAGAGGCCCTCAAGGTCTTCTGGGATTACATGGGTTACATGTTATGAAGGAAAAAAAAACCCAGTGGACTGAATGTGTGCCCAGGAGCAGCTGCAAGACCTTGAAGACCTGGCAGGGAGGGGAGCTACTGGAGGCTATTCCTTAAATGCACATAAAAACTTCTCCTGCTCTGGCCTCCTCTCCAGGGTTCAGTCTTCTCATCTGTAAAATGGAGATAATGGAACCTAGTTCCCACCACTGTGCTGAGATCCACAGATAAGTATCCTGTGCCTCCTAAAGCTAAATATCCGCATCATTCTGGTGGTTGTCTTTGCTGATATTGCTCCCTGGAGACTCCAGCAGGGCCTTGGCTTTACCTGAAGCCTTTGGTGGTCCCCGAGCATCTTTCCAGCTGCAGCCCCAGGGTCCCCAGGCTGCCCAGGAGGGGAAAACTTCTCTCTCAGCTCTTTAAGTGAGGGGCAGCTGCCCCCCTCCTCCACACAGAGGTCTGGATCCCAGAGAAGGATCACGGAATGAGAGGGAAGGGAACCTAGATGCCTTCCAATCTGCCACCACTTTACAGATGAGTAAACCGAGGCTCAAGGTTGCCAAATGACTCCAATAGCTCCCGGGTCTAATGCAGGGAGGTGAGGAGCCTGAGCAGGCCATCAGCTAGCTCTGAAGCCTGAGGAGTTTCTTCTAGGTGTCCCCAGGTGCTGGTCCAGGCACTCAGGGCCATCTGGCAGCAAGCAACCCTGAAGACCACCATCCAGGGCTCTCCAGTGCTGGCCATGGCAGGGGAAGGAGTGAAGGGTTCAAAAGATACCTCTAGAGACAGTGAGCCCTGTCCCTTGGAGGCTGAGGGAGCTGGGGGCATTTAGTCTGGAGAGACCCAGAGGGTTAGGAAGACCATCTCCAGTCCTTGACCTTCTGTTTGGTGGAAGAAGAGTGAGAAAAAGGCTCCCTGCGGTACCAAGAGCCTGGGGGAAGGGGTTGGACAGGGGCAGATCTGGTTCTAATTGGGAAGTACTTTCACATTCACCAGGAGAGCTGACCTAATGGGGAGCATTCTGGGGAGGGGGTGGCAGGCTGCCCTAGAGGGGAATGGGCTGCCTTCCGGGGAAGGATTGGGAGGGCCAGGCTGCCCTAGCAAGAATAGATATATATAATAGAATGTCATTGACATGTGATATATACTAATATAAAATAGATACATACATATCTAATCTGAGTTCTATGTTTGGGTGGGTGTTTACATGTGTAATATCTACATAGTTGTGCTCACACACATGGAGCTGGGGCCCTCTGCAGACAGTCTGGTGGGAAGCCCAAAGGAAGGTGCCCAGAACTGGTCTGCCCCCTACCCTGCCTCCATGGGGCCCAACCCAGCCCAAGCCTCGATAACCATCAAGGAGCCCAGAGCTGGGGCCAAAGTCCTGATGGAGCTTGAGCTAGAAGAGCCTCTGGAGGTCTAGGGGGAAGGGCAGGTGGTCTCTTCCAGCTCCCTGGCCACCAACAAGCAGCACCCTGAATCTGCTCCATAGTCACTGATCCCCATAATACTAAATGCACCTCCTGCCTCCACCATTTTATTCCAGAAAACCAGCCTCAGGCCATTTCCTTTGGGGAGGAGGGGGCTTCATGGGTCAGGGAGTTTCTGCAAAGCCCTTAAACCATTTACAGAATAATTGAAAGTACCCAGTTGTCTGTGAGAGGGTCACCTGGGGGTTAGAGCCATCTGGGCCTGGTGATTTGCTTAGAGTCAGAAAGCTCCAGGTCTTCACTGGGTTCCAGGCTATGCTCCAGGTGTTACTTTCTGGACACAGCCTTGGCTGCCCACTGGCCTCTGAACCCTGCTGGAAACAACCCTCCCTAGCCTGGCTTCCTGAGCCTTAGGAATTTGTCTTGACTTGCAGAGCCTGCAGCCCCCTCCCCCTCCCCCAAGAAGAGCTCATTGGAGCAATTCTTCTACCCTTTGGGAAGACTGGGGTGGGAATCTGAGAGAGACACACATGGCCATGAGAAGGAGACAGGCTATGGACTCCAGGAGCCAGAGGCTGTTCCCTAGGAACTGTCTGCCTTCTCTACCTCTGGGAGAGATTTGACCGAAATACACATGCTGAGGATGATAGTTAGCGTTGATACAGCATTTTACCATCCTTTACAAGTATTATTCCACTTAATTCTCACAAGAACTCTGGGAGGTGGGTGCTGTCAGCCTGGCTTTACCGTTGAGGAAACTGAGGCAGCAAGATAAGGTGACTTGCTCGTCCCTTGACATGAATCATTTCTCTTTCCCAGAATCAGAATCTGTGAGCTGTAAGGGACCTCATGGAGCCATGCTTCTGCCTGAAGATGCTTTTCAGCATGTCTTTAGGTGGTCTTCCAGCTTATACCCAGAGTAGGGAAAAGTAACA
This sequence comes from Potorous gilbertii, assembly GCA_028658325.1. Lineage (NCBI taxonomy): Eukaryota > Metazoa > Chordata > Mammalia > Diprotodontia > Potoroidae > Potorous > Potorous gilbertii. The sequence goes on along the minus strand of CM053770.1, from coordinate 298,130,363 downwards.
TTGGCTGCCATAGGCTGCTCCTCAGCCTTTGGTTAGCTTGAGCTGTTAGGAAGTTGTTTTCTGACTTCAGCAAAGCCTGAAGTCCTTCACTTCCCACTCACTTCTCCTGCCCTTTGGCAACAATTTGAAGTAAATCCTTGGAAAAGTGACTTCTGTTCCCCATCTTTGAAATGGGAGCATCAGAATCAAAGACCAGAGGGTCTTTAAGATCACTTCCAGTTCAAGTCCTAAGATCCCTAAGACTCCCCAAGTCATGTCATTATTTCTCTGATGGCATGGTCTTCTTCGGCAACAAAGAATGAACACACACAGATATAGCCAGAAGATATAAGTGTGAGTTGAGTATGATGGGATGATATCTAAAAAAATAAAAATTAAGGGGTGAGAGAGGAATGTACTGGGAGAATAGGGGAAGGGAGAGGTAGAATGGGGTAAATTATCTTACATGTGTTCATCCTTTGTTGCCGAAGAGAAATAATGACATGACTTGCACTTGGCTTTTGTTTTGAGTGAGGGAGGGCTGTGCAGGTCACCAGCCTCACTTCTCTTTCAAAGCCATCTGAATCCAGTGACCAGATATTCATCAGGATGACTGGAGATGACCCAGGATGAGGCAATTGGGTTAAGTGACTTGCCCAAGATCACCCAGCTAGTGAATATCAAGTGTCTGAGGAGAGATTTGAACTCAGGTCATCCTGACTCCTGCACTGGTGCTCTATCTGCTGTACCACCTAGCTGCCCCATTATCTTACATAAAGGGGCACAAAAGAGCTGTTATAGTGGAGGGGAAGATAAGGAAGTGATGGACTTTGGAACTGGCTAAAAGAAGGAATAACACATGCCCTCAGTGGGGATATGGAAATCTATTTTACCCTACAGGGAACTAGGAAGAGAAGGGAATAATGGAAGGGGAGGGGCTGATGGAAGGGAAGGTGGGTTGGAGGCTTCGGTGGCCAGAGAATAGAGGTTAAGGGAGAGAGAAAGAGAGAGAAATATGAGGCTGATAGGATGTAGGGAAATACACAGTAATCTTAACTGTGGAAAAAATTTTTACAGCAAGTAAAAGCTTCATTTCTCAAACACATAGAGAACTGAGTCAGATTTATAAGACTGCAAATCGTTCCCCAATTAAGAGTCAAAGGATATGAACAGGTAGCTTTCAGACGGAAAAATCAAAGTTATCTGTAGTTATATATTATAAAAAAGTTCTAGATCACTATTGATTAGAGAAACGCAAATTAAAACAACTCTGAAGTACCACCTCACTACTCACCAACTGGCCAATATGACAGGAAAAGAAAATTACAAATGTTGGAGAGGGTGTGGGAAAATTGACACGTTAATGCGCTGTTGGTGGAGTTGTAAACTGATCCAACCATTCTAGAGAATTTGGAACTACACCCAAAGGGTAATCAAACTGTGCAGACTCTTTGACCCAGCAATACTACTATTAGTTCTGCATCCCACAAAGACTTTCGTAAAAAAAAGGAAAAGGATCTAAATGTACCAAAATATTTATAGAAGCTCTTTTTGTGGTGGCAAATAATTGGAAATTGAGGGGGTGCCCATCTATTGGGGAAGGACTGAACAAGTTGTGGTATAAAATTGTGATGGTATACTATTGTGCTATAAGAAATGATGAACAAGATGATTTCAGAAAAACCTGGGAAGATTTACATGAAGTGATAGAAAGTGAAATGAGCCAAACCAGGAGAACACTGTACACAGCAACAGCAACATTCTGTGGTGAGTAACTATGACTGACTTAGCTATTCCTGGAAATACAATGATCCCAAGGACTCATGATGAAAAATGCTATCCACTTCCAGAGAAAGAACTGATGTTATCTGTATGTAGATCTAAGCAGAGTTTTTTACTTCCTTTCTTTTTCTTTTTTCTTTTGTTCTGTGTTTTCTTTCACAACATGACTAATATGGAAATATATTTTGCATGACTGCACATGTATAACCTTATCAAATTGCTAGCCTTCTCAATAAGGGAGCAGGAGAAGGAGGGAGGGAGAGAATTTAGAACTCAAAAACAAACAAATGTTAAAAATTGTTTTTACACATAATTGGGGAAAAAAAGAAAAGATTTTTTAAAAGGGTACCTGAAGACCCCAGAAGGAATCGTGAAAAGAGACAGAGAATGAGACTTGATGGGATGACCCTCTCAGAGAAGAGACGTGAAGAGATGAAGAGGAGCCTTAGAACCCACCTCATATTTGTCAGGATAGAAAACTGAGACTCAGAGCAACTTCGTCAGGATTGCACATCTACTAAATGTCCCAGGCACATGTGGCCACCAAGACTGAAGAGGGTCATGGAAAGTCCTTAGGCAAGAGATGGGGACCAGCTGTTTTCAGTCACTGCCAATGAGCTAACAAGAGCAAATTGAGATCAAGCCTGTGGGATCTCAGAGAAAGAGTAAGGAACTTCTTGACTTGACAGTAAGATCAGGTTGGGACCACAAGTGAGATTGTTTTACTAAAGATAAATGAATGAGATAAGTCCTCTGATTGGGGATCTTTGGAATCCTTCAGATAGAAGGTAAGGGACAAGTAGACCCTGCTCAAGATTCCTTCTCTCTGTCTCTCTCTGTCTTCCTCTGTGTCTCTTTCTGCTTTTGTCTCAGTCTCTCTCTCTCTAATATATATGTACATATTCTATATATTTCTCTCTCATGCTCTCTCCATTTCTCTTTTTGTCTCTGTCTCATGCTTTCTCTTTGTCTTTGTCTTTCTCTGCCTCTATTTCTGTCTCTCTCTCAAACATGCACACACACACAAACACACACACACACACAACTTCACCCACCCCATTAAGTCCCTGTGATTTGCTCGGAACCATGCTGAAAACCTGCGTTGGTAGCAGATGAAAGAGTGACTTCTACAGTTATTTCTTGACCCCAGGGCTCTGGGCTGAGGCTTGGCTTATTTTCCTGTCCCAGGGTGGATAGTTCTGTGAGCCTGCCTCATCCTACTGGAGCTCTCTCACTGAAAGCTGGACAAGCTTGGTTATCCTGCAGGGTAACCCACCCACCTCACATTAAAGTAGAGGAAGTATTGGGTGGGGCCTCACCAAGATCTGGAGAGTTAATTTAATCTCATTATCAGTAATATCCTTCAAGAGACTGAACTGAAAATCCAGACTTTGGAAGAGGAGAGCTCAGACTCTCCCCACAATGCTGGTTGTTAATAATCATGTCTCTCATTGTGGACTAAGGGTAGGGCCTCATTCATCACCTAGTCCATGCCACTCTTTACGGGGCCGCATGCTTAATAAATGGACAATTGCCATCAGCATGAAGGTCTCCAGTGATGGGGAATGTCCAAAGTGCTCTACTCAAGGTGGAGTGGAGACAGCTCCTTTTGTCTAGCTAGCCCAAGGCTGGGGTGGTCTGAGTAGAGAGATATTTTCTTTGTCCAAGGTGCTGTGATGTTGGTGACATCAACCCCTCAATATCTACTCTTTGGACTGTGAGCCTGCTGCCATATTGTCTTTGGTCTATTGGTGTTGTTTGTCTATCAGGAAGATGATGCCATGACTGGAAAGTGAATTAGATTTCAGCGAGGGAGGGTTATACAAGGTCACCAGCCTCATTTTTTCTCCTCTGAAGTCATCTGGTCCAGCAGCAAGGCATAGATCAGGATAACTGGAGATGGTCCCATCTTTGTTCTAAGAGAGGTGGTCAAATGCCCATCCTTTTATTAATAACCGCTGGTCTGATTACTAACATGATTTAATTACCCAGAAATTATGCCTCTCAAACCTTTTTAATTGTCCCAATATCTTCCTCTGGAGTTGCCCAAAAGGCCCTATAGAGACATGGGATGCCCCTGAATACAGACTCAATTTGGCAGTCCAGATGCCATGTTTCCCAAGATTTCATGAGCTCTGAGAACTGTTTGAAAATCCCCCAAAGCCTCCCAAGGGATGAAAGCCACATAGAGTCAAGAAGAGGCTTGTTTCCATGACTGTTGGTCACAGATGTTAGACATAAAATACAGAAATCAAAGGAAGATTAAGTCAGAGCGGATGTTGGCAAGTTGGCGGCCTTGGTGATGGCCGAGGAGCCAACCCTGGCTCTCCCACAGTCCAAACAGAGCAACCATCATCCATGGCAGCCCCGGAGGCAGAGGGTGCTGGGGGCTTCATCTCATCCTATTTTCTCCTTAGTTCCTTCTCTCAGGGCTTCCTCTCAATGATTGCCCTTTTGAATATATTCCGAATAGCAAGAGCTTAATAAAGGCTTTGTTGACTTGACTTAATTGTATTCATTTTCTTTCCTGCGTTCTTGTGGTCTCCCCCGTTTACATGTATGTTCCTTGTCTCTGTAGCCTCAGCACAGGGCCTGGCATACAGCAGGTGCTTACTAAGTGTTTATGGATCATTTTTACAGCCTCCACTTGAGGTGAGGGAAGCTGAGGACGCCTTATCCGCCCTTCCTTAGAGTGACAGGAAAACAATTCAGACAGCTGTCATTGGTGGACACCAAGAGACCCAACTTTCTGCTACTTCTGGTTTCTTGGACATGCCCCTTGCCCCTGCTCCTGGGCCTCCCCGCTTGTGTTCCTGGGCATGGCCCCTGAGGAAGCCCTTGTGCCCAGTCCCTTCAGCACCATGCCCAGACACTGGTGATGAAACCTCCAACCCGGGCCTCCTTGGATGCTCCTGGTTACCTGCTCTCTCCTTCCCCAGCCTAGAAGTGAAGGTGGACTCAGACCCCTGGGACCTTGGCAGCATGCCCTGCCCTGCTTCCTCCAGCTCTTAGATGCTGTGAACTGAGCTCAGTCAGGCTTTTTTCCCTGGCCGAGGAATTTCAATCTGCTCCAAAAAATTAACGAGACCAAGGATATTGAGAGGAAAAGTCTGCAGTGCAAGGTCCTGGGAGGAGCTGTTCACTGGGTGCCCATCAGACTGTGTGGTCCAGGACTGCTCAGCAATTCCCCTGTTCTCCTCTCCCACCTCCATTCCCCGCTCTGTCCCTGCTTGCCTCCTGGTATTGTGGGGCCACACCACTCATGACAGCAAGTGAGAGGAGGAGGTTAAGCCAGGGCAGAGCCCTCCACAACAGTCTAGAAATGGGGAGACTTAGCAATTTCCGGCTTTGGGATGGTTATTGTTGAAACCAATGCCTCTGGTTCCCCAGGCTTCTCCCAAGGCCGGATGCTAATGGAAGCCAGAAAGAAGTGGCTGGTTCCCTTTGTCTCAGTGTCCCCAGCCCTGAGAAAGGGGCCAGCTTATGGGGAGTATTTAAGAGCTGCTGGGGACTTAATTGCTCATCTAGAGGATCCTTGTCCTTAGGGCTGCACCCGGCTCATTCCAACACCTTTTAATGTCAATAATCAGTCAGGGTTGACTCTTGGTGGAGAGGAGAGCAATGCCATCAAGCAGTGGGAGGGGAGGGCAGCAGGGGCAGTGGGCAGAAAGCAGGCCTTGCAGTCTGGAAGTCCCAGGCTCCAGCTCTTTCTCTGCCACTGGTGACCCTGGGCAGGTTACTGAAGCTCCACTGCCCCAGGCTACTCTGACCTGCCCTGGAAGGGAAGTTTCCTATACCAGTGAAATCCCAGGGTTGCCCCCTACCTCACCCCCAGGCATTGACCAAAGGGGCAGGAAGCCTTCTTGAGTCTTGGGCTTCCTTTGTGTGAGCACATTGACTCCCTACATCCAGCCATTGCCAAATGTCATGGAAGGCACTGGGTTCCCATAATCAGAAGAGGGGAGGCCAGACAACTGGCCCACTGGCTGGCTGCCTGAGCTGGCTCCTCAGGATTCATCAGGTAGCTGGGGAAAGCGACAGGGGCATCTCAGGAACTACAGCCCTCCCATGCTCACTCTGGCTGATACAGACTAGAGTTGATACAGACTGGAGTTGATAGAAACTGCAGTCCAAAGGGGTCTTTGCCTTGCCTTCCTCAGTGTATGAAGAGGCCAGAAGCACTGAGGACTTTGCGTAGCCCTGAGAGGCCCCCTGCCTCATCTGTCTCACTCTGGTCCAGATTCCTTATCTCCTGCCTCTACCCCACCACCTCCCAAAGAATGAAAGTGGAACAGTAGCAATAGCAGTAGTAGAAGTAGCTGCAACCACCATCCTGAGAGTCCCCCAGATCAGTTCATCAAGTTATTTGTGACTTGAGGAATACACACAAGGGACCATGAATAGGACAGAATGGGATGTATGTATGTATGAGGATCTGTACATGAGAGCATGTGAGCTCACACCCATCATGCCCTTTGGCTGACCCTCATCTTGGATTGTCAGAGGTTGGGGCTCCATGACCCAGAGCATTGCATCATCACCAGAAGAACATGGGCTTTTTCTTCCCATAATATCCATAGATTGGAAAAGGTTTAATTCCACAAAAGATGCAGAATCCCAAGCTGAGTAAACATCATTCTTAGCTCATAAAAACATTCAGCCCCATAGCCCCAGCCTCTAGTTCATGAGTGGCTGATCCAGGTGCACTTGTGCTGGAGATGTTCACATATTTCTCGTTGGAAAATGGCCCTCCACTCAACTCTGTGGTCAGTGATGCTTTAAACCCCCAAAGACATGGAGCGTGGAGATCACATTTCCTGGGCTTTCCTGAAGAAGACTCCTGCATCCTACCTCTGAGATTTTGACCTCCATTGGCATCACACACACAAACACACACACACACACACACACACACAACACATACACTCATTCATACCCAGCCATTGATGGTCATACCTACACTCCTGCTCATGCCTTACATACACACACACACACACACGCACACGCACACACACAACACATATATTCATTCACACCCACCATTGATGGTCACACCTACACTCCTGCTCATGTGTCACACACACACATGCACACACACACACACACACAACACATACACCCATTTACACCCAGACACACCTATACTCTTGCTCACATCTCACACAACATATACACTCATTCATACACAGTCATTGATAGTCACACCTACACTCCTGTTCACACCTCACACACACATGCACACGCGTGCGCGCACACACACACACACACACACACTCAGAACTGACTCATACTCCCAACTTATGTTGCCATATTCTTCTAACTCGGATGGGCCCTTCTACCGAGGACACACCCACATTCCCATAGACTCAAACACATGTTCATGTTCACGTACAACTCACATACTCACCCTCATACATTGACAATTTATATAAACTTCAACTCACACATACATTCACATGCTCATGGGTTCATGAATACTCACTCACTCACACTCACATCCTCCTTCACCATCTCAAGCTGACCCAACTCCTCATTCAGCCCCATTTGGAATCAGAGACCCTGGCAGACTCTCAGTCCTAGCAGTATTGGTAGGGGGAAGACCCCTCGTGGGGTGCAAAAGGGTAAATGTGAAGGAACCAGGGCCCTGTGTGGGCTTTGGCTCAATCCCAATTCTTGTCCTTTCTGAGCCTCTGATTTTGGGGAGCACTGTCTCTTCTCTCACACCCTTCTCTCTCTAGGTTTTGGGGATACCCCTCTCCCAGCTCTCCTCCTCCATCTCTAACTGCCACTTCTCTGTCTCCTTTGCTGGATCAATGCTCTTTCTTATCACACTGTCGGTGACTCTCAAGGCTCTGCCCTGGGTCTCTTTTCTTCTCCCTCTAGACTACTTCTCTTGGGGATCTCATCAACTCTCATGGATCTTATGACCATCTCTATGCTGAGAATTCTCAACCCTTACCTTTTCTGGCCCAAACTCTCTGCTGCCCTCCAACTGCCTTTGGGACGTCTCAGACAGGAATGTCCAGTAGCACCTTAGTCAATACATCCAAACCAAAAGTCATCAACTTTCCCCTCCCTCCTCCCTCTTCCTCCCTCTCCAATAGTACTGAGGGCAACACCCTCCTCCCCGTCCTTTAGGTTTCCCACCCAGGAGTCACTAAAGACTGCCTCCCACCCCCTGCCTGGATCCAAAATGGCACCAAGGCCTATTGATCTCCATTAGGTCTCCTTCTCTCCTCTGAAGCTGCCACCTTCCAGAGTGGGTCCTCATTCCCCACACCTGGACTACAGTCATAGTTGCTGGAGTGGGGAAGGGATGGGCTTGCCTGCTTCCAGTCTCTCCCCACTTCCGCCCATTTTCTGCTAGCCACTAAAGTGATTTTTTGAAAATTCAGGTTCAACCATGTCACCCCTCCCCCACTCAATGAACCCCCGAGGTTCCCTATCACCTCCAGGATCTAATATAAAATAATCTGTTTGGCCTCCAAAGTCCTTCATCATCTGCCCCCTCCTCCCTTCCCAGTCTTCTTAAACCTCAATCCCCAACACATAGGCTTTGATCCAGGGCCCCAAGAGGCCAGGCACTGGCTCCTACAACAGATACACCATCTCCCCAGCCTGGAAGACTCTCCATCCTCTGCTCTGACCAGTGGCCTCTCTGTCCTCCTTCAAGTCCGCGCTGAAATTCCACCTTCTGCAGATAGCTTTCCCTAGCCCCTCTCCATTCCAGGGCCTTCCCCTCTGTTGTTTCCTCTTTGTCCCAAATATAACCTACTTGTGCATATTCTCTGCCTCCCCCACTGGACGGGGAGCTCCTGGAGGGCAGGGCCTGTCTCTTACCTTTCTGTGTGTTCTCAGTGCTCAGCAGTGTCTGGCACCTGGCAGGTGCTTAGTAAACACTTCTGGACTGCCTGGAATGACACACCTCATCATTGTCCTTCTCTGATCAGTCACACACATGCTTGGATGATCATTTTTGCTCCTTCTCACCTGTTGTTGTTGGGAGAGTGCTCCAGGCCACTCAGGGCTTCCCTGCATTAGGGCTTGGACCTTGGAGGGGTGGACCAGGGTGGGCAAAAGTATGAGGGCCTGGACTCAAGGCCAGGGACTCACTCATCCCTTTGTTCTCCTATCTAGTCCTGGAATGACCTTCCAGGAAGTTCGAAACTGCTCTGAACTGAAGCCTCCTTGTTTGTAGAGTACCTGATCTATGATCCCATAAACTCCCATGAAGCCAGAGATGTAGACTCCATGTGCACATGCATGATGGATCTTCAATGCTTGATAGCAGAGTGCTAATAAGCCTTTGTGTCAATGAAACCAAGGTGGAGAGGACCTCAGGTTGGTTAGCTTTTCCTCATTTTCTCCTATATTCCTCCCTTCCTCTCCCTCTCTCCCTTCCTTCTTTCCTTCCCTCCCTCCTTTCATCCCCCTTCCTTCTCTATTTCTTCTCTCTTCCTCTTCATCCTCCCTCCCTTCCTTCCATTCCTCCCTACTCCTCACATTCTCACTCCCTTCCATTCTTCCTTCCTTCCTTCCTTCCCAGGCACCCATTAAAGACCAGAGGGCTAAGAATTGGTATGATAACAGGTGTAGTTTATGAAATTAAGCAGTCTTACAAACTTAACTTACTGCTCAGGAAGGTTAGACCACAAAGTAGGAGGAAGAGGAAACATATAGTTTCTAATAGGGAGGGTGATAAGAACTCCCAGCCACCGAGTTTCTAGGTCTCTGCTGGAAGGGGTAAATGGGCCTTCTTGTCCTTTGCCATCTCCTAGGATATTCCCACACTCCTATATGAAATCCTTGTCCTTGAATGCACCTCTCACCCAATGCCCTAGAGCCCTTTGCAAAGGACTATGACAGGACATCTCAGAGGACAGAGGGGGCGATGTATTCATTTCTGTTGCTTGGATAAATTAAGGGCCTGGGAGGCTGGATGAATTCCCTTCGAAGGACAAATTAGAGGGTGAAGGCTGTGTGAAGAGCAGAGACTTCCAAGGCTCATGAACATCAGTCAGCTTCCCAATCCTAGACCGGACTGGGAAATGTTCATGCCCCATCCATCCCTGAGAATTGACTCAGTGGGCAGGGAGTGAGTTTGAAGGATGAGGAGGGGCTCTGGGGGAAAGACAGAACAGTGAAAGGGCTGCTTCTGGCCTTGGGGAACCTACAGTCACACGAGGATGCCCCAACAACCCTGACAGACCAACACAAGGTAAAGTTCATTAAGCACCTACTAAGACTCAGGCCCTGGGATGAGTACCAAGGGTACAAAGATAGGAATGATGTGATCCCTGCTCTCTGGAGGCTTGAATCATAAATTGAAGGAGGATGGAGAGGGGAGAGGCTGGTCAGGGCTATCAACTAGAAGGCTGTTATAATAATCCCAGTGAGGGATGAGCAAGGTATGGATCTGGGTGGTGGCCATGTGGGTGGGAGAATGGATAGACAACTGAGGATGGTGTGGAAAGAGTATAGAAATGACTTGGTTATGGAATGGATATGGGGGGAGGGTGTGATGGAAGGAGGAGAGTGAGAAAGGTCACAATGCTTTGGAGCTGGTTGAGCAAAGAAGATGGTGTCCAGAAGAAGGGGGTTTGTAGAGAAGGTTCCTGAGCTTAAGTTGAGGCATGAGTGTGGGATGTTAGTGGGATGTCAGGGTCAAGTAACTGGAGGTACTGGATGGGACTTTGGAGGAACTGGGCTAGGGAAATCTGGGGACATCTGCATAGAGCTAATCTCTGAACTCATGGGGCTGATGGATCTAGTGAGCCTCTGTAGATGAAGAAAAGTGCTATAAATGGAAACCACTTAGAATTTGGCAGACTATTTGACAAAATGTTTCATGCCAGTCCACATAAATCATCAGCATTTTTATATATTACCAACAAAGGCCAGTAGCAAGAGATAGAAAGGGAAATTCCATTTTAAATAACTATAGATAGTATAAAATATTTGGAAGTCTACCTGCCAAGCAAAACCCAGGAACTACATGAATACAATTATGAAACACTTTTCATACAAAGGAAGTCAGATGTGAACAAATGGAAAAATATCAATTGCTCATGAGTAGGCTGAGTCAATATAATAAATATGACAATTCTACCAAAATTAATTTACTTATTCAGTGCCATACCAATCAAACTAGTAAAAAATTGTTTTATAGAGCTAGAAAAAACAACCATAAAATTCATATGGAAGAACTTAAGATCAAGAGTATCAAGGGAATCAATTGATAAATGGTCAAAGATTATGAACAGACAGATGAAGGCATTTAAGCTATCTATAGTCATATGACAAAATGCTCTAAATCACTATTGATTAGAGTATTGCAAATCAAAACAAGTCTGAGGTACCACATCATACCTATCAGACTGGTTAACATGACAAAACAGGAAAATGGTTTATGTTGGAGAAGATGTGGGAAAGTTGAAACACTAAAAAATTGTTTGTGGAGTTGTGAACTGATCCAACCATTCTGGAGAACAATTTGGAATTATGCCCAAAGAGCAACCAAACTGTGCATACTCTTTGATTCAGCAATACCATTTCTAGGTCTGTATCCCAAAGAATTCATATAAAAGGGAGAAGGCCTTACATGTACAAAAATATTTATGGCAGCTCTTCTTGTGGTGGCAAAGAACTGGAAATTGTGGGGATGCCCAGCCATTGAAGAATGGCTGAACAAGTTGTGATACATGAATGTAATGGAATACTATTGTGCTACAAGAAATGATGAGCAGGTAGACTTCAGAAAAATATGAAAAGAATTATACGAACTGATGCAGAAGCAGAACACTGTACACAGTAAAAATCATATTGTGTGATAATCAACTATGCTGGACTTGGCTCTTCTCAGCAATCAATGATCCAAGATAATTCCCAAGAACTCATGATGGAAAATGTTATCCATATCCAAGAAAAGAACTGATGTAGTCCAAATGAAGATCAAAGCAGGCTATTTTTACTCTTTATGTATGTGTGTGTGTGTGTGTATGTGTGTGTGTTCCTTTTGTTCTGTTTCTTCTTTTACAACATGACTAATGTGGAAATATATTGTGCATGATAGCACATGTATCACCTACATCAAATTGCTTACTGTTTTAGGAAGGGGAGGGGAAGAATAAGAGAAAAATTTGGAGCTCAAAAAAATTTTAAATGAATGTTGAAAATTGCCTTTACATGTAATTGGGAAGGGAAGGAAATGCCATTTGCTAAGAGCCAGATTGCCATTGGACAGGGGAGCTCCCTTCTCTGGAATGAGCCAGCTAAAGCCCAGAGAGGGATGCTACTGCCCCACGGCAGACAGGCACAGAGGGACAGCAGGATTTGAACCCAGGTCCTCAGGAAACAGTCTGAGTACTTCCCCCCCCCCCAGGGGTCTTCTACTGCTGCTCCCATAGCTTGGGGGCAGAGCCGGGGTTCAATGAGCTCTTGGGTCACTGAGGTATGCCCAGGAACTCAAATTAGGCTAAAAGTTCCACCAGACATCTAATTCCTTTGGACAGTAAGTCTTCTGGAAGAGAGGGAAGGCACTGGCCAAGGTTACTGCGTTCTTTCAGAGTTCAAGGAATGGAGATGCATAGAATGAGTGTCTTCAAGACTACATGGTGCTCAGGTCTCTACCACCAAGCAACCGTGCTTCCTGGAGGTCTATGTCAGGGTTGAGCATCTTCGGTGTCTGACCATTTAGGTAGGGTTAGGTGCCTTGGGGTTGAATTTGGTCAGAAAATTCATGGAACAAACCCCAATCCTACAAAATCCAAACCCAAAGGGTTTGGCCCCAAACCCAAGGGCTTAGGAAATCTGATCCATACAGTAAGAATTTATAGTAAAGCAGATGCTTGGAACTCCAGGGTCTGCACATGAGCAAAAATGTGTTGTGTGTGTGTGTTTTTGGAGGGGATGGGGTGGGGTGTTCCTGGTAATTTCAGCCCCTCCTTGTCAAAAGCTGGGTACAGCCCTGATGTACTGATCCTGGGCAAAGAGTTCCCTGAAAAGCCTCAGGAACCTAACTGTGATTCTGACTTCTGTAATACTTTAGAATGTTCACAAATCCTAGTGGTCTTTCATCAGCCTCTTGCTTCTCCAGTGTATTCCACCCCCCACCAACTACCAATAATTCCAAAGAGCAGATCTAGCTGTGTACATTCTCTGCTCACACACCCTCAGGGACTCCCTAGTGCTTTGAGGATAAACTAGAACCCCAGAGTTCTCAGAAACCATCTGCTCCACCCTGCCTCACCCATTTTAGCATGAGTTCACTGAGGCCCAGGGCAGTGACTTGCCCACTATCATACAGCTAGGAAGTGTCAGAGGCAGAATCTGAACCAGCCTGCCCTCTGAAACGTCTCCTGGCTCCTACACACATTTGAATCTGTCTCCTTCAACCTCTCCAGCCTTATTTCCTCTTGCTTCTCTTTGCTGACCTCTTTGCTGTTCCTCCATCTCCTGCCTCAGTGCCTTCACACAAACTGTATCATCCCTGGGATGCCCTTGTCCGGCTCCTACCCTGAAAAGCCCTGGCTTCCTATATTTCCCTTAGCATTTTCTGATCTTAGTTCTCCTTCCTGATACCCTCCCTCAGTAGAATGGAAGCTCCCTGAGGCTACATGTATATCATAGTGGGCTTCAAGAAAGGCTGGCTGGGCTGAGCAGGATTCAGCTGACTCTCTGGGCACCTGCCATTCATTGGACTAGCAGAAGTTCCCTCTAGGAATCAGGGATAATAAGATGCTTCTACCTGGTTTAGGGGGCATCCCTGGCACAGCAGCCCTGGTACTTTGAGGACTCCTGGCAATGCAGAATTCCATAAGCCCTGCCTCTGCCCCAGTCCCTGTTTGTCTGCCCTTTGCCAGGGTCCTGGGAGTTACTGATGAAAAAGCTCAAGGCGGAGAGTGATTCACCCTAAGGGCAGAAAGAAGCCTGAACAAACGTCCCCTGCTGTGGCGGCTCCCCCGAGACTTTCCCAGAACCGCCTCCCTCTTCCTGCCTCTTCCTAAGGGTTGCCCTCTGCTCCCTAGCTCAGAAAAGCCAAGGTTTATTATTCTAGGCATGGCATGAGGTCCAGTCCAAGCTGGGGTTTGTTTATTGAAGGAGGAACAACTAAAACATTTATCAAGAAAGGAGACAAATCCATGGCCTGACCAGGCCCTTGCCCAAACTGAGTTCCTGAGGAAGAAGAGGGGGCACATAGGCATGCCCAGGATCTTGCCCAGCTCCTGACTGGCAGGGGTGGCTGACACTGTGCACAGGCACCCACGGGCACTCAACAGGGACCCACGGGGGTCTGTATAAAGCTGCCCATGAACTTGTATGGTTCTTTAATAAGCCTTAGGCTGAACCCTGCCTGTGGTGGGGGAGAACCTGACTTCAAGCCCACCCCTGAGGCGAGCCCTGGGTCACCTTGGGCCTTGGTTTCCTTCCTTGAAAAATGAGAAAATTGAACTCGGGCCTATGAGGTCTCTTCTGGCTCCTAGAGTAGCTGTCAGCCTGTTCACACTTCTCCTCTGTGATTCTTGTGTTTATCCTCCATGGTGGGACCTGTTACCTGTGCTCCAGGGTCCCGGGAAGGCTTCTGGAATATTTTGGGAATCTGTGGCCACCAACAGCCCCCACAGGCCTTTCACCCTGTTCCCTTCACATACCATTGTCTACCTCCTTGACTGAGGGTCAGTGGCCCTTGAGGTTACAACCAGAGGTCATAGACTACAGTCTGTCTTCCCATGGCCCTTTGGCTCACCCTCCACTGAGATTCTTTAGGGAATATGCTGTTCCCAACAAAGGAACATCACAGAGAGTCTTGGTGCTGAAAAGAAAGACTTTGGCTTATGTCCCAGCTCTCTCCCTTACCAGCTGGGAAACGTTGGGCCAGGTACCTTACTTCTCAGCCTCTGTCTCCTCTTCTGTAAAGTGAGAAGGTTGCCTTGGGAGATCTCTAATATCTCTTCCATCTCTGAAGCTACAGTTCTATGCTCTTACCATATGATCTGACTTGGACCAGAAAGTGGGCACCCTCCAATGTGGAAGATGTGTATTCCACCTGGGCCAACCTTTCCTGACATCCGGCCCAACTGGGATTCCTTAGGACCTTCCCCTTTGTTCCCCCTTCTCTCTGGAGCCAGACAGATCAAGCCATATGGGTCTGGGTAGAATGGACCTAATGGTGTCTTCAAACCAGAGTACAAGAAGGCCCTCATGGTCACTCCTTGGGCACTCCCTCTTCCACTGGGACCCTGCCCCAGACTTTCTCTGTGATAGTGGCCAACATCTACGGGAAGCAAGAACTTCCTGTTGTTTATCAATCTGTGTGCTTTATAATCATAATCAAAGGTTTATTATGCAAAGTTTTGTCCAGTTGTCTTTGGGTTGCATCCATCAAGAAATCTGGTAGTGTAACAAGAGCACAAGAGATGCCTTATTGGCACAGAGACTTTTGAGGCCATTACTCCATCCAAATCAATGCCTGCTACCCAAAAGGACCTGGTTTTCTCTGACCCTCGCAGAGTGGGTCATGGGGAGGATGAGGTCAGGGGCAGAAAGTCTTCTGAGCAAGACAGACCCCATTTGTTTCCTTCTCATTTTTACGCAGGCCATTGTGTGCCTTTTAAGCATTCTCATAAAGGTTTTATAGTGACCAGCAAGGAGGAGGAAAACAGATGTGGGGCTGCAGGGCCCCGGGAGTGTTGGGAGAACAGAGGAAGAAGCCTCTGGCATGTTGGGTGAACCCCCCAGGGAGGACTCAGGGGAGGGCAAGGACAGGAGATGGGCAGAATCCTGCGGCTGTGGCAGAAATATCCATGCTGATGAGAACATCTGAGAACATCAGGATGTAGTAGAATAGTCACACAAATGAAAATAACCACCCACGTGCTGCTCCATGTGACAAGGGCTTATGAAGTACCCACTACATGCCACATGTGATAGGGAGACTCTATCTTTCCACCCTGGAAGACTCACACTTTCCTGGGGAGAAAATGTGTCTGTAGATCACTAAATACACAGCCATTTGGGAAGGGGTTATTGGGGGAGACCAGGTGTGGCTGCCTGGAGGAGGCAGCCATGGAGCTGAACCTGGGAGGCAGTGAAGGCTTCTATGTGGAGGAAATGAAGAGGTGAGTTTCAGGCAGGTCTGGGGCCTGGCCTGTGCCAAGGCCAAGAGGGGAGATGGGAACATGGAGAGTGTTTATATACACACACATCCACATACAGACGCAAGTATATCCTTCACTATCCCTGTGGGATGACGTTCACACAGCTGGTTCCATTTCTCATCTCCATACCTTTGCCCAGGCCTACAGCAGTCTACTGTAGTGTCTACTACAGACTCTCCTCCTTCCTCCTTTCCCCTCCCCGCCACCAAACCACCCTAGAATTACCTCATCTGTATTTTTTTGTGGAGTGACTAGCCCACAGTCACACTGGAGAGAAGGAAAAGGTGACTTTTCTTTCTAGTGGTGGTCTGCCCTCCGCCCTTTTTTTAGTGGGCAGCCTTTCTCTGTGCAGTGCCTGGCCTAGCCTCCTCACAGTCACTAGCTAGCCTTCCTGCAGCATTTTAAGATTTGCAAAGCACTTTAGACATATTATCTCTTTGTTCTGGGAAGTAGATGTGATCATCACCCTCATTTTATAGGTGAGAGATGGAGTGACTTGCCCAGGGACACACAACTGGAAAGTCTAAGGCTGCCTCATTGCCTCTGAGTTGTGGTCAAAACACCAACCAGCCCATGGCCAAGCTGGTGACGCCCTTGGAACTGAGCCAGATGGACCCTTGTGTTCCAAAGCTGGGGCCTATCCCCAGCTGCCCTTGTAGGCTTCCTGGTGTGACAGAGGATGCCAAGGCCTCTGTGGAGGGAGACAGAAGGCAGTAGAGCCTCTGGGATGGGCACCAGCTCCTCAGTTCAGTTATGCAGCCACTGATATTTCTTGCTGAGGCTACTCTTTTCTCTTCACCCCCATCCATAATTTTCATCGTCAGGGAAGCAGGCTGAAAGCAGGCTAGGGGTCCTCCCAGACCTGTGGATCCCTGGAGGTTTCTATGCCCATCAAAACTGAGATTTCTTTAGACAGCAAAGACTAGGAGGGAAGCTTCCTCCAAGCAGCCATTCCCCCCCAAGGATGGCTGGGTCTGAGCATGCCTCCCTACCCCCACCCCGTTCTCCTCAGGGCAGGGCTTGGGGTTGTCCAGCTCCCCTCCCCATCTAGCCCCCTCAATAGGCCCTTTTTTCCATGACAATAAGGCCACTGGTCTGTGACCTGGCTGATCCCCTGGATGCCTCCACCATCAATAAAGGCCTCCTATCTTGGCTATCCACTCTGGAATCTCTTCAGCCCCCCTTCCTCCCCACATCAGGCTGCTGACTCTCCTTCCTTCGAGGTGGCCCAGACTGTAGGCTGAGTGGGGGCCTTCACAAGTCAGCCAGGGCCCATCAGCCTGGCCCAGCCCAGGCAAGATGGAGTTGAACACCTCTGAGGGCAGGAAGGCTTGCCCAGGTCTGTCTGGGCCCTGGGAGTCAGTGGAGGTGACTGCAGACCAAGGAATCCAGGGCAGTCCTGACAGGCTGAGATGGCCTGGCAGAAGCCAGGCATGGTTATCTGAGCTGGCTCACAGAAGGGTATCCAGGGGAGACTGAAAGCCAAGAATGAGCATCTGCCAATCAGGCTGTTTGTCCAGACTAATGGAGAGGAGCCCTGGAAATGGGAGAACAACTGTATCCTTGGGGGGCCAGGCCACTGGTGACCAGAACAAAGAAGCAATTTGTCCTGCCTCTGCCTCCATTCTCTGAGGGACCCTGGGCATGGCCCATTCCCTTTCCAGACTGCCTCAGTTTCCTCCTCTGAAAAATGAGACTGTTGACCTAAATGACTCTACTTCCTTCCAGGCTGAAATCTAAGACTGAGTCATGACTCAATGGAAATATGACTGGCTCTGACCTTCCTAACTGTGTGACCTTGAACCAGTCATACTACTCTCATGAGCCTCAGCTTCCTCCTTTCTGAAATGGGAAGGTGGGATTTCATGGCATCTCAGGTCTCTTTCAACAAGGTTGAACTCTGCTGTACAGCCCATCCATGGGCTGCCAGTCCCCGTGTCTCCATATCCTGCCATTCAGGACCAGTCAGCCTATTGTAGCCTTGTTTCTCTGAGAGGTTTTCCAGCTGCTGCCTGCTAGAAAGGAGTCAGAGACACACACAGCCCTCTTAGGAAAACTTTAGCCTACAAAAACAAAGCAAGAAAACAAACCTATTTAGCAGATCTACTTTGAGACAACTTCCATCCAGTCAGCACTTTGTTCAAACAGAAAAAAGAAAGCAGTCCCTACGGATGATAATTGTTTCTTTACTTTCTCTTAAGTAAAAGAGCAAAGCTTGGCTTCTGCTCACCTTTCCTGTCCTGCCAATGGAGGCAGAGAGTGGTCCATGTGGGCACTGCCAGACGTTCTGGGTGGTGGGAGCAGCAAAGATGCCTCCTATCCTCAGAGCTTGTCAGACTTGGAGTTCTCTCTTAGGTGCATCCCTGCCATCTCCCATAGGGCTCCAGAAGGGCCCAGAAATGTGCACCTCTCCCTTACCCAGGGGACAGTCTTCTCTGCACAGAAGGTGGACTTCCTGCCATTTGCCTCTTGGCCTTCCAGACCAGTTCATTCATTCCTCCATGTTTCACCCACTAATTTGGTTCCATTCGATTAGCCCGCAGGACAGACTCACTTGGGTCAGTAACCAAGAGAGCCCTCTCAGTCTTGACTTTGTCCTCTCACAAGGACAGTTCCCTTTTTTCTCCTTGGTTCTTTCAGTGTAGTTTCATTGGTGCCATCCAACTTTGATGCATCGAGGGCCTTCTCGGGTGAGACCTACCTCCTCAGTTTTACATTAGTAGGTGAGGCATAGAAACTTCCCCAAGCCTAGAGAGGCCAGGTGACCTACTTGGAGTCACACAGCTCTTCCTGACTCTAAGTCTAGCCATGGATTGCTCTCTCCACTGCTCCAAGACACCCAGCTGAGATAGAAGGAAGTGAGGTGAAATCATCCTGGAAAAGTGGATGGGTACTGGGTGGAAAGAGGCCTTAAATGCCTGACAATTTCACTTTCTGACATACTGATACAGGTTTTTGACAGAGACCTAAAAGAAAACTTTTGAGATCATCAAATAAATATATCTTACAGAGATTCAGGAATGAGATGAAGCTGTTAGAACTGTCAGTCAGTCAAATCAGTCAGTGTACATTCAGTAAGCATGTACTATGTTCCAGGCACTGAGCTAACCTCTAGGGATACAAAGAAAAGCAAAAGTTAATCCCTACTCTCAAGTTAGGGCAACTAGGGGTGCCACAGCTCACAGAGTGCTGGACCCAGAATCAGGAAGACTTCTCTTCCTGAGTTCAAATCTGGCCTCAGACACTTACCAACTGTGTGACTCTGGGCAAGTCACTTTACCCTGCTTGCCTTAGTTTCCTCATCTGTAAAATGAGCTGAAGAAGAAAAGGGAAAACCCCTCCAGCATCTGCCAAGAAAACCCCAAATGGGGTCATGAAGAATCCTAGAAGACTGGAAAAAACCCCAAACTGAACAATAAACACTCTCAAGGAGCTTTCAGTCTCATGAAGGAGACATTGTTGGTTGGTTGTTGTCTTTTGTCTTCGAAGAGGACCAAAATGACATCACCATGATAAAGTGAAATTTAATGTGTCTGATTCTGGCTGATCAGACCAACATGAACTCAGAATGCTCTACCACAGGTTGGGTATAGATATCCCATGTGAATATTTGGGGTGAAAATCCCAAATTTGAGCATTCTGTGCTTACTTTGTGCTTTCTCAATTCTACTTTGCTCAAAGAGCACAGCACCCTTTCTAATGTGGGCAAGCCATGCTGAGCGGTCCTCAGTCAGTGTCTCCCATTTTGTACAGTCAAATCCAAAGTTCTTGAGAGAGACCTTGAGAGTGTCCTTGTATCGCTTCTTCTGGCCACCATGTGATCACCTGCCCCATGCAAGTTCTCCATAGAATAGTCTTTTTGGCAAGTGTACATTTTGCATTTGAACAATGTGGCCAGACCATCAGAGTTGTGCTCTCTGAAACACAGTTTGAATACCTGGCAGTTCAGCTCAAGCAAGGACTTCAGTATCTGGTACCTTATCCTGCCAGGTGATCCTCAGAATCTTCCAAAGACAGTTCAAATGGAAGCGATTCAGTTTCCTGGCATGGCACTGGTAGACTGTCCATATAACGAGCATATAACAATGAGATCAGCATAATGGCTCTGTAGACCTTCAGTTTGGTTGTCAGTCTAATACCTCTTCTCTCCTAAACTTTTCTTTGGAGCCTCCCAAACACTGAGTTAGCTCTGGAAATGCATGTGTCAACCTCATTGTCACTATGTACATCCCTGGAAAGTACACTACCAAGGTAGATGAACTTATCTACAGCATTCAAAGCTTCTCCATTTGTTGTAACCAAAGGTTCCATGTATGGATGGTGTGATGGTGGCTGATGGAGTACTTGTGTTTTCTTGGTGTTAATTATTAGGCCAAAATTAGGCCAAAAAGCAGAGAATTGATCCATACTTTGTTGTTTCTAATTTCAGAGGCTGCATCGAGTGTACAGTCATCTGCAACAGAAAATCATGCACCAACACTCACTCCACTTTAGTCTTGGTTTGTAGCCTTTTCAAATTGAAGAACTTGCCATCCATACGGTGGTTGACCTTGATGTCATGTTTGTCCTCATTGAAAGCATTTGTCAACATGACTATAAACTTCATGCTAAAAAGCACGGGGGCAAGCACACAGCCCTGTTTCACTCCATTGGTGACAGGGAAGGCGCAGGAGCATTGTCCATTATTCCAAACCCAGGCAAACATGCCATCATGAAATTGACATACAATATTGATCAACTTCTCCGGGCAACCAAATTTTGACATAATTTTCCATAAAACCTCACAACTAACAGTGTCAAAGGCCTTGGTCAGAACCACAAACTCTGTATACAGACCTCTGTTATGCTCCTGGCATTTCTCCTAGAGTTGTCAGGCAGGAAACACCATATCGACTGTTCCTCAGCCCTTTCTGAAGTCATACTGGCTCTCAGGTATATGACTATCTTCCAGGTGAAGGATCAGCCTATTAAAGAGAACTTTAGAAAGTATTTTTCCAACAATGACTAAGTGAGAGATCCCCCTGTGATTGTCACAGGACAATCTATTCCCTTTATCCTTATAGAGATGGACAACGAAGGCATCCTTGAACTCCTGGGGGATAACCTCCTCTTGCCATATAACCTGGAAAATTTCAGTTTTTGTATGAACAATGCTCCCCCTACATTGTAAATCTCAGCTGGAATAGAATCAGCACTAGGTAATTTGTTACATGAAAGTAGCCTAATAACCCTCAAAGTCTCTTCTTCAGTTAGAAGTTCAGCTAAGGAGGGACTGACTTCAACCTGAGAGAAATGATCAATGGCCTCAGCATTGATTGGTGATCATCTGTTGAGAACACTATGGAAGTGTTCAGCCCATCTCTCTAGGATCATGTCCTTATCACTAATCAATGTGACTCCATCAACACTGAGTAATTGTGATGCACCATAGGGTTTTGGCCCATAAATAGCTTTCAGGGAATCATAGGAGAGCTTTGGATTGTTACTACCCACATAAAAGCATAAAATTGAATTTCATCTGCCTTCTTACTGAACCAGGAATCCTGCATCTGTCTAACCATTGCTTGTAGTTTGCTTTTGATGGAATTAAATGCTTCCTTCTTAGAGGTGGATGAACTATCCTCCTGGTAAATCCTGTGAAGTTCTCATTTTTCATTCAGCAGCTTCTGAATTTCCCCATCATTTTCATCAAACAATTCTTGGTGTTTGTGAATGTTCTGATCCAGATGAGTAAACACAGTGCTGTACACTAAATCTCTGAAAGCTGCCCACTCCTTTTCTGCTCCACTGTTGCCAACTGTGTGTTGGCTCAACTTTCCTTCCAAGTCAGCAACAAACTGTTCATGTTCAGAGGACAGCTCTAATTTGTTGACATTAATTCTTCTGGTAGTCATTTTGCCTTGGAGGTGGCTCTTTTGATGAATGCAAATATTTAGCTTGGAAAGGATAAGTCTGTGATCAATCCAGCACTCTGCACCACACATTGTCTTTGTCACTCTCACATCTTCTCTGTCCTCCTTACAATCACATAGTCTATTAGATGCCAGTGTTTATTGTGAGGGTGCATCCATGAAGTTTTATTGCATTTAGGTAAATGGAAGACAGTGTTGGTGATGAGAAGGTCATGCAATGCACAAGTCTTCAGCAGTAAATGACCATTGCTTTTGCTGTTTCCAACTCCATTCCTCCCTAGGACTCCCTGCCAAACCTGGGAGTCTGAGCCTACTCTAGCATTAGTGTTGCCCAGAATTATAAGCTTGTCCTCTTTTGGCACATTGATGATAAAGGTCTCTAGGTTTTCATAAATTTTTCTTTGACTTAATCAGGGTTTGTCATAGTGGGAGCATAGGCACTGATGATGGTGGCATGGTGTTTTCTTGAGAGTAGCAATCACATTGTCATGAGGCTGTCATTCACTCCTTTTGGCAGGCATACCAGCTTGCTGATTAGATTAGTTTTGATTGCAAAACTCATACCAGTACTCCTCTTCACTGCACCCACTCCAGAAAAATTGGAGTGTATCCCACTCCAATTTCAGTAAACTGGCCTTCTTTGGCAAACTTTGTTTCACTCAGGGCTGCTATTTGGATGTGGTACCTTTTGAGTTCTCTTGCAGCAAAAGCAGTTCTTCTTTCAGCTCTATTGGATTTTGTGTTGTCTATTAGAGTGCGCATGTTCCGTTTGCTGATTGTGAGTGGAATCACCTTTGCAGATGTTTTTGTACAATTTTTTCTGTATTTCAACCACATAGTGGGATTCTGCACCTGCCACAGTAATCAGGCCAGAGTTGGGTAAGCAGATAATGTTTAGTGCACCTTTTCTAGCCCCCTTCCTCACACTAGGAGGTGAGCAATGTGATCCTTAAAAGGCTGATCAGACACCCAGGGGGCTGCTGAGTTCCACTACTGCTTCCAATGAGAAACAACTCTATGACCTGGGTCGCCTGTGTGCAGGTTGTGACTACAGCTCCCAGTGTATCCACACCTGTTGCTTCATCATTTGCCTGTCACCACAGGACTTTGAAGCATAATAGCAAAATGATATGGGTGATGTCTTGATTCATGCGAAAATTGGATTTAAGTGGGGCAGAGTTGCACAAAGTCATCAGTCTTACTCTCTCCTTCAGAGTCATCATAGTCCAGTGTCAGGACAGAATCAAGATGACTGGCTATGGCTCAGGATAAAGTGGATGACCCTGGTGTCTAACCAAGCTCTGCTTCATCTGCCTTCATGGCTGTTGGAACAAATTGTTCTCATCTACCCATTCCACTTGAGGAAGTCTTCACATGCTTGGGGTAGACACTCCCCTAACTCACCACTGGATTTGAAAACCCTTGGTTACCCTCAACCTGGTTTGCTCGTCTGCCAAAACGGTTTACTGGGATGTGGCTACTGCATATGCTGCAGCTTCTTGGAGCCACAGGTGAGAATTAGGTGGAACAGGTGGACACTAAAGGTGAAAAGAGCCCTGAAAAGGTCTTGGTAATCATTTCACCAAAGGTAATGGTTCTCCCCGAACGCACCCTAAACCCCAAATATACAAAATATTTCTTATACAAATAAGAAATGGAAAAGACAAAGAAGAGGCAAAAGGAAAGGCTTCAGCACCTTAGCAGCCTCTTTGAAGTTGAAGAGCAGGCGACAGGAGAGATGTTGCCTCACTGGGAGCTCTAGACCACAACAAACACACATCCAGGCCCGTGTAGCCTCAGACCTGAGTCTTCTAGGTTGCAACTTTGGGTGGCTCTGCCTGTCCCAATCTCTCCCCCTCACAGTCCATCCTCCACAGCACAAACGTGATGTTGACACTCCCCTACTCAATACATTTGATCCTTCAGGATCAAATAGAAACTCTGAGTTTGATGTTTAAAGCCCTTCTCTACCTTCCTACACCATCCTCCCCTCCATATATTCTGTGATCCAGTGACCCAGACCACAAGGCGTTCTCTCCATGAGGAGTGCTTCTCATGGTGAGTCTCCTGGAGGACCTGGGCACAAGTCATTCAAGATGGGCCACAATGGATGGATTGTGATCAGCACTATAGCAGGGACTTCTAAATTGATCAGCTGATTGTCTTATTTGTGAATGGGGGTATTCAAGAAACCCTGGTACCTGGCCACTTCAAAGGCAAGTGGTACACTCCAGTGAAGAGAGGACTGAACACAAGGTTGAGGGATCTGAGTTTCAGTTTGGCCTCAGACACTGTCTGGTGGTATGACCTTAGGCTAGTCACTTAATTGCTGTCTGCTTTGGTTTCCTCATTTGTAAAATAAGGATAAGAAGAACCCCATTTCTTTCCAGGGTTGTTGTGAGGATCCAATGAGACAGTATAGACAAACCTTAAAGCATGGCATAAATACCAGCTGTTATTAGTATCTAAGTAGAACTGGTGTTCAGCCATTCCATGTATTTGTAGAAATAAATCAAATTGTCGTCCATAGTGCTGCACATAGTAGGTGTTGATTGAACTAGGTTTTCACAAGACTCCTGACTGAAGGTGAAGCAGGACAGTTATCATTATACTCATTTTTCAGATTGGGAAACTGAGGTTCCAAGAGGGGAAGACATTTGGCCTGTCTCCCAGACCCACTCTGCAGTGGTGTTTATGGTGGACAGCACTCCAGTCGTGGGGCTGATTGGGACTGAATGTGACTGACTACTTTCTCCCTTTTTTCCTTTCAGGATAATGCCTGCTTGTGTGATGAAGAGAGGAGCCAGGATTCCTCAGGGGCATCAGGACAGGGCAGACCCAGGTTGGGAGGCCTGTGTCACTGTCATTCAAGGAGCCAGGTCAGTGCTTGCCCACTCCTGGAAGGCCAGCTCTCCTCCAGCCTTGGGAAGTCTTCGCCTTCAGAGGACACATCCTCAAGTTATCAGTCCATACATTTCAGTCAGTCAATAGTCAATCAACAAAAATATATTAAGAAGTCAGTATGTACCAGGTATTGGCTAAGATACAAAGGAAGATGAGCCTCTTCTCACCTTTAGGTAATGCTCAAGAAAATCCTTACCCCTCCTTTCCTCCTCCTCAACTGCTCCTCCCTTTTCCTCCTCCTCCCTCCTCCTCCTCCTCACTTCACAGGGAGTATAATCTTGCTTCCCATCAACCTCAATGGAAGCTTAAAGCAAGGCTCCTTGGTCCCTAGGGGTGCCCTGCTCTGACACTCAGCTCCAGCTCAGCAGCCAATGAAGAGGGATTTCATCCCCACCAGGGAAATGGTGCTTGCCAACATAGCGCCAGGCAGGGCACCAAGGACCAGACTCCT
The DNA here is from genome assembly GCA_028658325.1 of Potorous gilbertii. Classification (NCBI taxonomy): domain Eukaryota; kingdom Metazoa; phylum Chordata; class Mammalia; order Diprotodontia; family Potoroidae; genus Potorous; species Potorous gilbertii. The sequence continues at coordinate 298,105,179 of CM053770.1, read as the reverse complement.
CAGAAAGCATATTCATTTTGTCTCTGTCCCCTTGCCCTTGTGCAGGCTGGACACTCCCTTCTCCTTCTCCCATAGGGAACATCCCCTCCTCAAATCCACTTTACTTAGCTGAGAATTCCTGGGAGCTCTCCCCAGAAGAACCTGAGCTCCTGGAGATCAGGGATGTCAAACGGTGCCAGGCACAGAACAGATTCTCAGATCAGGTCTCAGGTCAGTTGTGCTGGCATACAGGGGCCAGCTTACACCAGGCTGCCCACACAGATGACATTTCAGGTACCCACAAGCATTGAGAGTTGGGGAGAGGTCAGCGTCTTGGCAGGGACCACACCCTGGTCCTCCTCCAGGCTTGCATGTGTTCTAAGGCTATGGACAGTCCTTTCAGCAAAGCCAATGAGGCAGAGAACCAAAGGGCCTCAGAGCCCTACCCATGACAGTTGTTAGACTGCGATCCTGGCCTAATGTCCCTCAGCCCTCAGGGAGGGGTGGAGCCTTTCTAAACCTTTGGTAAAGTAAGTGCCAAAAGCTGCATGATTAATGGAGCCAGAATGAAAAGCACAGAAGTTCTGAATGATTGATAGCCATGAATCACAGAGAGGGGAGAAGTGTGCCCCTCCTCAGGAATGCTGCCTGGTGAGTGATTGAAGATGCAGATAGGGGTGCAGCACGCCCTGACCTCCAGGGACAGGAGAACATCTGTCCTGCTGGCTGGGATGGCCTTCTTCCTCCATCCTCCAGTGTGAAGGCCCTTGAGCTTCCAATGCCTGACCTCACATTTTCCAAGTTCAACAGGGACTTCATTTGATTGTTTGCTTCTCAGTCCTGTTGAAGGCTGGGGAATTCAGAGCCCCTGCGGCCAAGTGATGCTCAACCTGTGTCAAGCAGGGAAAGCAGTTTCCTATCACGGCTTGCAGGTTCATCCCAGATTTCACATCTGTCACCACGCTGAACTCAGAGCCTTGGGAAGCTTGGAGGCAGAGCTGCTGGGCTGGCTCCTTAAACCAAAAAGGTCCCTGCTGTCTGGGACCCTGAGCCAGCAGAAATGAGGCAACACTGTATATATAGCAGTGCCAATGGGGATCCCTAGATTTGAGTGCCTCCTCTTACAAGATGGGGAAGGGAGCAGTTCAGGGGAGTGTGAGCCCAAAGGGGAGTCAGGAATGAGGTAACGTTCTCTTTGGTTGAAAGGAGAATTGGGGTCCAGAGCAATTCAGAGGCCAGACCATTGTCCTCTCCTCTGCTCTGGCCATGGCACACCCAGCGCAGTCACTGACTTCAGTCCTGGCTACTCCATTTTGAGAAGGAAGTGGAAAATCTTGACTCTGTCCTGAGAAAGATGAACAGGATGCCAAGGGGGCTAGAGAAAGTGCCATCAAAGACCTGGCTGAAGGAATTCCTTAGCCCAGAGAAGACTGGGAAGATGCTAGCTGACTTTAAGCATTTGAAAGGTCATCGGATGAGATGCCTATTTATTAAACTGGTTGCTCTTGGCCCCACAGGGCAGCACTGACAGCAGTGGATGGAAGAAGCAAAGAAGCACATTGGCCAGAGGCCCAGAGATGGTCCTCACCATCAGTACTGCCCAGGGGCCTCAGGATGCAGCGGCTCCCATCACTGGTGACCTTCAAGCAGATGCCAGGTGCCCATTGGTTGGGGATGTGGAGAGAACTGGTGCTAATCAAGGTCCTTCCCCACTCTAGGTTCTGGGATTCAGAGCTTCTACATACCTTCATCTGAGAATGGACTTCTCCACTGGCTAATTAGCTTTGGCACATTCTTAGCAAGGCTTACCCATGCTCTGTGTGTCTGTAGAGGTCCAGTGGCTTCTTTGGGAACTCTTCCATATCTACTCATGAGCCCAAGTCAGCAAGCCCACAATTACACATCCAGGCCTTGGGGAGGGTGGTGAGTAGGGCTCCATATTTCAGGTTTCCAGAGAAATTAAATTCATTTATTCCATCAAGTGCCCAAATTTCTTCTCCAAAGGGTTAAATTTTTTGTTTTTTATTTTAGAAATGGAAATCTTTCTAAGACACGTTGCACATTTCTCTGCCTTCTTTGCTGGTGACTCCAGGTCTTCCCAGGAACATCAACACATTCCTAGAAGCCAGCACAGTGCCTGGAATGCACAGGTGCTTCACAAACACTTATTGATTGACTGATTGATCAACAAGCTCATTGGGTGGTAATACAAAGATTTCCCAGGAATCCTGAAGTGTCTTTGTTGTTTGTTCCCACCCCAAATGATCCCTTTTCATTTCCTGGGTCTGCTTTTGGTAATTATTATGTTAGTGTTCCCCAAGAGCCCCCTGCCATTTATAGTGAACGTTTCTAGTTGAGAGGATGCTAATTCCATCTAATAATGTGTCACCACTCTCTCCACAACAACAGCACAGGAGACTTTGACAAATCCTCTGCTGAAATTCAGACAAGTTTTAAGTGTCCTCTGACCCAATGGGCCTGTTACTGTGGCCTGTGTGCAGGGTACTTGAAGAACATGGACAGCCTTCTCTTGATGATCACTGGTTCCTTCTTTGAATCTCCACAAACCATCCCTTTAATAATGTAGCCTAGGATTTCCCTAGTGATCCAAGTCAAGTACCCCAGCTCCAGCTTTGCTTTCCTTTGATTCTTGACTGGTCACTTACTATCCTCCAGATCTGTTCAAGACTCTTCCCAAGCTCCCTTGAGGTGGCTCCTCAGTGAGTTAAAAAAGGAAGAGTAAGGGAAGTGGGGCTTGTGGAGAAAGGAGAAGGGTGTGGAACATTCTGTTCCTCCTGACTGGAGCATAGAAAGAGAAGTCTAAAGCCTGGAGGAAGGGCTGGAGGTAGTGGGAAGCACCAGATAAACCTCCCTCTTATCTGAAATGTGCACGTAGACAGTGCTGGACAGAACGACATCCAACAGGGAAGAGGAAGAATGAAATGGAACGTGGGGTCTAGGTTAAGAGGGAAAGATAGTAGAGGGAAAAGTCACAAGAAATCCAAACATCCAGAGACTGGAGGGGAATGAAAAAGAGGAGATAGAAGAAAGTGAAGACACCAGGCTCCAAACAGGAGCCTTGCATGGCTTCTTAGCAGGTTGGAGCCTGAGTGGAGGAGGACGTGATTGACTGCCAGCAACGGCCACAGAAGGGGATGTCAGAGAACCCTAGAAGTGAGTGGAGCCAGGATGAATTGATGCAGGATCGGCAATGTAGCAAAGACCAGCGTCTCCAAACAGCTGAGGGGGCCAAGCCCTTGTGCAGAGGCTCGGAGGCTGCTACGTGACCAGCGAGGACTCAGCTCTGGGCGGAATGTGGACTCTGTACATGGCTCTCCTTGGTTTTTTTCTTGTTTACCTGATTATGCTTACTGGTTAGAAAGGGGTCTCCCTCCTTTTTTCTTTTTCTTTTTTTTCAGTTTTTAAGAGGGCATGTGCAATAATGAATCAAAAACCAGAAAAGGCCATTGTAAAATTTTTAAAAATTTTTAAATTTTTAAAAATTCTTTTTAAAAAGAGAGAAGACTGAAGTATGTAAAGAAATAGAGACCAGTGGGGCAGTTTTAAAAGTAATAAAATTTATAATATACTTTAAAAAAAGGAATCATAAAAACGGAGATACTGGTGTCTTGGAATCCTCTTTTTATGTTCTCCTGTGTGGATTTGAAAACTTTCTTTTGGTGCTTAAGTTTAGGAGAAAAATTATTTTGTACCAAAAGAGAATTTAAAATCAGATCCAGTGAGGAGACAAAGCAGGAGACTGATCTGATGCAGAGAGGAGCCATCTCCGGATCCAACCTGGACAGCATCCAAGGAAGCAACACCAGCCCGAAGGGATCAAATGGAATTAATTTACTCTGGCTCAAAAATTTTCTGATTCATATCTTTGCAACTGCACCTTTTCTACCCTTTTTTTTGGTCTTTCCTGATAGTTCCAAAGTAAAATTTTTATTTCCAACAAAACTGAGCAAAATATAGGGAATGATCTTGTAGATGGGGACCAGGGACTGCTCAGGTGCCTGTGACCTGAATTGTGTTGTCAGAATGATGGACCACATTCCCCAGGGCTCCCCTCCCCCTCAGAGGTGCCTTCTCCTTGCTCCTTTCCCCATGTTGGGGGTGGGGTAGGTGGGCAGGGATCTTGAAATATGTGAGGAATCTAAGAGCCCCAAACTGTAATCAGTGTTGGGGTGAGGTGGTCAGCGTGATCCCCCAGGGCATGGCAAAGGTAGTCTGAGTGTGGCTTCCTAGAATTCCAGGACCTGGAGACCACCCGGAGGCCAGTTGCCATCCACGTTAAAGATGTGATATTGGTGCTTGTGTCCCCATCTCAGCATTACTGCTGTCCACCAGAGACATGGTTGATGCTCCAACCCAATTCTAATCAAAGATACTGTCCCAAGACCTGACCCACGGTCCATAGACACTGGCAGCGCCCAGATGGCCCGAACTCTAGCCTCTTCTGTTCTCACTGAAGCAGATGCTGGAGAACTCAGCCTGCTCAGCCTTTGCTGGGCCCTGGGGCCAATGCTGCTGATCTGTCCCAGGCAAGCTCCCACACTCAGAGAACACACATTTTGGGCCTTTGAGGAAGCCTGTCATTCACACATCTTGACATCAAACATTTGTAGAGGGAAGAGACATTCATTTCACCAAAATGTTACTATCAGAGAGAAGCAGAACCACAGTCTTTTGTTTCCCTCCTTTCCCATGCCAGGAGCCTCAGCCCAAGGCCATGAGCCATGGCTAGTGTTCAGGCCAGAGTCGATTTATTCTTTTTTCCACTGTCTCACCTTTGGGTCCAAGTTGGGGGAAGAGACTGGATAGCGGGAGGAGCCAAGGCTGTCTCCCCCACAGTGAGGACACAGTGATTAACAGGAATGATTCCTCCCTTTCCCAGAGCACTCCCACATACATATACAAGGCAGTTCCCTGCAATGAGCCCTGACCTCCCTCTTACAGATAACACTCAGTGACATGATTTGATCAGTGTCATTTGATGTCCACCTCTAAGAGAGGTAAGGAAAGGAAATAACAGGACTTTAGAATGGGATATGTCTCCAACTCAGAAACATGCAGAAGACATTAATTAGGGCAGGAAGTGTGCTTTGTGGTTTGGGCGTAGAAGGCCCTGGGTTTGAATTCTGCCTCTGAAATCTGATGATCTTGGACAAGATTCGACTGTTCTGGGGTCACTCCCTCCCTTATCCACAAATGAGGAGATTGTTCAGATCTTCACTCTAGACTCTCTAGTCCTCAGTTTCTCCATTTGCAGAATGAGAGGGCTGGACAAGGCAAGAGTTTGAAGTCCCTTTTCAGAGTCAGGCTTTTAAATGCATCAAGCAGAGGAAGCATATTGGGTTCAAATACCAGTGTAATTGTTTTCCCACTCAGGATCATGGACCCTCTGAAATCTAGTTGTGGATAGTTCCATGGACTCCCCCTCCTCCTTCCTCAGAAGTAGGGGACAAAGTCCTCAGATGGGGAAGAGGGAGGTGGGGCAGGGAGGGTGAGCAGCCTCAATCCTACTGCTCTGACCCTTTCCCTAGGGGAGCTATAGGGTGGAAAAGGGAAGAGGGACTGTGGCTACTGCGGAACAGTCTGCCACACCTGCTGATGAGCCCTTTGTGACCTCCCTCAGTTTCTCAAGAGTTAGATCATCAAGGAGCAGCTAAGTGGTATGTAGGATAGTCAGTTGAGTCAATAAGCATTGATTAAGTACCTGTTGTATCCAGGCACAAGGATAAGTGTTGAGATAGAGTCAGACTGGAGTCAGGAAGACCTAAATTCAAACACTGCCTTGTTCACTTACTAGCTGTGTGACCCTGGGCAAGTCATTGAACTTCTCTGCCTCGGTTTCCTCATCTGTAAATTTGGAATAATAACAGCATCTACCTCTTAGGGTTGTTGTGAGGAGCAAATAGATAATTTTTGTGAAGTGTTGTACAAATTGTAAAGAACTACATTAGAAACACTGGCTAGTACTGAGCCCCACATTGGGTGACTCACCCATGGTCACCATGTGCATTAGAGAAAAGCCTGAGCAGAATCATCACTTTTACCTGCTGCTTCATTATCTGCAGTGTCTACACCGAAAACAACCAGAGGAAAGTGTTGGAGTCGTGGAGCAGCTGGAATAAAACAATGACCAGGGGAGATGTTCCCCACCCCTCACCAGAGGAGGCCACTGACTTTGCGCTGTGGCCCTGTGACCTTGGTGGTTCAGAAGAAGGCCTTGACTAGCCTCACTTCTCCCTGGCTCAGGGCAGTGAGGAGAGGAGCTGGTGCGAGTGGGAGAAGTTCCCTGGTGGTTTGGTGATCCAGGAGTGACTGAGGTGGGGCAGAGGCAGGGACTGCACAGAACAGGGCCTGGGGATGCACCCCAGGGTCCTAAGGAGACACCCCTGAAAATCAGCAAAGACTAAAAGGATCCCAGACCTTGGAACACAGGTCAAAATCATCTCCACATCTGGAGAGGAAGTCTGCGTGGGCAACATCTAGGGGCTGGCAAAGGGCTTCATATAAAGCATGTTCAGGGTTCCATACGACCCATACACAGGGCAGAGCAGGCTCACAGGGAACATCCTCCTGAGAGGAGCAGATTTCCCTGGCTTATCTCTCCTCTGCTTCCCACTCTCCCACACACATTCTAAGGAGGAAATATGCAGCGATTGCTCCCCTCTTGGGGATGCACCAGGCGGCAGAAATTGATTAGAAGGGTGGGAGAAAACTCTGCTTGCAGAGAGGAAGGAGCAGGGTCCCCAGCCTCTCTGCCTGCCCTTCACAGCCTTAGGAGCCCCACTACAGAGAGAAGCCACTCCTTAGCATGACTCTCCCTTCCCCCGTCACCTTCCTCGCCTCTGGGATGGGCTTCAGTTTCCCTTTATGAGACTCAGAAGGCTGGGACCTCCACTAGGGGATTGTTCCCAGCAGGGCATTCATTAATTCTGAAATCACCCATCTTGTAACACATCCCGCTCCCTTTTTCACTTGGGGCCTGAATTTTTTCTCCTTTTAGACAGTTCACAGCTCTTGGTGGCCAGTAGCAAGGCCCTAGGGCACCCTGTCCTCCCTAGGGATTCCTGGGGGCAATATTTTTGTCAATTTGTCTTTATATCCTAACCCAGTGAAACGCAGTAGGTCTTAATAAATGTTGGTTGAATGAATGAAATGAGAGTGGCCAGAATGGAAAAGTTAGGCCCAAAGAGGCTGTGGGATCACCCACAAGCTGTCAATGATCTCATAGACAGGCACACAGAGGAAGCACATGGCCTCAGTATCCCCCAAGATGAAGATAGGGTCATGGTACCTGGCTCATGGTTCAAGCCGGAAAGGCATCCCTCATGTTGGTTGGCAGCTCTTGATAGGGTTAGGCTTGGTCACAGGACCTGGGTTCAAATCCTGGTCATGGTATTCCTCTCTGTTGCCCTCCTTTTTTCTGGGTACAAGGAAGGGGATGGAATCCCTGTCCTCTGAGGTCCTGAGAATCAAACATTGGGGAAGGAATATGATGGGACACAAACTTACCTGAAGAGTAGGAAGGGGAGGGTGGGGGAATCCTTCATGTCAAAGCATCCCTTTGCTGGGCCAGGAAATGAGGCTTCCCTGTCCCCTATCTAGAGACAAGGGGCTAACCTGTTGGGCCACCAGTGCAGCTGAGGTGAGGGAGCCATGGGCAGTCATCATGGGGCCCCTCTTGACATGTCCGGTCAAGGCTGAGCGGGTAGCACTGGGCAGGGCCCAGGGGCTCGACAGGAATTCCAGCTGACCCTCCCTTCCAGGTGGTCCCACTTCCCATCTGGCCTCAGCCAGCTGTCTCCCTTTCCCACTGTCTCCAGGCACTGAAAGCCTGCCATTCACTCGATTAAAGAAGGAAGTGAGTGAAGGGCTTGACCCCATTCCAGAAGCTCAGCCCTGAACAGGTTGGACAGCTCTCCCCTTCCCCTCAGCAGCAGGTCACCACAGGCCCAGCTTTCCAAGGGGTAGATTTGCTTGGAAAAACAAAAGAAGGCACACACAGTCTCTCTCTCTCTCTCTCACACACACACACACACACTCACAGTCACACACACATACACACACACATTCACACATATACTCATACTCATACACATTCACACACACACATTCACTCACACATACATGCACACTCACATACTCACACACATACATACTCACACACACTCATACACTCATACTCACATACTCACTCACACAGACTCACACATACGCACACTCACACACATTCTCCTTCTCTAGAAATTTCCTCAGAGTTCAGGATCCGGCCACTCTGTGAACCTTCCAGTACCTGGTTCTAGTTCTAAAAGACTCAGAAGAGGATGGGAGAGGCTGGGGAGTCTAGGAGAGGCTCAGCCCCTTCCCCGCAGGAGTCCAGGTCAGGCCCAGGGGCACTGGCTGAGCCCTTCAAGGCTGACAAGTCTATGAATGCTGTGTCCACTTGTCTGAGACTGTGTCATTTCAATTCAATTCAGTAAGCAATTATCCCAGGCCTACTGTGTGCGTGACTGGGATCTCCAGTGCCAAGAAGGCGTGTCTGTCCTTTAAGAGCTTAGGGGGAGGGCAGATTATAAGGAATATTCTGTTAGAATCATTAGTCTGTTTTAAGCCTTGAGGGAAATGGAATGACTCCCAGCCCCCTAGTGCCTCTGGAAAGACTTCACCAGAAGTCAGTCTCCATCTCTCGGAGCCCCCACTTCGGAAGATCAGCCCTGAGAAAAGACTGAGCTCTCTGCTTGACTTTATGTTAACATCAACTCTGGCCTCTGTGGGGGAGGTAAGCCTCAGTTTCCTGGAAACATTTGGAACATGAAAGAGCAGCTTCTTTTCTGGTATTTGAGGGCAGCCAGGCTGCAGAAGAAGAGACTGGACCTTCTCTTAGGATCTTGCATGGGGGTTCCAGCCACTACAGGACCCTCAGCCTTTCTCTGTCTCTCTTCTGCCCTAGCTCACCTCCTTTCACTGGCAGCCCCCAGACTGCTGAGCTCTGTATGATCCCACATCTACCTTCCATCCTCTAGACCCTTTTTGCCCTGCTCTGGCTCTGCCATAGACCCTCCATTTCATACCCATTCCTCAGGGTATGGTGAAGTCCCTCATGCAGTAGCCTTGATGATACCAGCACTGCTGAGCCTTGGTTCTGGTGGATTTGACCATAAATATTCTTACTTACCAAGGCAATTCCATTTAAGTGGGGTGGGACAATCATGCAATCCTGCTTTCCCATATATAAGGTAAGGACAGAGTAATTTGGGGAAGGAGCTTTGGAAACCAGTCATGCGTTAACATTGCCTGAACCAATCCTTGAAAGACCCCCAGATTCTAGAAGGGAGAGGGGAAGAGGGAGCATTTCCCATGTGGCCAGAGAGGATGTGTTGAAAGGAAGGGGGGTCATAGATGTAGCCACATCAGATCACAGAGAGGACAGCCCCCTGTCTTGTGCAACTGTCCTTCCTTGGACCTCCCTGAGATGGCTATCTCTGTGGAGGAGAGTGGCAGGAAGCCCACACAGTGGCCTGTCCCCTCATTCCATCATGTGTGACTCAGGACCCATTCACTAATGAGCCACCCTGACTGGCATCTCATCAGACTCCCCAGCTCTGCCTTGGACTCGGCCCATCTGGACTGAGGCCTTATGATCATTCAGCTACCACTTACTTCCCCAGCCCTTCAGCCCAAGGCCAGGGACACTAAGTCTTTTAATCCCAGGGGTCTCCAAAGCACCAGGGCCCATTTGGCTGCTGCTTTCTTGGCATCTCCTGCCTCAAAACTTACCTGTTCTGGGAGTTGCCTCTTCCATACTTGGGCTCTGTGGGCCTGGAGCCAGTCCCTTTCCCTCTGGGCCCCAGTTTCCTCCACTGTCAAATGAAGGGGTTGGAACAGATGACTCAAGGGACTTCCCAGTTGTAACACTTTCTGACTCTATCATAGTGCATGGTGCAGTGAGAGGAGCCAAGTCCTAGAGTCCAAGGACCTGGGTTCAAATCCAATCTCTGACATAGATCTCCTGAGTGTCCTTGGGCAAGGCACAACCTCCATGGGCCTCAGTTTCCCTACATGTAAAACCATGGGGTCAAGTTCTGGGAATTTGATTACACTTCCAAATGAATGTGCATTTTCTTATCTCTACATCTGGAGCCATTTGAAAGCCATGGTGTTTTCCCAGGAGGACTAGGAAAAGATTCAGGGTGGAGATGGGGCAACCTGTGTGAGGAACTGTGGACAGCGCCCTAGGCCATACCCTAAGGCCAGAGAGAGTGCCCACCTGCATTGGGGGAGGGAATCCTCTCTCTGAGAGTTCCCTGAACAGATGAAGTCATGGATCGGGTCCCCTCAAAAGCAGTCACTTCTGTGGGGACATTTTGGTTTTTTAGTCAACATACAAGAGGAATCAGGGCTTATTTATGCAGGGATTTCATGACCCCTGGGATGACCCCATGGCTGTCCAGGGGCCCAGGGAACCACTGGACTGGCTTGCTTAGCAGCTGAAGCTGTTCTAGTGAAAGATCTTTTCTGTCAGTGGGAAACCCAGAAAAGGAAAGAATTGGGGGCAGAGGCTGGAATTTTTCTAAGAATAAATTTTAAAAAATGTCCTTTTCTGATGAGTCAAGAGAGACCCAGGTCTGTGAATTTTCCACTATTTCAGCAAAAGCCCAGAGCTGACCCCATCCCTCCAAGGCAACCTATAAATATGGCATGGTGGGAGCTTCTGGTCCTCCATTTCTTCTGGCCAGCGGCTCCTGACTCCCACGTCAGTCTTTTGGAGTTTCCCCTTTGGACAGACTCAGAATAGACTCTTGAGTCAGCCTCTAAGGCCAGGATGAGCCAGTGGCTCTCCCCTGGGCCAAGCCAGAGGTTACCATTTCTGTATAGCTCCTGAACTGGTTCCTCAGCAGCAGTTGCAGAGAGATCAGTGGAGGAGATCTGCTAGAAACCTCCCTTCCCTTCATTAAGCTGTGAGTGATGGATCCAGACAAGGTGTTTGTGTGAAGAGATAAGGGAGCTTTCTTCTCCAGGAGATAAGTTATTTCCAGGTTCCTCTGAATCTGTTTCTCAGTCACTGCACTAGCTTCTGAATTGTCTTTCCCCAGGAAAAGGCTGGAGCTTCTTGTAGCTGAGGGATGATGGACCAGAACCTTTGGGGCCAGCTTCAGCTCAGCTTCTCCTAGGAAGATCTTGAAGTTGTGGGATAGCACAGCTGGATGCAGAAGCTGGGAACCAGCTGTTCACCTGAGGGTGACTTCAGGCTGGCCAGCTTGGCAGAGATAACTGTGGGCTGTGGGCCCTTGTTGGGCTCTCCTCTCCCACTGGTTTTGTGGTGTTTTTGATTCTGTAATCACTAGAGCAAGAAGGGAACTTGGAGGCCAAGTAGTCACCTCTCTCCCTCAGCATCGGAAGAAACAGGTCCAGAGACTGCAAGTCATATCCTCAAGATCGTACAAGCAGCAGGCCAGGGCCAGAGGCAGGATTCAAACCCAGCTCCTCTGAGTCTGTCTACAGATTTCTTCCTACCACTTGCTCTAGGCCCTTGCCAGGAAAGTCAGTTGCCACCAGGGCCTGTTCTGTCTATCTTCCTTCCTCATCTCCTTGGAAGGATCCCGAACAAAATCAGGACAGTAAAGCCTAGGGAGTCCAGAAGGCCAAGCGGGGAGGACCCCTCTGGGACACATTACAGATGCAGCAGCTCCCAATATTTCCTATCCTCTTGTGCCCCTGAGGGTCTGCCCACCACTCTCCTGGGGCACCTGGCTTCCTCCTCAAGGCCCTCTTTGGTTCCTCTTTCCCTCCCCTCCCCAATCCCTCCTCCTTCCCTCTCCTCTCTCCCCCTCCCCCTCCTCTTCTCCCTCTCTCTCCCCTTACCCCTCCTCCCAGCTGGGGTTCCCACAAAGCTCCTGGAGAAGAGAGACCTGTCTTCCCTAGCTGTCCTTGCCATTTAGTCTTTCAGTGGTAAGGAGCTATCCTGCTCCTCAAATTGTCCCTGGATAGAGGTACCAAGCCCTTACTTCAGCCTCAATCTACCCATAAAGGAATAAGGAAGACAATGAGCCCTGTTTCCACGAGCCCAGAGAGACATGGTGTCAGGATCACCATTCCATTTTGTAGAAGAGGACTTGGAAGGTCAGAGTGGCCTCGTGACATGGATGGATTCACACAGCTAAATAAAGCCTCTGAGGCTGGATCTCAATATAATTCCCCAGTTCTCCGGGTCAGCCTAGGAAGCATTTTGTCAGGAAAGTCACCATCCCTACAGACCGCAAGTCTAAAGGGGCTTGAGCAGTAGAAGGTTGAGTAGAGACTGGGAAATAGTCTGGAAAAGAAGGAAAGAGGTTGAGGACAGAGGCTGTTTGATCCTAGAGATGACAAGGAACTATCTAAGTGCCATGATTGCCTGCACTTCAGAAGGGGAACTAAGGGTGGATCAGACAGGGATGAGGCTGGAGGCAGAGAAGTCAAGAGGCCAAGGAGGGTGTGATTGGTCTGCCCTTTTCCTGTGGGTTAGAGTCAGTGAAGAAAGATGAGGGATGAGAAAAAGTTGGTGTGAGAGTAGAGTACTTGAAAAGTACTCATGGTTAGACAGCCAAGAAGAAACCACAGGACAAAGAGCGTCATCGAGGCCAGGAAAGTGACATAGAACCCTGAAGGTCAAAGGAGAGCCAAGAAGTGAGGCATGAGCAACTAGCACCACTTTGTACTGAGGGACTCGGAAACCTGGACACAGGTGGGCTGCCCCAGAGGTCATTTCTAACTGCAGGAATGGAGGCTTCTCTTGTCCCAGCTGTTTTTCAAGGTTACCCTTTGCTACTCCCTGCCTGATGTAGACTGGAGGGAATTCACTGTCCTTCTCTGTCCTCCAGCCCACTCCCTTCCTGCTTCCCCCTCCTTCTGAATGGTGCCTCATTGTCCTTGAGAGTCCCCAGGCCCCCTTTCTGTTTCCCCCTCCACGTGCCCTTTTCCTGCTTTGCAATCTAGGCCTTCTCTCCCTCCTCTCTCCCCCAAGGGGTTCCCACCAATATGAAAATGGAAACAGACACAACTAGACTTCTGGCCTGATTCCATGAGCTGCCTTCTTCCCTCCTGGTCTTCAGCCAGTAAGAATGACCAATCCCCTACTCCAGTACACACACACACACACACACACACACACACACACACGCACGCACGCACGCACGCACACACGCACGCATACACGCATGCACGCATGCACGAACACAAGAATGCACACACACACATATACCCCATCCTCCTTTCTATGCCCCCAGCCTCCCAGTCAGACTTGGGTGAACCCACTGGCTGCCCATTGTCTTCTGATCCCAGGGGAAGAGGGGAGAGGGCAGGGGTCCAGCTTTCCAGTGTTTCCAATCAACCCAAAAGGATTTATTAAGGCCTTATCTGCCTCCTTAATTAAATCCAACTCACATACAAAGCAAGACATCACCCTATGATGTCTGGTCCTCCAAAAAAGAAAGATGAACCACAATTAAGGACTTAGATATTCCCAGCATGGGGGATACAAAGATACACAACTGGGAGGTTCCTGTCTTTGTGACACTTACCTTCTGTGGGGAAGATACTATGTATATGTATCAGTAGAGACAAAGTCTCGAAAAGATTGAGACAAGATCATGTCCGGGAAGGAGCCCTAGCAGCCACAGCTGATGGGATGGGCTTAATGTAGATGCTGGCATCTGAGCCTCGGTTCCATGCCCAGTCTCCCTGAAGCCTCACTGGGAAGAGGAGGGAGGGCTTGGCTGCTGCCCCAGGAGCCAGCCTTTGTCTTCCCTGTTGCCACTGCTCACTTTGCTCTGCCTCAGTTCATAACAAGCTTCCCAGGCTTATCTGAATCCCTTAGGTTCATCATTGGTCACATCCCACATTTCATTCCATCGCTCCCAATCCACTTTGCTCCATGTTCTTGAGGGCCAGTAGGAATATGGAACCTTTCCCTCTGTCATCAAAGGGAGAGATTTTGTCATTTTTCTCAGGTAGTTCCAAGGTAAAGTGGGAAAGAGATTTGGAGAAGTCAACAGAGATCCTGCTCTGCTTCATGACTGAAGCACAGAGACAGTGTCAGGAGAGTGATAGTGATTATCATTAAAATATTGGTGACAACAGTGAATTGACTCTGCCTGGCAGAGTTCCTTATGCAGCAGGAATGAATGCACAGATGGTTAGAGCCTGACTACAGACAGGCCTGACCAAAGATGCAATCTCCTTTGCCTCCTAGGAGCTTACTCATCTTTCCATTTTTTTCTGCTGCCACAGGGTTTTCCTAATTTCCTTGAAGGTAAATTATCAGCTTGTGGACATCAGCCTACATCAGCAGTGCTCTGCTGAGAGCTGAGCTGCCTGAATATTCTAACAGTATTTCTGCCCCTCCTACTGTCTTGCTCCCTAGGGACCCCCTCTCCAGATGACCAAGGGATTGCCAGATGTGGGTACTACTGCACCCAGCAAAGGGCCTTGGAGCTTACTCTACAGCTGAGGAAGACAAACACCTGTGTGTTATAATAACTTAAGACCTGAGCAAAATTGGCAGCTAGAGGCAGTGGGGAAATCTGACTGAGAAATCTGGTGGTAACAACTGGGAAGGGAGGGGATTTGGAGGAGAACCAGATCTGAGACTTGCTGAGAGCCCAAAAACCAAGAGATAAAATGAGGAGAAAGAACATCCAGATGTGGGGAACCTTGGCTGCTCCAGATACAGGGACATTTCCACGGATTACAGCAACTAGACAAGAACTTTTGAGGTTCTTGGTGGCCTCAGGATGCACTGGGCCTGTCCAATCTTGATCTTGCCTTCATGGGTGCCAGCCAGGCCTCATCAGACATCTGTCTCTGGTTGAGCCAGCTCCTACTGACCCATGGGGACATGTTGCTTTTCCCAGTGGAATATTAGCTTCTTGATAGCAGGGCCCATTACAGTTCTGTTTCTGTATTTCTGGTGCCATAGACAATGCCAGGAACACAGTAGGTGCTTAATCAATGTTTGCCAGATTAAGTCCAATGGATTTGAATCTTTGGGGGAGGGAGGAGGATGAAGAGGGAGGAAGGGGAGGAGGAGAGGAAGACTGATTACTCTGTTTACCTTGGCAGAGATTGGCCTCCCTCCTTTTCTGCCCCCGATTCTGACCAAGCATCTCACTGTGCCAGCAGCCTTCCATGAGGCAGAACCTGAGTCCACACTCTAGAATTTTCTTCCACTTTTATTTCTGGGTGTCAGCCCCTTTGAAAACAAATGAAGAGATTCCCCCTAGGCCAGGGTGATAGGAATGTGTAAGGTCAAAAATACTAAATATTAGCTGTCTTCCATCTGACCCAACAAGGTCTGGGGTTTTCTATGGAAAACTTTCTAGTTTCTAATCTCTGGGTCAGGGGTTCCCAACCTGGGCTTCACAGATCCCCCAAAGAGTTCATGGATAGATTTCAAAGGATTCATGAATTGGGATTGGGGGAAAACAGGCATCTTTACATTCACTAACCTGTAGCTAAAATGCAGCATTTCTCTGAATTCTTTAAAACTCTGATTCCAAGCAGAGGTCCACAGGCTTCTGCTATGGCCAGGATGAGACAGGCTTCTCCAAGGTGGGCTGGGCTCCCTCTAGGCCCTGGGGTTGATACTGGCAGGCTGCCAGGCTGCCAGGAAATGAGTGGGGCCAGAGGAGCCACCTGGCTCCTCCTGACATCACCCTGAGAGTAGTTCAGAGGAGGGAGTGTGGCCCCTGGCACAGCTTGAAATACAGGGCCGGGGAACACTGAGGGAGGGCGAGGAGTCTGGAGGTCATCCCTGGAGGCTATGAATACAATGCGTCCCTCCCCTCTCTTCCTTTCTGTCTTCACAATCATAGCATTAGGAAATGGTTGGATCTGGCTCTTCCAGCCCAGAGAACTGCATGAGGAAGGGAGGGAATGAGTGATAGCTCAGTGCCAAGGCTGGGCACCCCCATGGGAGCCAATTGCTGGCTTTAGAAAGTACATTATGTGAGTTTTGAAAAAAACAGAGGGAGTTCAGAAGCCATTATTTCTAATTCAATGGTGACTTAAAAGATGTCGGTTCAGTCTAGTTGGAGCCAACTCCTAAACTTCCCTAGACCCTTGGTGACCTCTCTGTTGGGATCCCTCAGATGGCAGAGCATCCTTCCCTTTCCTTCTCTAGCTCAAGCTGTTCATCTGTGGCCCCCCAGATTACATCCTGGGATCCCATCCTGAAATCAGCCATCAAGGGATGGAAGGCGCCTCTAATTCCATACCCTCATTTTGTCTTACAGATGAGGGAACTGAGGAATCGCTCAGGATCCCAGGGGTCCTCAGGCTCCAGAGCCAGTGTTCCTCCCATGGCACCAGGCTGCCCTGAACAAGTCATCACTTGTAACACTCCATGGCTGTCTCTTGTCATGTGGGTCTTTGGAGAAGGGGATGTGCCATTGATCCCAACCACCTAAAATCCCTGGGAGAAGGCTGATGTCAAAAAGAAGCAAACCTGTGGCTAGAAGGACTTTTCTGATTTGAGATTTTCTTCATCCACTGTCCTTCTGTCCAGTTTCAGGTCTTTCTTGAGTGATAGACTGTGCCAGATGCTCTCATCATGATGATGAGCAGTATGTAGACATTATCCTCCTTTCTCCCCCTTTATGATGGGTGGGCTTCTCTTGCTGGGAAGTCCTCAAGGTGTTAAAGAGCTCTGCACCCAGGGCAGATGTCACATGCCACCTGGAACCTCTACAAAGTCCCCAATCACTCAGGACCACCTCTTCTTCTCTTTGATCTTTGCTGGCACCTCTCTACCAGAGGCATAATGAATGGGCCCATGACTCAAGAGTGTCTCAATGCTTCCAGGGGCAACTTGAGTCAGGGTGAAGCTTTCTCTTCCTTAGCTTCCCATACTTTGCCAGATTCGGATTGGAACCCTGGCTGGCAAAGAGGGTCCATGCCTCCTCCCAGCCCACTGATTGCCCAAGGCCTCCAGCCTCCCTGATAACAGGTGGCTCTACTCTCATGATGGGCCAAGATCAGGATAGAAATGGCAGCAGATCTGACTTGTCCTCCACCTAGTGTCTCTTATAAGTGATATGTATGGATGGTGTGAGTATGTGTGGTTCTCTATATGACTGATCTCACCCCTTCACCTTCCTCTGGTCCATAAAGCATCCCTCATTCAGAGAAGGTCAGCCTGGTGGTAATGGTACAGGGGTTCCAGATCTTGCCTCTCCCAGACTGGTGGAAAGACCAGGGTTGCACAGCCTGGGGAAGAAGCTTGAGTCTTCAGGTACTTGTCATGGAGAATAGAAGAGATTAGTCTAGTTCAGTTTGAGCACCACCCTCCTCTGACCATGGCAAGTAACCAGAGATTCCTACAAAGAGGCACATTTAGATATGAAAAGGTCCCAACATTGAGAACTGGCCCAAAGTGGAGTGGCTGCCTTGGAAAGTATTGAGTTCCACATCATTGGAGGTCTAAAGCAGAGAGGTTGAACAGCTCCAATTTGGGTTATTAAAGAGGGAATTCTGGCCTAGTTGGTCTTTGAGATTCCATCAGCTTCTCTCCTATTCTCTCCCAAAGCCTGCCTTGCCCTAGGACAGGATGGCTTTTGCCTGGCCCAAAAGACCTCCTTTTGGGTGTGCAGGTAAAGGAAGTTTCCAGGTTCTTTTAGACTCATCATGTGAGCAACTTTCTTGCTTAACTTTCTCTCAGAGAAAGGGAAAATCAGATTCAGAGTTTTTCCCTTGTTAATCTCCTGATTTCTGAAGCTATCACAACAGACTGCGGTTGCTGAAACAAACTCAGGATCCTCTTCATCTACTTCTGATTTGGTCTTGACTTTGACCTTTGCTCTAGGGATGGTGATTAATGCTCACCAGGGTCAGTGTCCTTTGATATTTCAAGATGTTATTCATGATATGAGAGGCTGTGTGACCTAATGGAGAGAGGGCAGGTCTTGGCACAGCACTAAACAGATAAAGTAATTTAGGTAGTGTCATCATGTTATTATATTCGCTTAGCTTATCCATGAACAATGAACAAATGGTTAATTATTTAGTCTATCTGTATTTCCACAGCATATTGTAGTTATGTTCATAAAATTTCTCTGTATCTTTGTAATTAGACTCTCAAATATTTTATATATTCTATAATTATTTTAAATAGAATTTCTCTTTCATATATACCTGGCAGGGGTTGTTTGAACAGAAATACCAATGATTTATATGGATTTATTTTATATACTGCAAACTTATTGAAGTTGCTAATTGTTTAAATTAATTTTTAATTGGTTCTCTTGTGCTTTTTAAGTAAGTTATCCTATGATCTACCAAAAGGGAAAATTTTGTTTCCCCTTCCCTTATTCTTATTGGATTTCTTTTTCTTATCTTACTGCAATCATTAGCATTTCAAGTACTCCATCAAATAGTAGTGCTGATAGTGGACACTTTTGCTTTACCTCTGATTTTATTGGAAAGGCCTCTAGTTACATATACCTCTGTGTTTTGGTTTTAAATAGATGCTATTTACCAAATTAAGGATCCACATATCCCTTTTTTCCTTATGTTTTTAGCAAAAATATGTGTTGTATTTTGTCAAAAGCTTTTTTCACATACATTAATATAATCACATGAATTTTGCCGTTCTTGTTTAAATGCTCTATTACATTGATATCTTTCCTAATATTGAACCAACCCTGTATTTTCTCACTTTCATTTGACTCTCAATCATATTGTCTTACACTTTCCACTAATTTTCCTTGTAATTACATTCCCATTTGAGGCACTGAGCACTAAAACAAATACTGATGTCATTTAAAGATCTTGTCCCTTCCTTTCCAGAATTTGTCCTCCCCTGATAGGTAATGTCCTTTAGAAGGTAATGGTCCATTGGGTGTGGTTACCTTCCTAGTGGTCCTTTTGCTTATACTTTTCATGATTATGGCAATACAAAACATTATTTCTTGGATCTTTGATCATCTCCTCTTGCCATAATCAACAATCAATTAGCAGATAATTGCCTGCTATGTTCTAGGCACTGTGCTGAGCACCAAGCCAAAGGATGAAATCACTTTCTGAAATTTTTAAGGAGAAGCTAGAGGCTGTCCAGCCCCTGGCCAGCAACTTTTTTTTCCATCTCCTCTTTTTTTTTTTGAGAGTGTCACCATAGATGAGAGCATTTTTCCTGCCATGATATTCAGAATATTTTATGTTCAGTTTTGCCTAGAGTATCTCAGAGTCTTCTCACAATCCCATGAGGTGGGCACTGCAGCTGTTCTCATACCCATTTTAGAGATAAATCAGTGAAGCTGGAGATTGACTCATGACTGATTCATAAAACAGAGCTCTCTTTTCAAGATCACTCAAAGTATGTTTCTTTCCACTGGCATGATTATTTTTTAAAGTTCTGATGTGAGGGTTTTTGGGTTCTTGCTAGTGTGACAGTAATGCTAATGAGGTAGCCTGGGATCCTGTGTCTCCCCAACCCCCTCCCTTCATGCCCACAGGTGCAGAGCTGCAAACTTCAGGTGCGTAGGGCTCCTCCCCAATGAGTCCCTGCCCCAGTCTTCTACCCCAGTCAGACCACCCAGGGTATACTCTATTGGGTCCTGGTGCTGTATTTCTAGGACACTGATGAATCACTTAGAGGAGGTCCACAAGGAGGTGCAGATCCTTGAGACTATATCCTATAAGGAGGACCCACTGAAAGAAATGGAGAAGAGAGGGCTCACAGCTACCATGCTTGCTGTGATCAGGCTTTGAAAAGAGGCCAAATAGAGGAGGGATCAGCTTTGTTCTGCTTGGCTCCAAGGTAGACCCAGGAGCAGATGGGAGAAGTGGTGATGAAGCAAGTTTAGAAATGATGTCAGGAACATTCCCTAACAATTGTCCTGTCCCACAGTGGGAAGGGACTGCCTTGGGGGGGGCTCCCCTCCATTTCAAGGAGGCCACCTCAGAATGCCTTGGAGGACTGCACTAGATGAGACTGCTTCTGAGGGCATCCTCATGTCTGTGCCTGTTGGGTCTGCCAACCTCCAAGGATCCATGAAGTGTTGAGATCCTGATTGCCATGGCCGGCCAGCACCCAGCTAGGTCAGGTCTGGTCTTTTCTTTCTCAGCATAGCTATCCTAATGGTCCCAGGAGTTCTAAATGGCTGGGGCTGCAAACACTGAGTTTGGGGGCTAGAGACAGCAACTAAGTAGGCACTGATGAAGCTCCCACTCTGCCAGGCTCTGTGCTTAGCACTGGCAATATGAAAACAAAACAAAAATAGTCCCTGCCCTCAGGGAGCTTATGGTCTATTACACTGCTGATGAGACCCAAATTTGTACCATTCAAACTCTTTTTCAGGGGATAGTTTTTTAAAACACTGTTGCATGCTTGTCTCTTCTTTTTTCCTTTCTCCAAAGAAAGTGGTCCAAGCAGACCATGTGACCCAATGCAAGCGATGTTTGGATTTTCCATAGAATGTGTGACTCACCTCTAATTGTTCCTCTGGGGGCATGTGGGGTGGGCCAAGGGGCAGTGGGAGAGGAAGGATAGACTTATGTGTGTTGGGGGGGAATGTTTTCCAGAAGGGGTTAGAGTGGTGAATGAGTATACAGAGCCCCCACCCTGATAGGATTTCCACACTTTCCATCCTATCTCTCCACCCTGCCCCTGGCAATGAGTCATTTTTAAAATGAAAAATATTTGTCAGCTACACAGCCACAGTCTGAAATTCACTCCCCCTGGGCATCTAGACAGGGCAGGTGAAGAAACCTGGCTCTTGTTGCCTGCTGATGAGTCAATGAGACAGAGTGAGTCAGCCTGGCCATTGTAATCCACACATGTCCAAGATTGCCGGTTTGAGTCTGGGCCAACCTGGTTTAAGGCCAATGCAGTGGCCCCTGTGAGGCTGACACTGGTCTGGGTGTCCCCTGGGGGCACAGTTTGGATCCCTTTCTAGGAAACCTTTTATTGCTTCAGGATGAGCTGGTCAGAGTTGTTTCTGTCTGTGCATAAACTCTCAGGGAGATGGTGATGACCCAGGCCTGGGAAGGTCTTTAGGTCCAAAAAGTCCAAAGCCTGATGACAGTGAATATCTACCCTCCTCCTTCTCTTGTCTACCCTGGCCAAACTCAACCCCCTCTGCACCCCCCCCCCCCTTCCCGCATCCTCCCCCAACCCAAACCATCCTCCAAACTAAAGGTGTTTCCTTGTCACACCTCAGCGCATCAGGGGCAAGAACATGTTTGAGTTCTCAAGTAACAGTAGCCTGGTTTTTTCATAGTCAATGAATCTGATTCCATGATGGTCTGACCCATGGTCAGGTCCAGACCTACTGGTGGGACCCTGAGCAAGATCAGTCAGTGATGTCAGGAAGACAGTGAAGCAGGGTCAGAGCACCCTGGCTCTAAACTTGAGGCATCTCATCCAAACCCCTCATTCTCCAGATAAGGAAACTGAGGCCCAGAAAATTCCATGACTTGCTAAAAGTCAGAGATAGTAAGTAGGTGGCATAGCTAGGATTCAAACTATGGTCCATGAATGGCCATACATTCAACATTGGCATTCAGTACTTTTCCCTGGCACCTCATGGTTGCCTCTCAAAAGTCACATGTATAGTCTGGGAAAAAATGAGCTCATTAGCTTAAATTATTTTTGATAGACATATCAGATGGGCCGCACCCTCATCACAGGCAGTCCATCTGACTTGCAGATCCAATGTCAGATGCTGAGCTTTAATATGGCCCAGAGGATCAGAAGATGACAAGCAGTTGGCATCCCCACCACTGTGTGGATGAGCCCTTCAGAGACACAGGATTTGTATGGCCTAGCCTCTTGTCCTCCAGATCCTAGGCCTTGTCATCTCCCCTGTGGTGACCTTGCCTCCCTCTGGTGAGATGGGAGTTCTCAGGGGACAGGCTACCTCCCTCACTTTTGTTTTCTTGACACTTGGCACATAGATAACTTACTTTCAGTCTCTGACTTACTCCTTCCCTCTACAAGCATCTTTTGAGGATCCTACTGACCTCTGCTCAGTCTGACCATTTCATTCATTCTGGGCTACCCAGGAAGGGTTAAAAGGGCTTTGCCAAAGAAACAAGGAAGGTCAGATAATGGGCAAAACCAGAGAGGAGGAATCAGATCTTCAAAGGCACCTTTGTCCAGAGCCTGGGGGGAGAGGAGAGGCAGATGGGTGGGGCACAGAGGAAAGAGAGATTGGGCAGCAGGAAGTAAAGTGCCATGGCAGGGGTGGGTCTGGGCAGGGGTCCCCATATCAAGGTGGAGGCCATCTTTCTGCCAGGGCTTGCCATCAGTTTGACTCCCTTACCTGCAGCAAGAAGCAACTGGAAGAGCCTAGTCTAACAACTACTCCTTAAAATCCAGGTCTGACCATGCCACACTTCCCCGTTGCTTTTTGGTTGTGTCTGACTCTCCACAACCCGATTTCTTCTTTTCTTTGGCAGATCCTGGAGTGGTTTGCCATTTCCTTCTCCAGCTCATTTCAAAGGCGAGAAAACTGAGGTGAAGAAGGTGAAATGACTTGCCAGTGTCACTGAGCTGGAAAGTGTCTGAGGCTAAATTTGAACTCATGAGGATGAATCTTCCTGACTCCAGGTCTGGTGCTCTGTGCACTCTGGTGCCACCTAGCGCCTCATTTTGGTAATCTGCCATTTTTCACAATCTGGCTCCTTCCCACCTTTGTAGCCATACATTGAGCTCTGATTCATGTACTCCATGATAAAGGGAATGTGACCAGCCTCCTCTATGCTGCTTCTGCTGAGGCCCCTGCTGCCTTCATGCCTCAGTGCAAACAGCACCTTCTCAAGAAGCCTTTGCCATCTCTCCGTAGTTAGCTCCCCCTTACTCTGGTCTGGCTGGTACAGATGTTTTATACTGTCTCCCACACTGGGCTTGGAACTCCTTAGGTCAGGGGTCCCTGTTTTTGCCCTTTTCTGCATCCCCTACTCTTGGCACATAGTAGAAAATTATTTTAATGAATGTTTGTGACTGGCTGGTCCAATTGAATAGTTTTGATTGTGTCCCTGTCTCCTAGGGCCCCTATTGGTGCAGAGACTGAAAGGGCCATCTCTCTGAGGAAAGGTACTCCTTGGCAGGTCTCTGGTTTTATCCCACTAATGTAGGGGCTTCACCCCAGGCTTCTCCTCTGGGGTGAAGGCTGGCAGTAGCCTCTGGTGCATTGAAAGCTTAAGTAGGAGCTAGGCTGAAAAGATGTGTGTTGGGTGGGTAAGGGGGCTGAGGGTCCCAGATCAGAGAGGGCCTGGCTGACAGGTTTGTATGTGACAGTGTGGGCCAGGGAGTCACTGGGAATCTCTAAGTCAAAGGGATGGAATTGCACCTCTGAGTAAAAGTATGTTCTCTGAAGGTGTTGGACAAGATGGCCTCTTTCACATCTCTCCCTTAAGCCCCCTTCCTTCCTTCCCTCAGTCTCTCCCTCCCTCCCTCAGTCTGTCTATAACCTAGGTCCCAGGGCTGGCTCTATTGCCCACACTGTCTGGGTGATCCTGGAAGGACCTCAAGCTGCCTCCCCACCTCACTGAAATGCCAGATCCATGCTAGGTGGCCTTTGAGGTGAAGGAGAAGGATTGTGGAAGAAGCCCTAGGTAGCCGGTTGGAGTGAGGAGGGGGAGGGGTGGTAGAGGCCCTGTTACCAAGGGGATAGCCCTGGGAGAAGAGGGGAGGGGGCCCGCTGGGATGCTTTGGCCCAGGTGGAATGCTAGACCCTGGTCACTGGCTGAGGGAGGAGGGGGTAGGGTCACAGGGCAATGCCAGGTTTCAGATCCCTGAGAACATACACGTCATCCTCACTCCCCAACCCCCCTCCCCCAAAAATCCAAACCTGATCCTACCCTTGCCTCAGCTTCTCTTCTCTCCCCCCTCCACTAAGCTCCTAGTTCTTCCTGCTAAAAACCAAAACTAAATCCAACAAGAACAGCCCCTCTGCCCCCAATTTCAGGCACTGGATGCCAACAGCTACGGGGGTACTAGGGCAGCGAGCTTTGGGCCCCCTCTGTCTTTCTGGGCGTGGCCCAGGACTTAGATGAGGGAGGAATCCAAGACCGAGGGTGGTGGGGGTGCCTTTCCCAAGGAGGTCGCGTATTTTGCAGGCCAGGGAGAGTCTTGGTCATCCCTCCAGTCTCTGTTATCTCAAGGCTGTCTAGTCTGTGGGGGCCCCTAGGCCAGGTGAGGAGGGGCCCGGTGGCCCTGAGGCTTGGATGCCTTGCGGAGGTCCGACCCTACTCGGAGGGCTGGATCTGAGGTTTCAGGACTGGTGGAAGCCCGGGCCTGAGGGAACAGCGCGGCCCTCCTCCATCCCACCCACTCCTCAGTTTCCCTCAGAGATAATGTCACCCACGTGGGCCGCTCCGGGGAGGGACTTCGGGCAAGGAGGTGGCCACTTCTCAGAATGCAGGTCTGGGGGGCGAGTTAGGGACAGTCCTGAGTGCCTCCTTCCCTCTTTCTCCCCTTCCCGCCTCCACGCTTTGCCCCGGCCCCTGACCCCACGTGCAAAGTGGAGCGCTAGGACCCGGGGGAATGGTCGCCCCGGCCCCTGAACCCCATCCCGCGTCCCCGGTGCCTCTGGCCCAGCGGCCGAGGAGGCGGGGCGGAAGGCGTGGGGGCGGAACCCGAGCCCGCCCGGCCTCCTCGGCCCCTCCCTCCCTCCCTCGCGGGCTCTGGCTCCGGCTCCCTCTCCTCTGGCTCTCTCAGCCCCGCAGCTGGTGGCCCCGCGCGTCCCGGCTCGGCCGCCCCGCAGGTAGGGAGCCCAGGATCCAGTCGGAGCTGCTCTAGGAGGGGGGAAGGGAGGCTGGGGTCCCTCCGCCTGCGGGGTCGCTGCTCATTTTCGCCTCTGTCCCGGCAGGTGCCCTCGGAGCCCGAGCGGGAGCCGGAGCTGGCCCCGCCGCTGCCTATGATGCCCCTCCTGCTGGTGCTGGCACTTCTCCCCGCCGCCTTCGCCGCAGCCGAGCCAGGTAAGGACGCGCGCGGAGAGGAAAGCTTGGGAGAGTGCGAAGCCCTCGGGGCACCCCTGCTTGTACCCCCAGCTCCAGCGCCCAGTTCACCTGGCAACCTTGCGCCGTCTCGGCTCGCCCCCGCCGGCCGGCTCCTCCTGGTCCTCGGCGCCCACTTGCGCCCAACTTTACCGCGAGAAGGCGGCGCCGAGGGGCCCCGACTGGCGGCGGTGGAGGAAGCAGGTCATTTGGAAGGGAGAAGCAAAAGCCCCGGGTACCTGGGGCCCGAGGGAGGCGTGGGAGTGGGGCACTGCCCAGCACGGTTCTAGAGAATAGGATGGGACGGTTGGACATAGGACCATCCCGGGAGGGAAGGCGAGGCGGCTGTGACAGCCCCTCCCCCCCTTTCCTCTCTCTTGAAAGGAGTGGGGCACATCCTCGTCTTTGGTGGAAGTCTTCTCCCCCTCGCTCGGCCACCCACCTGAATGGCTTGCCTCGCTTTCCCCTCCCCTCCTTTTGCTCCTGGTTTCCCGGCAGCTCCTGGAATGAGGGGGCCTCCCTGGGAGCCAGGCTCAGCTCACAACTTTAAAAGACTCTCCAACTTGCCTTCTGCCTCTGGGTGTGTGTATGTGGGGGTGTCCCTTTTCTCTCTACTCTGGATGCATTGAGACTGTCTTCCCTATCCTCCTGGCCTCCAGGGCTATCTTCCCTCCCAGGCCTGGTGGGGCCGCAGCCCAGGACCTCCCCGCCCCCATTGACTAGTGACTGGGGAAGGCAGGAATGTACCAGACAACATTAATAGGGACAAGAACAGGAGCATGAATGGGAGGGGGCAGCCCTGAAAGCCTTTGTGGCTGTCACCTCGTTAGTCCCTCTTGGGGGCAGGGGCAGGAACAGATAAAGCTGGACCAGAACCCATGGGACCAGAAACAGGAATGTGGCAGGACAATGGCCACTGGACAAACATGTTCCCTCCCTGGTGGACAGTAGCTGGGGGAGGGTCAGGGGCTTCAGCCAGCCATCCTCACTGATTTCCCCCATCCCTGCTCTCCGTTTGCTCCCTGTGAGCGATGGGTGGCTTCATTGCTCTAGGAACCAGCTGTTTGGGCTGGCAGCTGGGGCTGGGGCAGCCGCTGGCCCGAGAAGGAGAAGTGGAAGGGTTCCCATCACCAGAGTTTGCTTCCTTGCCTTTGCAGTCTTGGGTTTAGTGGGGACTGGAGGCGATTTGCAGCTCCCCTGGCTGCCACCAGCCAGAGCGAGTAGAGAGGTGTGCTCAGGCAGCAGCAGTTTAGGGGTTTTCCCTCTCCCTCCATGAGCTTCACTGACTAGGAGGACCTGTCTGGGGAAGGTGCCACAGGTTCAGCCTCTGTCTCAGCCCAGTTTACCACACAGGCTCTTGGGCATATTTGCATCTGAAATCGCTCCCCCTGGATTCTTCCTTATGAGGCAGTCAGGTTGTTTCCTGTACATGCCTGCAGTGCTGGGGCCTTGGACTCTTCTCTGCCTCCCGTTCTGCATAAAGCGCTTGCCCGGTAGGGCTATGACTCGGAAGTTCACTTGTTCAGACAAAGAAAAGGAGGCTGTGGCAGCCCTGGGCCCAGCTTCTCTCTCTCCTGGACCCAGGCACAACCAAAGCAGCAAGGGCTTTAACCCTCTCATCAGAGTAGAGTGGAGTGCAGAACCTGGCAGAGGCTGGCCTTTGCGTCAGGTCGGGCAGAGACAGAATGGGCAAAGAGAGAATGGGAGAAGAGATTTCTTCACCATGTCGATTACTGAATGGCCTTCACTGTGTCCATTACTGAGTGACCTTTGGTGTCCAAAGTGACGGGGAAGATGTGGGGGGCAGTAAGATTCTAGGGAAAGTAGCACATCTGTCTTCAGGTGTACAGGGGCTTGTATATGTGTATATATATGTGTGTATGTGCTTATGCATGTATATGCATGCATGTTTAGGTATGTGTGTGCTGTGATGGGACAGAGATAGTATGAACTAGTTAACTGTTGCAGCAGGAGGAAATGCTGATTTGCCCGACCCCGACTTGTCAGGCTCAGTTGCCAAGTTCAAGAACATCCCAGGCCTCTTAAAATTCTCAACAGCATAAACAGGATGGTCTGTAGAGAAGTTTGTCTGAGGACCTCTCTGGAAGCTGTGATGGGCCAGCTGTTGTGAGCAGAAACTCTGATGGCCCCTGGTCACTCATGTACTTACTCATGTACTGAATAGTTTGGTGGCCAAGTGCCAAGGGCAGAGTTGATACAGGTCAAAGACTGGTCTCATTGACTCGGATTCACGTCACTGGGAGACTTGTAGAAGTCTTTCTCTCCTCTTCCCTTCCAGGCTGTGGCTTCGAGGGGCAGAAATGCTCCGCCAAGCCATCCAGGACTGCTTTGGCATAGAGAACATGATGTAATTACAAGGTGCTGCCCGGAGGAGCAAAGCCAGGCCATTAGGATGAGCCTTTTCCCTGACAGTGAAGGGCTCTGTATGACAGTGACACCCTGGGAGCTGGAGGCTCCAGGGCTCAGTGGGGAAACCAAGGCTGGTGTCTGGAACAAGGGCCCAAGGATGAGCAGATGCACCCAGGGTCTCTTTCTGTAGTCTGTTAACAAGGATTTCTGCTTGCAGGCACGTGGGGCAGGACAAGGGCAACCACAGTGTTCCACTTCTGTATTTTACCTTCAAACTGATGTGGCAGAGACACTTGAAGCCTTCGCTATCCTCTGGTCAGCAGAGGCAGCAGTAGAGGCAGAAGTCGGAGGTGCAGTAAAGCCGTAGTCAGTTTCTCTTCCTTCCCTTACTAAGCACCCTCTGAGACCTCATTCACTCATAGTGAGGCCGAGAGGCAACAATGTAACAATAAAAATGTTGATTTCTCTTTTCCGGCAAGTCTGGCTAGTGGGGCATCCTAGGCCAGGCTGGGTTAGGCTCCATGATAAAGAGGCCCCTCCAGCCCCAAGCTTCATTTCCTGCTCTCCATCTGCCCTCCCAAGGGGAGCAAGGACAGCCTAGATTTGACTCCTGCCTTCTCCTCTTGCTGGGGGCTTAGGGATGACTCCTCCCCTCCAAAATTCATCAAGGCTTCCTCCCTCTTTTGGGACAGAGATCCATCCACCTGTTTCCCAGTCAATCTTTCCTGTACTGCTAGAAGTGCCTCTTGGATCTTGGGAGGCCCCTTTGAGTTGGGTGTTCTGTGTGATGGTGAAGCCCCAGGGTCTCATGAGGGAGACTCCTTGTCACTCATGGGACCCCATAGCCAGGATTGGACAGAGCCAGGGCTAGATCCCCAGAGTCCTTATGTCCAGGCCTGTCCCTCATACTGTCGCTTCCCATACACTACTGATGCAACAACTTTCAATAGTGATTTTGAAAAGCTTTTGTTAGATCCATGCCTCCTATGCTCAAGGTACAGGGTGGGCCCCTGGTGGAATGGCATGGCAAGAGACAGTTTTGTCCCTACACTGAAAGAGCTTACACCCTAAAAGAGGAGAGCTTAGTATGGTACCTGGCTGAATATGGACTCTCTATTGCTGGTGGTCAGAGATATGAGGACAATGAGGATCCTCCCTGAGGGTATAATCAGGAAAGGCTCCACTGGGCCTTGAAGGCAGGCAGAAATATGTAGGGGATAGGCTGCAGCGATAGGGGAGGGCATGTTACCTGTGTGAATGCCTAGAGACAAGAGAGGCAACAGTGAGAGCCACAGGACTCTAACTCTAATGCTCTGAGGGATGTCAAAGACTATCTAGTCAAACTTATTTTACAGGTGGGAAAACTGAGTCAAGAGAAATGATTTGCCCAGGTCACATGCCCATGTGAATGTAAAGCAATGTAAAGTGTATAAATGGAAATATTGTGGGAAGAACCCCAGAGTCAGAGGTGGCAAGACCAATCTGATGACTCCAGAATGAGTCTGACTGGTATTGGTCACTTTACCCCAGGTGCACTGGGGAGGGCCTGGGCTCTAGGTGGGGACTACCCTTCCGGCTTAAAGCAAATGCAAGAGGGTGGTACTAGGCCTCTGCAAGGATGGTGTAGGACCTTGGGAAGAGGGAAAGTGGGCTCTGTGATAAATGGAGGGAATGGGGGGGGGTGGTGAGTGCCCAGCCACAACCCTTCGGCCTGGCCCAAAGCATTCCCGACTCTTCAGATTTCACACATCCTTGAAGCTGGCCTGCTAAAATAGTTTTGAATTTCAGCAAAACGTGTTTTTCTGGGTCAGACTTTGTGTGTATGTGTGTGTTTTAAAATACTCCATTTCTTTTCCAGTGCTATATCTGAAGAAACCTAGAAGTCATATTTCACTGAAAGTGTAGGCCTTAGATTGTGACCTGACCCAGAGTCCCAAGGAATTCTGCACATTACCCTGAATACGTAACTGGGAGGGAATGGGGCAGTTCCTACTGAGCTTTCTCACTCATGCCTCAGTGACATGACTAAGCCCAGGATGTCACTGGTCTAAGTGAGTCCCAGTGAGGAAGCCTTGTCTTCCAGGGCAGAGGAGCCCCTTTTCTGCTGCTGAGAGAGTTTGGGAGCTTTCTTGGGGCCCAGAGCATTCAGGGATCTGCTCAGGGTCGTGCACTAATTGACCCTCTCTCAGTTACTCTGGAGTTTAAGTGGGTGGGTCTGGGAGTACCAATACCCAAGACCCAGAGCCCTGACTTTGCCTGCCCCATGGGACAGGGGAAGAGAAGGCTGGAGTCTGGGATGCCAAGGCCCAGCTGTATACACACTGATCACACCAAGTGTCTCAAGGAGAGTAGCCATTGAGGGAATCAAGGACCTGGGGAAGAGCGTGGGGACAGAAGAGCAGTAGTCAGGTATCTGAAGGCAAGATTAGCCAGGATGTGCTGAGCCAGATTTAGGTTTGAGAGGGGAGAGCTCAGCCAAGGAAGAATGGGTGGCCAGAGGCCATGGCAGATAGAGGATTTCTTGTTCAGGAGGAGGTCAGACTAGATAATGCATGAGGGTGCCCACTCTAAGCTGGGAGTGTTTTCCATTTGGTCTCTTAAGATGAAAGGCTGCCGCAGCTGGGCCCAGAAAAGATGCAGTTCAGCTCCCCAGTCAGGCTCCCCAGTTCGGCTCCCCAGGTCAGCTCCCCTTTTGAAAGCTGCTTGCTTCCAGTGATGCCTGACCCAGGCTCTTAGCTTCCCACTGCTGCCCCCTAGAAACTTCCCCCCGGACCAGTGAAGGGGCCTCTGGTTCTGGTGGCTGCTGAGGCCCCCTGGAATGTTCCAGGCCTAGCAAAAATCCCACCCCCTCCAGGAAGCCCTCCTAGACCTTCCCTCTGAGTTTGGTCAGGGTTAGTTTGGCTATGGCCATCTGCAGGCTGTTTCCCCACTAGAGTGGAGGTTCCTTGAGGGCAGTGACTAGTTTTTGTCTTTCTTTGCATCCCCAGTGCTTAGCATAGTACCTGCACACAGTAGGTGTTTAATAAATTTTTACTGACTGATTCTTCAACTTGATTACAACACCGGGCAATGGGGATATATTTCATGATCCCCAGGACCTTGGGAACATGCTTAAACCTTGAGGAAAACCCCCATCTGACACTGAGAGATGTCAAGCCTGGAAGGTGGGCTCTGTCCACCTGCACTTATGTTGAAGATCCAAGGAAGTCCTGAGGGAAATCAGCTCCTCCATTCTCTGCTTTGTTGTCATCTCTTAACATCTTTATGTGAGGCAGGTCTGATGCGTCCGGGCACCCCCCCCCCCAGCTCCCTGAACTACCCAGAAGGGGTGAACACCTCCTTGTGGGTCCTTGATGGCCTTTGACCTTGATGGGGCCCACTGACATCTCAGAGCACTTTTGACCCTCATTATTTGGAGCCTGGTCTAGTCAGACTGTAGGGTAAAGGGTCCACATTCCTTCCTATCCCTTGGGAAGCCAGGCCTCTGAGCATGTCCCTGCAGGTCGGCTCCTCTGGCTGTCAGCACCTGGGAAGTCCCAGAGTGAGGGGGTGACCCTGGGGGCTCAGGTGGATCTTGGATACTGGGAGCCAGAAGGCAGGGACTCCGGAGAGCCTTCACACTGGCTCCTGGATGGGCTGAGCTAAGGAGCCCCTTTTCCCTTTTTCCTCTTTGCTTTACCCTTCCCCCTTTCTCAAAAGGCAACAAGGAAGGTCAGGAGGCCTCTTAGGAGACCCTTGGAAAAGCAGAACCCTGTGACCTTGACAAGGACTTGCTCAAGCTCTTCTGGAGTTTGGACTTTGTGTTCCTAGGAAGGATTCAGGACAATGTGGGGGCCTAGGGGCCAGCCAGTAAGAAATGACTGAGAGAAGCCTGTCTCTGGCTCCTTGGAAGTGACAGTGACACTCTCCAGTATGGCTTATGCAGGCCTGATTTCTAATGGTTCTTCATCCATCAGTCAGTCAGTCAACATTCCTTAAGTGCCTACTGTGTGACAGGGACAAGACAGAACCCTTCTTCCCCTGGGAGTGATTGAATCACCTAGTCATGGGAGCTCCATGGAAGCCTTCCTTCTGCTTCTTCCTTCTTTTCCCCATAGTGTCAACTCCCTGACACTGTCCTGGCTCCTCTGGCAAACCGGACTCAGCAAGCCCAGGAAGAGAGGGGAGCATCAGGGAGGTGAGGGGAGGAGGTGAATCCCAGAGAAGCAATGCTTGGCTTGGTCCCTGGGATGCAGAATGTTGCCTGAGGAAGGTCTCTGCTAGACACTCTGATTCTTGGCAGGAGTTTGTCAGTTTTTCTGTTGGCGCCTGGGCTGTTGCAGCCCCCTCCCCGCCCCAGCATCCCCCCAGTTGATATTCCTTCGAGATAACACTGGGAAAGTGGCCCTTGAGCTCTGCAGCTGAGTCGGACCTGGCAGATGTTGCTCTTTGCCTGCAGGTGCAGACTTGAGATCTGGGAAGAAATAGAGGCTTCCCCTGCCCAGGTCCCCCTCGCCTTCTCTTTCCCTTCCCCCAGCCTGAGTCAGATGCTGGGGCCTAGTTCATTCAGTGAAGTCATCAAGCAGTGGGCAATGATGAAGCTTCTACGGTGTGCTCGGTACTGTCTTGGGGGTGCAAAGGCAAAGGCTAAATAGCTTCAGCTCCATTTGAGGGGGTTTTCCCTGCCCTCCCTCCACCTGCAGGTGATTGGGGGCCAGGGAGCAAGCACTATAGCTGGTAGGGTAGTCCCAGTATCCCAGGAGGAAGCCTGCAGATGTCAGGAGCAGGGCCTTGACCCTAGGCCTGGCAGTGAAGACTGGGGCGGGCACTCATGGGCACACTCCAGTGCTGGACTGGGGTTGAAGGCTTCTGAGCTGGCTTCTACCGCCTTCCCTTTCCACAGAACATAGGAAGGAAGGCATGGAAGGCGGGCACAGGGAGACAGATCTCAGACCCTTGTCTGCTCTACCACAGTCATTCTTTTGGGTCTCCACAGGGCACCTTGGGCAGATGCTCTCTTGTCTTCTGCCCCTGCTGGGCCTTGGGCACAAGCTCCACCAGTGACAGCTCTGTCTGTGGAAGGCAAAGCTGTTCATGGCTTGACCCCAGGCCACCATGTCTGACTTCTCTGTCAGTTAGAGCTCCTCTGACCGGAGGGAACAGCCTGTACCTCTGGGGGATCACTGTGGGGACAAGAGGGGAAAGGAGGGGCAGAGGCAAGGGATGGTTTCAGGCAGGTAGTGGAAAGGAGATGATGATGATGATGATGAATGCGACAATAATTTGGAGTTCTTTTAGAAGGTACCTCTCATTGGACTGTCACAAATCATCCACATTGTGTTTCATGGAAGCCAAGGTGGCTCCCAGCCTCTTCCAAAGGGTGGAGGGCAAAGGGGGGCCCAGAATGGGTTTCTATGAATGTTCCATTGTAGACAGGTCTCCTTAAGTGCCAGCTCCCGACCCTAATAACCCCAGCTCTCTTGACTTTCCTGGATTCTGTTTTATGCTCCCAAAGAGATCTCTGGGTGTGCATGAACACACTGCCTTGCTTTTTTCTTGGCCAGTTTACTAAAGAGGAAATTAGAAAGAATGTAATAGAAGCAGAAGAGGGGATGCCAAGAGTTTTTAATATCTGATAGCTCAGCTCAACACCCCAAGACTGAAATGAATTTTAATTACTTCCCTCACATATTTGGGGCATTTAGAAATTGACTTTTCTGTTGAAGGGGAGCAGAGTAGGCCCAAGTCCCTTAGGGAGAAGACCCTCCCTCCCTAAGGCCAAAAGTTGGCATCTGTTAGAACTCATGGAAGGCGCCACTCCCTTTTAACTTTCTGGGGTCTTGAGGAATGCAGCTTTCCATTCATGGCCCAATCCCTTAGGGTAGAACCTTTAAAAGCCTCTTGCCTATGTTTTAAGAAATGTTCACCTCTTTGAGGGTTTCAAGAACTCTCTCTGTGAATATGTATACTTGTGAGTGTATAAGTATGTATTGTGTGTGTACAGATATAGATATATGGGTTTGTATATACCAGTGTGTGTATGTATATATCAGTGTGTATGTGGGTATGTGCACATGTGTGTACATGCTGAGGGGATGAAAGTGACCCTCATTGTGGGGGCTCCTTGTCCAGCAGCTCTCCAAAGCTACCTCCCCTTCACCTTTTAGACCTTGGCCAGGCCCCAGGCAGTTGAACCCTGAGGCACTCACTGCCTCCTAGGCACTCCCTCCCATGGCCCTCATGCTCAGCTTTAGGACCCTTCCCCTCCTCTTCTCCCAGCCTTTACACAGATGAATGTCCTTGAACTCAGCCTATACCTTTCAGCTTTCTTGTTCAATCAGGAGTCCTCTTCTGTGTCCCTCCCATCCATGAGGTCTGTCAACATGCCAACCCATCCTAGCATTCTGTGCCTCAAGAACCCCCAGCTTGGCTTCAACTGTTGAGAATCAGTTTCTTGTAAGTCTTCCTTGTTAAGATGCCTCTGGGAGCTGCCCTCTCTAAATTACTTCGACTACATAAAATCTAAAAAATAGTGTACTACTACCACCACCACAATGATAAACAACTGAGATGAACCAGCCAGTTCTGGTGGCTTGATGGGTACCTCCCTGAATTTTAATCCCTAGTAACCATTTTCCTAAGTGAAGGGAAGTAGACCTTTCATTCCAGGGTATAGAGATACAAGGAGAAGGTAGGTAGAAGCAATAAGATGGCGACCTCTGTTTTCTTGGCTTGAATCTTGGAAATGGGAATCAGGTTGTCAGCCCAGGAATGTGTCTTGGTTTGTTTGTTTGTTTTAGTCGGGGGAGGAAGGAGCTCCTGGATGAGTCAGGGTCCCTTAGGACTCATGGAACATCTCCAGTGGTGATTCTGGAACTTCTCTCCCATCTACCAGACTATTTTCAACCATGTGCTCAGAAATGAACAGGATTGCTGAGCCCTAAATCTGGTCTCTGCCTTACTTTTAAGGGCCTCATTTCATGAAAGTCTGATGTTTTGTTCATCTTGAGTTACATTCTTTGGCCACATGCACTCAGCTTTAAAGAGAATTGCAGGCTTGGAAGGGGCTTCGATGAGGGTGAAATGGAGGCTGGTACCAGTCGCCCAGAGGGGATCTCCTCGGAGAGTCATGCTTGGTCAGTTTCAAGGTATTTGTCTTTCCTTTCTTGGCTTCCCAAAGTCATAAAGTCATCAGGGTGTGTTTATTCTTTGAAATCTCTCCAGGAAGTGCATCCCTGTTCTCGAGGGTCTCAACTTTCCTGTTGGCATTTCACAGTTCTGGGAATCTGGGTCTGCTGGATGACTCTGCCACAGGACAGTCAGCTCCTTGGGGCTCCTGGCAGCTGCTTTTGAAGATGAACTCCATTAGCACCATGTTAACTCTTTCCTTATAAATATTCCTTAATTTAAACTGTTCTATGTAGCCCCCAAAATTCTGGGGGTCAGTAGGAAGCCCTCAAAATGCTCCAGGTCTTTCCTGTGTAAAAGTAATGGGATTGGATCAATTCACTTTCCAGTCAGAAGACAAAATGGTGCTGAGTTTGGGCGGGGGTGAGTGGCTGGTTCAATGAGCTGGGGAATTCCAGGGAATGTGCTGTGGAATGCGGGCTGCCATTGTTAGCACTAATGGGCAGGAGCCTTCCAGCTTCTGGGGTCTTGGTGACTTGGGCTGGCCATCTTGGTTGACTCTTGTCCTTGGCCTTCCTTTACTCCTCCCCAGAGGCCTAGAGGACCTTTTTTCTGCTTTCTGTGATAGAGCATATGGGAGCCTCTTCTTTGCCCCTTCCATCACCTCACCATGTCCTGAGCTGAGCTCCCTCCTGCCTTTGCTCCCCACTTCTCAGCTTGACTCAGGAGCCTGCCACCTTCCCTCTCACTGGGACTCCAAACCCTGGGTCCTGTGAGTCTCCCTTCTCCTATGTGGATGCCAGCCTTCTTGACATCTCTTCCATCAGCTTCCTTCTTTCTGGCCTTGTTTAGACCTGAATCACCTCTCATCTGGCCCATCATACATCTTCCTACCTCATGCCTATCTGTGGCCAATTCATCCTTCATAGAGCTGACAAAAGAATCTTCATGTACAGATCTAATCCCATCACTTCTCCGCTCAAAGACCTATGATGGCTTCCCATTGCTAGAGAATTTGCCTTTGAATTCAGCCTTAGATGTTCACTAGCTGTTTGACCTGAGCAAACTGAGCCACGATTTTCTCATCTGTAAAGTGAATAAGACATAGTAACACACCTGCTTCGTAGGGCTGTTGTGAAACTCCAGTGAGATAATATATGTAAAGAGCTTTACTAGAAATCTTGGTTGTGTCATGATGATTTCACCCAGTTCCCTTGTGTAGGAATAATGTTGCTGCACTATATGGCCCTCCCAGCCCTGCTTGCCAAGGGCTTGGCAGACATACTAGATCTGCTGTCATGAGGATGGTTTGGTCCAGTGGCAGTATTAGGGAAGTTTGTGGAGATGCCTAGAAGGTCTCAGATGGGTGGTCCATGAGGCGAGGTCCTGGATGTGGACTTTTGAGTTAAGGTATTTTTGTGATTACTGTTGTTGCAGGGCAACAGCAGCAGTGGGGGATGGGGATGGGAGTTGGGGGTCAGAGGTGGCACTAGTGGTGGTGGTGGCAGCAGCAGGAGCAGCAGCATCATGGGCAGTGGATTTGTCTGACACTTGTTGGGACTCAGCAATGTCTGCTCAGGAGCCTTAACCTCCTTGGGGGTGGGAACTGGCTCATCTTTGGCTTTGTCAATATGGCCTGGGGTATATCTGGGCACCCAGAGTGGGCCTGTTGGTAGCTGGTTGAGTTGACTTGAAATAGGGCTTCTCTATCCTTTCACTCCCACAAGTCCCTAGTATCTTTGTGACTCATCCCCTTTCTCCTCCTCAGTCACTTTCACCTCATTCTTTGGGATGACAGACACCCTGGTTCAGATGGAGGGTTTTTCTCTGGACTGGGGAGATCAATGTAGTTGAAAATGAGGTTTTTCAGGGGATTGAGGTCCAAGAGTTGGTACATTCTCCTGGAGTCAGCACCCATCTGGTTATGCTGCTTTGGCGCATTCCCATGGGAACATTTGGGCTGTTGGGGGAGGGAGGGAGAAGTGCATTGGATCAGGTCCAGCCTTCCCTCCACCCTTCCCTATAGGGTTGCATATGGAGGTGGGATATTGATCACCTCAGAGATACTCACTCCCATGAGCTGTGATATATCAGGCAGTACTGTTAAATTGGTCAGTCTGGATGTCATCTCTTAAAGCTTTGGGACAGAGATGGGTGTGCCTCCATTTTAAAAGATGCATGCCATTTTGTGGTTTGTCCCCACTCCCATGGCTAGTTGGTATAGATACGGGGGTTGGTTTCTTTATCAGTTGATAGGTTGGTTTAGATGACTTCTAGAGTTCCTTCCACATCTAGGTCAGTGATTCTGATGTGCTCAAAGTCCAGCATGTAACAGGTTTGGTGAAGATAAGACTGTTGGAAAGCTAAGTTATGGCTAAGTATGGACAGAGGTGCTATGTCACTATGGGATTTGGGGCCTCAGTTTCCTCTGTAAAACCAAGGGACTGGGCTAGATAAATTTCTACTGAGGATCTGGGGGTCTTAGCATGTAAGAGTTGCTTATTTCTTCTCTTTTTGTCAAAGTCGACCCTTCCACTCTGTCTTGTCTGACCGAGTGCAGCTCTATTCATCATTTCCCCTCTCCAGTCACCAGCCTTTATCTGCCTACCGGCTGCTTCCCAACCTCCTTCTGGCATGCCCAAGTCCCTCTCCTTCACACTTCAAAACTGTCATTACATTCGACCTTTTTCCTACTTATGGTTCCCCCTTGTCAGTTAAATGACTAGAGAGAACTGCTCCTATTCCTGCCCTCTCACCCCATCCTCAGCACTTTGTAGCTGCGGCCTGTGATCCACATCGCTCAACTGAAACAGTTCTCTTTCTGTCTCTCTCTTCCTTTTCCTCCCTCTGTCATATACTCTCTCTTTTCCTTTTTTCCTTCTTTCTCTCTCTTTCTTTCCTTCTCTTTCTCTCTCTCTCCTTATCAGTTCCTATGGGATTCATGATCATCTCTGTGCAGATGCCTGCCAGATCCCACGTCCACGTCCATTCTGTCTCCCATGGCACCAGTTGCCTGTTAGACACTTCCAGTTTTATATCCTTAAACATGTCAATCTCAACGTGTCCAAAATGAGATTCCTCATCTCCCCCCACCATCAACCTTCCCCTTTTTTGGCCTCTCCTGTTTTTGCTTCCAGTGACCTGGGTTCTTGACCCTGACTTCATCCCACTCCATTGGCCAGCCTCCTTGCTTCTGCTTTGATGGTGTCTCCTCCACTGATCCCCCTCCATTGCCACATCTGCCATCTTAACTCAAGCCCTCCTCACCTTTCACTCTGATTGTCCCAACGTCTCCTCTCTGATCTCTCTGCCTTGGGTCTCCCTATCTCTGCTTCTCAAGAGGAGCTAAAATTTGACTGTTTATCAGAAGGACCTTTGCCCTTCTTGCCCTCCTCCTCTTTTGGGGCAGAGTGACCTCTGAGGCAGGCCAGGCATCATGCTTGTAGTGATAGCGACATTCCTGCTCGAAGTGGGTAGGGGACATAGGATTAGAGACCGACCTCTGGCAGAGCCCTCACAGGCCATCCTTGCCAAGCCCCTTCTTGGACAGGGAAGGACATTGAGACCCAGAGACAGGAAGGGACTTGTCCAGGGTCACATGGGGATTAAGTGGTGAAGACCAGATTTGAAACTGGGTCCTCTGACTCTGGAGCCAGTGTCTGTTTCACTGAACTAGGTTGCCTTCTTTAACATTGTTATTCCCATTTCATGGATAAGGAAACTGAGGCTCAGAAAGTGAGTTTTTCTTTGGCATGCTAAGTGATAGAGGGAGGGCTTTTGGAATTGTAGGGATGCAACATTTCCTGCTATGAGGTGGGGGTAGCTGCTGAGCATCCTGACATGGCTGAAATGCCTGAGGGACCTCAGAAGACAGGAACGGAACAGAAATGGGGGATGGGACAAGGATGGATATAGGGATGGGGGATGGGGACAGGAAAAGGGCAGGCTGTTTGTGACTGTGGCTGAGGATGCCCAGGTGTTCATCCCATCCCACCAGGAGCAGGCTCTTTAATGCCAGGGCTGGATGTGGGCAGGGGGCACTCGGCTGGAGGTCTCTTCTTGGGCTGCCATCCCCCCTGTTGCTGTGACTGCTGGTGAAAAGAGAAAGGCAGGCTGGAGGTCTCTGAGGTTTTAGGTTTCCTCCAGGTATTTGCAGGAAGAAAAGTGGCCGTGTTTGGAGAATGGAGCCTGGGAGAGGCGATCAGAAGCTGGCATCCCCAGGCTGGATTTCATCAGCTGGGCTCCTGGAATGCTTGGATCTGAAATCCCCTTCTAGGATCCTCCTCAAATTTCAGCCCAGAGCCCCTTGTCCCCTCCCCCACCTCTCCCCACCCCGCCCCCACTCCAGAGAAGTGCAGGAGGTGATGCTGTCTTCTCCTGGCAGTACTGAAGGGAGGGGGCAGAACAAAGAGATAATAGAGACAGTAAGAATACTGGGCAGGAGAGACAGCAAGCATTTGGTGAGTGCCTACTATGTGCCAGGCACTGTGCTGAGCACTTTATCTCATTTGATCCTCATCATAATTCTGGGAGGCAGATCCCCATTGTACAGTTGAAGAAACTGAGGCAGAGGCCAAGTGACTTACTCAGGGTCACACAAATAGGAAGTGTCTAAAGACTGGATTTGAACTCAGATCTTCCTGTCTGCCAGATGCTTCGAGGATTTCTGTCTTTAAACGGAGCTTGCTGTCCTGGAAAATGTGGGAATGGTGCCAGAGCAGCCCAGGGAGTTTCAAAACAAAGGACTTTAAAACAAAGTCAAACCATTTCAGCCCTAGTCAGGTGTCACGGCAGAAGGGGAAAAGAACCACAAGCTTGAAAACTTAGGTGTTGAAGGGCCATTGAGCCCCTGGAAGAAAGCCTTTGTTTCCCACACTCTCAGTCCTAGGGCCAGCATCTCCTAGATCACAAGTGAGGAGGAGCTGTCTTGTGGCTCCAGCCATGCCTGGCCACTAGATGAACGCGTGTTGGCCCTAGAGCCCTCTGTCCCAAGGCTCTCCTTTCCATCCTATGTGACACATAGATGAGTAACTACATTAAAATTATCTTCTGAGAACTAATGGGTGATGTTGACCTCTCACCTTCCAAGACCTGGGGCCAGATGTGAAGGACCAAGTTTCCATTCTACCTCACTGGGATCCTGTGGGTGAGCACCTGTTTCATGCTGCAGAATGCCTCAGAATACCCTGGCAGGGATCACCCAGGAGGGCCCTGAGAAAGCTCAGACCCCTGTCCCTTCATTCCCATGGCCACATGGTTGGAGGGACCTCTGAGCTAGGGTAACCCAAGCTCTCTCTAGGATCAGAGGAGAAGAACTAGACTGAGGACCCCTGGCCCAGCATGGAGGGCCCTTCCCTCCTTTCCTTCCTCCCGCTTCTTCCCTCCCTCCCTCTTCCCCTGTCTCTCCCTCCTCTTTCCTTTCCCCCTCCCCCTCCCTCCCTTCCTCCTCTTTCTCTCTCCCTCCCTGCGTCCTTTCCTCTTTCCTTCCCTCCTTCCCTCTCTCTTCCCCCCTTTTCTCCTTCTCTTGTTCCCTCCCTCCCTCTTCCCTCCTCCCGCTTTCCCCTCCCTCCATCCTTCCCTCCTCATCCCTTTCTCCTTCCCTCCCCCCAGCACTCCTGAGTTTTCTCAGCTGCTCCACCTGAGGAGTGTCCCCACAGTCAAGCTGAGGTTTGCCCTTGGACAGGTCTGACACCCCAGTTTGAGGTGTTGCCTATGCCTTCCTCATCTGGGCCCCTTCTCAGGCTTCCTCTTCCAAGAGTCTCTTCTGATTTTTTCCCATTATTCTTGGTGCTTCTTGTCTGTGAATCTATAGAACTGGCCTGAGTTCAAATCCTGCCTCAACCACTTAGTAGTAGCTGTGTGTCCCTGGGCAAGTCATGTAACCTCCCTGTGCCTTTGTCTCCTCTTCTGTGAAATGTGGGTGATGATGCCCCCTCCCTCCCAGAGCTGGTAGGAGGATCGAAGGAGAGAGTGTTTGTAAAGGGTCTGCCAAACCTTCATGGGCAGGGGTAAGGGGCAAGGACCTGGGTGCTGAAGCTCATTCAGGATCAAGGTTGGAGAGTGGGGGCGCCTCCAGGCAGGGGCTGCCTCATTTGCCTTCCTTAGTGTGGCCTGTG
Source organism: Potorous gilbertii (assembly GCA_028658325.1). Taxonomy (NCBI): domain Eukaryota; kingdom Metazoa; phylum Chordata; class Mammalia; order Diprotodontia; family Potoroidae; genus Potorous; species Potorous gilbertii. The sequence continues at coordinate 298,064,620 of CM053770.1, read as the reverse complement.
TGGCACTTAATAAATGAATCTTGAAAGACTGGTCTGGGGGGCTCAGGGGCAGTGCCAGAACATCAGAGAGAACCTTTCCCTGAAGGAGCCCAACAGAAGGAGGTAGGGCACTGTGGGAGTGAGCTCCCCATCACTGAAGGCATGCAGAGGCTAGATCTTAGCTGAGATGCTCTTTGGTAGTGGGCTAGGGCTGCTGGGTCTTAAACTCTCTCCTCTCTCCTTCCTCTGTGTTTGGAGCATTGCCCAGGCTCTCCTGGTCCCGGGCCTTGTTTGACCTAGCTCATGCCACAGGCCATCACAGAGTTAATAAGAGTATCTTCGGAGGCCATCCTGCCTTGAGGTAATAAGCTTCCTTTCCCTCTTTCATGGCTAATTGAAGAGTTGACATTGTCCCTTACCAATGAAAGACCCCTTTGTCTGGCCTGGTTGCTGGGTAATTCCCAGCCTTGGCAGTGGTCCTTGGGGCCCCTCCCTCCCTCCCACCTCCTCTCTCCTCTCTCTGTCTCTACCCCCCTGTATCTCTGTCTGCCTGTTTCTCTCTGTCTCTTCGTCTCTCTCTGCTCTATCTCTGTCTCTTTCTCTCCCTGTCTCTCTGTCTCTGTTTCCCTTTGTTTCTGCTTCTGGGCTCTCTCACCTTTCCTCAGGTGTTCACTAGGAGTGTTCTGGGGTCTTTCTCAGCAGGATTTCTCTCTGTTCTCTCCCTCCCCCCAAGGGGCCCACAAATAACTCCCATCATTGTGTACTTTTTTTTTTAACTGGTACCACCTCCTGAGGACCAGATTCTTCCATCTCAGTTATATCTAGAAAACCAAGGGAAAGGTCAGGCGGTCTAGACACTAATCTGCCAGGATTGCATTTCTCCCTGAGTTTGTGTCCTAGCAACTGGATTAGTCTAATGTGAGGGAGGCTGGCCTCCCCCATGCCTCCCCCAGGCCTCCAGGCTGAGCCAGGTGCCACCCACCTCCCACCTCTGCTGGGGACAGAACTTTGGAGGTGGCTGAGGCTCCCCCTTCTTCTCACATGGTGGAGGGGGGAGCACTAAGGAGAAAGGAGCAGCCCAGGCTGCCTGGTCAGGTTGTTGCTGCTTAGACCGAGGATCACGGCTTCCCAATGAGAGACAACTGCCAGGCTGTGGATGGAGCCTCAGACATGTCCAGGTGCCACAACCTTGCCTGCCTCAGTTTCCTCATCTCTAAATCAGGGATCATGCTAGTACCGACTTTTCAGGATGGGTGTGAAGATTAAATCAGTTAACATTAAGTGCTTAGCCCAATGCTGGGCACATGGTAGTTACTCAATAAATTCTTCCCTCTCTTCCCTCCTTCCTTTCCTTCCTTCCCTCCCTCCTTCCTTCCTTCCCTTCCTCCTTCCTTCCTCCTCTCCTTTCTTATTTCCTTCCTTCCTTTCCTTCCTTCCCTCCCTCCCCTTCTTTTCCTTCCTTCCTTCCCTCCTTTCTTCCTTCCTTTTTTCCCTCCCTCCTTCCTTCCCTCCTTCTTTTCCTTACTTCCTTCCTTCTTTCCTTCCTCTCTTTTTTTTTTACATTTCCAAGTCCACCACATGTCACCCAGATGATCTTACTGGGGGGAGGGGACTATTGTGATTTCCATTTTATAGGTGAGGAAACTGAGGACCAGGGTCACCCAGCCATTGGTCTTCCTGACTCTCAAGGTTCGTTCATTCTAGAAAGCAGCAGGCACAATCCAAAAAACATTTATTAAGTATCTACTGTGTGCCAGACCCTGTGCTCAGCATCAGGGACCTCAGGGCAGTGACTGTGAGAATGTGTTAAGGGCAGGGCTTTTTTCTTGTTTGTTTTGAAAACCCCCGTGGCACTAGCATGGGACCTGGTATACAGTAGGGGCTTACTAGATACCTGTTGAATTGAGTTGGGAAGCTGTAGGAGAGAGGGAAGAGCACTGAAGTGAATTCTTGGCTCTGAAGATAGCACTAGAGGGGACAAAGGGGTGAGCTCCTTATGCCAAAGGGGCCTGGTGGCTTTTTCTCCAGGTGCCAGTATACAGTGCCCCCGCCCCCCATGGGCCTGCAGGAGGGGTCGGCATCGTCGTCATCCCAGGTTTGTACATGCCTCACATACTTCAAGGATGTCCTGAGAGACCAGGAGGGGCTGAGCCCTGTCCAGGAAGGGGGTGATTAGGGTATCTCGAGAGCCTGCGCTGATGGGCAGAGGCTGGGGCTGCCTGACCACCTGGTAAGCCTCACCCTGAAGGTCAGCAGGATGGCTGCAAGGTCTGTGAGGCCTGGGATCCAGGTTCCTCTGATACCCATGGCCCTCCTTTGTCCCTTCCTGGCTTTGGCTCATGGTGAGACAGGTTTGAGTCACTCACCATGCATGGCCTGCCCCTCCCTCCTGGCAGAGGATCTGGGACCCCATCAGTTCCCAGAGTTGGGGCTTCCCTCTCTATGGCTTGAGTTAAATTGTGACAGAGGAGTAGGGTGTGGACAGAGGGCATGGTGCAAGAAAATCAGATTTCACTCCAAAGGGGATTATGCACATATGCAACCCTAAATGTGCATGCACACTCACACGGTAACACCCAGCCACATACTTGTACATGCATACACAATACATATACAATACCCCTCCCTCACATATGTATGCACACATCCATGCACATACACCTACATACGAAGTACACCCCTACACCCACTCACATTGGCCCATCTACACATGCCCCCTGGGAAAAGGGATCAGGTCAGAGGAGGTGATTTCCTGCATCCCTGTTTAGCCTCTTGTGGCCAGCCCAGAGTAGAAGCTGGCGCATCCCTGGGAGCGGCATGTTGGAGGCTTTGTCATCCCTGGAGATCTCGAACATCAGCTGAACAAAGTTCCTGGCTAATAGGCCAGGTGCCCAAAAAGGGCAAGGTTGGCAGCTGAGCTGGGAGCTTGGCCTGATGGGTGTCTACCACCTGGCGGGAAGGTTCTTTCTACTCCTGGGACTGAGCAACCTGGGGGAGGGACAGGGACTGGACATCACTGGGGCCTCCTAAGTATGATTCCTGGAGCCCTGTGTCCAGGTACCTCACCCCAGCTGTACAGGGTGACCTTGAGGGAGGCCCCTGGGGGTAGGACTGCCCTGCAGCTGTGAGCTCTGATCTGCCTTGTCTGGGGCTCCCCCCAGGAGAGAATGCAGCCATGGAGGTGGGGAGGGAAGAGCCTCGGATCAGGTGCCACGTTGGCTTGGCAGTGGTCATTAAAAGTCCTAAGACCGAGTTGCCATTGTCCACACTCGAAGGCTTTGTGCCAGGCTCTTGAGTACCATATCTGGAGGAATGGCTGACTTCCAAAGGGAGTCCTATTGACTTCTGTCCTCCCCCAACAGCATCCCTGCCAAGTGGGAACTCCTGGGGTGCTGGACCAGTCCCTGCAGAGGCTTACAGGCCAGTCTGAGCCTCAGTGGCCTCCTCCCCTGGCGCCCCTTCCACCTTCTCATTCATTCTCATTCTCACCTCCCTTGGCAGGCTCTTAGTGAAGAGGTGCCACTGGCTGCCTGGGTCCAAGGAGCCATTTGGAATGCCTTTCTTCCACATTCGCAGAGCTTGACCAAGGCATGAGGGTGTCTGTCCTCACTGTGTACCCCAGGATTCCTGCTCGAGAGCAGTGGTAAAGTCCTCCCCCTTCCCTCCCCTCTTCTCCACTTTGATGTTGGCGAACAAGCTGGCGCTTGGTGTGAGTGCTGGGACGGGCTCTCCAGTTGGGTAACTTCCAGGTTACCTTTGATCTCTCACACCTGATGTTCTCTGTGCACCCAAGAGGCTGGAATCTTAAATCTAGGACGTGCCGCTCAAGGCTTTGGGACACTTGTTTGTGACTGATATAAGCAGGGACTCCCTGCCTCGTACTGTGTGGTTACATTGCTTATTGCCATCCAGATGCCCTGTGCCCAGGCCTAGCTTCCTTGGAGTGTTCTGATGGGTGTGCCTCCCCCTATCCCTTTGTCAGAATGGAGAGAAGAGAGCTGAGGCTTTCTGGGTATGGGGATGGGAGACCCACTAGCTTCTCCATGGCACTGTGGCACTTGAGAACCTCTTTCCTCCTCCTCTCTCTCCTCCCTTCCTTTATACCTTTATCTGTATTCCCTTCTCTTCCTCCTTCCCTCCTCTCTCCCCTTTGCTTCCCTCTCTTCCTTCCTCCTTCCTTCTTTCTCTTCTTTTCTCTTCATTTCTTTTTTCTTTCTTCATAGGATCATAGCTCTAGAGATGAAGAGACCATAGACATCATCTCTACCAAGGATGAATAACAGTAGCCATGGATAAATTTCAGTGATTGTGAATTTGAATAGAAAAAAAAATAGACATACTTTCACCCACCTTTTAACTAAAATTAGGCCTTTCTTTCCATTGTGAATTGGCCAAAGTCAACTTAAACCATCCCTGGAAGTGAGGACCCCTGGGGTCCCCCTCCAGTGCTGCTGAGGGGCCATGACACTGAAGTTTCCAGACTGATCCAGATCGACCCCTGAGATGTAACAAGTTGAGTATCAGATGAATCGAGGCTGCCTCTCGAGGAAATACCTAACACTGGCAGGATTTGCCCTCTGTCAGTTCTCTCTTGTTCTCCCTTCTCCATGTCAGGGTCTGCACCCATGTCTCTGGCCTCCTGGCCCAGTCTCTTCGCAGGGGCCCACTACCATCAGGTGTGCATTGAGCAAGCGTCTTCTGTGGGTGAGGGCAAGATGAGATGAGTAAGATTGGGTCACGTCACCCCAGCCCTGGGTTTGCCCTCTCCAGCCCCATGGTTCCCTACTGTCCACAGGGTGTATCTACTCAGTATCCGTGCGTCTCATTGAAGGAAGGCGCTTCCTCAAGCCTCCTCCAGGTGCCAGTACTGCCCCCTTCTCCAGAAGGACCTTGTATGTATTTCTTCTGTACTAAGCATTTACTCATCTTTGGACACATGGTGTCCCCCCTCCCCGAGCTCCCTGGCTTGTTCAGGGTGGGACAATTTGACTTTTCTCTTTGTAGTTCAGAGTCTAGCACTTCCCAGGTTCTGTACAGGCCAGGCTATGACAAATGCTTATGGATGGATTCCTGAGGTCCCTTCTTTTGAACTCAGAATCAAGTAGTCATTCTCTTATCCTCAGAAAAGTGAAGCACTCAGTCCCCCTGCCCTGGCCAGGTTTGGCAGAATCCCAGGCCCTGCTCCTGAATGGGGCCCCTGGAGGGGCTGGCCCACATGAAGCCCATGTCCAGACCTGGGAGCTGCCTGATGCCTCTTCTCCCCACCTCCCATGTCCTCTGCCTGGGCATCAGGGACTCTATGCCATCTCCTGGGAGCCATTTCTTTGTCTTTGGATGAGAGAAATCCTCCACAGTCCAGTGTTTCCCAGGAAGTTCTGGGAGTGGGGGAGAGGAACTGCATCATTCCCAGCTGTTCTTCTCCCAAATGGAGAGATCAAGTCTAGGGGCAGGGGAAGCTGGACTTTATGCAGGTGCTCCTGACTCTGGGCCTGGATTTCAAGCCCCGAGGCCAGGCTTTGAATTCTGTGTCTCTCACTTAGGACCTGGATGATGCTGGAGTGACTGATCCTGGAGTCTCAATTTCCTTCTCTTTGAATGATATCCTTGCCCAATCAACATGCCCTGGCTACTGCCTCTCTCTAGACCTGAGAGTTGGTTGGTGTTGGTTTTCTGAGAGAGTCCACCTTGCTCCTCAGCTCCCTCATTGTGAAGGGATGGGCTGCTCCAAAATTAGAGCCTTGGGTTCCAGTCCTGCCCCAGACACTTACTAGCAAGTCATTTGGTCGTTCTCAGCCTCAGTTTTCCAGTAGTGAGATGGGAACAGTTGTGGTCCCTTCCTCCCAGGGTCATTGTGAGGATCAGGCAGGAAGTGCTTGGCACATCTTCAGACACCAAGGAATTGAGCCATGACCTTGGGGAGGATGATTCTTTCAGTCTTTGCCTCCACCCAGCCCTGAGATCTGGCCTCCCTTGTTCCTGGATAGGCGAGCCTTCCCTTCCTCTTCAGGATGGATTCAGTGACTTGGAATGGAGTTCTCTGACGCATCCTCTGCAGCAGTGCCCCTGGAGGACACCCCTTTTTTCAGGAAGGGCCAGAGTCCTTCTCTTCCTTAGGGCCGTGTTCTTCCTGCCTGTCTTTTCTGGCTTCTTATACAACCTTCCCCTTCATGCCCTCAGTGATCTCTGAGCTCCACCAGGCTTGTTTGCTGTTCTTTCACAAAACTCTCCATCTCCCAGCACTATTTGCTTGCCCAAGCTGTGCCATATGCCTAGGATGCTCTCCCTTCTCCCTGGTGTCCTTCTAGCCTCAGTTCTGATGCTGCCTTCTGCAGGAGAGACCTTTTCTGGTCCTCTGATGCTAGTGGAAAGCCTTCCCTTGGCAAACCCTCTCCATATCTTGGATGCATATTACAATTTTTTGCCATCTTCCCTATTACAAGAGGAAACCTTTCAGAGCCAAGAGGATGTATTTGCCTTTCTTTGTCTGTCTAGCACTTAGCACGCAGTTCCTAGCACACAGTAGGTGCTTGATAAATGCCTATTGATCACTTTCTTTTTGTAACTCTCCACTGATTAACAAATGCTTGTTGGATTAAAATGACACCGAGGGAGTGCTAGTTTAGAATGAGTTGGGGGAAGGCTTCTGGCTGGCCTGGGGAGGCTGCCTCCTCCCTAATTCGGGTCTGGTGCTTTTCCATCTTTGTATTCTCAGCCTCTCTCATTACTTGCATCATATTATGTCAACTTTTCCCTTCCTGACACAAGCTTTCAGGGTCTTGGGCTGCAGGGGATACCAGGAATTGGCGTCTTCTCCCCAGAGGTGAAAGGGACGCTGAGAAGGGTGTCCAGTCCCTAGGCTGGAATCCCCTGGGGATTCCTGGAGGAACAAGGCTGTATGAGGGTGGGAGGCCATGGGCAATTGGCACACAGACAGGAGAATGCTCAGGTCCACAGTGCACTTCTTGGTCTAGAGGAGGAAATGGTCAGGGTGGTGATTTAAGCCCTCCTTTAAGGGTGAGGGTGACCTGGGCCTCTTGCTGGTGGGTCTCATTTTCTAAGACCGTTTTGGTGGGCGTAAAGCCATTGACTGTGGGATGGAGGCTTCTCTTGGTTAGCTCAGCCCTCTTGGAGGCTGGATACTTCCTGGCTTTGTGACCTTAGACAAATCACTTCAGGGCTGTGTGCCTTCATTTCTTCCTCCGTGGAATGAGGAAGGGATCACCTGCCTCCAACATCCCTCCGCACACTCCAGATGCCTGGTTGAGCGATTGCCCAGGTTTATGGAGGAGACAAGGCCTCATTGCTTGGCCCAGAGCTCTGAGTCTCTTTGATGCTCATCCTTGGCTCTTCTGAGGATAGCTGGGGGCTTGTCATTGACTTTGTGTTTCTTCCAGCCTTATCTCCATGGCTCACCATGCTCACCGTGGCTTCTCTGCCAGGGCCAAGGGCAAGGGACTGTGTGGTCCTTTGGTGCTCATTCCCAGAAGGGTGATGTTAGAAACATGCTTGACACTAAAAAGTATCAAGGAGAATTGGTTACAGCAGAATGCGGAGGAATTGAACACTTGGGCCAAAGTACACTCCACCCCTCTTCAGGAGGAGGGAGTGCCTTCTGCATTTATTCCCCGTGAATGAATGGGTACCTCCTAAGTAAGACTACAGGAAGACTACAATTTGTTCAGATAAATGCAAGCCCTTTATACTGTTCCGAATTTTGGACTTCCCACCATACCATCCATTGACCACAAGACTTCATGTTCTCCTCTCTGATAGGCTTTCTCTAAAACAGCTTCTCAAGCATATGCCCAAGTTTCTGACCTTTAATCTGAATGTGACAGATCACAACTCTGATTAACTATTACCACGCAAAGCTTCAAGTTTTTTTTTTTACCCTGTGGAAACAGAACTCTTTCCTTGTTTCCCAAAGTGAAGATGCATCACTGGGGCAAAGGAGGGCCCTCCAGGGGCCATCCAGTGGCCCTTTGCTTGAGCTTTCCAGGGACTTCCTTTATTTGAGGTCCAGGAATAGGAATCCCTATGGGAATCCTCATGAGTGGCTCTTTGTTATGTAATCTCTTCTACCTGCCAGCACACCAACACTGGCCTTTCATGCCCCCAGGGCAGACACTTTTTCCTCCTCTGAAGTTGGAGAACTCTTGGCAATCAAGCTCTGGGTTTTGGCCTTGGAAGTCATGCAGTGACCATAGGCTAAGGTACTTGTGTCAGAGCATCCCTTCTGTCCCCACAGTGGGTATGTGGGAGATCTGCCTCTTCTGGGCTGAGAGCTTTGTGAGTAACCTCCCAGGAAGAAGACATGTCCTTTGGAAAATGATTGTTTCTATTCCCTGGTGTCTCTTCAATAGAATGACAGCAGCGTCCGGATGCCCTATGTTAGTAACACCCCATGGTGACATCACAAAAGCAGTGTAGGGAAAAACATTAGGAAAATTATGCCTATTTGACAGATGAGGCAGCCAGATGTCTCAATGGACTTGGAGTCAGGAAGACCTGAGTTCAGATCCAGTCTTGAGTACTTCCTGGCCAAGGTCATGTACCCTCTTAGCCTCAGTTTGCTCTGTTGTAAAATGGGGATATGATGAGAGCATATCTGGAAAGGGCTTATGGGGAACCTGTCACATGACTTATTGCCTGGAACTTTCTAATCTGGGTTCATCAGGAAGATGCTATCAATCAGCCTCATTTCTGTTCCCTAACCCAGATTCTAAATTACTGGGAAAGAAACACAGTGTGGCCATAATGGTGATACTACCCGCTGGTCTTCTACTAGAGACAAGGCCGAGGGAAGCTAGGTGAGTTGCTCAAGAGCAGACAATGAGTACAACCTATGTATCCTCTACTTAAATAAGCATTTTATTTTAGCACCGAAGTTTGTCCATTAGTGAATTGAAAGTAATGACCAGGCTTGCTGTCTGGGTTTAATAAAACCATTCTTATGAGTAGACACAACACAGAGACTGGGTAGGGATTAAGTTTTTCTCATTTTATTAGGCTGGGTGCACTGGGCCCTAGCTCCCCCTTTCCCTCTTACTTATTTCTTCTTCAAGTGGGTTGGCTCCACTGGGTTTCTTTGAAAAGGTGAAATGAGTGAAAAGCGAAATGAGCTCCCATAGATTTCTGGGCTGAGTTGTTGTACTCCTTGAGATTCAGAGAAGTGGTTGGTCCTACCAGGTATGCCCCAAGCTGGGTCACCTCATCATGGAAGTGGGTGGGCGTTGGTGACTACTATCCAGAGGTATGAAGGGATGAGGATGAGGATCATGGGCATTTCTTTTACGACTGGAGAGAGTGTGATGTCAGTGGCCAATCAAGAATTTACTAAGCACCTCCCCACTTTATGCCAAGCATTGTGCTGTGTGCTAGGGATTTGAGGACAATGAAAGAACTCTCCACAACAACTATGTAAGGAATGTTTTCTTAGATGTGGTTGGTGACTTGGCCAAGGTCACACAGCTCATCATGGTCAGCGGTGAGGCTTGAATTCAGGTTTTCCTCCGTCAAGCCCTGTACTCTTTCCACACCGTGAACTTGAGAAGGAGCTGGGGCTTTGCTCTCACTCTCTATTTGGGCAGATGGTGATGCTCAGTCCTTAGCATTGTGCAGAAGGAGCATCAGTAATGGTGTGGAGGGCTTCCAAGTTGGGGGAAGGGGGACGGCATCTTCCCCCTTCCTTGCCCCTCTCAAGTTATGATTGGGAGTTATTTGTGATTCCGAATCACAACATTTGAAGAAGACTGAAAATACCTCAAAAATGAGGTGAGTATAGATAGTAATTCCTGGTGAATTCTTTGTTAGTACTTTTTCAATTTGTATTTTGAGAAATGCATTTTACTGATGCCCTTTGTTGTTCTATAGAAGTCATTTCTAGTGGAATAAAACCTCAAACAAAACCAACTCTTTCCCAGCTTCCTGGAGAAACTCATCTTGTGACAAAGACAAAGGGTGACCTGCATTCCTCTGGGGCCACCATGCCTCTGATGCCTGGGCCCTCTCCCCTCTCTGCCCCATTGGCCATCGGTTCTCTGGGCCCTCCAGGGATCTGGCCTTTCTCTCCATTTGATCTTTCCACTGTTTAGACTGTCTTTTGGGGTCTGCTGACATTTCTGCACCACTTTGTGCCATGGTTTCTAAAGAACGAATGATCCCCACACAGAGGGTCAAGGAAGGTCTCGTGATGGGTACAGGTAGCCTGTGACAGTCAC
>CM053770.1:298037877-298053921 GCA_028658325.1 Potorous gilbertii | reverse complement strand
GTATTGGTCTGATCCGCTAGAGTTGGACACACTGAAACCTGGCTCTAGCACAGAGAGCTCATTTTGGTCCTCTTCAAGAATGGAGGACAAGAACCAACCAATTGTGTGTCTATACCACGTCTGACCCTCAGGGAGCTTATATGTTATTTATCTATGGGAAATTTCCTGTGCAGATAGGTGGAAACAATGTGATCAGGGGAGGGACAAGGAGGGAACACTGAAGACGGGTTGGAGATAAAAGGGATGCTAACCCACGGGGGAATACAATTACATGCCCAGGATTACCATTCCACTAGATTTTCTTCATTCTCCTGGTGTTACAGTATCATACAAGCCTGCCGGTGACTACCAGAATTCCTGAGGGGAAACATCTCTGATTTCTATTCGTTGACATCATCAGTGTTCAGCCATTCATTCCCCAGTGGACTGGGATCTATCATAGGAAGGGGAGAGGGAGGGGGGTTCAGAATGACGACAGCCAGAAGTTCCATTCCAGAAGGTTTACCCCATGATGAATAGGACAAGTCAAACAGACTTCCTAGGGGAGTCAAGTCATCTGACTGAGGACATATTTCTCTCAACGACACTTTTCCATGAAGTCAGGAAATGGGACATTGACAGCCTATTGTGGGTGAGGACACAGAAGTCTTTATGTCTCTGTTTGGGTCAGCTGTAGTTACAGTTGTCAGGCTCTAAATGCAGGGACTGTCTGGGAGCCCCTGCAGAACAGCACCCTCCCAGTCCAGCCTACAGGAACCCTGCCCTGAGCCATATAGAAGTCTGCTAGACACAAAGGTACTCTCCTTCCCACGCATGCTACTCCCCTTACGCAGGGGAGCCGAAGTATCGTCAGCACCTAGAGATTGACACTCATTTGGACTTTGGGGGAGCCCTGAGACCCTGGGGCAGAGTGACATATGATAGAAAGGCAGGGTTAGGGTGAAGGAACTGAACCTCCTAGTCTTGATGAGAATCTGAGACGTAGAAGATACTTTAGCAGCCACCCAACCCCCAAGTCTAACCAAAGTGCTCCTCTCCACCCAACCACATCTGAACAGCAGCCATCCAACATGAAGACCTCCATTGGCAACCCTATTCCTCTCAAAGCAGCCCATTCAACTCCTCCCCCCATTCTGACTCCTGAGGCCAAGGAAGACAAGTCATACCCTGTCCATAGGACAGCCCCTCCGGTGCTAGAGAACCATTATCTGGTAGTCTTTTCCCTCCAGAGTCACTGGCCACAGACCTAAGCCCAGCTACACATACTGCCAAATGAACATAAGTTTCTGTTGGATGAGTTGAAATGGAAACTGTCGTCTAAGACTTTCTGGGGTTTTGGATGTTACCTGGGAAATGCCCTGTCTGGGGGGCTTCTTTAATGGAGGGAGGATGTGGAGGGGGGCACAACCTTTAGAGAAGGAAACTCAGTCACCTACACTTAGACAACCACAGAAGTGGCTAAGTATTATCTTGAATCTGCTTGTTTGGAGAACATCTGGCGGTAAAACTACAGTTAGCCAAGGGAGTTTGGGGGCAGGGGTTGGGGTGGCTGTGAGATTAATGAGCTGAGCTTTGTGAATGCCAACTAGAAGTGAGCAGTACTTGGCTTTCAGCTTGAGTGCACTTGAAGTTTCCTGGGGTTTTCAAAGCCCCTTTGTGTGGAGGTTAGCACAAAAGAGAAAGGCTACAGGTTGTTATAATTTCTTTGTAGTTCCATCGTTGTGAAATCAGAATCACAGGTTGTATGTAAAGCTCTGAGAAGTGCCCTTTGCAGAGACAATCATCTCTCTCTTTCATGAATGATATGGTTGGGAGGGAGGAAGGGGGTGCTTGAGGAAAGGTCATGGCTTCAAACTTAACCTACCTGTCAGATGGGATATGACCCAGCACAGAACTTGAAGGGGGAAGGACCGCAATTCAGATCTCAGCTTTAAAGCTTAGCTCCTGTGTGACCTCAATGAAAGGGAAAAATTCAGAAGAGGACAGGAGAACAGGGTGACCAGTGGAAAGTACTACAGATCCTAGCATCTCAAGGTAGACAGACCTTCAGGGAGGAGATATGACAGCTGTCAGTCATTATTTTTCTCCTGGGGCTCCTAACTCCAATTAGCAATAGTGGTGAAGGGGGACTGCAAAGCTCCTTCAATGACTCCAGACTTCTCTCAGAAACAAACAGTGTTTTCCTTGTGTAATATGGATATTTTACTGATCTTTGTCTGTGAGACACAATGTGATCATCTCTGAAGAAAGAAAAATGGATGTAACCTGTGCCTTGACACAAAGATGGAAGGTTGGTGCAAGCAGGCATTTTGATTCCACCATTTTCCATCATGAGTCTTTTGGAATTGAGTCATTGTATTGCTAAGAAGAGCTAAGTTTATCAAAGTTGTGTACAACGTTTTCCTGGTTTTGCTCATTTCCCTCTACCTCGGTTCATATGAGTGTTTCTAGGTTTTTCTGAAATCTGCTTGCTCACCATTTCTTTCCATTCCATTATATTCATACACCACAGTATTCCATTATATTCATACATCACAAGCCATTCCCTAAAGGATGGGCATCCCCTCAATTTCCAATTCTTGGTCACCACAAAAAGAGCTTCTATAAATATTTTTGTCTATGCGGATCCTTTCCCCATTTTTGAGCATTTGCAATGCCTGTTTACTTGGAGTGGTGGAGTTAGTCCCTGGGGACTCCAAATCTAAGCAGGGGCTTACCCTCTTTAGAATGGACTTACCACCTTTCCTTGCTCTATGAACTCAGCTATGGACAAGTCTTAATGGAAATTCACCTCACTGGTAACTGAATTCCTTCTTGAGAACTGGAGGAACTTGTAAGAATTACATTTAATTACCACCCCTCCTTCCCCATTTTCTTCTTTCCACCAAAGCTCAAATCCTTCTTGGTGATTCTGCTGTCTTCCTTTTCTGTCTCTGCTGGAGGCTAGCATAATTTTATTTGACCTAAGATCTTCACTTTCATAATCACTACCTTTCACTCATATAACTGTGACAGGGTGGGGGCGGTGTCCTTAACCAAATCAGGGAGAGAAATAATTAAAAATTTTAATTAAAAATAATTTTAAAAGACACAACAGAACATTTTTGATCACATGAAATTGAAAAACTTTTGCATGAACAAAATTAATGCAACTAGGATAAGAGGAAAAGAGTGACTAGGGAAAAAATTCTTTATATGAAATATCTCTGGTAAGGATTTGATATCCAAGATATATAGGCAACTTAAGTCTTTTAGCACTAAAACTCCTCTGGAGTCCTACTTCCTTACTAAGAAGAGTCTCCTATAGCCTAGGTTGGCTCTATTCTTGCTTCTCTTTACTCCATGGCGATCTTCTTGACTACCATCTTATTGCTGTATTCATACTTCCCCCTTCTCTCTCCTTTCTCCACTATCCTTCTTTCAAGTTCTGGAGCCATAATCAAATCAATACTTCCATTACTATAAGAAAGGGTGAGTGATCTACTCTCCTATTCTACCCACAATTCCTGTAACTTGACAGACCAGAATGTCCCTCCCTGGTCATTATAGTCCTATAAATGTTCTGTCCCTATATGGAAAATTCTTGAGGACAAAGATGTCTTCAATTTTGTAATTGTAAATTGTAAATTGTAAATGTAAACCCTGTCCCATGCACACACTTCAAACAGTGCTTGATGCCTAAGTGCTTAAGAATTTTTCATTCATTCATTGGCAACTAAGAAAAATGTACAACTTAAAACTATAGCCCAGTAGGTGATTGGTCAGTGGATATGAATAAACATCTCTCAAAATAATTACAAACTAGTCACAATTACTTGAAAGACTACTCCAAACTATTAAGAGAAATATAGATCAAAACTATTCTATCCAGCAAAGGGGACAGAAGATGGAAACAGACATGGTTGGAGAGTTGAGGAAAGATAAGCATCCTGGGATAGCAGATAGAGACTGGTCTTGCACATAGGATGACCTACATTCAAATCCTACTTCAGGCACTTTACTAACTGGAGGACCCTAGGCAATCCCCCTTTGAGTCTCAGTTTCCCCATCCTTAAAATGAGCATAGAAATGGCACTTACATTACAGGGTTATTACATGGATCAAATGAGATAACCTATGTAAAACACCTTGGAAACCTTAAAGCACTATAGAAATGCTATTATTATTCTTAGGGGGTTTGTAAATTGGCCCAACTATTCTGCAAAACAACTTAAAATTAATCTGAGAAAGTGTCTAAACTTTCCATATCCTTTGACCCACAGATTCCACTACTCATCACACATCCCAATGAGGTCAATGATGAACAGTTGGCTCTTTATATGTTTGAAATATTCATAGCAGTCTTTTTTTGTGGGAGGAGAGACCTGCAGACAAAGTTCACATCCATGGATTGGGAAATGGTTGAATGAGATATGGCATATGAATGTAGTGGAATATTACTAAGATATAAGAAATGACAAAATGAGGAACATATAAAATCAAGGGAAGATTTAGATGAATGGATACAAAGTAATTTTTATAGAACCAAGGAAAGTATCAACATATATAATGACTACAACAACGAAATAACCGGCCATGAATCCCATGATCAAGTCTGACCCAGAGAAGAGACAGGAGAAAACACCACCTGACCTCATTTATTGGTGGGAAACACCACTTATCATGTACTTTAATGCCATGTTGGTTGGTTTTCCTTCATTCTTTTTTTTTCTTTTGTTATTAGGGATGAGAAGGGGAGGGAGGTGCTTTGTGAAATGTGGGTGATGTAAAAATAAATTATATAAAAATATAATTTTTACAATAGATACAATGACCAAGCACTTCATGAAATGAGATTTCTGGTTGCCTTGGAGTGTAAAATGAAACCGGTTCTGGCAGTAATTTTATTTGTCCCTGGGGAGAACCTATGAGCCTTCCTTCCACTTGGCACCAATGCAGCATGGTGTATTTTTGTGACATCCCTAAGAAAAATAAATATTCTGTCACAAAATCACAGATTTCAGAGTTAGAAAGGATCTCAGAAACCATCTAGCGACCTAACCAGTATCTGAGAAAACATCTCTACTTCCAAAGAGCCTCTGTGTGGGTATCTAGCCTCTTCTGGAAGCCATCCAGGGAGAGGGGGCTTCCTCCTAACCCACAGGGCAGCCCCTCTGTCATTGGGTACCTCTTATGGTGGAAAAGGTTTTCCTCCCTCCCAGACTATCACTGTGTCTGCTATTTCTGGAGCCAAACAGAATGAAGCTAAGCTCTTGAGGTCCTAGGTTTTCATGTGTTCTGTGAATGAGATGGTTCTCATTCTTCCCAACACATATCTACATGTCTGTTCACTAAGTTAAACTTCCATAGTTCTTTCAATTTCTTCTACAAAACATGTCTGGCACCAGATGCAGCTGGCACTGACTGGCACCTCTACTGCCCATAAACAATGAAAAGAGCTAGAAGCAAAGCCTCAAAATATGAATCAGACTCAAGCCCAACAAGAATTTCTGGAGGAGTTAAATAAGTCTTTGTTTTGAAAAATTTGGAAAAGAAATGAGAGTGATGCAAGAAAATTGCAAAAGAGAGGGGGAGAGAGAGAGAGAGAGAGAGAGAGAGAGAGAGAGAGAGAGAGAGAGAGAGAGAGAGAGAATTAAGAGCTTGGTAAAAGAAACAGAAAAAAATCCTGAAGATTATCATCTTAAAAAACAGAATTGGCCTAATGATAAAAGAGGCACAAAATTTCACTGAAGAAAATAACTTCTTAAAAAGCAGAAAAGGCTAAATGGAAAAAGAGGTACAAAAATTCACTGACAGAACTCTGTTAAAAGCAAAATTGGTCAATTCTGGGGACAAAAATTGGGTTACGAAAGCTTACTGAAAAAAATCATCCCTTAAAAAATTAGAATTGGATGGTAATGACTCCATGAGACATCAAGAAATGGTAAAACAATAAAATGAAAAGATAGAAGAAAATGTGAACTATCTCATTGGAAAAACAACTGACTAGGAAAATAGATCAAGAGATAATTTAAGAATGACAAAACTACCTAAAAGCCTTGATAATAAAAAAAGAGCATTGGACATGGTCTTTCAAAAAATTATCAAGGAAAATTGCCTCAATATATTAGATCTAGAGGGTAAAACAGAAATTGAAAGAACCCATTGATCATCTCCTAAAAGAGATCACAAAATGAAAACTACCAGGAATGTTTTAGAAAAATTCCAGAGCTCCCAGGTAAAAGAGGCTGCTTGCAAGCAGCCAGAACGAAACAATTCAAATATCATGGAGTTACAGTCAGGCTCACACAAGATTTAGGAACTTTCATACTTAAAGATCAGAGCTGACTTGTTTTTTTGTGTGGTGGCAATGAAATGGAAATTGAGAGGATGCCCATCAATTGACGAATGGTTAACAAGCTGTGATATATGAATGTAATGGAATACTATTGTGATATCAGAAATTATGAGCAGGCAGATTTCAGAAAAACCTGGAAAGACTTATACGAACTGATGCTGAGTGAAATGAGCAGACCCAGGAGAACACTATACACCACAACAGCTACATTGTGCAATGACTGACCTTGATGGAATTAGCTCTTCTCAGTAATGCAAAGATCTAAGACTACTCCAAAAGACTAATGATGGAAAACGCCATCCACATCCAGGGAAGAATGCAGAGTCTGAATGCAGACGGAAGCAGACTACTTGCTTTCCTTTTCTTTTGTTTTTTTGTCGTGTTTTGTTTCTCTTTTCTCTCATTAGTTCTAATTCTTCTTTATATCATGACTAATGTGAAAATATGTTTAATATAAATGTATAAGTAGAGTCTGTATGGCATATAGGGGAGGAGGGAAGAGAGGGTAGGGGAGAAAATTCAAAACTCAAAATCTTATGGAAATGAATGGTGAAAACTAAAAATGGCTAAATTAATCATATGTTTAAGAAACTTAAAAAGCAAAATATGGAAGATACAAATAAAATATGAAATTACAAAAAATAAAGAGCAGAACTGAACAAAAAAAATTGATATTCAAACACAAGATTCAAGAGAAGCATAAAAAGATAAACATGAAAGAATGTTCGTAAAGGACTTAATGTGTTCAAACTGTTTACATTACTATTTGGCAAGATAATACTTGTAACCACCAAGAATTTCATCATTATTAGGACAGTTAGAAAGAGTCTATATAGACAGAAGCCATGGCTACAAGTCAATTATGTGGGAATGATCTAAAAAAATGAAGGGATGTGGAGGGATGCACTGGGAGAAGGGGGAAGGAAGAGGCAATTTTGCTCATGTAAAAGAGTCACACCAGGAAGAACTTTTACAGTGGAAGGGAAAATGGTGGTGATTGGCAGCTATGCTTGGGCTTCTTTCTCACTGAAATGGTGCAAAAGGGTGAATATACACACACACACACACACACACACACACACACACACTTAGGTAAAGAACTCTATTTTACCTAATAGGGAAATAGGATGGGAAGGGAATAAGAAAAAGAGAGAGGGGGTGATGAAATGGAGGGGTGGCAGTGATAAAAAGCAAAATAGACTTTTGAGGAGGGACAGGATTAAGATAAAAGAGAGAGAGAAGATTAGACCTAAGGAAATAGGATGAAGGAAAATATATTGAACTGTGAGCAGCTAGGTGGCACAGTGGATAAAGCACTGGGCCAGGAGACCCAAAGATCTGAGTTCAAATGTGGCATCAGACACTTCCTAGCTATGTGACCCTGAGCAAGTCGTTTGTTCCTATTTGCTTCCGTTTCTCATCTGTAAAATGAACTGGAAAAGTAAATGGCAAACCATTCTAATGTCTTTGCCAAGAAAACCTCAAATAAGGTCACAAAGAGTCAGACAAGACTGAACAACAGTAAGATTGTTAACTATGAATGTGAATGGGATGAGCTCACCCATAAAATGGAAGTGGACAGCAGAAGGGATTAAAAACCAGAATCCTGCAATATATTGTGTGTAAGAGACACATTTGAAACACAAAGACATGCAGAAGGTTAAAGGGCTACAGCAGAATCTAATATGCTTCAGCTGAAATTAAAAAAAAAGGCAGAGATTATGATCTCAGATGAAGCAAAAACAAAACTAGACCTTATGAAAAGAGATAATCAGGGAAATTCCATGATGCTGAAAGATGTAATAGCCAATGAAGTAATGCCAAAAATTTTGATAAAGGCCTTATTTCTTAAATATATGGGAAACTGAATCAAATGTATAAAAAATAAGAGGCATTCCCCAATTGTTATATGGTCAAAGGGTATAAATGGGCAATTTTAAAAGAAGAAATCAAAGTTATCTATAGTCATGTGAAAAAAAATCACTATTGATTAGAGAAATGCAAATTAAAACTAAAACAATTCTAACATACTAGAATGTATCAAAAATGACAAAATGCTGGAGAGGAAAACTAAGGACACCAATACATTGTTGGTGGAGTTATGAACTGATTCAAACCATTTTGGAGAGCAATTTGGAACTATGCCTAAAGGGTATAAAACTATGCATACCTTTTGACCCAGTAATAGCACTACTAAGTGTGCATTCTAGATAGATCAAAGAAAAAGAAGGACCTATATGTACAAAAATATTTCTAGCAGTTCTTTTGTGGTGGCAAAGAATTGGACATGAAGGAGTTGCCCATCAATTGGGGAATGACTGATCAAGTTGTGGTATATGAATATGATAGAATATTACTGTGATATAAGAAATGATGAGGGGGATGGTTTCAGAAGAACATGGCAAGACCTCTATGAACCCCTAAGTGAAGTGAGGTGAACAAAACGAGGAGATCACTGTGTACAACGGCAATGTTGTAATGATGATCACCTGGCTACTTTGATCAAGGCAATGATCCAAGATAATTCCAAAGGACTCAGGCTGAAGAAATGCTCTCCACCTTCAGAGAGAGAGCTGGTGAACTCTGAGTGCCAACTGAAATATAACTTTATCACTTTATTTTTTGTTTTTGCTTTTTTATGTATGGTTAATAAAGAAATGTGTTTTGCACAATTTCACATGCATAATTGACAGCGTGCTTGCCTTTTCAGTGGGTAGGAGAGAATTTGGAACTCAAAATTTAAAAATAAAAGGTGAAAAATCAGTTATATATTACATATACATGTATATATAATGCCTATATACCTGTGTATAGAATTTATATGTATTTTTAAAACATGGGCTCCAGATCCTTCTGAGTTCTAGGCTGCCTCCTCTGGGCACTCACTGGTGTCTTTTCCATAAGGAGTGTAGTATGGTACAGGAACTACAGATGTGTTCTGGCCAAGGCTCTCAATCCTCCCTTCTAATGTCAGGCACACCCACTTTCTCCCCCAGGCCGCCTGCCATGTCTGGTTTCATTTCTGAAGACAGCAACCCACGCAAGCACTGTCTAAAGAGTTCGCCTTGGGGTGCCCCTTGGGAGAGTCAGATGGCCACTGTCTCTTCCCTCCTCAGTCTTGGGCTGCTGGGAAGTTTCTATCATCCAGGGCCCCCTCTGGAAATCCATTCAGAGCACCCATCCTGATAGGAAGCCCAGATGCAGATATGACTGCTAGCCAAGGGTAAGACCCAAAGGTCTAGAGACTTGGTGCTGCTTGTTGGAGGAAGAGGAGACAGTCTGCTTTCTGTTCTTTTCCTCTGTTATAAAAGAAATAAACAAGATTTAAATAAACATTACCAATAAATGGGAAAAGCTAACAGGTGATGGGAAAAGGGTTGAGCAGTCAGGAGACCTTCATTGGAATCCTGGCTCTGAGATCTATTAGCTGTGTGACCAGGGCAAGGCCCAAACCTTGACTTCTTTATCTGTAAATGGTTATAGTAAGGCTCACAGTAGTTTTTGTCACATGGTTCTTGTGGGAGTTCTTGAGAAATATCAATCGGAATTCTCAAGGTGATTTGGCCAGCCCCCAGGAACTCCAACACCCCACTTAGAGTCTGCTCCATTCCTCCTCCCACATACATACATGTTTACACATACACACACACACACACACACACACACACACGTATATACACACATTGGTCTTAGGCAGAGATGTGGTCACTGTTGTTAGGGGTGCTAATAGGTTGGACTGCTGGAGGTGACCACAGACATGTTTGGTGCTCATTCACTAAGAGATCTCACTGGAGTTTGTAAGATTCTTCTAACTGTAGCAGACAGGGAAATGTTGTGTGAGTCCCCAGAGGACACTGCCCCAGGCTGCCCACAGGATGGTGGGTTGAGTTGATGGCACTTACCTCCTGGTAACTAGTCTCATACATAGTCCTCAGCAAGTATCCATGAGTGCTGGGCCAAAGACAGACCCCTCCCCAGGAAGGGTCTTCTACTTTTAGAGGGTGGCCACTCCTGAAGCTGGACAAATGGAAAATGCACAGAGGTTGCCAGCTTTCCTTCCAGACTGAGAGAGGAAAGGGTTCCATGCTCTTGGCCGCAGCCTCCTTTTCAGCTGATTACTGAAGTTATCCCTAAAATGGGACCCCCGGAAGGGAGCCCAGCCTTTCAGCCCTAGTCTGGCCAGGACCAGGGACTGTCCCCTAATCCTGGACAACTGTTCTCCCAGTGCAGCCAGAGGGATGTCCTGCTGTCTTGGTTGCCATGTTGCCTGATGACTCATTGACCACTCTGGGACACTGACAGGATCACCAGAGCAGATCTTCAGTCATGACTCAGAGCTCATCAAAGATTTTATATTACTCCAATTTCCTCCTAATAGACTGGCCCATGCTCCAGTCAGCTCTGTCTTTGGGGATCCTGACTCTGCTGTCCCATAGAGGAGCCATCCCTCCTACCCTCCCTCCCTACCACCCACCAGTCACCCAAATCACTGAGAGAAATGTGGAGCTCATCGAGACCAACAGCTGAGCTCTGGAGGCCTCCCTCCCCATGGACGTCCCTCTGTTCTTGACCATAGAGGTGGCTGAGTGGAGCAGCAGGGAGAGCATGGAGTCAGAAAGGTTCAAGTCCCAATCTGGTCTCAGACACTTCCTAGTCATGTGACTATAGACAAGTCACCTCATCTGTGTCTGTTTCAGTTTCCTCAACTGTAAAATCTGGATAATCACAGCCTCTATCTGCCAGGATTATTTTGAGTATCTACTGAGATCATCTTTGTAAAGCACTTTGCACACTTTTAGTGCTACAGAAATACTGGTTATTGCTATGATTGCGACAATAACTTTTTTAATATAATTACTGACTGTTTTCTCACCACTCTGCTGAGCACAGAGCAACCTGACCATATACTCCCTTGGCCCTTGGCCCATGCCTCTTCATCCCATCCACAAAGATGACACCAAAGATCCTGGCGGTGCCCTTGGTGAGATCGTGTTGACTTTTAATCAGGGGAATTCCTTTGGTCTACACAGTGAGCAGGGATGGGCAACACTGGACCAGACTTGACCAGTGCAGAAAAGAGGAGCCGCCTTCTCCTGGAGCAGGTGGGCCACCTTCACTACAACTTGGCGTTGGAGACAGCTGCCTAGAGACGCCCTCAGAGTCATCCAGACAGTGCCTGAGTGTGTCTTCCCCAGGCAAGGCTGCTGGTGTCTGTCACAGTGCATTGCTGTCATACCCTGCTAGGAGTCCTGCCAAGAAAGGAAGCAAGGTGAGCCCATAAGAAGGGGCTTTGGCGACCATCCAGTCTGACCTCTTCATCAACCTGCTTAAGGTCCTCGGGGAGGGAGACCCTGCCACCTCTCTCTAGGCATGCCATTCATTCTACTCACTGTTGGCAGGTCTTTGGACCAAGTCTAAATCTGCCTCTCAGTATGTTGACAGCTTCCTACAACTGAGAGAGTTATGGGGGCCACAGGGAGCTGAAGAGCTTGCCGAGGGTCATCCAGCCAGTGTGAAATAGGTATTTGAAGCAGGCCTCCTGAGCCTCTGGCCCCTGCTCCAGGCTGCCTCTCACTGTCTGTATTTATCCATGTATATCCACGGAGGTGATGGCATTAGGGAAAAGGCCTGGCCCCTGTGAGCCTCCCCTTCTGTGGTCTGGAAGGCCTGAGCATGATAAGCGTTGGCTCACTCCAACAATTTCCAGGAAGCTGAGAAGAAGCCTACTGTGTGTCTCCTGCTCCAGGCTTTGGAGATGATCTGTTTGTGTTCTGGACCCTTTGATGAATCAGCGAAAGTTTTATCCCTTCTCCACAGGAGGGAATCCGGACAATCCCAGCCCACAGCAGGGGGTGTTTATGTTTCCAGTGACTCTTCATGTAAATGCTCTCATCTCAGGGAGGATAAAACTCCGTTGAAATCTGTTCTCCAAACACAAATAAGCAGCATGTTTTACTTAAACAGATGACTCACTTTTCGCCATTTTCCAGAATTTGAATGGCCACAGAGGTCCACAGGGCAAATTCTCACAATCAACATGGATTTTCTCCAGGCAGAAAATCCATCTCTGCAGGCACCATCTTAATTCTGCTGTCTCCCCTGCTTCTGGCTCTCCAGCCTGTGACGCATTCTTTCAAAGATTCCGGCTTCTCTTTGGACCGAGGAAGCCTAGCTTCTCAACAATTTTCAAATGCTAACTGGAGACATTTCCCACTTGGAGACTGGAACAGTGGGTAATCCTGACCACTTCCATGGTTTCTGCAAAGATCAGGGATGCTAGCTAGACTTAGAGACTTGCCTGCAGCACCAGGAAGCTGGAGTCCTAGAGCTAGATGGTGTAGCTTGGAGGCATTAAAGGCAGATCTTGAATTCCAGGCTTCCTGACTCTCAGACTGATTCCCTTTTAACTTTATTTTGTGGCCCAACTGAAAGAGAGGCAGCCCAGAGTGGATGAACAAAGTCCGTTAACACCGACCTAAAGAGATGGCCATAATACAGTACCAAAGCAAGCAGGGTCTGCTACTGATAGACTAATGAAAACCCATGAGCAGCCTTGGCCGGTGAACACGGGTCCTGCCTGTTAGCTCACCTAAGGAAGGGGTGGGAGTGGGGCTCAGAGCTCCAGAGGGGCTAGAGAATAATTTGTTGTTGCTGCTACTGTTGCTGAGTCGTGTTTGATTCTTTGTTTGGGGTTTTCTTGGTAGAAATTGGAGTGGTTGGCCATTCCTTTGAACCAGAGACTTCATCTCTGGTTTATACCTCAAATGAAGAACAAAGTTTCTATTCATTCCAAAATATTTATAACTGTACTTTTTGTGATAGTGAAAAACTGGAAACAGAGTAGTTGCCCATCGACTAGGGAATGACTAAACAAATTATGGTACCATGAATGGAATGGAACAATTCTGAGCTCTAAGAAATGATGTGCATGATGGGCACAGAGAAGACCAGAAAGAGCTCCATGAACTGATGCAGAACCAAGGAAACAACCCATGCAGTAACTACAAGGATGTAACAACCACACCCCCAAACCCAGAAGTAGATGTAATAAAAATATAAAGATCTAGGGGCCTGAAGGGAAAGGAGATGAGAGACACCCTTCCTCACCAGCATCACTACAAGTTTTCTGATTTTTTTCAATGTATCAACCAGTTGAACTGACTTTTTTTCCTCTCTAAAAACCACAATTCGTCATAGAGGATGACTCTCTGGGAGAGGGGAGGGAACTACTTGGGATAGCTGTGGTGATGTGAGCAACAGAAAACATCAATAAAATTTGTTTAAAAACACCACAGTGTGCATGATCAGAACAGGCCCTCCCTCATCTCAATGCCTATGTCCCACCCAGAAAGGAGGAGGTGATAGGGTGGTGAGCTGGGGGCATCCTTCTCACCGCTCTGCCTTTAATCCATTCCATAGGCTCTGTCAGCTGCAGAGGAGTTCCAAATCAGGTTTCCCTCAGAAAACCACTTCACTTGCCAACCTATCTGGATGGATCAGAAAGCCTTGGAGGGGTGAGCTTATTTGCAAGGACACGCGTCAGATGACTGGGCTGAGGAATGTGCTGATTTCCCATGTGATAGTGTGGAAGTGACAGGGTCAACATTGGTATGGGTCAGGGATAAGACCAGGCCTTGCAATGTTTAGTATGAGGTCCGCAAATAGCAATTGTTGATTGGTTAACAGGGCTGCTTTGTGCATCTGCTCCACACAAGGCACTGGTCTGGGCCACCTAGTGTTCACAGCCATGTGTTGATGCCCAGGTCCTCAACATCAGGAGCCCAAGATGCGTGCCCTTTTGAAAGATAGCACACACAGGCCATGGATGATGAAAGCTAGACCATCACGAACTTTTAGACAAATGGAGGCTGCAGTTTTCTAGGGCAGGACTGGCAGGTGGCCCAGTTTCTGTCACTGAATGAATGTAACCCCAGTGTCACAGGAGTCAGGAAGCAGTTCCTGGGACTCTCAGCCCTAAGAGGCAACCGAGGGTCGGGGCCTGTGGCTGCTGCCAATGTCCCCTTGGACTGGGCCTCCCTTTCGATTTCCATCTGGACCCTTCCTGATGGTGTATATCCTTCTATCTAGAGCACCTAGTCCGTAGCTTGGTTGAACCCTGTGTGGCACAACCCAACTTTCCATAATCCCAGGGACGTCCTGTACTTGACTCCAGCATTACTTACTCTGATGTGTTCAGGTCTAGTTCCAATGAATGGAGGAAGAAGAGGAAAGAATTCCATTTTATTTCCTCAGAGGCAGAATTTTGAAAAAGAAAGACACCCCCCTCCCCCTATTAATTCAGCCAAGCAGCCAATAGGAACAAGTATTAAACCTGAGGCTCAATTCTGGCTTGAATACCAATGAGACCCTGGGCACATCATTTCCACTTTCTGGGCAGCAGTTTCCTCCTCTATGAACTGAGGGAACTGGACTAGGGACCATACAGGGCCGCTGAATGACCCATCCTTCCCTCCCAGGAGAAGGCCCAGACACGATTCTCTCTTTCCACTGCTGGCTCCCCCTTCACCCCCTCATTTCCCATTTAGCTCTTCTCCTCCCTTACATGGACTGTGTTCCCCCATTAGGATCAAGTTTGCTTAAGTGCTCTTATTTTCTCCAGCATTCATAGCCTTGGTGTTTAGTGTGCCTGGCATCCAGCAAGCCCTTATAAATTGTCTCTCTACGGCAGGGGGCTAACCCTAAATGCATGGTTTTGTTTTGATTATATTTGTCTACACGAGCCTGACCAGGTAGGTCTCACAGGGAGAAAAGATCAGACATCTCTGTCTTCTCCTCATCCTCTCCTTCTCCAAAGGAAATTGTGGTTCCCAGGAGGAGGTGAAGGCTGGGAGGCAGACAGAGGGGTGCTGATAGAGTACATTTAGGAGTAGGGTTAGAGTTCTCTGCTTCCAGGAATACCATTAGTCTAGGGTGAGGGATGACATTTTTAGGTCAAAGCTACAGCTCCTGATTTCTGTAGCCCAAGCTCTACATCCTAGCTTTGACCCCCTTCCCACCAAATTCCAGTTCCAGAATGAACACATATAGCAAATAACAAAGAAACTCATTTATTCAAGTCGATAGTAAAACCACATAGAGGAAGTGTACAGAGGAGGATAGACTTAAAGAGCTCTCCTATTGTGAGCAAAGTTGCTCAGCTTAACCGAGAGAAAGACAGAGACAGACAGAGACAGACAGAGAGACAGAGGCAGAGAGAGTCCAGATCTGACCCAAGGGAAAATCCCCTAGAACATCTCATGCAGCAAACAGAGTAGGGTC
Organism: Potorous gilbertii; assembly: GCA_028658325.1. Lineage (NCBI taxonomy): Eukaryota > Metazoa > Chordata > Mammalia > Diprotodontia > Potoroidae > Potorous > Potorous gilbertii. Next base: position 298,038,305 of record CM053770.1, on the reverse strand, counting down.
ATGGTCAAAGTTCCATAAGTCATTCTTCCATCTGCAGGAAGGTGAGCATCTCTGGGTGTGTATCTGTATCTCTATTTCTCTGTATCTCTGGTCTATCCTTTCCTTTCTCTCTCCTCTGGTGTAGGCTGATGGTTTAGTTGAGGAGGGCTAAGGACATGGCTCAATGTCCTCCTCTGCCCCCTGAGTGGGGTAGACTGGATGACCTCTGACATCTCTTCCAGCCCTAAATTTAGGTGCCTCACACATTTCTAGCCTGTTGTTTAATGTGGGGATTCCCAGCCCAGGGTCAGATCCTGCCAGAGTGTCTCCAAGTATTTCAAGGACTCTTGTGAAATCCTCAGATATTTCAAAAGAAAATTAATTTCAACTCATTGACCTTCTACATATTTATAGATTTCTTCCATCCAGTTCCCTTCAAGCTTGCACGG
>CM053770.1:297975196-298037377 GCA_028658325.1 Potorous gilbertii | reverse complement strand
CTCATCCTCTCATGTTTCTCCCCACTCCCCATGGCTGTCACATCTTCCTACCTCATCACATTCCATGAAACTCCCTCATGTTCCGTGGTTTTTCAATTGTTCCTAGATTGTAAGGATCCACTTAATTTCCAGTTCTTTGCGCTAGGGAAGGGTGCGGCAGGATTACTCTGCACCTTTGTTCTTGTCCAAAGTTTTCCTTTTCAAGCCTAAAAGGGTATTTTTTTCTCTGCCCTATAGTTTGTCCTCAACATGTCCACTACTATCTCAACTCCTCTTCCATGAAAGAGGACAGAAGACAGTCAATGAAAGACCTGACTTGGGAGAGGAGGGTCTGTACATTGGGAGTCAAGTGGCAAGAACAGAGGAGGCACAGCCATGACCCAGCTAATGTTTGACTACCCCAGGTGGAGTTTGTTTTTGAATAAATAGAAAGTTAACTGGCTTTGCAATTCTTAGCTGGAGGAGCCAGATTAGCATCTTCCTGCCTGGTTTCCTCATGTGCCATAGTCCTGGGCCTTGGGACCACCATGTTGGATGGTGACTTCCATTGGGCCATGGGATGATTGGCAAGTGAGACTGATTATAAACCTGAAAGGGGGAAGAAGCCCCTTATTCTGGAGGTGAGCAGATGGATCTAGAGACACAGCAGTCATGGCCAGAGGCCAGCTCTCAGAATCCTCTCCTTTGCCCATAGTGCCTCAGGCAGATGTGCTTTTATGTTGGAGAGCAGTTGTGATTGACAGAGGCATGGTGAGGTTCAAAAGGCTGGCCCTTGGACCTTTTGTCTTCTCTCCATGAGGAAGAAGGAGCAAGAATGGAAAACAGGCTGATTTATGGCACTGGGAACCTTTTTGTTTTTGAGTCCAGGGGCTAAGGGGTCATGATTAAAATAAAAATCTCTAAAGATAAATTACTTCTGTCAGGGAATTTCCATGATCTCCTGAAAGGAATAAGTGAAGCTGGAAAAAATAAAAAAAGCTGAGGCAGTCCTCTGTCATCTTCATCCCCCTTTCAGGCTCTGACTTAACAGGCTGGTTCCACAATGTGCTGGTGGCTCTGAGATCAGGGCCAAGCTTTGGCAGGAATCTCTAGTGCTTGGCTCTGTTCTCTGGAATAATGAATGAGCAAGGAAAAGTGGTTGGACATGAGAGGCCAAGGGGAACCTCAGAAGGATGAAAGATGGTGGCGGCCAGCTCCCTCAAGCCGAATTCCATCAGTCACAACGTTTCAGAGATAGAAGAGATCTCGATGGCCCATGATCTAAAAGAACACTCCCTCACCACAGCTTAGAGCCCTGCCTCTGCTTGGAGACCTCCAAGATGGAGACACTCACTCCCCCAAGTTCTTCCTGACCTTTATCTGATGGGGACACTCACTCCCCCAAGTCTTCCTGACCTTTATCTGTCTCTTTGTCACTGTCACTGCTCCTGGGTCTGTCATATGGTCCTTCTCTCTGTTATTCACATCCATGTGTGAGAAGCCTACTGTTCTCATGGTCTTGTCACCACCCCCACTTCTTTTGTTTTCCAGGCTACCCTCTAAGAGATGGACTTGATACCCTGTCCCATCCTGGCTTCCCTGTGACTTGGGGGTTTGATGAGGGTGGAGGACAGCGGAGCCATCACCAGGGAAACAACCCCCTTTACTGCAGCACAAGGTCCTACTGGCTTCTGCATGGTGGCTTCGGCACTTTCTGACTCCTTGGAGGTCCACAAAACACAGCCCTTTCACCATCTTTTTCAGAGCAATTTTTTAGTATTGTCTGTCTTATTGAAGTCCTCCTTTTATTGAAAACACAGGAAGATGCATTTCATTGAAGCTGCTGTAGCCCCTGGGAGTGGAAGATCTTCCCATTGGCACAGATGTGTTTTCCATTTCCCTGCCAAGATGGTGGCTCAGTCAACACATTTGGGTGCTTGACATCTGTAGTTAGATTTCCCCCACAGGCGGCTTACACCTGTTATTAAGGAGATAATGTCTGAGGAGCCTTTACCCACCTGGAAGAGCAGAATGAAAGCCAACCATTGTTATTCCCTGTCCTTGGGATCTCTCTACTAAGGGGATTGTCCTGGGTCATAGAAATGTAAGTGGAACCTTTACAGATTGCCCTTGCTTGTTTCTGAGGATTCATTTTAGGTTTTTCCTTTGAACACATAGATATAGTGACAGTTTGAATGTCAAGATGTTTACTGACATCTATACAGGAGATAATATATGTCACAGTGTGGTGAGGAACATGATTGGTTGGCTTGTGGGGTGGCATGTAACCCACACATGGTTGCAGTCTGGATAAAATATATTAAGGTTAATGATGGAGGGTTGGTGGGTTTTCTTTAAAACCTTTTTAAAATCGTGAACTTAATCATCCACAAACATTCCCATTTGCCAGGAGCACAAAAGTGTGGCAGAGGAGACCATGAGCTTGAGGGATATGCTGGTTTTTTCCTTTGGACACAGCATTGCCCTCATCGTGTGTCCCCTTTGAGCTAATTTCTGCTTGCTCCTGTGCATTCTGAGGGTTTTATTGATGCACTTTTTGGGGAAGGAACTTCCAGGGTGTGTTTGTTTTTGGAGGATGTGTATGCTGCTGAAGGGAGGAAAGTCTTCCTGGGGATTACACACCTGCCCTTCCTTACAATGAATTATGGCCTGGGGTGGAGGCCAGCCCAACTTTCCTGGAAGATGTGCAGAAAGGTGAGGACACTTAGAGAGGGTGGAACAGAATTCCCAGTGGCCTCTGTTTTAGTGTGGCAGGTGTGATCACATCCAGCCTGTCACAGGCCTTTCTGGCCTCATGCATGCCTCCGCCAGGCTATGTAGGCTATCCCTGCCCTCATCCAAGTCTTGGATAAAACTCTCAGTGGTAGCAGGTGGACTGTGTCTACTCCTGGGACTGAGGCATCTCTTCTCAGTTTCTCTGCCTTTCGCTCCGACACGCATTGCCCAGATTTCAGTACTCCAGGGGCACTGTGGTAAAGGGCACTGGTCTAGACTCAGGATTGAGGGCTGCCTGTGTGGCTTGAGGCAAGTCACCTCTTCTCTGTGACTTAGTTTCCCCTTGGTAAAAAGGGGAGGCTGGGCTAGATGAGGACCTCCTAGTCCCTTTCAGCTCCACTCTAAGTGATCCTGAGCTTGTGTCTGGGCTAGTGGAAGGAAACCCTTTCCTTGAATTTTTAAACAGAAGTGCAGCCTGCCTGAATACCTCTCTCCCTTGCCCCCTTGTGCTCACCCCTGAGGACTCAATGGAGTTGCCATTCCCAAAGGGTCACTGCCAGTGGGCTTGCCAGGGAGGAGGAGCCTATTGTGCCTTTGGGAGAGTGCAGGGTGGAGCCTTAGGCAAGGGGAGTAGCCCTGGGTCTGGGAGATCAAACGCTCTCACCAATGGAGCTAGGGCTCTGATTACCAGTGAACCACCGAAATCCTCCCCTCTGAGCTGGGATTGAATTCTCCTCTGGCTTTAGTGTGTCCCCATGCCTATTGGCTTTCAAGGTTCAATCAGATATGGTTTGGAGGCAGTCCTTGGCATTTTCAAGTTGTGAGCTTTTGTGTCTGAGAAATCTCTCTCTTTGCCTGTGTCAGTCTCTCTGTGTCTGTGTCTGTCTCTGTGTGTCTCTGACTTTTCGCACACAACCCCTCCACACACATACACAAATGTGCATTGCCACACACATACCAAAGCTCACCAATGCCAGATCTACTGGTCAAAAAATAAAGGGTCTATTCCAAAAAAAAAAAAGGATTTTAAAAAGTTTGTTTGATGGAAATCAATCCATTCATAAGAGGCTTCTTTCTGACTCTCCTCACTCACTGCCAGCTACCCTAACCCAGACCCAAATCTCATCTCACCTAGGCCTCCAGGCTCATCCTTTGTCCTGGGGCCCCCAGCAGCTCTCCTCTGTCCCTGCTGTCCATCTTCCTCATCATTCTCTTGAGTCTCTGTTCAGAGTCAGAAAGAGACTTGAATGGTCTGGGGTCCAGGCTCTGTCTTTAAGGCATTTAGTTTTGTTATTGTCTGAGTGTATACTCTGGGCCTAAATGGAGAGAAATGACCTTTCTTGCATTCTTTTATTTGCCAAATATTATTGAGGACAAGATTTTATGCTAGGCTGACTCCTAGAGATGGGAAGGCAAGGGAGAAGCATTGATTAGGCACCCACTGCGTGCCAGGTGCCAGGTGCTGGGCTGAGTGCTTTACAAATATGATTTCATTGGATGCTCACAACCACCCTGGAAAGGATGATTGCCATTTTACAGGTGAGGAAATCAAGGCAGGAAGCAATGAAGATGGAAGGAGCCTTCTGGGCTGTTGATACCCACCTATCTCCAAAACACCCTTTTTCAACATGGTTGGCACTGTGTGACTGGTTTGTGCCCACATGTATTGGGGGGCAATGAGTCAGATCTGTGTTTGCCCACCTTGGACCAATGGGTGTGACTTGCACTGGTTTTCATGGACACATCTTCCCTCCTCTTGGGGGAGGGGAACGTGACTTTTTCATCATAGGCTCTCTGTTATGCAGAAACTGCACCTTCTGAGGGTCAGCTTCTGGTTATTCTCTTTGCCTCTAGCCATGTGGTCTGATACTTCCCAGCCCTTCCCATGCAAACTTTCACTCCTTTCTCTTCCTTCCTCAAAGGTATCTGTCTCTGGCACTGCCGAAGGGGGAGTCGGGTGCACTGACTTCAGATCTTCTGCCCAGTTTTGTCCTCAACTCTGCATGCCCATTGTCTCATCTAGTGCTTAGCACATAGTAGGTGCTTCATAAAGGTTTATGGACTGATTCCTCGATTCCTGGGCACAGCCCTTGAGTGGGGCTCACTGGTCAGTAGTGGGGACTCCATGGCACCCTTTGGGATCTGATCCATCTGAGTGGGAACTGGACTCTCAACACCCCTAATGCCCCTCCCCCACTCATGCTAAGAGCCAAAGACCTGTCTTCCTGGACACACCCCCTTTTCCTGAGGGTCCTCAATTTGATACATTCTTTTTCAGGGTTCTTTTTTTTCCTTCTGGAAACCCACAAAATGCATCTGATTCCCAAGGGCACTCTGGCTTGACTCCTAGACCCAAAGCAAAGTTTTGGAGACTTCCTTTGCCCTAGGGTTCTCTCTTCTGCCCCCCACAGTGGCTTGTCAGATTGTAGTCTGGGTGGAGAGGATGCCCCCAGGCCCGCTCTCTGCTGGGTCCTTTGGTGCTAGCTGTTCTCAGTGGATTTTGGATTCCTATTTGTCTGGATGGAGAGTGGGCTGGGTAGGGCAGGGAAGAAAGATAATGGGAACATTGTTTGTGCCTTTCCCCAGTTCTCTCCTGACAGGTTCCCTCTTGCTCCCCACCAGTGCATTACTAATCTTTTTAGTGAGTAGCTTTGCATGTTGGGACATCACATTGGGAGGCAGACAGACCTCTCTGCCTGGAAGGCTGCAGCTTAGGGAACTGAGGGAGGGGGGTGGTGATGTAGGGTTTGACTAGATAGATCCTTTAGGTCTGCCAAGAAAGGCATGTCTTCCTTTCTGTCTCAATGGGCGCTGGCCACTCCCACAAATTGGACATTCACTCTGGATACTTGTATAATTCGATAAGAATCCGATAACCAATCAAAAGGCATCTCTTCATTACCTACCTGGTGCTGGGCTCACAAAGACAACAGCCCAGAAGCCTGCCTGCTTCGATTCTCTGAGCAACTTCTCAGAAGCAGCCCGTTACTAGTGGCCTTGGGCGGTTTGCCCCCAACATCTTGACGTTTTGGAGGTGATACTGCTTAAGGCCGAAGTGGGGCCAGGGAGGGGCAGCCCAAACAGCATGTTGAGGCAGGGAATGTGAGCTTAGGTCTGGCCTGGAGAACTAAGTGATTCACTTGTCAGAGTGAAACTTAATGAAGAGAGCAGTGGAGCCATCTGAACTCAGCAGGGAGATCCAGGAGCTATGGCTGTGTGTGTGTGTGTGTGTGTGTGTGTGTGTGTGTGTGTGTGTGTGTGTGTGTATTTATGTGTGTATGTGAGTATTTATGTGTGTGTGTGGAGGGGGAAGGCAGCTTCAATCTGTAGCCTCCCCATAGGCAGAGAGGACAAATGGGTCCGTCTTAATTAGTCTCCACGCCATGTGACAAATGCTGATGTTTTGCTCATTTTCTGGGGAGATTGATGGAGTGATGGCTGTTGGGAAGTTTTGCTGCTTCGATTAAATAGGGCTTGGCTGTCTGGCTGCAAGATAGATGACTCGGAGTCTGGGAGGGAACCAAGAATCAGTCATCTAACCAGTAAGCACCAATTCAGTCCCTATTTTATTCCAGGCATTGAGGCTACAATTACAAATAGAAACAGGTCTTTGCCTCAAGTACCTTATTTTCTGTCCAATGTGACTGCTATCTTTCAAGTTAAGTTGGGCATTCTCTTCCTTGGGGCAGGGAGAAGGCTGGTCCTGAAAAGCTAGTGACCTGAATTTGACATTGCTATAAGATCGAGTAGCCTTCAATGGGGCTGTACTTTTCCATCAAGCTGTGTGTCTGAAGTCCCACAAAGATGATCCTCTTCACCAGTATCCCAGGACAGCCTATTTGACACCCTTCATGGTGATGGACCAGCAGCTGAATGTGAATGGCTAGAAGTCATTCAATGAAACCTATTCCCTACTCTATGCCACAAGTTAGGTTTATGAGTTGGGTTTCTAATGATTTACCACTTAGCTGGAGAACTTTGGATGGAATGGTTGGGTGTGTGGAACACCTACCACAGAGATTCTTAAGGATATTGCAAGAAGTGTCCTAGCGTTAGTCCTCCCCAGATCTCTAAGGAAATTTTTAAAAAACATCAATTATTCTGTCAGAGGGTCCTGTGGGGAAAAGAATGGAGGACAAATGAGACTTTCCCAGCTTTTGAGGCCATGCATGACTTGTTAGTAGGCACCTCTAGCTGGCTCTGGCTAACTCAAGGTCTTGCTTGTTCAGCACACTCCCCAGGTACAATGGTATTTATCTTTCAGGTAATTTATTAATAAGACTTAGGGGTTGATGTTGCCAGGAGAAGGTCAAATTCCATTCATACCCTCTTGTGGTGTTATCTTGGAGATGTCCATTAGCCCCCTGAGAAGCTGTATGAAGGAGAACAGAGCAGATTCCTTCTTCTCTGGAGTTAGGACAACCGATGCCTCCCCTCCCCCACCTCTCCCCCCACCCCCTGCAGGGCCAGCTTTCCGGAGTTTGGTTTTCTGTTCTGTATTCTCTTTGGTCCCTCCCTCAGGAATTCACTGCTAATAACAGAAAGGGTATTTTATGGAGTTGATGTCAACCTGAGAGAATGCTCGGTTCTCTTTGTGAATCAGTCCCTTCCCCCCACAGCTGCCCCCACTGCCCCAACTCCACACAGCTGAGGGTGTAGTGGGTTGGGGTGGTAGTAGTCTCCCCCTCCATGAAGGTGACATTCATTCATTCAACAAACGTTTAATAACTACCTTGGCTGTAGTGTGCAGGAAGGGGACCAGAAAACTAGAGGTCTAGGCTCTGCCCTCCAAAAGCTCCCAGGTAGGGGCTGAGATCAGCAGTAGACATGAGGATCAGGAAACAGGATTTGATGGGAAGATCTCCAAGGACAGTTGGCAATGACGATCCCTGATGGTGGCTCTTGGGGGCTTAGGTGTAGATTATGGAGCTGGGCGCATTCTGCTCCTTCAGAATAATGTCCTCAAAGTTGCAGAAGGGAGGCCATCATTGTTACATAGCCCTGGCTGGGAAGGTTTTGCAACTGCGAATGACTAGGGAATGAATTTCCTACTGGCCAGACTACTGAGTATTGAGGGGGGCCACTCAGAAAACAGCTGCTGTATGTTCTAGGGCCATACAGGAAGTTTTTCCCACTCATAAATTACTTTAAAAACCTTATTGCTAACCCTCCTAACCTTATGATATATCATCTGATATATCCTTTTCCCTCCCCCTTCCAGAGATTCAGTCTTCATACTAAATCACTAAGGTTGGGGGGGATAATTCAGCAAAAGCAACTATGGAATATGATATGCTGTGCTCCATACTCACAGTCCCCTTCTTCTATAAAGAAGGGAGGGAGGGGGTGGAAGGAGGGAGGGGACAGAGGCAGGGGGAAGGGGAAGGGAGGGTCTTCTCTCTGCTCTTTGGAGCCAGGCGTGGTCCTCCTAAGTTCACAGGATTTAGTTTCTATTTTCAGTTTTGGTCACGGTTATTATCATTCTTTCCATCTGTGTTGTTGAAATCATCGTATGCTTCGTTTTTGTGTTTCTGTTGACTTCCTCCTGCCTCAGTTGCCCAGTGTTTCCATGCCTCTCAGCATTTGTCTTGTCCATCATGTCATAGGAGACAGAAAGTCTCCATTGTTCTCATGGGTCACAAGTTGTTTGGTGGTTCTCCTGATGGTGAGGCCATGAAAGGTCAGAAATAAAGAGGGTGGTCTCCTTCCCATGGGCTGGAGGGCTTGGAGGGTTGCAGGGAGGACAGTGCCTGGCACATAGTAGGCACTCAGTAAATATCTCTTGGCTGATTAATTTGTTGTCAGACCCTTGGGAACGGTCCCAATTTTCACCACGGTGATGAGACCTCAGAAAGCTTGGTTAGACTCTCATCATACAGGTCCTTGAATGCTTGGCCAAAGGCATTCTTTTTGTGGGCTGCTGGCAGCCCTGGCAAGCCTGTAAGAAGTGGAGTGAGCTGATCAATCTGGCGTGAGTGTCCCACAGAAGCTTTAGTCAAATTTCCCAAGGACATGGAGTGGCATGGTGGTCATGGGTACAGGGACGCTAGAGAGCTTCTGGAGAGTGACTTGATTTGGGGCTAAGGCCGAGGAGAGGAGGTAGAGAATTGATGATGATGATGAAAGTTATGGAGCACCTATCATGCGTGGGCTTTGTGCTAAGTGTTTCATGATTGTTGTCTCACTTGATCCTTGCAACGCTCTGAGGAGGAAGGCACTATGATGATACCCATCTTACAGATGAGGAAGCAGGCTGTTTGCTGAGAGAACCAGAGATCCCAGAACTGAGGAAGGAAGGTGCCTAGAAAACAAGAGAGGTGGAGGGAGTGACCAAGAGCAGCCTGGGAACCTCCACCACTGCGTGTGCACTCTCCTCTGTCCCATGTTGGAAAGAACATACTTATAAACAAACTTTTGGATCCAGACCCATTGCCAAGTGGGGAATTGTCTTTAAATTCAATGTAATTGAAGGAAGATTTCTTTGGTGTTTATGTATCAGGAGGCCCTGAACTCAGGCAGGGGAGAGAGACAGAGACAAAATGAGGCAGACTGCCTTCCAGAAGTTTACATTTGTCCATTTATAAGTAAATATAAGGTTGCCTGAAGAGGATGACAGAGATAGCAGGGGTCCTGAGGTGAGTCTCAAAGGACACTCTGGAGCAGAACCCCAGATCCCTCCCCTTCTCTTTTGGGTACTAGAACGTGGTAGACAAAGCATGGCAAACTGTGGCAGATAACCCGTGGGAGTTGAGACTTTGGCTGTGCTAGTATCTTCATCCAGCTTGGTGTCAGTAGCTTCATGGGCACTGGAGTCTGGCCAGGGTGATCTCCAGAGAATCCAAGATCTCAGCGGAGTCTGGCTTTTGTGTTCCTGACCTTCCTGCATGGGTAGAGCCTTGAGTCTCCATCATCAAGTCACAATTGGCCTCGGAAAGAGTGCTGAAGGTAGCATCCACTCTTAACCACTGGTCATGGAAGAGAAAAGGTCTCTGAGGAAACTTCTACAAATGATGACTGTCTGGCAGGAGCCACCAGCCTTAGGAGGCTGATTTAGGTTCACTGTGAATCTGTGTTGTATTGATCCTGATTGACCTTGGAGAGCTGGGCACTACAGTCACCAGGGTTTTCATACCACACAGCTCATCCAGAGGGTGCTGGGGTCATGTATCTGGGGAGAAAACCTGGTTTTTCATGTTTCTGGAGGCTGACTTGCATTAGGCTGCTGGCCATCCCTTTACTCATACCCCCTCTACCCTCAAAGCATCTTCCACAAAGGGGACAAACAGTGGCTATGGTCCTCCTTTGTAGATGGAGGGACAGAATTCCAAAGAGAATGGCAGAAGTGAGGAACTGGGAGTCCTCAGGGCTCATTACCCGACTAAGGTCAATGCCTATGTTATAATCAGTTTTTTCAGGAAGGAAACTAGAGTGAAAAGCTGGGGAGAAAGATCGAGCCCTTCATCAGCAACTCACCCCATGGAATTCACATTCTTGGGCATTTTGGTTCCCCCTGCAGCTGGGTGGCAGAATGGGTAGAGCACTGGATTTAGAATCAGGAAGTCTCCTCTTCCTGAGTTCAAATGCAGCTGCAGTTAGCTGTGTGACCCTGGACAAGTCATTTAACTGTTTGCCTCAGTTTCCTCATCTATAAAATAAGCTGGAGAAGGAAATGGCAAACTCCTCCAGTATCTCTACCAAGAAAACCCAAAATGGGGTCACAAATGGAAATGATGGAAATGACTCAACAAACACAGACTTCTCTTCAGCTGAAAGGGCTGTTCCTCACCTCCATTGGAAGTCTTGAGGAATTATTAGAAATCCATTGGTTTGCAATGACTTGGGGTCCCCAACTTTCTTGGAGACAGAACACAAATGAGCCAACTTTGGGGGATCTGTGCTGGTTTCGGGGCATCTATCGGTTAGACTTTTCTGAAATCTTTGTTTTGTGGGATACATATCACTGTTGTGGAATTGGGATGCATTAGGAGTGGGGACTGGACTCCATCAATCTAGAGAGCTCCCTCTACCAATACAGGTCAGCACTGTCTCTCACTTAGGGTCTTAGAGAGTTCCTTGAGCACTGAGAGTGCCCTGGGTCACTCAGCCAGGATGTCTCAGCTGTGGAACTTAAAACCAGCTCTTCCCCCACTATACCATACTGCCCTTCCTGGGAAATATCATTGCTCCTCTCCCCACATGTTACATGACAGGCTCCTCTACTGGGCCTGGGAGGGACCCCAGAGGTCGCCTGTCCAATCTCTTGTTTTCCAGAACTCAAAAAGGAGGCCAGAGGATTGACCCATTGTCACACCTTTGGTGATGGGTCAGGACAAGAGCCAAGATCCCCTGAGAAGCAGTCAACAAGCGCACATTAAGTGCCTACTATTTACATGTAGTACAGTGTTTGTGTTGGACACTGAGAGCACAAGAATTGGAAGGTAACAGCCTCTGCTCTTGAGGAGCTTACAATCCTTTGGAGATCCCTGTGCCCATCCATGCACCCATGTGGGCCACAGCGGGATTCTGGTCCCTCGTTTAAAGTGCCCCCACAAGCAGACCCAGAAGCAATTGTTTGGGGGTAGTAATCTGGCTGAAAACTGAGCTGGCCCTTTGTGGCACCTCCACCCGGCGCTGGACCTTTACCCAAAGGCCACACTCTAAAGCATGGAAACTGATCACATTTTCTGCCTCTTCAGACCATGGGCCTGACACTTGGCTCCTGGCCTTCTGAATGAGCCTTGTTGTCATTTTGAATAATAGTTTTCTGTCCTTTCAATGCATTGGCTCCACTCTGGGATGGCAGAAAAGGGGTCATGTGGTTTTTGATCTGGACAGGCGGATTCCCAAATGAGATTCCTTCCCTTTAAAGGGCCTAAGGCCTGTGGGCCTCCATGGTTCCTTATCAGCCCTTTGGTGAAATTGGATCAGGAGGCAAACCTGCCAGAAGGACCTTCGGACCCTGTGAAGGTTGTATCCATCCCTCGTCTAGGCAAGCTCTTGGGCCTCCAGGCCTCCCCAGGTCCTTGAAGGACATCTTCTGTTGCAAAGGAGGGTTTCCTGGGCTTGTAACTGTAGCTCCTCCATTGTGCATCCCCCTCACTTCAGCAGGATTGCTCTCCTGGGTGCAGCTTGTCCCTCTTTTGGAGCAGTAACTGGGGGCAGCAGGGACAGAGGGGATGCCAAGATGGAGTCCCGGGCTCAGGTCACAGAAGGTACAGGCCACTTCCAAGGCATTCAAATCACCCCCTTTGAAATCAGAGGGTCATAAATTTAAATCCAGCAAGGATATCCAGGCAAGAGGCCATCTAATCCCTGCCCTTTTATTCCATCAACAAGGGATGTGAGAGCCAGCGGAAGGGAAAGGACTTGCTTGAGATCACTTAGATGGCAAGCATCGGAGGTTGGATTCAAACCCAGGACCTCTGACTTCAGGGTGAGGCAGAAACCCAAGGACAGGGGGCAGAGGAGAGCCTTAGTTATTTATGTCTTCTTTAAAGATAGGAAAGTCATGTTAAACTAACTCTGAAGGCCCTTCAGGACATTTTTGGGTGGTGGTCTGACTTCTCAGTGGGCTGGGGAGGTATAAAGGGCTTGGGGGAAGGCTGCTGAGTGGAGATCCCAGCCCCTCTTCTGGGGTCTGCTGCTATCTCATTCTCCCAAGGCATTTGGAAGGGCAACTTTTGTTGGATAGGCCAGCAGGTGTCTCCCCTCTCACCTCTTTCATTGGGGATATTGGCTTGGGAGGACATTAGCTTCGAGTACCACACACATTCTGTCCTCTATTCCCAAACTGACTTGGAAAGGCTTGTTATCCTTGACCAGAGAAAAGAGAGATTAAGGATAGCTTGGGCCTCTGGAATGACCAGAGCATGCCAGCACTGCTCAGTGGCTTCCTGGGCTTGGGTAGAAAGGAAAGTTGACCGAGCCAGCTGGGTACTGAACAGTGGGAAACCCCCCTCTACTCCCCACAGCTAGGGGAGGAGCAGCTCAGGATTTCACCCCAGATATTGAGACATTAAGCCAATCTTCACTAAATCCCCTGGGACCTAGAACTCTGGGTTGTGGCCCTTATTTTTTACATTAATTGTATTTGTTGTTCATTTGTTGGGATAAAATGTCCACATTTTTAAGGAAAGTTGACCCGAGAATAGATTTCCATTGTCCTTAAAAAAGTGGATACCCTCAACTGTGGGACCTAAGGAAGACCTGAGTTGAGAGCGTGTGTGAGGCAGGGCTCTCCCTTGTCTTTCTTGTGGTGGGGCTGAGTCCTGGGGAGTCATCATCACCCCCAGCTCCCACAGGCATCCTTCAGGAAGATGTTCTGTGGCACCAGCTGGGGACTGACTCCCCCCTCCCCCATCTATCATTGCCTGGTGGCAGTAGTGGGGCAGAGGGACTCCTGGGCAGGTTTCAGGTGGGAAGGAAGATCAGTCATTCTACTTATTTAGTTCTAAATTGTTCTTGTCATGGAATTTTGAGCAATGGTGATGATGATGATGGTGGTGGTGGTGGTGATGATAAGGTTAGCTCCGTTTGCAAAGCGTTTTCGTTTGTGAAATGCTTTCCATATGTTAACTCCTTTGATTCTTCCAACAATCTTGGAAGAGAGGTGCAATTATTCTCATTTTACATATAGAGGAAACTGAGGTGGATGGAAGTAAAGTGACTCCCCAGTGTGGAGTGGGCACAGACAGCTCCCTTTTGTTGCTGAGGCTCTCCTGGGCCCTTCTTCATGAAAAGGAATCCTCTGGGGATTGCACCTTGAGTCAGCCCTCCTCTGAAGGATGCAGTGCTGGGAAGGCAAAGGCCCTGGGTTCTGCTCTGACCCCTACTCTATTGTGGGGGTGCCTGCATGCCTGGGCTTAGGTGGTGTTACAGTGTGGGGAAGATGGTTTGTGGGACCAAAGATCTTTTACAAAGGAGCCATTAGGACACAGTGACTTACCCAGGATCTCTCAGCCTTCAATAATCAGCAGCAAGAAGAGAGCCAAACCCACAAACCAAGGATCTCTTTCCTAGACTGAATTCCCGGGACCTCCCTCAAGACATATTTACAGTGGTGATAATGATTAACATTTATATAGCACTTACCATGGGCCAAGTACCACTTTTCAGTTATGATCTCATTTGATTTTCATAACAACTCTGGGAGGTAAGTCCCCATTTTACAGATGAGAAATCTGAAGTTAAGTGACTTACCCAAGGTCACACAGCTAGTAAGCATATGAGGCTGAATCTGAACTTCAGTCTTCCTAACTACAGGCCCAGCATGCTATGGCACCACCTAGCAGCCTCCCAGAAGACTTACTTCAATTGCAGGGCTACTTTTTCAAAGGAATTTCAAGGACAGCAGAGAACTCTGGCTCTTGGGTCTCTCACCTGGCAGTTTAATGATAGAGTATAGAGCACTTACTCTTGAGCCAGAGGACATGTAGTACTACCATCCACATGGGATATCTCCATTTCTTCTCCTCTTGTGTTATTTTAGTTCCTCTGTAATTTGGCTTCTGACGTTATCATTCCACTGAAACTGATCTTTCCACAGCGACCAGGGGTCTCTTCTGGATCCTCACTGTCCTTGACCTCTCTGCAGGCTCGGATGCTGTTGGTCACTCTCTCCTCCTCAATCCTCTCTTCTTTCTAGGTTTCTGGGACCCCCCTCTCTCCTGGTTCTCCTCCTCTGTCTGCTTTACTGGATCCTCCTCCAAGTCATATTCATTGATCTTAGGCATTCTATGGGCTCTGTCCTGGGTCCTCTTCTCCTGCTACACCATCCTGCTTGGTGACCTCATCATTTCTTTCTGACAAGTTCCAGATCTCTGTCAAGCCTCAGTGGCCCTCCTGACCTCTAGTCTTGCATCTCTAGCTGCCTATTGGAAATCTCAGACTGGGTGTCCTGTAGACACCTTAATCTCAACAGGTCCAAAACTGAACCTTTATTTTTTCCTCAAAACTTCCCCTTTTCTTAAGTTCCCTAGTGCTGGCCAGGGCACCCCTATTCTCCCAGTTTCCCAGGCTCACAACCCAGTTGTCATCGTGGACTCCTGTCTCTCAATCATATCCAGATGATTGCCAAGGCCTGTCAATTTCACCTCTGCAACATCTCCTCTCATTCTACTTCTGTAACATCTCCTGTCAATTTCACCTCTGAAGCATCTCTTGTCAATTTCACCTCTGTAACATCGCTTGTCAGTTTCACATCTACAGCATATTTCCAATGCACCTCATTCTCCCCTTTGACACTGCCCTCTCTCTGGTGCAGACCCTCATCCTCTCATGCCTAGACTGTTGAAACAGTTGCTTAGGGAGAGGGGTCTGCCTATCTCAAGACTTCCCACTCCAGTCCATCCTCATTTAGCCACCAATGTGATTTGCCTGAATCTCAGGTATCACCATGTCACTCCCCTAATCAATAAACTCCACTGGCTCCCCTTTCCCTCCAGGATTAAATAGAAAATCCTCCATTTCTTGTTTAAAGCTCTTCACTCTCTGGTCCCTTCTTACCTTTCCAGGTTTCTTACACCTTACTCATTTTCATATACTCTTTGATCCAGGGACACTGGTCTTCTGTCTGTTCCACAAACAAGACATTCCATCTCTAGAGGCTGGGCATTGTCTCTGGCTGAACCCCATGCTTGAAGTGCTGACCTCTGCCTCCTGGTTTCCCTGGTTTCTTTTGAGGCTCAGCTCAAATCCCACCTTCTATAAGTGGCTTAGCCCTCCAGACTAGCGCCTTCCCTTCTCAGATTACCTCCCCATTTTCTCTTGTTTATACTCATTTATTTATATGCTACTCCTGAGAATCAGACATCACTCCCACTTGATGGGGAGGCACCATTAGGTTTTTGAGGGAGTGAAGGGAATGGGCCTTCTAGGGATGGGGCAGGTGCCAGGTCATTGTGTGAGGAGAGAGGAGGATGGAAAGGGGATAGAGAATCCTGAGCCACACATCCACTGTGTACCCCCTTATTGGAAGTCCGAGCTCAGAGGCATCTCCTCCAATGCCCTGGTCCAGAGGGGAGGGCATACAGGTTCATAGGCTTCAACTACAAGGGAACCCAAAGGTCATCTCATCAACCTTCTCACTTTAGAGAGAAGGAAACAGGCCCAGAGAACTGGTGACTGGTTTCCCCATTATCTCATTGCTATTAAGTGGTATTTAAGGGGCTTGTGCTGAAGGTACCCTCCGGACCCCCAGTCTGACAAACAGCTCTGGACTTGAGGGATGAGTCAGGAGCCAGCTCTGGCTTTTGCCTTTGGACAAGCACCCTGTAGTCTCTCTCACAGTGGCTTGTCAAAATCAGATGAGACGACACGAGGTCCGTGGTTGTTAGAGGCCAGGGCCATGGGCTGCAGAAAGCTGTCTAGTCTGTCTAGTCTGAGTTGGGGCCCAGGCACAGTGAGAGACATTTGTGATCCCCTGTGATGAGCTCATAGAGCTGCCTGTTGGTGAGGAGGTGAGGTTGGTGCTGGGGCACCAGCCTTCCTCCAGCCTCCTCCTCAGGCTCTACTCCCAGGCAGAGGATCTCAGTTTGTCTCAGACCTGGTTTTCCAAGGTGTTTGAGCATCTTGATGAAACACCAGACTGAAAGGGAAAACATTTTAAGGTCTCTGGACCTCAATGCAAGTGTTTCAATGGGCCCATGCTACCCTTTGAGAAGGCCAGGAGTGACTTCTCCTCCTACACCTGTGCAGAAGCGGCTGGGGTCAGCCAGAATCTGACCTGGGTGTCACCCATACCTGGAGCAATCTGCCTTCTTGGGCCAGAGCCAAAGACAGAGCCTCTCTCTGTGACCTTAGGCTACACCTGGCACACAATAAGTGCTTCAGTGCCTTA
This sequence comes from Potorous gilbertii, assembly GCA_028658325.1. NCBI lineage: Eukaryota > Metazoa > Chordata > Mammalia > Diprotodontia > Potoroidae > Potorous > Potorous gilbertii. The sequence goes on along the minus strand of CM053770.1, from coordinate 298,020,825 downwards.
ATCAATGACAACTGCTTTTATGTGAACAGTGCCTGAGAATCCTGGGGTTCTGGGCATCTCTTGTTTCTGACATAGTCTGGAAACAGACATGCTTTAAGATGATGCAGATGGAGATATCTTCACCAGGTTTCTTCCTGAGCTCTTCTCTCCCCCTGCCTCCCCAAGCCAGGTGGCTCAGTGGACAGAGCACTGACCCTGAAATCAGAAAGTTCTGAATTCAACCCCAGTTGCAGACATTTATTCACTGTGTGACTTTGGGTAATTCACTTAACCTCTACTTGCCTCAGTTTCCTCATCTGTAAAATGGGTCTATTAAGTGGCAGAGCTGGGACTTGAACCCAGTCCTTCCTCTGGGCCACACTAGTGGAATTCTCCAAGTTTTGTCCTTAGAAAGCCTTTTCCCCAAATAACAAAGAACCAGCAAGGGAGAGCAGGAGAGAGAAATGCAAATCTTTTCCCTCCCCCGCTTTCCCTCTCCTTTATCTTCTCTCTGTTCCCCTCCCCCTCCCCCTCCTCCCCTTCCCTGTCTTTTATCTACTCTAGGTCTTCCTCCTTTCCCCCTCCTTTTTCTCCCCTCCCCCTCCTCTCTCCCCCTTCCTCTCTTTTTCTTTCTGTCTCTCCACTCCACTCCCTCTCCCTTGCTTCCCTCCCTCTCCCATGTCTGTGACTAATGGCATTAGGGCCTGTTGCTGAGCAGAGTCCAGGATCAGTCTATGCCCATTTTTTGGTTCCTGGGGAGGGGGAGCTTCCTTGGGGAGGAAGTGGGGAGCAGGGGTGGGGGTGGGGAGGTAAGGGGACAGGGAGCGGGGGAGGAGCTGGGGAAGTAAGGGAGTGGGGGTGGGGGAGTTGGGGAAGTAGGAAGGCATGGGGTGGGGCAGCAGGGCCTTACTCAGCTCCCCCAGAAGCTGTTCGATCTCTCTTTTACAAAAACTAGTCAGAGTTTGGTTCGGGCTCCTTGGCCCCATGTGCCCTCAATGGGGGGCCTCCACAAGCTGCCTGGATCCCCCCCGCTTCAGGCACAGGCTGACCTGATCTGGGTCTTAGAAGGTGCCAGACCCAAAGTAACACCATTGGGGTAAGGAGTGAAACCCCACTTTGAACCCAGGCTAGGGGCTCTGGGAATGAAAGTTAGAGGCCGGGAGTGGGCGGGGCGGGAGCTGGCAACAGCCAAACCTAGTGTCCTGGGCTGGATCCTCTGACTTGGCGCTCCCTCTAGTGTCTCCATCCTGCCTGGCTCTCCTCTGGACGTTGGGTGAGCCGAGGCCAGTTCAGACCCCTTGGAAGAGCAGGGGTGGCCTTGCCAGCTCCTTCTTCAGCAGCCTGACCCATTTACAGAATGCTGCATGCTCTCTGGCTGGCCCTGAGGCCCTGAATGCCAGCCCTCCTGAGCTCTGACCACTGAGCTTCCGAGCCTCCTTTGAGCCCCAGTTCAAACCTCACCTTTTCCCAGGAGCCTTCCCCCAGGCCCCCTTATAGTTTTAGCACCTTCCCTCTGTTGGTTATTTCCTATATTCTGCTTAGGGCACACATGTGGGTACCTACAGGCAGGCCAGGCACATAGTAGGCACTTCATAAATAATTATCAGGTAGGCTGGTGGTGTAGATGTCATTGTCCTTATTTTACAGATTATAAAGCTGAGGTTCAGTGAGGTATCAGGGTTTCCTTGGGCTTCTGTCAGGTGCCTAGCTTTCCATGGGAGATGGGATTCAAACCTAGTCCTCAAATTCAGTGCACTTTCCACCACAGCAGTACACTGAGGAGTAAATGTTGCTTCTATCCCACTGCCTGGTCAAAGTTTGTTTACAATGCTCTGAAAGGTAGTAGCTTTGGGTGGAGGGTTTCCCATTTGTCCTTGGACCCCCTAGGGCTGAGCCCCAAAAGAGGAGCCCTAGAGCACTCCTGGAGCTCAGGTGGTATGGAACCCATCTGCCCAGGTCAGCAGAGGCTGGCCTCCCTTAAAGCCTTCTGAAAACACTTGTCTGTGACCGAGACTCTCCTCCAGGGGGCTGCCTGGGGTTGTAACTTGGAGCCTGGGCTCACAGGTGTGGTTATTTCCTTCTCTAAAGCTTGTTTTCTGATGTGAGGACACCCCAGGAGGCAGGAAAGCTTCGGAACCAAGCCCCTGCTCCCGTGTCCTATTGGGTGCTCACCACTGGAGGGTGCTCAGGAACCTTCCCAAGGAAGAGGTGAAGATCCAAGTGGAGAATCAGCTTGTGTCCAGAGCCGGCAGGGCGTGGATGAGAAGGTGCTACTTTAGGGTATCTGTGTGCCCACGGTGCACACACATGCAATGCAGTGCACACACGCACACATGGTCCCTTCTATTGCTTCCTTCTTCCTGCTCCACAGGGTATCATGCAGGAAAAGCAACCAGTCAGGGACTCCTCTCCAGCATAGAGCACAGAGCCTGAGTCTGGGGTCAGAACCTCTGGCATGCCTGCAAGGGGTTTGCTCTGTCGAATGAAACTCAGAGGCCCCCGGGGTCCCTTCCCCTTCCCAAGTCTGTGTTTACTCTGGCTCGGCCTCCAGCCTTTGATTCTGTGACCTTGGGCAGGTCACTGCCTTAGTCAGGATCTCAGTTTCCTCCTCTGTAAAGGGAGTGAGAACCAGATTGGCCCCTGAGAGCCCCTTCAGTCAGCTCCAGGCTTACCATCTTGTGGAGATGGACCTGTCTGGGACCAGGATACAGGGAATGGGATTTTCATCATTTCCGCCTATCAAAGTCTAAACAGGAAACTTTTCTCCCATTAGGTCTGTGTGAAATGGACTGAAACCAATCACTTTATTCCTTTTACCTTCCTTAATACTGATTCTCCATTGAGTCTAAGGGGATAAAGAGACTTCAGAAGGGAGCAGAAGAAAGGAGAGCAGTCCCCAGAATCCATACCCATAGCCCACCCATTGTGGATACAGTATCCAAGGGGGAAGCAGGGATGGATGGATGGACGGATGGATGGATAGACAGATGGATGGATGGGTAGATGAATGGATGGATGGATGGACAGATGGATGGTCAGATGGATGGGTGGGTGGAAAGAGACAGAATTGGCTCACAGAAAACCATTTGTGTTGGGATTAGCTGTTCCTCCTGAAATGAAATCATTTTCTACTACCACCTGCTTCTATAATCTGGAACGGAGCCTTTCTCGAGTTTCGTGGTACTTTACGTGAGAAGAAGGGTAGAAGGTCATTTTCTCTTGGTTTCCAGTTGCTGAAGGAACATTTCTCAGGCTCCATTCACCAAAATAATTAACAAGAAAAAGGGGAGGGGGAGATAATTTTCAACTAAGGCAGGAGCAAGCAGATGCTGATTCCCTGAGGGGCTCTGAAGGATTTGGGGCAAGTGTATTTCTGCCAAAATTCAGATGGTTATGTTTTCAATGCTGAGAAATGACTTCCCCCTTCCCAGTCCCTCAGGAGGGCCTGCAGCAAACCATCTTTGTGGTATAGTAGAAGACAGATGTAGAGGAAAGCAACCCTAGTTGGGTGTCAGGGGCTGGAAGGTGGGAGAGTGGATTCTAGTCTTGGGTCTGCTCCTTCTTGGAGTATGGATGGGGGCAAATGGCTTCCTCCCACAGTCTGGGCCACAGTTTGCTCTTCTGGAGATGGTGATCCCAAGCAGGGAACTCAGACCACTGAGTGGCTGCTGTACTGACAACCTGGACCAGAGGGGGAGATAGAGTACTCCCTCTCTTCCCAATGACCTCTTGTCTTTCTTGCTTCCTTTTCTTTTGTATTTTTCCCCCCATTTTATTTTTCTCAATTACATGTAAAAAAATTTTAAATTTATTTTTTTAAAGATTTCAGTTCCAAAATCTCTGTCTCCCTCTCTCCTCTCCCCTCTCCATGAGAAGACAAGCAATTTGATATAGATTATACATGTGAAGTCATGCAATAGTAGCTATGTTACAAAAGAAAACAGACAAAAAGCAAGTGAATAGAATTTTTCATTGTTTAAGTCCTTCAGAATTGTCTTGGATCTTTGAACGTTGAACAGAATAGCTAAGTCATTTACAGTTGATCATCATATAATACTATGTACAATATTCTGCTTCTGCTCATTTCATTGTTCATATGTCTTCCCATGTTTTTCTGAAAGCGTCCTGCTTGTCTTTCTTATAGCACAACAGTATTTCATCAGTTCATATGCAGCTTGTCTAGCCATTCTCCTATTGATGGACATCTCCTCAATTTCCAATTCTTTACCCATCCAAAAAAGAACTGCTATAAATATTTTTGTATAAGCAGGTCCTTCCTCCTTCTCCCCTTTAAAAAATTTCTTTGGAATACAGACCTAGAGCTGGTATTGTTAGGTCAAAGGGTATGCACCATTTTATAGCTCTTTGGGCATAGTTCTGAATTGTTCTCCAGAATGGTTGGATCAGTTCACAACTCCATCAACAATGCATTAGTGGCCCAATTTTCTCACATCCCCCTCCAACACTTGTCATTTTTTTCTGTCATATTAGTCAATCTTATGGGTATGAGGTGGCATTTCAGAGTTGGTTTAATTTGCATTTCTCTAATTAATGATGATTTAGAACATTTTTTCCATATTACTGTAGATAACTGATTTCATTTGAAAACTGCCTATTCATATCTTTTGACCATTTATCTATTAGGGAATGACTTATATTCTTACAATTTTGACCCAGTACTCTGAATGTTTGAAAAATGATGCCTTTATCAGAGAGGTTCTCTGCTTTTCTTTTAATTTTGGCTGCATTGGTTTTGTTTCTGTAACCCTTTTTAATTTAATGTAATCAAAATTACCCATTTTATATCCTGGAATGCTCCCTATCTCATTTGGTCATAACTTCTTCCCTTTTCCATAGGTCTGACAGATAAACTTTTTCATGATCCCCTAATTTGCTCATGATATCACTCTTTATGTCTAAATCATGTGCCCATTTTGGCTTTGTCTTTGAATATGGTGTGAGATATTGATTTATACCTAATTTCTTTCAAATTGCTTTTTAGTTTTCCCAGCAGTCTTTGTCAAATAGTAGAAAAGCTTGAATCTTTGGGTTTATCAAATACTAGATTACTACAGTCATTTATTTATTTTTTATTGTTTACCTAATCTATTCCACTGACGCACCACTGTATTTCTTAACAGTACCAGGTAGTTTTGATGATTGCCACTTTATAATACAATTTGAAGTCTGGCATTGCTGTGCCATATTTAAAAAAAATTAATTCCCTTCATATTCTTTGACCTTATGTTCTTCCGGATGAATTTTATTATTTTTTCTAGCTCTGTGAAATGATTTTTTGTGGTTTGATTGATGTGGTACTGAAAGGAGATTCATTTAGGTAGAATTGTCATTTTTATTACGTTGGCTCAGCCTACCCATGAGCAATTAATATTTCTCCAATTGTTTAGATCTGACTTTGTATGAAAAGAGTTTTTTCAGTTGTGTTCATAGAGGCATGCTTCCCCACTCCCCTGCTTGTCCAGAGTCCTTGCAGCCTCTTTCAGGCTACCAGGGATTCTGGCACTTGGGGTCAGACATGTTTCTTCTGTGAGATCATCGGCCCTGTCAGGGCAGGGCCTGTGGCTTGTCTCCCTCTGGGTGCCCCGCTTTGCCAAGCCTAGTGCCTCACATTACTGAGAGTGAGTGTGACTGGGGGCAGAGGGGTGGCCCCTCCCTGGGACAGAGTGGCAGCTCCCTCTTCTCATGGCAGGAACTCTCTCTATTCTATGACTGGGGTGGGATGGGTGCTGGAGAGATGGAGGGGGCTTCCTTTAACCCTTAGAGCCACGCATCCTGGGTGAGAAAGATTGAATGTTTGTTCAGGTGGCGTTCAGGGTCGGCCACTCTCTGAAGGTGCATGATTGACAAGCATCACCCTTCCCATCTATTAGATGCCAAGATTCCCCAAGCTAGTCCTTGTGACTCCAGCTATTGTGGGCACAGAGCCCCAAGAGATCAGCATCCTCATGATGCAAGAGGAGCCTAGAGCTTGGACCAGCTGGGCTGAGGAAGCCATGCTCAGGAAGAACCTCTCTTCCTCCCTCCCTCTCTCTCTCCCTTTGTTCCTTACTTTATTCCCTTCCTTCTTTCCTTCCTTCCTTCCTTCCTTCCTTCCTTCCTTCCTTCCTTCCTTCCTTCCTCCCTTCTTTCCTTCCTCCCATATCCGACTCTCCTCAGGGAAGCGCGGCACATGTATGTGTGCAGTTTGGTGGGAGCTCAACATGGTGTGGCATGGCTTGGCATGGCATGGTGTGGTGCAGAGGGTCTGATGGCCAGTCCTCAATCAAGGTTAGCAGAAACAAACAGGGTGACTTTGATCACAGCCTCTGGGTGGCCTCCCCTCTGCTGACTCAGGAGAAGGTGAAAGAACAGCAAACAGTTTGTCATGGGAGAGCAAATAGGGCAGGAAGAGAAGCAAACATGGTGTTGAGATCAAAGAGAGCGGCCAGACCACTCATCCCAGGTCATACATGGGTCACAGCTTGGACCTTTCTGCAGATTATGGGTTGTGTGGCCACTAGAGCAGGGAGGGGAAGAGGATGCCTGCCATGGGCATGGCCTGCTCTGGTGTGATGAGGTCAGAAAGACTTGGGTTTGAATTCCACCTCTGACTCTGAGTAGCTGTGTGCTCTGGGCAAGCCCCTGAACCTGTCTGAGCCTCAGTTTCCTTATCTGTGAAATTGGAATAGTAATTCAGTCTTATCTCATAGAGTTATTCTGAGGCTCAGATGAGAGAATCCATGTCAAATGGTTGAAAGATGCATAAACATGTCCGTTGTTAGCATTATCATCATTGGCATCATGTGTATGAATGGGTATGCATGTGGTTTGCTGGGAGTTGTCCAGTTCCCAGATCACTCTGGTCCATCATGAGCTCCTGGCCCCTGGAAAGCTTTCACTAAAGAACAGTCCCGACTAACTGCTGCTATCTTGGAGCTGAGGGCTCTCCTGAGCAATGAACTCATTCAAGGATACAGAGTGCACATCTCCCATCATCCCCTGATGTAGCCTTCCTTCACCAGTGCACAAAGTGGGAGGGAGGATGGCTGGGTCAGGAGCTGGGAACTCCCCATTAAGCCCCAAAGCTGAAAACAGTTAATAAAGAATCCATGGTTTCATTGTTAAGAAGACCATAGACCTCTTTGTATTCATCAGTGACCTCCTAGCTTGTGTGGACCTAAGAAAGTCATCTCTCCATAGCCAATGAAGGGCTTAACCTTGTAGATTCCTTGGAAGAAAGACACAATGTCTCTCCCAGACTGAGCCCTTAGTCAAAGCTTCTCTTGTTTGTTTAGGCCTGTCAGAGCATGGACTTGCTAGACACTGCCCTCCACTTAAATTCCTTTACCCATCCATCCATCCATCCATCCATCCATCTATCTTTCCAACCTTCCACTTGTCCATCCATCCATCTGTCCTTCCATCCATCCATCTATCCTTCCATCCATCCCTCCATCCAAAGTACCTACCATGTACAAGGACCTTGGAATACAAAATTCCCCGATCTACAAGGTAGCATTGCATTAGTGATAGATAGCATCTGTTAAACTCTTACAAGCAAAATCAGATTATCGGCCTTGGGTACATAAGAGACTGTACATAAGTACGTAAGTAAAGCATTGCAGTACACTGGAAAGAGCTCTGGGTTTAGAGACCAAGGACCTGGATTCGAAATTCTCCTCTGTCCTAACTCCCTATGTGACCTGGGACAAATTATTTCATTGCCCTGTGCTTCAGTCCCCTTATCTATAAATTGAATGAATTGGACTTGAGCAGGGCTGCTCTGACCTTTGAAATCTGCTTACCTCACCACGCCCATTGGTGTCTGTCATCCTTCCTCTTTCATTCTCAGCCCCAGGGAATTGGGGGCCATCCTAGTCTGGGACACGGCTAGCTGGCCACTGGATGAAGGGACTTGGTGCAATTACCAGGCTGTCTTTGGCAGTTCCAGAGGGAGTCTGTCTAACTGGATGGAGAATGTGGTTGCTCATCTGCGGTAACCTACTTTGGGTGCCATATTGAAAACAGAAAAAGAAGCAGGAATGAGATTCATTTCCAGGGCATTAGATCATTGGCATTTAGAGCAGGACATCACCTTGGCAAGGATCTCCTTCTCTTACCTTATAGTGAAAGGAAACTGAGGCCCAGAGAGAAGTAACTCACTTGAGGTCATCTGGTCATTGAGGCAAAGTCCAGCAGTTGCCTGGTTCCAAGTTTACACTCATGCTGGGACATTGGACCCTGCCTCTTGTGGCCTCTATGTCAGATGGCTTTCAGTGGGACTGAGGTTTGTTTATTTTCATGGACTTTGGGATGTTTCCTCCTGGATCCAGGTATGAGACAGAAAGCTGGGCCCAGCTCCTTCTCCCTCCTTCAGAGGCTGAGGTGGAGAAGCCACTGCAAGAGTAGGAGCAGGTGCAGAGCAGATATTAATTCCTGGAGGAGCAGGTTTTCTATTAGAAGCACCCCCAAGTGCCCACCTTCTGCATGAGGGCCTTCAGAAGGCATGTTGGAGCTTTACCCACTGTGAGCTCTTCCAGCACTCACCATGTTGTCCCTCCAGGTTTCTCTCATCCTGTGGCCAGGATGGGGGGGTGAGGGAAGTGGGGGGCTCAGTAGGAGGACTGATGACCCACGGGGGTGAGCTCTGACCCTGGCCTGTCAGTGGCTTCTGCATATGCTCACTCCCTTCTAACAGAAATACATCCTGAGCCAACAGAAGCGGGCATGGTCGGCTCATTCCCTTTGGTAAAGGAGGTCCCACCACTGTACCTGGGGAGAAGGTTCTTTGGAGCGTACTTCTGGGAGGCTTCTAGAACAGGATTTGGTTTGCCAGGCTCTGTTGGCATATGGGAATGTGCTTATTCCCTGCTTTGGCCTCTGTCCCTAGGGAGATACACTCACCTGTGCCAATTTGAAGTCATCTCTGTAGGCTCTCACAGGCAGCCAGGGGAGCTGGGCCAGCCCTGGCCCTGGCACTAACTTCATCTGTCCCAGGATTGGATGGAAACACGACTGGGGAAATTCAGCACAGCTAGGCTTTAATCTCCACTCTGTATGTGGGAAAGGAATGCTTGGCATCTTCCGTGGCCCTTTAGGCCCTGCTCGACTGGCTCTGCTCCCCCAGGACTTGCTGTCAGGCTGAGGGGTAGCAGGCACATGGAGGGCCTGGGGGCTGCTCATGGCTATATGGGTTCAAGTACTGGCCACTGTGGGGAAATCGAGCCTGTGGAACAGAAAGGGATGGACAGATTTCACCTCAGCTCTGTCACTCAACACCCTGGGAAATGCCCATGTTCCCCCTCTGGATCTGAGGAATTGGACTTCATGGCCTCTGAGGCCTTCTCCAGCTCTGAAGTTATAACCCTAAAATTCCAAAGATTCAGATGTTGGAGGCTGGGGATGGTACCATGTGAGAGACTGGGAGGTGGTACCACAGAAAGATTAAGTTCAGAAGGAGAACTTTTGGAGATGGAGGAGAGTGAGAATCAGCTGGTTTGGGAACAGGTTGATTTTGAGGCATCAGTGGGATCCAGGCAGAGGTGTCTCAGGATTGCTGGCAATGTGGACTTGGAGCTGAGGGGAACAGGCAGGATGGGGAATAAGGAAGGGGGTGTCAGCTGCATAATCATGATCTTTGAAACAATGGGGATGAGCGAGAATGCCAACAGAGAGAGAGTGGAAGGAGAGGTGGGAAGGGCTCGGAGCCCAAGAGCACTGCACGCTGGATGCTGTCACTGCTCATTCCTGGTGGGGGCTGGATGTGCCTCCTCCCTTGTATGGGACCAAAGATGACACATTTGTACCACTGAGGCAGCAGGACTTCTTTGTCACTGGCTGCTGCCTCGAATGTGAAGTAGTGCCCATGGGGAGCAGGGAATGTGGAAATGAAGTAAATCAGAGGGCGAAAAGCTTAAAGTACTTGAGACCCCACCCAAGGACCCTGACCTGTCTCTAGACTCTCAAAGAGTTCCTCCTCTGAGCCCTCCTTGACTTTCTTGGTCATAGGTGACCCACCTGGGGCTTTAACTAGGAGGTTTATGAATGCCATATTCCCTCTCGGGTTCTGTCCCGCTATGTTCATGTTCATCAGGGACTTCTGAAGCATTAGAGAAGCAGTGTGACCTGGTAGACAGTCAGGAAGTCCTGAGTGTGCTCTCTAGGTGATGCTGGGCTGGTCTCTCTACCTCAGTGCTCTGGGGAGCGCTATTAGCTGTGGAACAGGTGCCACTGTGCTTAGCTGAGAGGAGCTCCCCAACCCAGGTGATCCCAGGCAGAGGCTGTTTCCTTATGGACCTTACAGCCTTGTCCCTGGGCAGTTTTCTTCCAAGAGGACCTTGGCTCATCTCTCTTTTTAAAAAATTGAGCAGAAATGAGTGTAAGAAGTCCTATGTCCAGGGAATGAGGCCCGACATTGGGCATACCCTGATGGAGCTGCCATTTCTGTAGGGTAACTCCTGCCCACTTCCCAAATGAAAAGGTCCAATCCAATGCCCACAGTCAGCGGGCATCTATTGTGTTCCGGGCACTGTTCTAAGCTCTAGGGATACAATTACTAAAAAGAAAGATAGTCACTGGAGCTTACCATCCAGTGGGAGAATGGGTGGCAGGAGGTGGCCAGTCAGGAATGAGGAATGGAAGGCAATCCTTGGCTGGTCCTATGAAGCTGGGTCATCTTTAGGTTCATTTGAATTCTCACCAAGAACCAAAGTCTCCCCGGATCTAAAGTGACTTTCCTGCCATCTGGAAAACCATTCTTTCTACTCTCTGCTGACTCATGTCTGTTTCCTGAGGAGCCAGAATTAATTTGGAAAGTTGTTCCTTTGGGGACTTGAGGAAGAAAGCTCTGGTCATCGTGGAGAATGGAATGAGTTGGCCCAAAGTTTCAGTCAGAGGAAACCAAGAATAAGACTGACTTGGGCTGGGCATCCACAGGTCCCATTGGTCACTCCTAAGAAGTTTCCTGGGATACACTACCCTTTTGAATGTGTGTATATACGTGCAAGTGTATATGTGCACATGTGTGTACATGGATTCATGTGTGATCATGCGTGTGGCAGGGACCCATGCTCTCAGGATTCATCACTGCTGGGCCCTGGTCTGGTCTGGGTTTTGCCACTGGGAGAACTGAGGAGGAGATGAGGCCTAGTGACAAAAGAAAAGTTGGCTTAACTCCTAGAATACTCCATGTCCTACTTTGAGGAGGCTAGAGGTCAAGTCCTGCAGAGGCCTCCCACCTCCACCTTCCTGATCAAACTCAGTGACCTTCAAAACCAACACTGGGTTTATTTTGTCAGGCTCGGGACTGAAGGCAAGTAGATCGATCGGCTTTCTTAGTGCCGCTCAGCCTTCCCTTTTATCTCCTTTGGAGAGACCTACTGATATTGACCACGGACTGATGAGGCAGGACATTTATGTAGATCATGTGTCCCTGCCCTCAGGGAACTTACCCTCTGGAGACAGACTGTAGTCTGTCAATTCCATCTAAAGTCACTTGAGAAGGACTGGGTCCTAACAGTGGTGGAGGCCCCTGAGCTGGGCTTAGGGGGAAACCTTCTGGAATGGAAATGTGACCATAGCACTCATGGACATATCTTTGCTCCCCCTGAATTCATATGGACAATCTGACCTGCTTCTGGATAGGGAAGACACATGATTTATCTCGATCGGTCCCAGGCTCAGAGACTGCCCTTCCCCTTCACCAAGCCCCCTAACATCTGCATGATTCCTCCCTGACGACCCTTCATCTCCACAGGGCAGAAGGAAGGCAGTGCATTCCCCCCCAGCCCCTGTCTGGATTGGGGGTCTCCTGGTCTTTCCATTGACTTCGTTGGCATTTTGGGACCTGTCCCCTTTTCTCTCTGTATCAGATCAGAGTGCTCTTTCCAGGCTTCCCTGGGCTCTCCCTAGTCTTCACTTCCTACAGCTCAATGGCCTCCTTTTCCAGCGGCAACCCAAGGCTGTTCAGCCCTTCCCTAACCAGTGGCTAGTGGTCCAGGTTTTGTGACCTCAGAAACTATTAGGGCATCTTTGGGACTTCTCTTTTTGGTCCTTGGCTTCCTCATGATAGCTCTGAAGGTCTCTGCCCCCAGAGGAGGTGGGGTGTCCAAGTTGGGTCTCACAAGATGGCTCTGTCCCAGCCAGGAGGGCAGCAGCTGGGGAGAGTATTGCAGGCAGGCTCAGACAGGGATGTGAGTGCAGGAATGCCACGGGAGAGCATCGCACATTTTCTTGGAAGGATGGGTAATCCAGTGTGTCTGGAATTCAGAGTTTATGAAAGGGCGTAGTATGAGGTAAGCCCGCAAACTTGGCGCCAGAGTGTGGAGGGCTTTGAATGCCTGGTGAAGGAATGTGGGCTTCTGGCAGCAGGAACCCTAAAAGCTCATTAGGAAAATTAGTGTGGCAGGGATGGGTCAGATGACGGGAGCCAGGAGATGTGGGGAAAAGTGTGAGGGGAGGGTGGGGCCTGCCTGAGATGGGCCATGGGAAGGGAGGGAAAAAGTGGGGCTGGTGCCCTGGAAAGGATGCAAAGCACTGACAAGCAAATTCATGCCAGAGTCTATTTGTGTGTATGTGTGTATGCGGGCATATGCATAAGCACATGTGTGCTGTCCATGCACGCACACATGTGTGCGTACATAGTTGTATTTCCATGTTTACATTTGTATGTTTATGTGCACATGTGTGTACAGTTTGTGCATGCATGTGTGTTGTGTACACAAGTATGCACTGTGTGCATGTGTATACATGTGAATGTGTAAAGCATAGGTGCACATATGCATGTGCACATACACATGTGTATTGTGTGTGCATGTGTGTGTGCATGTGTGTACATATGTGTGAAGATGTGTGTTTATACCAGTGTATGCATTGTGTATGTGCATGTACATGTACATGGTGGAGATGGGATGTACATGGGGTGGGATGGTTTGGAGAAACCACCCTTGGAAGCTAATCAGGCCTCTTCCCTCCTGTCCACCAAGGCCTTGTCCCAGTTAGTTGGCTGATGGCAGCCATCACTCCTTGATGTTCAGAAAGCTGGGGGTGGGGGCCTTGGCTGATGACCTCAGGGCCAGAGCCAGACCTGCCATGGCAGGCTTTCCTGTCCCTCTGTCTCACAGGCAGGCTGTTGACTGACCTCCCTGCTGGCCCCTGGCTCTGGCTTTCGTTTATGTCTTCACCTAAAGGGAAAAACACCCCCACCCCAACTGCTTTTTACATTTGACCTCCCCCTTCTTGGAGCTTCTCTTTGGGTGGGTGCGATTGAGGGGAGAGGGAGATAGAAGATTGAGAAAGAGTGGCCAGATTGAGCTTGTGTCTGGGCGTAGACTGAATCGGGGGAGCAGTAGGTTACAGTGAGTGGGCTCCCAGACTTACTCTGGGCCCTCAAATCCTAAATGCTGTCCTTATGCAGGAAGTGAAGACATGTAGGCAAGATGGGGGGAGGGCAGGAGGGGACAGAGAGTAGCCATTCAAGATTCTGTGTCAGGTTGCAAAGAAGCCTGGATGAGGAAGGAGTGTCCTGGGGGCATCTGGGTGGGATCTGGAGACACCTTTGTGGGATCTGGGGGCATCTGGGCAGGATCTGGGTCATGGGCACTAGGATCATTTCCTTGGATAAAGCATGCCCTCAGGGAAGGCTTATTTATAAGACTTGAGGAGGACCCAAAGCTCAGTTAGAGCCAAGCACAGGGAAGACACAAGGAAATACTCAGCCACACCCCTTCTGGGCTCTTAAGGCTGGCTCCCAATTGTTGGCTAGATGGGTCCAAGGTCAATGTGATGGGGGAAGACTCCAGCAGCCAGAGCTTCCTGTAGGCAGGGGCAATTGGGGGAAGCTAAGAGGCTGAGGTGAGAAGCAAAAGACCCACTTCTCTCAGGTTGGCATCTTTCTCTGACTCCTGGAATCCCATAGAGACCTTCCGGTCCAGTCCCCTCATTTACTAAGGCAAAGATAGAATCTTTAAAGTGGGTCCAGGGCTTGTCCTGCATGAAGTCAGTGGCATCCCAGAATCTCTAAGTCAACCAGTCTTCAGCTAGCCAGATCCCCTGCCTTTGGATCCTTCTCATGGCCAGCTCCTCTTGATCTAAGCTAGGATTCAGGTATCTGGGCCTACCTCTGCCAGCAGCAGAGTCCCTTCCTGACCCTCTGAAAGGAGAGGAACCAGAAGAGAGGATGTCAGCTCCATGAAAGAGTGTGGTCATGAGGCAGGGTGCTTTGGAGGGTATCTCTGAGTGGGCAGCTGCTGCTCAGGAGGGGCATCAGGGTCTGGGAGAGGTGGACAAGATGCACCTGTCCATCACTTTGGAGTTGGGGATCCTAGTGCAGAAAGGTCCCCCCTCCCCCACCACCTCTGCCAGGGGGTTTTCGCTCACCATGGAATAGTTGTCAGCACTTAGAAGGTTTGGAAGCCTTTGTTCCCTCTGGCCCCTCCTTGGAAACAGAACTGATTTCTCTGAGAGCCAAGAGTCAAGGTGATGTGTGTGTATGGGTTTAATAATAGAAATAAAAATTCATGGTAGAAGGAAAAAATCCAATCCAGGTAACAGGAATGAACAGGTTCCCATGACTCAGTGGTTGGGAGGGAAAGCACAAGGCAGGTGTGTTTATGTCTTATCACAAAGGGGGCTGAGGAAGGAGCTCAGGTCCTGGAGAGAGGTGATTGACTGGAGAGGGTGTCGCTAAGCTGGAGACGATGACGGGAATTGAGACAAGTCTGGGGGGGAAGTGGAGCCCCTTTTGGCAACAACATGAGGAAAGAGCCTTCTGAGCCAAAAGCGTCCCACCCATTTCCCGGAGGGGCCTGGGATGGAGCTTCTACAGATGGTAGCTACCTTGTGGGTGTGGCAAGTGCTCTGGGAAGTATCCCCTGGGGCATGAAGGAGGGTGGGGAACCAGACCAAGGGCCTCAGAAGGGACTTGGGAATGGGGGAGTGGGGGACTTGAGGGCAGCAGGAAGAATCCAGGCTTCCCCCTAATCTTCTTCCTCCTAAGAACTATCCCCCTAAAGAAGTTGCAAAGAAAGATATAGGGCTTTCATGTAAGGAAGAACTTCTTGATTACAAAAACTATCCTAGAGTGGAAGGTGGTGGGTCCACAATACAAAAGTATTTATTAAATGCTTACTGTATGCTTGACACTGGGATTGCTGATGGAAATAAAAAGGCAAAAATGAGAGTGTGCCCCCTCGATGGAAGCCTCTGCCTTGTCACATTGTTGATGGTATCCTTAGTCAAGTTCAGTTTGAACTAAATGTGTTTATTAAACACTAACTGTGTGGGAAAGCCAATCCCTGCCCTCTGGAAGCTTGCATTCTCACTGGGGAGACCAGACCTAGCAGAAGAAGGGCTGAATTTCAGAGGAGGACGAGTAAGGGAAAAAGAGTTAGCTTGGCTGAGTTATTGTGTGTTCATCCTTTGTTGCTGAAGAAGACCATGCCATCAGAGAAATGATGACATGACTTGCACTTGACTTTGTTTTGAGTGAGGGAGGGTTGGTGCAAGTCACCAGCCTCACTTCTCCAGAGTCATCTGAATCCAGTGACCAGATAGTCATCAGAATGACTGGGGATGACCCAGGATGAGGCAATTGGGGTTAAGTGACTTGCCCAAGTTCATACAGCTAGTGAGTGTCAAGTGTCTGAGGTGAGATTTGAAGTCAGGTCCTCCTGACTCCTGCACTGGTGCTGTATCCACTGCACCACCTAGCTGCCCTGGTTGACTTATTAACAGATCCTCAAATACTTACCTGACAAATAGAATGGGGCTACTGAGAAAGAACCAGACTGGACTATCAAGGAGGCCTGTGTGGTGACTGCCAGAGGGGATACTGGGCCAAGGCTGACTTGGCACAGGACCTGGAACACAGTAGGCGCTTCATAAATGCTTACACTGACTCCACTTTCTCACATTGCCCCCTCAAGATTCGAAGGGATTGAGTCAGAGTGTTTTTCATTGCTTCTCTGAGAGGGCTGATTACTCAAAGCATGCACTTTCCCAAGGCCTTGGGAACCTTCCTAGCCACTTCAGGGTCCCTCCAGAATCCAAAAATAGTCTCCCTATTTTTATGGCCAGATGGGTCCTAGATCTGGGAGGCCTCTCATTTTATAGATGAAGCCCAGAGAGAGCACGTGACTGAGATAAGATTCACACATAGGCCCTCCTGATGCCCAACTTTGGTTCTTCCTCTGTGGCCCCATTCTGCTTCTCAGGTAAATGTTTGAGCCAGAAGTGAGCCTAGGGACCATTTAATCCTGCTTCCTCTCTCCCTCTTTTTACAGATTAAGGAAATTGAGGCAAAAATGAAAGGGATGTGATTTACCAGGGGTATTACAGCTAGCTTGTGGCTCAGGCAGTCCCAGGAAATGCGCTTCCTTCTCTTTCACTTTCACATAGCCCAGTGTGCAGGGGACATTACAAGGAGATGCCTGATCCTGCTTTCCTCAAAGGCTCATCAAATTTATTAAGCATAAATTTGTGTTAGAGTTTCATGAACCGCCCCCTGAAAGCCCTGGTAAATTGTTGGGTGAGATGAGTCCTGGAGAAGTGGGATGTAGGAAAGAGGATTGACCAGGAAATCCTAAGTCCCGAGAACCAGGTACTGTCCTGTCTCTTTATGTGCCCCACTGTGTGACCCAAGTTGGGGCCTCAGTTATCCCATTCCATGGAATCAGGGTAGAAACAGATATGCCTTCTGGTCCTTCCTGCTCACATGGTCTGATACTCATGTGGACTGTGCCAGGCTGTTCTCCAAACTAAATTCTATCTCTTCTTTGCTGCCTGACCTCAAGGAGTTGGTGTTCACAGAAGTGGGGATGTCTGGGTAGGTGAGGCAGTGCAGCTTTGACAAAGGTGGCCTCCTGTCTGTGATGGAGTAATGAAGCCCACGGGGCATCTGGGGCCTTAGGGGCAGCTACACAGAATTTGTCAGTTCATCCTTTCATCCACTCTGGACCTAGGATTTTGTCAGTGCGAGGTGGCTTCACTGAAGCAGATCAGCAGCTCATCTGTAGCTTAAGGTCTTAGAGAGCAGCCTGGGATGCTGAGCAGTGAAGGGATAGAGAGACAAAGACCAAGAAAAATTCTGCCTGCCCTCAGCGGAGTTTCCATTCTCCTTTGAGCTCCTCGAGCAGCTCCTGTGGTAGACATGACTGTCACTGACTCCTCACCATCATCACTTTACATGGGTCCTAGAGTCAGCTATTGCTTTGTGAGCTGCACTTGCCCTGCATGCCTCAGTTTCTTCCTCAGCAGAATGAGGTCTCCTTGGCCTCTAGGCTCCCTTCTAATGCCGCTGCCCTGTGCCCCTAGACTAGTTGGAATTCCCCCTTGCATATGGGACTTTGAATATCCATGTGTCTGCAGGTGAAGAAGTTTGCCTCCTTCGGGGGATAGGCCAGGGTTGACACCTGGTAAAACATCATTTGTGGGGCTCATTTCTCAAGGAACTGGGAGCACATTTTGTGTGACCCATGTCAACTTCTTTTTGATTCCCAAAGCAGCCCTTTGAGAACAGCCTTGAAAATATAGCAAGGTGCTTTGGAGAGTGTCTAGGCCCTCTGCCTTGAGGCCCAGAGAGAAGAGACTTGTCCAAGGTCTCACAGGGAGGAAGGGGTAGAGAGAAGATTCAAACCCATTCCCTTTGCCTTCAAAGTCAATTGGTTCTCCACTGCTCTCCCTCCCCCCATCTCTACCCTGCCAGCAGTAGGATAGCCCCTTGAAATGGAAGCTGAGCATGTTGGGACAGAGCTACGACCTGGCTGTGGGTGCGGGATGCCAGGAGAGCAGCTGACGTGTTGGGGCACAGGTCTAGTAAAGGGGAGGCCTTGCTGGTCTTTCACACTTGGAGCCTGAGAATTTCAAGGGAAAACTCCTGCTCACTGCTGCTCACTGGCCACACTGGCCTCCTTCACAGTGAGAAATGTCCAACTGACAGGGGCTGCAGGGGCTCAGTGGGAGAATTTGAGGGGCCAGGTCAGAGAGCTGGGGCACTAAATCATAGTCTGGGAGAAGTTGATACTGTCAGGAAGCTTGACTGGGGCAACCGCCCAGGATTGGGCTCCAAGACATGGCTGTGCAGTTGGGGCCAACACAAGCAGGGCTGCAGGGGGTGCCTCCTTGTCTGTGGACATTTGTGGGTGTATTTATGGGTGTCTGTTTGGTAGATCTATAGCTGTATTCCTATAGTGTGCTCGAATTTAGAATGTTCTATGGCAAATGCTCCCCTCTCATGGCCTCCCCAGTCCCCCAAGACTCTCTGGGGCCTCTGGGGCCCCCTAGGGCAGCTCTCATTGGCCCAACACCTCTCCCAGGGGTTGGAGCTAAGACCTTGGGTTGTGGCAGGAACAGTGAGATGCCGCCAGGGCACCATTGGGCACACCTGCCAGCCCAGGGTAGCACTGCAACAGGACTGGCCAGTCTGTGATCCATGCCTTTCTGAAGAAGGTGTTTCAGGGACTGGTCTTCTCAATCTCTCCACCATTGACCAACCATTTAGTAAGTATCTACTGTGTGCCCAGCACAGGTCTTGGGTCTATGGAGAGTCAACCTAGAACAAAAGAATCCCTGCCCATGAGGAGTCAGCCTTTTAAAGTGGATCAAACTGAGACTTGGGCCAGTGAAAAGAGTGTTGTCCCTGGGTGTTTGCTACCTCAAGTCATCCCATCGATTTTTAACCTCAGCTTTGTTCTTTGAAAAATGAAGGGGCCAGACTAGGCCAGTCAATAAGCATTCATTAACAACCACTTTATGCCAGGAACTGTGTTAAGGGACAGAAGTGCAGAAAGAGGCCAAAGGCTGGCCCTGCTCCCCTGAAACTTCCTGTCTCATTCGTGATCTGGGAGCGTCTTCCCAGCTTCGGCTTTGTGCTCCTAGGACCCACAGGTTCTTTTCCTCTGAGAGGATGGCCTAGGGCTTGGGGCTTATGAACTGCCTGGCCTCTGGCCTGGCTTCTCAGTGGGGATCAGACTTGCAACACCAGGCCTCTGTGGTCTCTCTTCGTTTTTTATTTGTTTGTTTGTTTATTAATTTGTTTTCAGTTTTCTACAATCACTTCCATAAGTCTTAGATTTTTCTCCCCTTCCCTCCCTGAGTCAGCATGCAATCTTATATGGTCACTACACGTGCATTCTTATTAACCACATTTTCATGTTTGTCATATTGCATAGAAGAATTAAAATGAATGGGAGAAACCATGAAAAAAACCCAGACAAAACAAAAAATAACACAAGAGAAAATAATCTGCTTCATTCTGCGTTTCAGTTCCATGGTTCTTTCTCTGGATGTGGATGGCATTTTGCCTCGAGTCCTTTGGGAATGTTTTAGGTCCTTGCACTGCTGTGAAGGGCTAGGTTTACCAGAAAAACTCCTTGCACACTATGGCTGTTTCTGTGTAAGAGGTTCTCGTTCTGTTCACTGCACTCAACATCAGTACTCATAAGTTCTTCCAGGTCTCTCTGAAATCCTCCTGCTCATCATTTCTTAGAGTATTCCATTACATTCATATGCCACAACTTGTTCGGCCATGACCCAATTGATGGGCATCCTCTTGATTTCTGGTTCTTGGTCACCACAAAGAGAGCTGCTATAAATATTTTTGTACATTGTGGGACCCTTTCATCCAGCAATATCACTTCTATGACTTCAGTCTCTCTTCCCATCAACCTGCTGTTTCTCTTACAAACCCCCACCTCTGTGTGGCTTACCAAGCCTGTCAGGCTTCAAGGGTCCGGCCTCTCTCTCCACCCAGTAACTTGCATTTTGCAGAGTCCCTGTGGACTCTGAGCGAGGGAGCGAGGGAGCGAGGGAGCGAGGGAGCGAGGGAGCGAGGGAGGGGTCCATTGCCTGGCATAAACCAGTATTTGAGGCCCTGGGGATTTTCAAACAAAAGGACACTATTCTCTTATAATTTGTTTAGGATTAATCCTCTGCATTAGGGGATTAATCTTGAGAGTGGAGGCTGCTAAAGAACAGATGTTTGCATCTGGCTTCTCCCCAGCCCAGGGAGGGAAGGAGGGAGGGAGCACATCCAGTTGCCAATGTCCAAAGCCTCATAACGAAGTAATTTGGTTAACTCTCCCTGAGAAAGTTCTTGGGAGAACAAGATCATCCCAAAGGCAGCTTGATTAATGAGTGACTTTCTGTAGTAGCCTGGGCTATCGGCCTGCTGTAGCTCTTTCACGTGTGGCTGCTCCTGGGTCCAGCCTGGGAGAGGGCAGGGGGTGACCCTTTGGGTACACACAAAACCTGGGAGGGAATGGAGCTGGGAAGAAAAATCTTGTTCTCCCTGAGCCTTTCCTGTGCTGGCCAAACATCCCCCTCACTCACCCCTATCCAAGAAGAGTTCATTAAGGGCAGACTTTATGCCCAGCACTGGACTGAACACAGAAAATGCAAAGGCAAGAGGAAAAGTTGTCCCTGCCCTCAAGAAGCACATATTCTTCCTGAGGGAATAATGTACCCTAGAATATACCCATTTTTAGAATTTAGAGTGTCTCAGAAGGGAGCCATTGGGTCCAACCCAAGAGAAGATAAGTCAGGAAGTACAAAGTAATTTGAAGAGAGAGAAAACTTTAAGGTGGAGGTGAGATCTGGAAGAAACTTGGCTACAGATGATGGTCTTGCATCCCCAGGGCACAGGCCTAGAAGTGGACTGGGGAGGCCCAGCTGCCCAGAGGCAGTTTCATGGGAGCCAGATGGTAAAGGGTTTAGAGGAGTCGATGGCTTGTCTTACTGGCAATAGGGAGCCACTGGAGTTTATTGAAGGAAGGTGTGTGTGACACAATCATCTCAGAGCTTTAGGAAAATCACTCCATTTGAATGGGGGATGAACTGGAATGGGGAGAGGAGGATCTCAGACCCTTCAGCAGCCACTGCTGTAGTTTGGGTATGAGGTGATGAGGGCTTACCCCAGGGTGGGGGCAGTGTCAGAGGAGAGGAGAGGGCACATTGGAGAGAAAGTGCCGACATGAAATCTGGAGAGAGGCTGGGCTTGATGTACAAGGGAGACCACAGAGACAAGATTGACAAGCCTTAGCACAGCTTGGATTGGGGGTGGGAGAGAGGGAGACACCCTGGTCTCAGTCCTCTTGTGGGTACCCCCCAGGCTGTCTTCATCCTGCCTAAAATGTGGCACCCAGAACTGAACCAGTCACAGGTGGGGTCTGCCCAGGGCAGAGGCAACAGTCCTGTCCCCTCCTCCTCTCCTCAGGAAGCCTATGTTAGTGTATAGAAGAACTGAGAATGCCAGTGGTGTCACTCCTGCTGCAGCTTGTGTGTGGGTGGCAGTGGGGGGAGGGGCGAGAGTGGGAAGGGCAACATTCACATCCCTTGTGAGGTTGGGGCCAACATGAGGTGGCTCATTAGCCTTTGGTGTAGAAAGTCTTGAGTTCAAGTGCAACTTAGACATTTACCACCAGCTGTGTGACCCTTGGCAAGTCATATAACCTCTGTTTGCCCCACTTTCCTCCATAATAAGGGGAGTCATGCCGCTACCTCCTAAGCTTGTTGGTAGAATGTAATGAAATAACCCAGGTAAATGCTGGATATTTGTATTTAAAAGAGCATCATTTGCTAGCGGTAAGGGAAGGTTCCTGTTGCTTAGACTGTGGGTCATGGGCACCTACCTTCCAGCTTTGTTTTCTTCTGTGGCCGCAGATCCCAGAGCCCTTGGCTGCCTCCACAAGGGCATCTGTTTGGGTTCTGCTTGACCCCAGGGAGCCAGAAGAAGCAGGAATGGGAACTAGATCCCCCTTTACTGTTAGAACTGCCTGAAAGTGCATGAAGTCTTCCTCAGGACCTAGTGAATTCTCTGCCACTACTGGAAGCTAGGGATGACCTTCTTTTGGGGCAGAATGATTTAGAGGGGATTCACGTTTCAGGATGGCATCTAGGTGACATCTACTGTGAGTGTAGGCTTCTGTAAATTATCTATAAAAAGGGGACCAGCCACCGTGTGGGGATAAGCCAGGATAGACCTTGGGAAAAATAACTCAGAGCTGCCTGTGGACCCCAGTAGATAGCATTATCCAGGCTGGAGGTTTGTTTTTAATCTCAGGAGCCATCAGTTTCTGTCTGTCTGTCTGTCTCTCTCTCTCGCTCTCTCTCCCTCTCTCTCTCTCTGTCTTCCATGTGATGCTCCATTTTTCTCCCTATAATTTCCCAACAACCCTTTGGGGAAGGCAGGGTTAGATTTAGCCCCATTTTATAGATTTGGGTGGAGGCAGAGAGTCTGAGATTTGCCCAAGGTCACAAACCCTGGCTGGCATTCCCACCACTTTCCCTCCCCAGGCATCTGAAAGCAGGATCTTTCCATGATGACAGGTTTCCTACCGCCTGATCTCAGCAAGGCCAAACTGTCCCTGGTTCACTCACTGTCCACTGCCCTAGAGCTGGAGTCCCTTCATGGACTCCTTCCCTTGTAGTCAGTGGTGGCCCAGTGGAGCGTGGGCTCAGGCTGGGTCTCTGCACAGAAACCTTTCAGAACCACAGGCAGCCCACAGAGCTCAGGGGTCTGCAGGTCCTTCCCCCTCACACCCCTAGTGAATTTGGTCTGAGGATTAAGGAGGGAAGTAAATGCACTTCAGGTGTGTTTATAAATGCCCCCCTATTCCCACCCCCACCTCCCTACTCCGGGAGGCTGGTCCTTTCCTGAAAGCCTGGGACACTGTTATTTGTGCTTGTGGGTGGGGCGAGGGGCTGGAAGGAGGCAGGGAATGAATCGGGGAGGCTGTGGGAGGGCTGGCCCGGGATTGGACAGACCACACCCCTCCTGGGTCGGCTGCCAGCTGGGAAGGGTGCTCTGTGCTCCTCCGAGCCAGAGAGGACACACTGGCCGCGGATGAGGAATGGTAAGGGAGGCTGCAGACTTGATAACATCGGGGGTCTGCACAGCCCCGACAGACGGGCCTCTCCTTTGATGGCTCTCCCCCAGAGAAGCCTGGCTCTCTTCCTCTTGTTGGCTGCTCATTGTTCCAGCTCCAGAGCCCAGTTTTTAACTTGGTGGACATCGAAGGAGACAGAAGTCACAGCAGGATCCCTCCCCCCAACCTCAGGGCCTCAGGTCGAGAGTACCCCCTTTGCAACGCCTGCGGCCCACAATGCCACCCTGGCTGCCCAGATAGATGCCCTTGAACCTAGCCCAGAGGAGCAGACAGTGTCTGGGACCGGGACTCGGCCGGACCCTGAGGTCTCAGAGGCAAATAAAAGGGAGGCCGTGACCCCTTCGCGGGCACCCCCTGGGAGGACAGATGTCAAGGAGGAGAACATTGCTGGTGTTGCTGCCAAGATCCTGAACGTCGCCCAGGGCATCCGCAGCTTCGTTCAGTTTTGGGATGAGAGCCCGGCGGAGGGTGGGGTGGCCTCTCCTGCCACCCCCACCACCCTTCCTCCAATCCCCTCTGAGTCTGGACCCGGGACAGAGCCAGAGCCGAGCGTCTCCAGGAGCGAGAGGACCAGTGCTGCCTGGGAGGCTTCCACCCCGACTGTAGCGGGCTGGACCGACGCCCTCCACCAGACCAGGGTTCCTCTGGGAAACAGGTCCCAGGGGCTGCCCTCGGGTTGGCCCTCAGTCCCTCCCCCAGGTAGCGGCTCTTTTCCTCTCTTCCCCAGGGGCTTCCTTCCTGCTGCCCCTGAGGCTCCTCCGCCCCTTCGCCCCCGGGGCCGCCCGGACAGGCTGGTGGCGGGGCGCCAAGCTTCCCTAGAAAGAGAAGGATTCCTGCCGGTCCTCGCCTTGAGGGATCGTTCGAAAATGCCCGCTAACCGCAGCTCTGGGGCCTGGCCTCTTTCTCCTCTGGTGGTGGGTGCTTTGGGGGACAGGTTCTCCAGCTCAACCTCTAATCAGCGGGTCTCAGGCGGAGGTGGCACTCATGGTGGCCACCTCCGTGACAACAGAGGGCATCTGGGGCCGCTGGCTGCCAATGTCTCTGGGTACAGCAATGGTTCTGTTTCTGATGCACTTAATCTGGTGGGCCCTGCTAGTACTGATGCCTCTGGGTCTTGGGGGTCTGATTCGCTAACTGCTTCTGGGCCGCTCTCTCGTTCGGGCCGCTATGATGAGGTGCCCTCCTCCCTGCCAAGACTGGCTTCGGTCCCAGGGCGCTGCGTGCCCCTGCCAGTAGATCTGCCCTTCTGCAGCCGCCTGGGCACCGAACGCTTCTGGCTGCCCAACTATGCCCGCCATGACAGTGCCCAGCAGGTGTGGGCGGCTCTGCGAGAGTGGGAGGGGCTGCTGCGCACGCGGTGTCACCGCTTCCTCGAAGCCTTCTTCTGCTTGCTACTCGTGCCCCGGTGTAACGCCTCCAGCCCCTCAGTGTGGCCTCCACCACCACCCTGCCGCGAGTTCTGTGAGGGCCTGCGAGATCTGTGCTGGAGCCAGCTGCACGAGGGCCGCCTGCCGGTGCCCTGCTCTGCCCTCCCAGCGCAGGGGAATGCCCAGTGGGCCTGTGTGTTTATAGACGTGACTGCAGGTAATGCCATGGCCAGCCAGGGCTGCCTCCCCTCCCCCAGTCCTTGCCTTTATCTGCGTGCCAGGTGAGCAGAGGGCAAAGTGGGAGGGAGCCTGGGCCTGGCTGAGCTTGGAGGTACCCCTGGTCCCATTGACTCCTCCACCCCTGGTCATGCTCAACTTCTTAAAGGAAGGACAGTGCACAGAGTTGAGCATGAGCTTCCAGGGATCTTGTGCGTCTGTGCCTGGTTGGGTCAGTACAAAGACAGTGCCCTGGCTCTGGAGCCAGAAGCCCTGGGCTCAGATTTCTCCTCTGGTACTTATCACCTGTGGCACTGTGGACCTCTCTGTCTACTCATCTGTAAGACAGAGGAGTTGCTGGGTGATCTACTAGATCTAAATTTGTAAGGGATGGTTGCTTAGGCCTCTTCCGATTCTAGGGCACAGAGATGCGGCTCTGGGACCCACCCCACTCATCCTTACAGTGGAGGCAGGAGCAAGCCTCCATTCCCTCCTCCTCCTTTTGCCCCCAAGGTAACGTGTGTGTGCCTGCCAGACCATGCCCAGAGCTCTGTATGCCCCAGGGTGGCATAGTCCAATACCCATCTCAGCCCAAGCACATTCCCTTCAGTCAGCTGGCCCTCACACACAGACCTTTGAGTGTGCCCATCTTGGAAGGAGCCCTGGGTATCCAAGATGGGGAGCTCATACCAAGGAAGGGTGGGGAGTTCTCTATTTCACAGCCCCCAAAAGCAGGGTCCAAACTGAGGAAAGCCTCAGCCCTCTTGTCCCTCTGGGCGGGGGAGACAAGAAGAGGAGCCTGGGGTCCTTTTTCCTTGACTGGCTTTCAGGGCTCCCTCTGTTTCCTGTCCCAGCTTGTAGGAAGGTATCCTTCCCTCCCCAGCTTTTATCATTAATAGGGTCAGTCAGTGAGTGACCTTGAGCTGCAGAACTGGCCCAAGTGAGCACGGGTGTGCATGTGTGTGCGTGCATGTACAAATGGTCAGCAGAGGCAAAAGGCAGGAAGAGGCCAAGGTTCCTTTCATTCTATCTGCCCCATACTCTCCTGAGCAGAGTCAGACTCCACGAAATCCCCTTCGGTTCTGGGAGCCCCCCTACCCTTTGCAAGCAACAGAGCTTGTCTTGCATCCCTGAGGCTGTTTGTGAAGAATCCCAGGGTGGCTCCTATTGGTCAGGCACCTCCACTCCCACCCTTCGAAGGGCCAGCTTGCTGTGTCAGGGAGGGTCAGGCAAAGCCGCCCTGAGGAACTGGGGCCTGGGGCAGGACCTGGGAGAGGGGGAGGGGCGGGGATTTCTTGTGGATTTCTACCTTGTTGCCCCTTTCTTCAGACCTCAGGCTGCTCTGGGCTGCCCTGGGGCTTTGGGCCCCAGCCGTGGCCATCCTGATGTGAGCCCCAGCCAGGCCCTGAACTACTTTCTTACTGCTTTCAGATTGAAAGGTCTGACCTCCATGAGCCGGCAGGGCCAAATTTTCAGACCGGGTTTGGGGAGATTTCCTTTTTCCTCCATTAGAAGGCTTTGGTTTCAGGGAGGTAGCCAGGGGCTCATCCATGACATCATCTGACACTACCCAGGGCCTCCCTCTGCTTCTGACTGGCTCAGGATCCCCACCCCCCCCACCCAGCCATGGCCCCTGGGGACCATCAGCCAGAGGCTGACTGGCCACTTGGGCACACTCTTGTTTAGGAGCCCTCCCTGGACTAGGCCTGGCTCCTTGAGGATAAAACTGTCACTGATTCTTAGATGAAGGAATCAGGAAGGCTTAGTGTGGCAGGCAGGACCAAGAGCCCAGAGAATGTCTGGGGCTTGTCACAGGCCCAGAGGATCTGCTGCTCTCCAGTCTCATTCTCCTGCAGTAACCCAAAGGGTAGAGAGATGACTCTGCCCTCCAGAAGCCCCAGGGGAGTTAGAGCTTGAGTTAGCCAGAGGCCCCTGAAGGGCAGGCAGCATGGCCCCCACAGCACCAACACACACACACACACACACACACACACACACACACACACACACACACACACACACACACACACTGGAGTATTGGCTGCCTCCTACCCTTTGCCCAAACCAAGCTGCTCCAGGAACCTCCTCTAAATTCCCTTCCCCCTCAGGGGAGTGAGAGTCTGTGAGTCAGGCTGGTTGATATTGGTGGTTGGGTTACCCAGCCCATTAAACCTGGTGCCTCTCTCCCTGCGAAGTAGGTAACTTGACGCCAGGCCCACCCTGCACCTTCTGCTGGCCCAGGGCTCTTCTGGCCCATGCACTTCTGTTGAAGAGAGAGAGAGAGAGAGTGTGTGGGGGGCGTGGGGTGAGGGGGAAACTCAGCTGCCTCTAACTTGCTGGAGTCCTAGGGGCTCATGGAAGTTCTCAGCTAAAGCGTCATTAATTTGGGGAACATCTCTGGATCGATTGTGCTGGATGCTGAATGCCCTACTCTGATCCCTCTGGATTGGCTCTCCCTCTGGACTCCGGATTGTGGTGCTGGCCCTGAGGGACAGGCAAAGGTTGAGAAGGAGCTTCCTTCTTTGTAGAGTTTGTGGGGTGGGGGTGATATGTCACAAGCACACACACACACACACACACACACACACACACACACACACAAATGATCCTTGATAAACAGGGAGGAGAGGAACAGGCCCAGGGCTTTGGAGCTCCATTAGAAAAAAAGTCATTCCTTGGGCCCTAAACTGGGGCAGACTGCACAGAGGCAGAGGCAGCATGGGGACAATCAGGAGAAGGCCGGCGCAACCCTGATTTGTACACAGTCCGGTAGCCGTGAGACAGCACATGTGGCTAGGCTGTGAGCTGCGAGGGGTAGGGACCAGCCAGGAGAGAGGAGATCAAGGGAAGCCCTGGACATACGCAAAGCAGCCATCCTCTGATTTGGGGTTAGTGGCAGGGTCTCCTTAGCCGAAGAGTGACACAGACAAGGGGGGGCTGCCTCTTGGCCCCCCAGGAGTTCTGGGGATGTCCCACACCAGTGGTGACCCCGGTTCATGGAGGGACCATTTTTAGCCTCTTTAAGAATTCTCTGCAGGATGTGGGCCAGGGGCACCATGTGTGAAACAATGAGACAGAACCTCTGCTGTCTGAGTGGCCAGGGCACAGCCCTTGTGACCCAAAGAGAAAAGCCTCGGCCCGGTGGCCAGTGCATGTCTGGTGTGTGCAGAATGTGGGCCAGAGGACCCCTAGAGTCAAACTGCGGATGCCTGAAAGGGGCAACCGGAGAAAGGTACTTGATATTTTGGGTCTTTCCTGTGGTTTCCAGTGATCTAAGTATGTACAGGTCACTCTTAGGCCTCTCAGCTCTGCACATGGCCCAGCGGCGCCCCCTGCCCTGCCAGTCAGAGCTCTAGAGACACACAGCTCTTTGGGCACTGACCAGACTCTGTCCTGGTCTGCTCCCCGCCAAGCCTCCACAGAAGGACTTTATGGCAATCATCTTTACTCCCTCTGCCGTCCACATCTCAGAGCCTGGATTCATGATTCTGTCTTTATGGGCTCTCCCAGCTTTGAGAGGTCAGGTCATCTGGGCAGAGAGGGAACTGGCAAGTTAGTAGTCAGGCCTGGGCAAGAATCCAGGTCAGAGGTACAGATTCAGAACTGGGAGGGCTAGTCCACTCCACAAAGGAAAGAAACAGGCCCAGAGAGTGTGAGTGACTTTCCCAGTCAGTGCTCCAAAGTGTCTGAGGCAAGATCGGAACCCAGAGCTTTTTGAGTCCAAATCTCCTGTTTCTTGACCAGATCCCATAGAGCGTCTAAGCAACACCATTCTGGTCAATCATAGCTGGCGATGAAATAGAACAGAGGCATCCTGAGGGGTCAGCCCTGGATGAGTGCCCAAGGACCTGGTTCTATCACCTACTTAAGACCTCCGTGGCCCTGGGTTCCATCTTTACCCTTCTGGGCCTCAGTTTCCTTCTCTGTAAATACAAGGAGGTTGGGCAAGATGAGGCTCATTGAAGAGGCAAAGAATCATTTATTAATCATCTCATGTGTGCCTGGCACTGGGCCAACTACTGGATATAAAGATACTCAAGCAAAAGTTCTTTGCCTTCCAGTGGAGAGATAAAACCCACAGGATAAGGGAGGGCAGAGTGAGGCATTTGGGAGTGGAGGATCTTAGGTCCTAGTGGAGGCCCTGAGCCCATGGAGGCTGACTCTACTCTTCCTGCCAGAGCAGGAGTCAGTTCTGATCTCCTTTCTTGACCCTGGTTCTATTGTCTTATGAGATGGAAGGACAACCAGCAGTGGTAACCCTATTTTAGAGGTGAGGAAACTGAGGCACAGAGAACTGAAGTGATGACATTCTGGGGGTGAGATCTGGACCCAGGTCTTCCTGACTCTAAGTTGCAGTGCCTACAAGGGGGCATGGTCTGAGGAAGCATGGTCCCAGTGCCCAGATACACACTTGCGCCCACAGCATATTCCTAAAATTGAAAACATCCCAAGTGTCATTACTCGGGGGGCCTTGTGGGCTAGAGACAACTGAGTCAGGTGCCTGTGGCTGGAACCCCTCTGTCCTCCATGTCCTCTGTGCTGCAGGGCTGCAGAGGCCTCTCCCCACCGGGTCAGCCCTCATGAGAATAAGGAGGACATCACTCTGGACTTTCGGCAGTGGCTCTCCTCCCCTCCCCCAGCATCAGCCGAGCCACAGCCGAGGATTTGGCATCTCTCTGTTTTGGCCAGAGGCGAGCTGTAACCAGCATCCAAACGATGAGCCAACAGACTACACTAGGCAATGCTGGGCTCTGATTTTCCCAGGAAGGAACTCTGCAGGGCCCCACTCTTCTTAAACGCTTTAACTCACCGAGGTCGCATTAGCCTTTTTCATTCATTCAAATGATGCCAATTCAGGACCATAGAGGGAGATTAAGGCTGGATCCCTGCCCTAGGAACTTCTGCTCTTAGGAGCGCAGGACAGTGGATGTGTAGGACTTGGAGCTGGCAAGACCTGAGTTCAAATTTGGCCTCAGATATATCCTAGCTGTGTGACCCTGGGCAAATCTCTTCAACTCCACCCGCCTCAGTTTCCTTATCCGTAAAATGACTGGAGTGTTATTTGGTCGACACCTTCCTATATAGGTCCAGAGAGACTGCAAGTTACCTTGTGGTCCATCCTCCATGCCCTGGATAGCCGGCAATCTCACCCCCTTGAAGCAATTTCAGGGCAGGCTGAGGTGGTAGAGAGGGCACTGGCCTCACATCAGATTAGGGTCACCCCCGACTTGCTCACACTTAGAGCTGGAAGATTTTGGAGCCAAAAGATTCCCCTCACATTCGTTTATGGAGCCTGATGTTCTTTCCATTCCCTAACTTGCTCCAGGGTTTTGTCTCTAAGTCTATTTACTCATCTATAAAATGGGGAAGGGATGCTTATAGTCCCCATCCCACAGCACCTTGCAAACTGCTACACTAAGGGTGCATCTGGTTGGGATTATTGGACAAACAGAGATAGCAGGTCTTTTGGAAAGAGTCTGGAGCTGGGAGTCAGGAGGCCTGGGTTCTAGCCCTTGCTCTGCTATTAAGCCAGCTGGGCATCCTTGAGTCAGCCTGTTAGAGGCCCTTCAAAGCCTGAGCCTTCCCTAATGTCTGGTCGAGGTGCTGAGGTGCTGAGGGAGGGGCAGGCATCCTGCCCTGCAGAGTGAATAGGTGCCTTTGTCTTTGATGTGGGATGGCATTGGTCACTGGGACATGTTCCAGACCCTCGAATGGAGTGTGGCCCAGCATTCACATCCATGGTCAAGACTGGTCAGTTCAAAAACCTTCAGGATCATTAGGAGTGAGAGAGAGAGAGAGAGAGAGAGAGAGAGAGAGAGAGCGAGCTAAGGCTCCAGCTGATCCTCCAGGAGCTGAGGATTCCCCTGGGGGATGTAGATGGTGGCCTGTCCAGTGAGACTGAGCCTTGCCTCCCATGGTGCAGCACAAGTTGGCCAGCCAGCATGCTAGCAGCCTTCCTTCCTTCTGTTACCCGTGGGGCTGTGTACTGGTCATTGCCTCTACTGCTATACTGTCAGCCAGTCTTCTTAGGTTTCCATCATGTTTCTTTGGTTATCTGACTGGTGTTAATGGTTGGGTCTGTGTTTCAGGGAAAGGTGAGCCCTCTCCTCCTCCTATTCTGCCAGCTTATTGTCTGTTGTGTCTGTCCTGTGTGTCTGTCTGACAACAGAGGTATACCAATCACTCTACAGAGAGATGGAAATCTGGATAGTTTTATCAGCTGACTCTCCGTTTGCGTATTATTAATGACTGGGAAATGAACTAACAAATGAGTGGCAGTTACTTTAGGGTCTTGTGATGTCTTTATTAGGGAGGAGAGGTTCCTCGACTGAGCCTGATTGCAGCTCCTCTAGGATTTGGTAGGTGATCTTACATGCCAGACCAGTTCTCAGACATGAGACCCCAAGTCCCTGGTCTTCCCATCTTGGGAAATCACAGCACAAGTTGGTGTTTGACCAGGGCTGCGGGCAAGCAAATTCTTCACAGAGATCCCTATTCAGCCCACCCGGGCTTGTGTGGGAGGCCCTTTCTAATTACACAGTCTGTGGTTAACCTGCAAACTGTTATGTAAATGGGGTGAAGTTTGCTGCTTGTTCTTTATCTATGGAATCACAGCTACTAAGGCCTAGCCCTGGAGCCCTGACCTGGCATGGTCCCTGTGACTGTGGGTGATTCAGCTGCCTGGAGGGAATGCCTATGACTCACAGCTGACTCAGGCCTGCTTCAGAGCCTCGAAATAGGAAGGCAAGGAGGGGACTCCCCCCTTCCCCTCTTCAGCCCTAATCTCCAGGTCTCTCAGGCACTGTCTGCCAGGCTGGGAGGGTTAATGGTGCCTCAGAGTTCTGCTTGTGTTGTGGCTCTCACTCTGTAGGAGGGACGTTGGTCTGCTCACAAAACCCTTTCTCGAAGGCATGAAGGCAAAGCCCCCACACAACATCTGGGGAGAGCAGATGGCTGAGATTTGCATCTGGAGAATAATTTTTTGTGTAGAAAACATTTCATTAAAAAGTCTCATTCTCTAAAGAAGATGGGTGAGTCATTAGCCAGAATCTTGGATTTACCAAATTCTTTTTCTCAAAGTAATTCTTTCTGATTCCCCTGAAGGGGGTGATTGTCCACTGGCCAAGAACGGATCCTTGACCCAGTGTGGAGGAGGGGGTCACCAGTTCTCCCATCTCTGGAGCTGAGGTTGAGTGGGGGTGGATCTGAGAAACTGTGCCCAGATCCCCTCATATATAGCTCTGGCTAAAGGTGATTTGTCTTGGAAGCAGTCACTCCTATCTCTCGGCCCTGCTTGCGGAGGACATTAGTACTCAGATATAAGGCAAACAGCTGTAAGGGCCTTCCTGGAGGTGCCTGTCTGGGCACTTCTCCACAGGCATCTCTGGTCATCTGGGAGAGAAACTGCTCCCTACACCCCTGGGGAGAACCCAGGGAGGAAGGGATGTCATGGCACAAGGTGGCAGAAACTCCCCAGGGACCTTCCCCTTTCTCATCATAGAAGAGAGGAGGAGGAACAGCTGGTCCTCAGTGTGTGGACAGAAAGAAGTGGCACAGAATTTAGTGATTTACTCATGGGAACACCATCAGCCAGGAATAGAGGTCTGGGGCCATGCTTTTGATTATTTTCTCTGGCCTTACAAGAATCAGTCCTTGGGCCCAGGCCCAGTCCTAGCTTCCTTCCTTGGGCACTCAGGCTCACCTCTACTTAGGAATGAGGGGCTCGCTGTCCTTGTGATGATCCAGAGAACCAGAAAGGTCACTAGCACCAAGGGAGCCCACTATGTCCTGGAGCCATCATGGGCTGGACCTAGAGGCATGAAACCTCAGCTACTTGCTGATCAGGTGACCTTGGGCCAGTCTCTTGACTGTACTGATCAGCAGGTTCCTCCTTTACAAAAGGAGAGCAATACTTCATTGTGAGAATCAAACAAGGTGTCTGTGCAGGTAGGTCCTTCCAGATGGAGCTATTTATACATAAAGTGCTTTGCAGTCCTTAAAGGTAAACACGTTTCCCATTTTCCTCCCCTTCCCCCTCCTCCTCCTCCTCCTCCTTCTCCTCTTCCTCCTCCTGCTCCCCACTCCTCTTCCTCCTCCTCACCTGCCTCTTGGGGCCCTCCTGTGCAGGAGGGAGGCTCTCATCAAACCACAGTGCTGGGCACACATATCATCACAATGGAGATGATAATGAGGAGGTCCATCCTTCCCACTGGGGTTCAGATAGAAGCAGTGTTGGGACAAGTCCTCTCCCACCATTGTTTATTTCCTGCTGTTTGTACTTGAATTAAAATGGGGGGATGGAAGATATCCTCCTGGACAGTCCTCAGGCCAGCTGCAGGTACTCATGGGGGAGATGATGTGGCTTCTTTCTGTTCCCATTGGGTCTCCTCTCATAGGTCTCTGGATTTTGAAGACTGCTCTAATGTAAATAGTATTTGATTTCTTCCAATTATATGAAAAGATAATTTTCAACATTCATGTTTATAAGATTTTTGAGTTCCAAATTTTTTCCCTCCATCCCTCCCACCCTCCCCTTTCTTCTCCCTAAGGTGGTAAGCACTCTGATATAGGTTATGTGCGCACAATCATGTAAAACATTTTTCCACATTAGTCATGTTGTGGAAGAAGGAAAAAAAGCACAAAAAAGATAAAGTGAAAATTGTCTGCTTCCATCTGCATTCAGAGTCCTTCAATTCTTACTTTGGACGCAGATAACATTATCCATCATGAATCCTTTAAAATTGTCCTGGACTTGTTGCATTGCTGAGAAGAGCTAAGTCTATCAAAACTGGTCATCCCACACTGTGGCTGTTACTGTGTACAATGTTCTGGTTCTGCTCTCTTCTCTCAGCATGTCTTTCCAGGTTTTTCTGAAGTCCAACTCTTCATCATTTCTTATAGCACAATGGCATTCCATCACATTCATATACTACAACTTGTTCAACCACTCTCCAATGGATGGGCATCCCCTCAATGTCCAGTTCTTTGCCATCAGAAAAAGAGCTGCTATAAATAGTTTTGTACATGTGGGTCCTTTTCCCTTTTTTAAAGATAGATCTCATTATGATACAGACCTAGTAAATGGCATTGCTGGATCAGTTCACAACTCCACCAACAATACATTGATGTCCCAGTTTTCCCACATCTTTTCCAACGTTGATAATCTTTTTCT
Source organism: Potorous gilbertii (assembly GCA_028658325.1). Classification (NCBI taxonomy): domain Eukaryota; kingdom Metazoa; phylum Chordata; class Mammalia; order Diprotodontia; family Potoroidae; genus Potorous; species Potorous gilbertii. The sequence goes on along the minus strand of CM053770.1, from coordinate 297,987,211 downwards.
GTTATATTAGCCAGTCTGATAGGTGTGAAGTGGTACTTCAGAGTTGTTGTAAGTTGCATTTCTCTAATGAGTAGTGAATTAGAGCATTTTTTCACATGATTATAGATAGTTTTGACTTCTTCATTTAAAAACTGCCCATTCACATCCTTTAACCATTTATCCATTGGGGAATGACTCGTATTCTTACAAATTCGACTCAGTTCTCTCTCTATTTTTTAACTGAGGGCTTTATCAGAGACACTAGCTGTAAAAATTGTTTCCCAGCTTTCTGCTTTCCTTCTAATCTTGATTGCACTGGTTTTGTTTTTGGAAACACTTTTTAATTTAACATATTCAAAATTTTACATTTTGTATTTTATAACGCTCTCTATCTCGTTTGGTCATAAATTCTTTCCTTTTCTATAGACCTGACAGATAAACTCTTACTTGTTCTCCAAATTTGCTTATGATGTCATCCTTTCTTTCTAAATCATGTACCCTTTTTGACTTTATCTTGGTATGTGGTGTGAGATGTTGGTTTATGCCTAGTTTCTGCCATACTGTTTTCCAGTTTTTCCAGAAGTTTTTGTCAAATCATGAGATTTTCTTGTACTAATGTGGATCTTTGGGTTTATCAAATACTAGGATACTGTTAGGTCATTTACTACTTGTCTTGTGTGCCTACCACAAGCTCTTAGCTAATAGGCCACCTTACTTTGCATTTTTTTCACTAATTCCCTTGATATTCTTGGAGTTCTCTGGCTTTTGAGATCCTTGTGGTTCATGTAATTTGGAGGTCATGAGTAGAGTGCCTTTATAAAAATGGTGCTACTTTAACATGTGTGTGGGTCAGTGCCATTTGCAGGCTGTTGTGGGTGACCATGTACAAGTCTGCCATCGGTCTCTTTTAAGATGATTTGCTGGTTGGATTCTCAAGTATGTCTTGGGTGTGTGTTTGTATTAGAGCAGCCATGTAAGTAAATGTAGAATTAGTGCTTAGTACACAAGAGGTGCTTAATCAAGGCTTCATGATTGATTGACTGGTGGTCAGCTTTGCCTGGGACAGATCCCTGCAGTGCCCCATGCTGCCCAACTCCACCACAGATAGCCCAGAAGTCAGAGCTCTTGGGATCAAAAACTAAAATGGTAGGAGGAAACTTCAAGGCCATTGGGTCTAGACTACTCATTTTATAGACAGAGAAACAGAGGCACAGGGAGGTTAGGGACTTGCTTGGCCCTCAGCTATTGTCTGAAGCCAGATTTAAACTTAGGTCTGTCAGAATCCATGCCTATTACACCAAGCTGCCTCCAGGGAAGGGCATTTGAGGGTCCTTAGGTACCAGGTGCAAAAGGTGGATCAGATCTCTCCATGGTCCCTTCCCAGTATGACATTTTCTAACTGCAGGTCCTCAGGCTTCTTTGCTTCAAAGAAGCATCAGATGTTTCTAGTTCTAGGCACCACAGTTGACCAAGGGCCATGACCGGTAAGGCAGAAGGCATCCAGCCTCATGAGGAACCTTGAGTCAGGGCTGTGTGAGGCTTACCTGGACAAAACCGAGATCTTTAGCCTGGAGAGGAAAAGACTCTGGGTCCGAGGAGGCGTGAGCGGGGAGATAGGAGATCTGTCTTCAAAGTATCTGAAGGAGTGTTCTGGGGAAGAGGGTTCATCCTTATTCTGCTGCCCCACCACCACCAGGGCAGAGCCAGAAGCCCCAGAAGCTTGGTAAGGATTGAAAACCTCTTAATGAAGCTTTTTGCTTAATTGTAGGTAGCTGGTGGTATAATGTATAGTGCAGGACTCAGGAGCCTGGAAGATCTGAGTTCAAATCTGACCTCAGACACTTCCTAACTGTGTGACTTTGGGCAAGGCTGAACTTTGCCTCTGTTTTCAAATCTGTAAAATGAGGAAGTTGTCCTTGTTGGTTTCTTGATCTCCATCCAGCTCTAAGTCTGGCCTGTGGCTGTCTGTGTGAGGCTGGCATTCTTAATTGTGGGCACAGATGTGATGCCCTCCTTAGCTTCCACTTTAGATCTGTGCCCAGGTTTGGCGTAGTTGGAAGGGGGAAACCCTTCTGGGCCAGAGGTCCCCACTTGAAAAACTTGCCCCCTCCCCAGTTTCCTTTGGTGTTTAGACATCGAAATGTCTAAGGGAGGCTGCTAGGGCCTCACTACTGACCTCTAGGAATCCTTGGCAAATCATGGACCCTGGCCCTGACTCAGGCACTCTGGAGGCTGGCCATACCTGCTTTTTCCTGTGCCAAACATTTCCATGGGTCTGGTGGTGTCCAGGGGAGGCCAGGAGCCCCCTCCAGGGCTGAGGATCTTGACTCTTGTAATCCATGGCCAGCCACAGGAGGAATCCCCACCTCCTCCTGCAACCAAGCTCCCCTTTCTCATCTTTTTCACAGAGTTTTGTCTTCTCAATGATACTGTGAGGTCCCAGGGGAGAGTAATATGCTGATGTTTGTATAAATCTTCAAGCCTTGGTAAGGGCTTCTGCTCTGGGCATACACTTCGGCACAGGACTGTCTGAACCCTGGCAAGCTAGGGATGAGATCCTCTAGGTCAGGTCTGGCACTAGGCTGATTCCCATGCCTTGGTTTCTCCCCTCATCATTCCTGGTGTTGCTGTCCCCACTCCTAAACCTGCTTCACAGAAATGTGGGGGTCCCCAAGGATGGCTGGCGGACAGCCCCTTGGCCATCTCCGCTCTGCGCCTTACCAGATCTCATGGAGAACACTTTCTCTCTTCTTTTCCAGAAAATTTGAGTGCCGAAGTGAACCTCCCTCAGCTCCTTGGGCAGCCTCCCCCCAAGCATGTCTCCCAGATCTATGACCCTGACATTGGCCTTGCCTATGTCTTTGGGTCCAATGCCAATGGCGGCCAGGTGGCACGGTACCATGTGCCCAACCCCTTCTACAGAGACTTTTCTCTGCTCTTTCATATCAAGCCCACTAGTGAGCAGGCCGGGGTGCTGCTGGCACTCACTGATGCAGCCCAGGCCATCATCTCCATGGGTGTGAAGATCTCAGAGCCCCATGGTGGCAAACAAGACGTACTCTTCTTCTACACGGAGCCCGGCGTGGGGGAGACGCGCATAGCAGCCAGCTTCAGCCTGCCATCCTTCGTGAACCAGTGGACACGCTTTGCAGTCAGTGTGGATGGTGATGAGGTCGCCCTCTACGTGAACTGTAAGGAGATCCAGAGGCTCCCTCTGGATCGATCTTCAGAGGCGCTGGAACTGGAACCTGGTGCGGGCCTCTTCGTGGCCCAAGCAGGAGCAGCTGACCCTGAAAAGTTCCAGGTAAGATGCCCTCGTCCATTATTGCTGGTCCTTGTTCTGACTCTGGAGAACAAAGAGGTTGGGAACCCTTCCCATCCCCTATCCAGCCCTCCCCTGGGTGGCAGGGGGTTTAAAGAAGTGGATGGAGAACTGAGTGTCTGTGGCACTGCAGTTGGCCCCTCCTGAACATGAGTGTGCAAGCTGGGGGAAGGGGCATCCAGAAGAGGGGGTCCTGGTGCAGGCGCTTGGAGCGGGGGGTGCCTAGCTTGGGAGGGGGCAACTCTCCATTCCTGAAGTCTGAACTCCAGTTGCCCAATTCATGAAGCCTGCTCATGTCCAAGTCTGTCCTCAGAAGCCAATCCAGGGACCATTAGGGCTTGGCCCAGCTCTGGTTTTCTTGGGAGGGATTCAGGTTCACATAGAGGATTGTTGTGGACTGAGACAGGCTGCCAAGAGCTGGGGGATTCTTTGGTGAAGGTATGGAGCTCCTGGGAGAGATTCCCCATGGGGGGAACTCCCAGGGCCTCTGCCAGGCTGGTGGGCACCATTCAACATCCAGAGCTGTGCCCCTAGGTCCTCCAAGTGGAGCTAAAACTCTGCAGAGTTCCGCCAGGCCAGGGAGGGTTCTAGTCAGGGCTAGGGCAGAATGATGTGGGGCTTCTTTGCAGAACTGCCAGGCAACGTCTGGAAGGGCTGGTTGCCGGAGGGATATCTACCAGTTGACAGGCTCTTTCAGCTCTCACATGTCACAGAGACAAGTCTGGGGCAGTTAGGTGGAACACTTGACAGAGCACCAGTCCTAGAGTCAAAGGACCTGAGTTCAAATTGAGCCTCAGACACTTACTAGCTGTGTGGCCCTGGGCAAAGCAAATCACTTAACCCTAATTGCCTAAAAAAAAGAGAAGTCCAGTCTAGCTGCTCCCCTGTACGCCTACAGAGGCCAGAGGCCCTGACCTGGTTGTGGGGAGGGGCAGGCAGGCAGGCACTTGGGGAAGCCCTGAGGATACTGAAAATATAAGAAAAAACCAGCCTTTGTCTTCAAGAAGCAGTGTGGGAAGGAGGCACATGAGATTTGGCATGCACGGACCTGGGTTCAAATCTTCCCTTTGCCATTGATTTTCTGTGGGACCCTGTCAACTTCCTGGAGCTCAGTTTTTTTTCTCAGTAAATTGAGGCAGGACTCAAGATCACTTCTTGAGCTCCCCTGGTGGTCTCTGATGCTGGGGAAGCCGATTGGCTATTGTGCATGTGTCTGTGCATATGTGAGGCCCCAGCCGGCTCTAAGGATGTGGGCCTGTGATCTCTGTGGGTGCAGGACCCTGTGGGTTCAGATTGGTGGAGTTGGCACAGCAAGAGAAGGTTTCCCTGAATTCTGAGTACCTGGGATGGCAATGGAGAGATGTGGGCTGTAGGTCCTAGATTTAGAGTTGGGAGGGCCCTTCCAAGTCCTCATTTTACAGATGAGGGAACTGAGGCCCAGGGAAGAGAAGGCACTTGTCTAAGGCCGTGCTCCTAAGTTTGTATCAGAAGTAGGATTTGAACACAGGCTCTGTAACACTGGAGTCCTATCTGGATCCCTGTTGGCCACTTTGCTTTTCTAGGCCAGTCAAGGCTGGGTGTTCAGGTCACTGCACTGGGCACCGGCCCCCGGCTCATTCTTGGTATTAGAAGATGCTCCCAGGTATTTTTCAGAGGTGCCTTTGTCATAGGTCTGGACCAGCACCTGCCCTGGGACTGAGAACCTGGGATGGGGGGTGCCTGCCATGACCTTGCCTGGGAAGAGGGCTGGAAGGCAGGGCTCCTCACTGGCCTCTCCTTTGTCTCCATGGGCAGGGGCTGGTGGATGCCTTGCCTAGCATCAGGTTCTCAGCTCCAGGGGATTCTCCTTGCTTTGAAAGGGGCCTCAAGGGGAGGGGATGGAATCCCTTCAGTGGAGACACAATAGACTGGTTGTGCTGTTGATCCAAGGCTCGGGAGAGGTCTCAGGGAAACAGGAGGTTAATTCTTAAGCAGACAGGCTCCTGCTTGTTGGGGGGGCCTCGGCAACTGACCTTTTCCTTTGGCCTGGACCCCAGAGTCCCCAGCCCCTGTAGGTACCAGGGCCTTGATCCCACCATAGGGTCTCTTTGTAAGAGTCCATTGTTGGACTTTTGGAGTAAGAGGCCGCCCCAGGACAGCAATGTCCTGCAGAGTGGGAGCCTTGCTCTAAGGGATAGGCTGACTTCCTAAATATTTCTGGTGCAACCTCTTGGGCTGTGCTTGTAAGAGAGCCTTCATTGCTGCATTGTGGCCTAGGCAGCTTTGAGCCCAGCTCCTAGTGACCTGTCTTTGAGTTTGAGGTGGACATGTTGTTCTGTCCCAGTAGGATGTCATCTCTTTGAGGGCAGGACCTGAGGGGGTGTCTGTGTGTGTGTGTGTCCTTATGTGTCTGTATTTCTGTGTCTATGTGTGTTTCTGTGTGTCTGTCTTTGTGTCCCCACCACCTAGCCTGAGCTGAGCACATAGTAGTCACCTCACAAGCAAGTGCTTGTTGCTTGATTGGGAAAACTTCCAGTTTCATGGTGGGAAGGTCACATGCCTCATTTACCCACAGTATTTGTGGAAGGAACTGTGATGTGGAAAATAAAAATCAGTTCTCCCATTAATACAACAAGGATGTGGGGGGGAGCTATGAAATGGGGGTATCCTGGTGGTACAATTGCATTTAGGGTTGACTGAGGGCCAGGGAAGGTTCCCTTTGACCCTCCCCCACCCCTGCACAGTGCCTAGTGGTCTACCCTGAGCTCTGTCCTTCCCCTTGGGCCGTATTTGGGCCAACAGCAAAGGCTGGTTGTGATCCCAGAGCAACTCAGAGATGGCCACCCCCCAACACTAGCATTCCTGGGGGAAATGGTCATGAGTCTAGCAGCAGGCCATCCTCCTCCTCACCTGGCCCCTTGGCTCAGCCAGATGGCACAGTTCTACATTCCAAAGTCAAACATGAGATAGACTAACATGAAAAACGTGATCTTCCAATTCCAACCCAAGCTGAGCCTTTCAGGTTTTTTAAAATTTTTTATTAATTAATTTATTTGTTTTCAGTTTTCTACAATCATTTCCATATATCTTAGATTATTTCCCCTCCCTCCCCGTTCCCTCCCCAGGACAGCATGCCATCTTATATGGGTTCTACACATACATTCTTATTAAATACATTTTCACCTTAGGTTGAGCCTTTCATTGACCCATTAATAAGTGTCTCAAGGGCCCCTGCTGGGGCACAGGCTCCTCTTGGGCCAGAGCAGGGACCCTGGAGAAGTCTGAGCACCTACTTTGTGCCGGGCTTTATCCCAAGCACTGAGGGTCCAGAGGAAGGCAAAGACCCATCTCCTCCCAACCACTCTGCCCAAACGCACCATCTGCAAGACAAAATGGAAATAGCTGCCAAGAGAAGGCACCTGCCTGACAAATGGAGAGATGCACCTCTGAGATGCAGGGACTTGCAGGAAGCCAGGAGGGCAGTGCTCAGAGCCGAGGAGGAAGAATGTTCTGGGCCTAGGGGACAGTGGCCTTAGAGAATGCCCAGAGGAGGGGCTAGTCTGGGAGACAGCAGGAAGCCAGGGACACAATCCAGGAGGGGCCTGTGAAAGAAGGAGGGAGATAAAGATAAGGGTCTTTGAACATGAAGCAGAGTATCTTGTATTTGCTTCTGGAGATAGAGGGGAGTCACAGAAGTGTATACAACCAAGTGGTCAGGGGGAGAGACTAGAGGCAGGCAGATCCCACCCCCTCCCTGCCCTCAGCCTCCCCCCATACTCCACCCAGTTGGGGGGGTGTTGCCATAGTCCAGGCTGAAGTGATGAGGGCCTGTACCTGCTGGGGTTCGAGTGGCCCAGGAGAGGAGGGGCAGATACCAGAGATGTCACAAAGGCAGAAATGGCGGGCTTGGCAATTGATGGGTATGGGCAGGTGGTTCAGGAGAGGAATGTGCCAGGGCCTGTCTCAGGGCTGGGAGGAAGGCAGTTAGGAAGATGGGAAATTCTAGTGGGAAGAGAATAAGATGGGTTGTGAACATGCTGAGTTTGGAACGCCTTTGGGGATGTCTGATGTCCAATAGGCGGGAGGAGACATGAGACCAGAGGGCATAACAGAGACCAGGGCTGGATAAGTAGATCGAGGAGACAAAGGATCACAGAAACCTTGGGAGCTGATGAGATCCCAGGCAGAGAGGGAGAACAGTCACCCACCCATTGAGTTTTAGAGCTGACTTTTTCCCCTCATTTATTCCCCTACAGGAGATTGGCACACGGTGAGTCGTGTAAAGTCCTGGGTTTTAAAACTAAAATCACAGTTCTCCCTCATGGTTGTGCCACAATACTGATTCCCACTGTGACTATGGGTTCCTCTTCTTCTCTCCTCACTCCACTCCCCAAACCCACCACACAGAGGACGGAGGATCTGAAACACTTGCAGCTTCATGACTGAAGTGTTCCCAGCCTCCGAGTCTCTCTCTTCCTGGCCAAGGCAGAGCCCACTTTCTGACTCTGACCTTATTCTGTCCTGTGTCCTCCAGGACCTAGGTTTAGGAGGCATTCTCTGCCTCCCCAGCCATCTTCCTGGGTCTTTCTCCTTTTCCAGTGAGTATGTCCAGGCCTCCTCCTTCCTAAAACAATTTTTCTTGGCCCTTTTACCTCCCTGTGCCCTTTCACTGATAAATTTGAAGAAGTTGTCTACAAGGTTGGCATCTCTCCTTGCCCCCTTGCATTCTGGCTTCCACCTTCCTCGCTCAAGAGGAATCACTCCCTCAATTGAGGGGTGTCTTCCTTTCTGAGAAGGGGGAGTGGCAGCAAGGATCTGACTCTCTGCTTCCTGCTGCTTCCCCTAGGTTGACCTGACTGGGTACACAGGTGATGGCTGGGAGGGCAAGGCTATGTTGACTTCTTTCTACCTCAGTTCATATGCATCTTTCTGGCTTCTCAGCGTCTTTCCTCTCCAGTGAGGCTTGCAGCGCAACCACAGTTGAATTGGTCCTTTGTTTCCAGCTCTTTGCTACCACAAAGAGGGCTGCTATCACTGTTTTGGAGTGCATGGGACCTTTCTCTTTGTCTCTGATCTCTTTGGAGTAGAGGTCTACCAATGGATAGAAGGGAATGGACCTTTTATTCACTTTCTTCCCATAATTCCAAATTGCTTCAAGGATGATTGGGCTAATACCCAGCTCTACCAGCAGCCAGTCAATCAATCAATCAGTCTATAATCAAACAATAATCAATGAATAAACATTTGTGAGGTGCCTACTATGTGCCAGATGCTTCCCTGAGCATGTACTGTACTGTGAGCCTTGACCATCAGAGATATGTAATATGGCTACCTTCCTTTCCATGATTAACCACTTTTTCCTTATCCTTTTTTAAAATTTAAGGACTTTTCAATTTCTAGCAATTAGAATTATCCTCTCTTCTGATCCTTTTTAGGCTCCTTGGGTTAAGGTGTGTCCCTCTGGTCATAGCAGGGCCTCCCTTTTTAATTTGCCACCTTGGAGGAGACAGGAGCCAGTGTGCGGGCCGTGGCCACACAGGTTCTTGGAAAGTGTACACAAGTTCATTTTGATTTCCCATGTTTCCCATTTGGTATTTGCAGTCTCCTCTGAGGTCATCAGAGACCTCCTGGAATACCTCCAAACTAGGGTGAGGAGTTTCTTGCAGCCATGTCTGGGTCTTAGGGGCAGCTTACCTGTCTCCTGAACCCCACCTTCTGCTCCAACAGAGACTGTGCTTATATTATACACTCTTATTAAGGTATCCCGGGAAACTTCTGTGATAAGTTTCACTCAAAAGCAATTCTTTCTGTATACCTTACCCTGGTAACCTCACCTTCCCCACCATTCCTAGAAACTTGGCTAATGGCCAAGCTCGGGTCTTGTATCTACCTCCACCCTTTACTTGGCCAGCTGTGATTCTTGGTGCCCACCCTCTCCCACCCTAGCAGGATTAGTGTGTGCCAGGTGCTGAGGATGATGCCAAGGCTACTGTGAGACTGGCCCTGCCCTCAGGGAGCCCCTTACCTTTGGGTTCCTGATGGGCCTTTGGACATATTCCTGCCCCTCCTGCTCTTAACCTCACCTTTAGCCTTCCATTTCCTCCCTGGTCCCTCTTCCAGCCTGAGGGCAGCCTCTTCCCTTTGCCCAGCCTACCCTGTCCTTGGCAGCACTCTATCCTCTTCAGATGACCTTGTGTTTCTGTGTCTTTTCTCTCCATGTCATCATCCCCCACCCCATCTCAGCTGAGAGCTCCTTGAGGACAGGCAGGGGTGCTCATTGTCTTTGCCCTTGCCTGGCATAGTGCCTGGCATGCAGTAGGACTTCATAGGTACCCCTGGGGCCTCCTCCATCCTAGGATCACTTTTCTCCTTTCTAGCTGGCAGGAGCAGCTGAGCTGGAAATGAACCTAAACCAAAACCTACTGGGTTATTGCCTTCAGATGAGGAGGCCTCCCCCTGCATGCCCAGGCTGTCCCTCTGTGGTCCCCAGTCCCTTCTCTGGGGTCCTCCCCTCCCCTTTATTATCTCCTCCTCTCTGCCCACAGGCATGGGCAAGAGTCAGCTGAAAACAACCAAGTACCTGCCCCAAGGCCCTCCCTTTATTCCTCTGGCCCTCCAAGAGCTGGCTGCTCCCTAGTGTCCATCCGCCTCTCAGGCCATACAAGGCTAGGGAGGCTCAGAGTTCCCCACTCGTCAGTTAGTGACCCATTGCTGGCCCATCCCTCCCCATTCCCTGTGGGACTGTGAGATGCTGATGCTCACCGGTGCCTTCCTTCCTTGTCCTCTGCGTGTCCCCAGAGCTCCTGCAGAGTGGATGGATGGATGGATGGATGGAAGGATGGAAGAATGAATGAGTGAGTGAATAGGAAGATGAATGAAAAATGCTTTAAGAAGCCTGTGCCCAGTTGTGTGCTGGACTGCAGTGGTCAATACAAAGAGATCCAGAGCTGGTCCCTGCCCACCCTTTCTAGGGTTTGCATTGTGCTGCGAAGGCGCAGTGCAGATCCTGCTGTCAGGGGAGAGTGCTGCAAAGTCATCCAGGTGGTTTCCACCTGAGAGGGGGCCCTCCCATCTGGAGGAATCAAGGAGAACTCCTTAGAGATGACAGGTGAACTAAGCCTTGGAGGACAACAGGTATTCCATAGGGCCAAGAACATTCCCAATGGGTGAGGGATGAAAAGCAGCAGGCCAGCCCAGCTGGAGCAGAAAAGTGATTGGGGTGGGGGGGTTAATAGGAGACAAGGCTGGAAAGGCAGATGGGAACCAGATTGGAGGCTGCAGAGAGGAGGTGCTACTTGAAATGACAAGACAGAGCTTTTTCTTGGAGGTAATAGGGAGCCATGGGCATTTCTGGAGAAGCAGTAATATGACCAGGTCCACCCTAGGCAGATCACTTCTGCAGCTGAGTGAAGACCACATAGGGTGAGGGGAGGTTGGAAGGAAAGAGGCAGGGAGACTAGCCAGCAGGATGCTGGGGTGTGAGGGCCCAACCCCTGGGCGTGGCCCTGTAAGAGAAGAGAAGGGGTCTAGCAGAGATTTGGGGAAGGTAGAAAAGCTGAGATTTGCCACCAATTGAAGGAATGAGGTGTGTGCATAGAGAGGTGAGGATGGGAACTCAGCATCATATCCCATGTAGGGTTGAGATAAAGGGAGGAAGGGAGAGCTGATGAGGGCACCTGGGGGCCCTGAGGACACTGGCCTAGGAGGAGGGGGCATGATAGACCTTTGACATCTAGATTTATGATTTACTTTCCCTCCCCTCTCTGGGCCTCAGTTTCCTTCCTCTGTAAAATGAGGGACTTTGAACCAGTTTAACTAAGTGCTACCTGATAGAGAGGACACTTGAGTGGGGTGTCTCTGAAACATGCGAGTGAGCAACATTCCCTTGGTCAGGAAACTGGAAATTCCTGCTGCTTCTCTTGGCCTGGGTCCTTACAATTCCTCAGGAATCCTTTTCTTCAGAGCTGCTTCTTGATCCCAGGGCTTGCCACCCCCCCCCATTCTATTCCCTTCCCTCCCTCTTCCCCCCACTCCAGCTTGGGCCTCTCTTTCTCTCAGCCCCACCTTTGTCCCCTCCTTTCCTGAGGCCTCTGACCTTGGGGCCCCCACCAGCTCTCGCCCCTCAGCACTTTTCCCTTTGCCCTCCTTCCTTGGCTCCATAAGAAGGAATGGATGAGCAGCCTCTTTCTGGGCCACTTTAGCCATCAGCATCGATGAAGCGCCTGCTGCTGTATATCAGCCCTGTCTGCCCTCAAGCAGCTGGGGAGTGGAGAGGGGTTTCCATAGCTACCCAAGATGGGCCCGGGGCAGATTTCCCCTGGAGGTGGGGCTGGTGATGGAGAACCGGTGGGGGAGCAGCCAGGAGACCCATTGAATAAAGGACACATCAGAATGAGTCAGGAGCTAGACCAGGGAGGCCAGCCCATCCTTGCCTTCGGGGCTATAGAGAGCCCCAGGGGGCTCTTGAGCCAGGTGGTGACCTACACTCCCAGAGGGAGGTGTAGGTGATGTGAGCTGTTCCCTCCCCTGTCCTGCTTGGTGTGGAGACATCCAGCAGGATGTATGGTCCAGACATCTGGGGACTTAGCCCTGTCCCAGGGAGGCACGGGTTGCCATTCACTAGAGATCTTCAAGCAGGGTTTGACTGGTGACTGGCAGGGGATGATTCTTAGCCCCAGGTGAATGAGACATCTCTGGATGCCCCTTTCAGCGTGGAGATTCTGTGATTGTCATGA
>CM053770.1:297935863-297974696 GCA_028658325.1 Potorous gilbertii | reverse complement strand
TATCAAGATAATGAATGAAAAAGAATGTGAAAGAAGGCAGTCTAATAGTACCAGATTTCAAACTATATTGCAAAGAAGTAACCATCAAAACAATCTGGTAATAGCTAAGAAATAGAGTGGTGTATCAGTACAATAAAGTAGGTACACAATACACAGTAGAAAGTGATAATAGTAATTTAGTGTTTCATAAACCCAAAGAACCAAATTTTGGAACAAAAACTCATTGTTTGACAAAAATTTCTGAGAAAACTAAACAGTAGTTTGGTAGAAACTAAGTATAAACTAACATCTCACACTCTATACCAAGTTCAAAATGAGTACATGATTTAGACAAAGAATGTTATAAGCAAATTAGAGATGCATGGAAAATTTTACTTTTCCTATCTATGGATAAGGGAAGAATCCCTGGCCAAACAAGAGGTAGGGAGCATTATGGGTTGTAAAATGGGTAATTTTGATAACATTAAATTTAAAAGGTTTTGCACAAACAAAAGCAATGCAGCCAAGATTAGGAGGAAAGTATGAAAGTTGCTGGCAGGGGGCGGGGGGAGGATTTACAAGATTCTCAGATAAAGGTTTCATGTCTCAATATGTAGAAAACTGAGTCAAATTTGTTAAAAGAAAACATATGAGCTATTCTATTCTCCAATGGATAAATGGTCAAAGAATACGAATAGTTTCAGATGAAGAAATCAAAGATATTTATAGCCATGTGAAAAATGTTCTAATTCACTATTAATTAAAGAAATTAACATTAAAACAACCCTGAAAGGGTGGAGTCAAGATGGCAGCATAGAAACGAACCTGCTCTAGCTCTCCTCAAATGGCCCATAAAATGACTAAACAACTTCTAGAGCAACAGAAGCCACAAAACAGGGTGAGATTTCCCGCCCAAGATAGCCTAGAAGGTCAACAGGAAAAGTCTATCGTAGAGGGCTCAGAAAGGAGCACAGCCCAGCCTTGACCACGTGGCATGACACAGACAGAACTGGAGCAGGTTTTAGGACACAGAATCATGAATAGTAGCTATAGTTCCCATATTTCTCAACCCACAAACACCAAAGACAACTTCAAAGGTCAGTGAGAAAGCTCTATCACCTGGGTCAGAAGGGTATGAAATCTGGCCTCAGCTCTGGTCCTGGGACAGCAACAGACACTCCAGCAGCAGAGCTTACTTTTGGATCCCTCAGCCTAAAGACCCTGGGGGAATCAAGAGGCTGATCTGAGTCTCAGTTCTGAGTAGCAGTCCTGGGATGAGGGGGAGAGTTAGTATGATGGAGGTGGTGGTGGCTGTGGAGAGGGAATCCTACTCACAGATCCTGGGCAGAAAAGAGTGCTTGTGGTTGCTCCTAGACCAGAGCACAGGTCAGGAGAGGAACAAACTCCTCTCCCTTGACTGCACCACGTTGGAGGAACTGAGAACTTACAGGTCCCTAGAGTACACCTTCCACTTGACAAAGAAGTCAAAAGTCAAGTAACTGGCCGGGAAAATGCCCAAAAAGGGGGAAAATAAGACTATAGAAGGTTACTTTCTTGGTGCAAAGGTATTTTCTTCCATCTTTTCAGGTGAGAAAGAGCAAAGCATACCATCAGAGGAAGACATCAAAGTCAAGTCTTCTACATCTAAAACCTCCAAAAAATATATGCAATGATCTTAGGCCATGGAAGAGCTCAAAAAGAACTTTGAAAAACAAGTAAGAGAGATGGAGGAAAAATTGGGAAGAGAAATGAGAGTGATGCAAGAAAATCATGAAAAGTGAGTCAACAGCTTGCTCAAAGAGACCCCCCCCCCAAAAATGCTGAAGAAAATAACATCTTTAAAAATAGACTAACCCAAATGGCAAAAGAGGTCCAAAAAGCCAGTGAGGAGAAGAATGTTTTAAAAAGCAGAATGGGCCAAATGGAAAAGGAGGTTCCGAAGTTCATTTGAAGAAAACAGTTCTTTAAAAATTAGAATAGAGTGGATGGAAGCTAATGACTTTATGAAAAATCAAGAAATTATAAAGTATAACCAAAAGAATGACAAAATAGAAGACAATGTGAAATATCTCACTGGAAAAACAACTGACCTGGAGAATAGATTCAGGAGAGATAATTTAAAAATTATTGGTCTACCTGAAAACTATGATCAAAAAAGGGCCTAGACATCATCTTTCAATAAATTATCAAGGAAAACTGCCCTGATATTCTAGAACCAGAGGGTAAAATAGAAATGGAAAGAATTCACCAATTACCTCCTGAAAGAGATCCCAAAAACTTCTAGGAATATTTTAGCCAAATCCTAGAGTTCCCAGGTTAAGGAAAAATATTACAAGCAGCCAGAAAGAAACAATTCAAGTATTGTGAAAGTACAATCGGGATAACACAGGATTTAGCAGCTTCTACACTAAGGGATTGAAGGGCTTGAAATATGATATTTTAGAGGTCAAAGGAAATTCCAAAAAATCACCTACCCAGCAAAACTGAGTATAATATTTCAGGAGGAAAATGGAATTTCATTGTAATAGAGAACTTCCAAGCATTCTTGTTGAAAAGACCAAAGATGAATAGAAAATTTGACTTTCAAATACAAGAATCAAGAGAGACATGAAAATGTAAACAGGAAAGAGAAATCTCAAGAAACTCATTAAAGTTGAACTGTTTGCATTCCTACATAGGACAAGGTTATTTTTAACTCATGAAACCCTTTTCAGTATTAGGGTAGTTAGAGGAAATATATATATATATATAATGTAGGTGTGTGTGCATGTGTATATATTATATATGTGTAGGTATATATATGTGTGTGTGTGTGTGTGTGTGTGTACACACACACACACACACACATAAAAATATACACATAGCCAGAGGGCACAAGGTAAAATGAACATGAAGGGACAATACCTAAAAAAATAAAATGTACTGTTGAATGGAATGTACTAGGAGTCAGAGGAAGAAGGGAGAGGCAGAATGTAGCAAATCATCTCACATAAAAGAAGGAAAAAAGAGTTTTTACAATGAAGGGGAAGAGGGTGGAGATAAAAGGAAATAATTGAACCTTACTCTTATGGGATTTGGCTTAAGGAGGGAATAACTCAATTGGATATGGAAATCTATTTTACCCTGCAGGAAAGCAAGGCGGAAGGGGATGGAAGAGAGAAGATAATAGAAGGGACAGTAAGTTGGGGAAAGGGATAATCAGAAACAAATATTATTGTGGGAGGACAAGTCAAGGGAGAGAATGAAAAATATGAAGGACAGGATAGGACAGAGGGAAATGTGGTTAGTCTTTTACACCATAACTATTATGTAAGAACTTTGCATTGTTACACATGTATGACCTATAGTGAATTGCTTATTTTCTCAATGAGGGTGAGTGGGGAGGGAGGGAGAGAATATGGAACTCAAAGCTTTAAGAATGAATGTTAAGAAACTGATTTAGAATGCAACTGGAAATTAAGCTATACAGGCAATGGAGTTTGAAAATTTATTTTGCCCTGCACAAAATAGAGGGGAAGGGGAATGAAAGAAGGGTAGGTAATAGAAGGGAGGACAGATTGGAGGAAGGGGTGGATGGGGTGCATACTGTCCTGGGGTGGGATGGGGAGAGATGGGGAAAAATTTTTGAATTCAATTTCTTGTGGAAGTGAGTGTTAAGAACTGAAAAATAAATTTTTAAAAACATCCTTGAAGCACCATCTCACACCTATGAGATTGGATAAAATGACAGAGAAGGAAAATGGCAAATGTTCAGGGGATATGGAAAATTCAGATGGTAATATACGATAGAATTGTGAACTGACCCAACCATTGTGTAGAACAATTTAGAACTATGCTCAAAGAGTTATAAATTGTGCATACTCTTTGACCCAGTAAAAACACGACTTGGTTTGTATCCCAAATAAATCAAAGGAAAAGGAAAAATATTTAAATGTACAAAAATATTTATGGCAGCTCTTTTTGTGGTGGCAAAGAATTGGAAATTGAGGGAATGCCCATCAAATGGGGAATGACTGAACAAGTTGTAGTATATGGTTGTGATTGAATATTATTGTACTATAAAAAATTATGTACAGGATAGTTTCAGAAAAAAACCTGGGAAAACTTATATGAACTGATGCAAAATGAGGTGAGGAGAACATTGTACACAGGAATAGCAATATTGTAAAGATTATCAATCATAAAATACTTAACTACTCTTATCAAGACAATGATTCAAGAAAATTCTGAAGGACTTAAAGATGAAAAATATTATCTAACCTCAGAAATAGAAATCATAAGAGTCTGAGTACAAAATTAAAGCATAATTTTTTCATTTTATTTTTGTTGCTTTTTTGGCCACATGACTAATATGAAAATATTTTTGCATGATTTCACATATATAATTGATATCATATTTCTTGCCTTCTCAATGGAGAGAATTTATAACAATTTTTTAAAGAATGCTTAAAATAAAAATTTTTTTAAAAAACACTCTTAAAGAAAAAGAAGTAATTTAAGTAAGATCATCCAAGATATATATGACCAGAAATAGAAGTAATTTCCTGGTCATGATTTTCTGGTCAAAACTAGCATACAGTAAGCATAGAGGATGACAGCTTTGTAGTCCCAAGTTTCATGGATCTCATAGCCTTTTGAGTTGGATGGGATTATTGAAATCGCTGAGCCCAGTCCCCTTCTTTTATGAATGAGGAAATAAATAGTGGCCTCCAGAAATTAATGGCTACCTAAAGTTATGATTCTTCACTTTGTGAACTTTTTGCTATCCCCTGCAGAATGCTGATCTGGAACCCATGGATGTTAAAGGAGCTGGAGAAGTCCTCCAGTATATTAAGTACATTCTCTTTGGAGGATTTTGGGAAGGACATCAAGTTATATCACACAGGATAAGAAGGGAAGAAAACATTAGGACCTGTATTGGTAGAAAGTGTATCCATATTAATGAGATTCACCATGAATTCATTGAAATGTCACCATTCTAAGAATTATATCATGGCATGAAAGGCCATGTCCCGGGAATGGGATCTGAAGACCTAGGGATGAAGCCTCCTTAGATGCTTACTAGCTATGTGAAATTACTTGAGAAAATTACTTCACTTCTCTATGCCTCTGTTCCTTCTTCTATAAAATGATGACCTCTAAGGTCCTTTCTAGCTCTAAATCTGTTCTCCTGCTGTCTATATCAAGCTAGGTCTCTAACCCAAGCACTAGAGTTGGTAATGAGGGGAAGATAACTATTTACACAGAGTCCAGTTGGATTGCATTTGGAGATATGTCTTCATGTTGGCTGGAATACCTCCCACATTCCAGCATTTGATTAATGAAAGACGGCCAAGTCTTTTCAATGAACCTTTAGCAATCTACTTATGTTAAAATAGTCAACCTCAGGTCTTCTGTTTTTTGTGGAGACAGATACCTTGAGCATAGCTATTAGGGCAGCCCTGACTCAGAACATATGAGGAAGGAAGTATGGGACTGAGCCTCAGGATCTGTACATGTCAGGCCCATATTACTCAGACCAGTTGACCTCAGTAGAAAGATTATGGCACTATGATCCAGGTACTGTTTGCTATCAAAACTGCCTGAAAACTTGGTGGAGTCACTTGGAGAGAGCAAATTATCTATGCCAGGTCATGGTGGACCACAACACTTGAATTTACTTTAAGGAAATCCAATCTTTATCAGATAGTCCTGGTCTGTGACCGTTATTATTTTCATGTGTTTTTTTCCTTTCATGTGATTCATGTATGTAGAGTAAAAATCCTCCTTACTAACGTGTTCCCCTGACCTGACCTTAGCAAGAGCTCTAGGAATGAACCACAATGCCACTCTACTGCAAAGGGGATACCTTGTGGATTCATCTGGACGCCCTGTTATCTGGGAATCTGGGTAAGATGGAAGGATCCAAGCATTCAGCTCACCAGCACCAGAGTCTAGCTTCATACTCGAGACTGGCAGTGGTATCAGAGCAAGGGAAGCCAATATAGCAAAAACACCAAATCAAAAAGGGTGTCCGTCAATTGGGAGATTGTGTAAATCATGACCTATGAATGGAAAAGAATATTCCAGAGCTGTAAGAGATGATACAAATAAAGGCATCTGATCAGCCTAAGAAAGTTTGGATGAGCTACTACCTGGTGAAGAAGGCAGAGCCCAGAGAATGCTGCCCACCTAGATCATGATCCAGTGAATGACGACTGCCCAATGCCCCTGAACTCCCGTGAAGGTGAGCAACCCATCCCAGACCCAAAGAACAGAGGGAATCCACTTCCTTCCTCTTGACAGAGAGATGACATGTCAAACCAAGTCAGCAAACCTTTGTTGAGCATTGACTTTGTGACAGGCACTGAGCAGAAAGATAGTCCTTGTCCTCAAGAAGCCCATATCCTAATAGCAGAAGACAACACAGAAAAGAGGCTGAAAAGCAGGTGGAAACTGAGGAGAGGAATCACGCAAGGAGTGGAATGATGAGAAAAGCCCAGAATGAAGAGGACACAAGCACCAAGCATTTATATACCATGAGGCACTGTGCTAAGCTCTTTATCAATGTGATCTCATTGGATCCTTACAACAACTCTGAAAGTCAGGTGCTATTAGTATCCCCATACTACAGCTGAGGAAACTGGCATATAGAAGTGAAGCAACTTTGCCAGTGTCATACACTAGTAAGTGTCTGAGGATGAATTTGAACTCAAGTCTTCCTGATTTCAGGCCCAGCACCATATACATTGTGGCACCATACTTCAACCTGCCCCTGCCACCAGACTCCAGAGAGTCAGGAGTAGAGTCAAAAAAATGAAGGAAAACATGGTTGGTAGGGGATATTTTCCACAAAATGTGTGCTCTGGAAAGAACCAACCCATCAAAAGAAGGGGATACAGTGTATTTCCAGGAAGATGCCTGGTGTTGGGAGTGAAGTTGAAGAGGGAGATGTCTCTGAGGCATTCCTGTTGAGAAAGTCTGTAGTGAGGTCCCAGGGTACAGAAGGTGGCAATTGCTACTAGGTATCCTCATTTTGTCAGGCAGTTTGACTCAACTGCTTTTACTGGTTTGCAGAGAAGGGTGGGTGGGAATGCAATATGAAGAAAGAAACTTCATTAAAATCAGAGGAAGAAAAGGAAGGAACATGAAGAGGCCACAGGAGAGCCCAAAGGCACTGGCCACATGCCCTTGACCATTGAAGAAGGTATTTCTTAACATGGGGATGCTTCCCAGCCCCCAGACCAGGGTCATTTCTCCATGGCAGCAAAGATAATTTCTGAAGACATCAGGTAATCCCACCCCTTTGACTGCCCCCTATCCACAGGCAGTGCAACATTTTCTACAGGAGGATCTTCTATCATTCATGGACTGCCCCAAGTTTGGTGGTCAGTTCTGAGAAACTCATAGAGATGGGGGGGTAGCCTCTGCCTACACTGAGAGTGGGCCAGTGGACACTAGTGTGTCCATGCCAGAATAGTCAGAATTAAGTCCTGTGCATGTTGTACACATGTGACCTGGAGCTTAATCTAACATTCTTTTCTTGGAAAATACCCCCTGATAAAAGACCTCAATCAGAAAACCTAGAATTCAGATTCCAACCTTGGTCAAATGGTTCCATGTCAAGGGGCATCCAGGCTGCTCAGCAACCATCCAGACATATCCAAGATCTGTTGAAAGAATTGGGAGGCTGAAAAAGGACCAAAGCCCCACTTTTAGGAGTCCAAAGAACAAACCTTACTAGATCCCATCCAAGGATGCTTTTGGCCATTAGATGAGATCATATGATCCTTGGTTTAAAGCTGCAGGAGACCTTAGATATCTCTTTATCCAGCTGCCTCATTTAATAGATAAGGAAAAGGAACTTGCCTAGGGTCACATAGGTAGTTAGTACTAGAGCTAGAATTCAGAACCAAGTCTTCCTCTAGATCAGATAGACTTTGCATCAGACTATGCTGCCTTTTCAGAAATACCCACATTATTTGGTCACTGAACATAGGAGCATAGGGGCCCTATGGACCTAGATGACTTATCCATGTATTGACAGCTACTGGTTTCACCCAGGTTCTCCTCTCTCCCCATGAGGGTAGAGTTTAAAGGTGCATGAGTTCTTGGAGATCTAGAACAGGTAGCAGAGGTTCCTTGATTTCCTGGAAAAGAGATCACCCAGAAGTCTGCACAAGGGAGCTAGTCAAAGATGCTTCTGTCTCTGTCCTCCTTAGAGAATGATAACAGATTTAGCTGAAAGACCCTAGCCACTTCCTTGGTGGAAAGGTGGAGGGGGATTTAAAAAGACCATACATGGCAAGAATATGGCAAGGCCATTACTGGCCCCAGGGGGTGGGTAAGTGATGTAGTAGGAAGCTGGATAAGGAGAAGGAAAAAGTCCCTCCTGCCAGAAGGCATGACTACTCTCATGGAGTCTTATGGGCACCTTCAGTTGTGTACAAAGAACACATCAGACTCGAGTGAGCCTTTGGGCTTCAAGAAGTCTTTCCCATTGAACATTTTCCTTTGCCTTTCCTGACAGACTTCTGACCCTAGGGAAGACAAGCAGAATGGTCATGAAATCCTAAGCCTGGCCCCTTTACACTGACCTCCTTATGTGCTAAGGAAATGCTTTATACCTGCTGGCCCACTGACTGGGGGGCAGCCTTTCATCAGATGAGTCTATCATGAGTCAATACTCCAGTCACAGTCTAGGTCACATTTCTGATGTGGCCACATGTTTAAACCCCCAGATAATGTGAATGGGTCTACACTGAATCACACACACAGTCTGGACATTCCTAAAGGTCAGAAAGTGAAGCATTTAGCAAGAAGGATCCAAAATGTACACCTGAATGGGACTCTCCAAGCCATCAAGTCCAACCCTTGATTTACAGATGAGAGAACTGAGATTGAGAGGAATATATTACTTTGCCCAAGTCCATCCATCTGGCAAGTGTCCAAGGCGGAATTTGAACCGAGGTCTAACCTCTCATTCACTATACCACACCATCTCTATCTAAAGAATTGTGTTTCAAAGACTATGTTCAATTTAATGCAAATCACTTGTCATTTATCCCACAATGTGCTATTTCTCAAGTTGACTTTCTCCTTAATTAACTTGCCCACTGACATGACATGACAGCATTAGCTCCTGGGCACACTCTCCCTTCCTGTCATGAAATGAGGGGTCTTCTGTTGCTTCTGAGGAATGGCTAGTCTCTATTTGGGTGGCCCAGCTATGGATTCTGGCCCCTGGAGCTGATGGCCATGGCAGCAGGGAATGGGGTTGAGAAGGGGAGGAAAGGGGAGGGAGCTGTTCTTTGCAGCTGTTTAGAACATGGCCATGCAATTATTCCATTATTTGGCTAACTTTGGGACAGCTGTCAGCTCTTCAATATTCCCCCACATTTGCTCACAAGAATAATTATCCTGAGTCATGGGAGCCCCAATAAGTAGAAGAGCGGATGGCCTACCATGAAGGGGCAAGTCACTGTCCCGATAAGCTAACATTATTCTCTATCCTGCCAAGGTCTCAGGTTTCCACATATTGCTAGATCTCTTCCTGCTGCCAAGAAGGAGATTTGTGGAGAACACTGCAGACCTAGGATAAGGAACTCGTGTTTGCAATTCTTTCCCCCACTCTTCCTATCTAGCTAAAATGCCTCCTCCCTGTGCCTTCGGCAGGAGGCCCTTTCCAAGATTTTCTCTGCTCATGCCTCCCTCTCTCTGGTTGCCTTCTGTCTACTCTGCATCTTGTCTGGACCCAGTAGAGGCGTGGGGTCTCCCTCATTAGAAATAAAACTCCTAAGGGCAGGGGTTGCCTGTCCTCTTATCACTTGGCACAGTGAGCATTTGCTGCCAGATGGGCTTCCTATAGGAAGTAGGACAAGTCATGACATTTTCTTGGACACCCGTTTCTAAAGCCTAGAATTTAGAGTTACAAGAAAAATTAGAAATGATCTAATCTAAGTCCCTCATTTGACTGATTGGGAAACTGAGGACTAGAGAACCCAAGGTCACACAGCTTGATAGTAAGAAGTAACAGATCTCCCAATGCTCTGTCTAATGTGGTTCCCCAATACCATACTGCCTTACGCCTAGTTTGATTCACTCATTAGCAAATACTGAATGCCCTGAGTCAGCTCCAAGACTGAGATGTTACAGAATGAAAGCTCTGCCACCATCATTGTACAGAGAGGAGAACACAGACTGTAGGTAAAGGAGACTCTCTTCAAATTCAGG
Source organism: Potorous gilbertii (assembly GCA_028658325.1). Taxonomy (NCBI): domain Eukaryota; kingdom Metazoa; phylum Chordata; class Mammalia; order Diprotodontia; family Potoroidae; genus Potorous; species Potorous gilbertii. The sequence goes on along the minus strand of CM053770.1, from coordinate 297,964,505 downwards.
TCTTCTGTTTCCAGATCCAATAGTCTTTTCTATCATCCCCTCCAGCCTCCTTAGAGCACTACTCTGCTAGAAAGGGTTGGACTAGGGTGCCCACTGACTTTCTGTAGTATCTGATCCTCTGGTCCTTCTCAGTGACTTCCTATCCTTCCACACATCCTTTCCAAACCACTCTTGCATTGCAAAATACAGCTAATCCAGCATTAAAAATGGCACTTCCCAGATTAACAGAAAAGAGGTAAAATACTTAAATAACCCCATCTCAGAAAAAAAAATTAATATGCCATCAATGACCTCCCTAAGAAAAAATTTCCAAGGCCACATGGATTTACAAACAAATTCTCTCAAACCTTTTTAAAAACAATTAATGCCATTACTATAGAGGCTATTTGGGAAAATAGGTGAAGAAGAAATCCTAACAAATTATTTTTATAATACAGATATGGTTCTGATACCTATACCAGGAAGAGCTAAAACAGAGAAAGAAAATTATAGACCAATTTCCCTAATAAATATAGATGCAAAAAAAATTAAGTAAAATACCAGCAAAAAGATTACAGTGACTTATCATGAGAACAATATATTTTGATCAGGTAGGATTTATCTCAAGAATGCAGAGGGTTCAATATTAGGAAAACTATCAGCATAATTGATCATATCAACAATAAAACTAACAAAAACCATATGATTATCTCAATAAATGCAGAAAAAGCTTTTGACAAAATATGACACCCATTCCTATGCAAAACACTGGAAAGCAAAGGAATAAATGGAGACTTCCTTAAAATGATAAGTAGCATCTATCTAAAGTCATCAGCAAGCATTATATGTAATGGGGATAAGCTAGATGCATTTCCAGTAAGATCGGCAGTGAAACAAGAATGCCCATTGTCACCACTATCATTCAATATGGTGCTAGAAATGTTAGCTTTAGCAATAAGAGAAGAAAAGGAATTTGAAGGAATTAGAATAGGTAAAGAAGAAACCAAGTTATCACTCTTTGCAGAGGATGTGATGATATGCTTTGAGAATCCTAGAGAATCAAGTGATTCTTAAAATAAGAAACAATTTTAGCAAAGTTGTAGGATATAAAATAAACTCACATAAATCATTAGCATTTCTATATATTATTTTAAAAACTCAACAGCAAGAGGTAGAAGGAGAAACAGCATTTAAAGTTATTGTAGATATTGTAAAATATTGGGGAGTCTACCTGCCAAAACAAATCCAGGAAATACATGAAAATAATTACAAAACACTTTTCACATGAATAAAGTCAAATCTAATTAATTGGAAAAACATCAGTTGCTCATGGATAGGCTGAACTAATACAACAAAAATAACAATTCTACCTAAATCAGTGTATTTATTCAGTGCCATACCAATAAAACTACCAAGAAATTATTTTCTAGAGCTAGAAAAATAATAACAAAATTCATTTGGAAGAACAAAAGATCCACAATCTCAAGGGAATTGATAAAAAGAAATTATAGGGAATGTGGCCTACCCATAACAGATGTCAAATTGTATTACAAAGTAGCAATCATCAAAACCATTTGGTACTGGCTAAAAAATAGAAGGGTAGGTCAATGGAATAGGTTAGGTACACAATCTACTATTTGTAGATTGCTATAAGACCCCAGCTTCTGGGATAAGAACTCACTGTTTGGCAAAAATTGCTGGGAAAACTGAATAACAGTGTGGCAAAAACTGGGCATAGACCAATGCTTGATACCTTACACAAAAATAAAGCCCAAATAGATACATGATCTAGGTATAAAGATTGACACTATAAACAAATTAGAGGAGAAGAAATATTTATTTGTCAGATTTATGGAAAAATTTATGACCAAACAAGTGATACAGAACATTATGAAGTGCAAAATAGATAATTTTGATTGTATTAAATTAATAAGTTTTTGCACAAACAAACCCAATGCAACCAAGATTAGGAAGGAAGCAAAAAACTGAGAAAGAATTTGTGTAACTAATGTCCATGATAAAGACTTCATTTCTAAAATATAGAGAGAACTGAGTCAAATGTATAAGAATACATGCCATTCCTCAATTGATAAATGGTCAAAGAATATGAACAGGCAGTTTTCAGAGGAAGAAATTAAAGCTATCTATAGTCATATGAAAAAATGCTCTAAATCACTATTGATTAGAGAGATGCAAATCAAAACAACTCTGAGATACCACATCACACCTATCAGATTGGCTAACATGACAAAACAAAAAGATGATAAATGATGGAGAAGATGTGGGAGAGTCGAACCACTAAATCATTGTGAGCTGATCCAACCATTCTGGAGAGCAATTTGGAACTATGCCCAAAGGGCTACAAAAATGTTCTTAGCCTTTGATCCAACAGTATCACTTCTGGGACCGTATCCCAAAGAGATCATAAAAACGGGAAAGGGTCCCACATGTACAAAATATATTTATAGCAGCTCTCTTTGTGGTGGCTAAGAATGGGAAATTGAGGGGATACCCATCAACTGGGGAATGTCTGAACAAGTTATGTTATATGAATGCAATGGAATACTATTTTCTATAAGAAATTATGAACAGGAAGACTTCAGAGAGGCCTGGAAGGACTTTTATGAACTGATGCTGAGTAAAAGAAGCAGAACCAGGAGAACTTTGTACACAATAACCCCAGTGTGTAGGAATTTTTCTGGTAAACTTAACACTTCACAGCAATTGCAAGGTCCTAAAAAATTCCCAATGAACTCTTCAGGCAAAATCTCTTTCACACCCAGTGAAAGAACTATGGAATTGGATCACAGAATGAAGCAGACTGGGAAAAAGAGAGAGGTGGGAGAAAAAGTGAAGCTTACTCTCATCACATTTGACTTAAGGAAGGAATAACATGCACGCTCAGTTTGGTAGGAAGATCTATCTTACACTACAGGAAAGTAGGGGAGAAGGGGATAAGTGGGGTGGGGGGGATGATGGAAGAAAGGGCAAATGAGAGGAGGGAGCAATTAGAAGTAAACACTTGAGGAGGGACAAGGTCAAAAGAGAGAACAGAATAAATGGGGGGCAGGATAGGATGGAGGATATATAGTTAGTCTTACACAACATAAATATTATGAAACTCATTTGCAAAAACAAACATATATAGCCTATATTGAATTGCTTGCCTTCTCAGGGGCATGGGTGAGGAAGGAGGAAGGGAGAGAAGTTGGAATTCAAAGTATTAGGAATAAATACTGAGAATTGTTTTTTCAATACAACTGGGAAGTAAGAAATACAGGTAATTGGGTATAGAAATCTATCTTGCCTTACAAGGAAAGAGAGAAGATGGGGATAAGGGAAGGGAGGATGTGATAAAAGGGAGGGTAGATTGGGGGAAGGGATAATCAGAATTCATGGAGTTTTGAGGTGAGGGAGGAGAGAGATGAGCAGAAAATTTGGAAATCAAAATTTTGTGGAAATGAATGTTGAAAAGTAAAAATAAATAAATAAATAAACATTGAAAAAAGAATGAAGCAGACTATTTTCTCTTGTGTTATGTTTTGATTTGGTTTGGCTTTTTCACTGTTTCTCCCATTCATTTTCATTCTTCTATGCAACATAACTAAGGTGAAAATGTATTTAGTGATAATGTATGTGTGGAGCCTATATAACATTGCAAATTGCTTCAGGGAGGGAGTGGGGGGAAAGGGGGAAGGAGAGAAAAAAAGGAGAGATTTACAACAGTGATTGCAGAAAACTGAAAACAAATAAATTAATTAAAAAAAAAACCAAAGACCCAGCTTCTGGGATAAGAACTCACTATTTAACAAAAACTACTGGGAAAACTGGAAAATAGTATGGCAGAAACTGAGCATAGACCAATGTCTGACATCGTATACTAAAATAAAATCCAAATGGGCACAAGATTTAGATATAAAGGCTGATACTATGAACAATAGGGGAGCAAGGAATAGTTCATCTGTCAGATTTATGGAGAACGGAGGAATTTATGACGAAACAAGAGGTAGAGAACATTATGAAATGCAAAATGGATCGTTTTGATTACATTAAATTGAAAATTAAATTTTGCACAAAGCCAATGCAACAAAAATAAATTGCTTGTGAAGAAGGAATTCCCTGCATGGTGAGGGGTACAAGAGCAGGCTCAGCTAGCCCGAATCGCGTGCCTTGAAGCACATCATATATCAAGGCTTGAGACTGTGACGACAGAATTACCAAGGGATTCCAGTGCACCTCAAGCCCCTAGAAAGTGAGTCCTTGATCATTTCCCCCAAGCTAAGTGCCAAGTCATTATCTCCATTTCAGCGTGAATGACTGTCACTTCACCCCATTCTTCTAAACAATTCCTTATGGAATTAATTCCCTTGAGGCATTTTTAGTCTTTAAATAGAAAAACAGGGGCTGCCTTCACCTCAGATAAAGCCTCCTGGGAGTTCTTGGAAAGGAGACAAGAGGAAGAGACCTCTTCCTGGACCAGTCCTTCTCCCCTTTCTCCCTTTTCTCCCTGAGGGGACATCTGGCTCTCTACCACCTCTTATCTGCTTGTACTTCCTTCTTCTTTCAGCCTCCACAGTCCTCTATCCAGTTAGGCTCACTGTCTGTTTGCCTGTGGTACTCTGTCTATCTCACTCCATCGATTTCTGTATCTGCATTTCTGAGTAGAATTGTTTCTGTTAGTCAATTTTTTTTAATCTACTTGTCCTCGGACCTTCCCAACCCCAATTAGACAACTCTTAAGAAACGTTCTTTTTCTTCTTAACACTGTCTCTTCTGTGGGTCACTGCCAATGCAGAGAGGAATGAAGAAAAGATCACTGGTGCTCATACGTGTATTCCCAACTCCCAACCGTGGCAGGTGGCACTCGTAGCCAATCAGCAATTCCTCTGTGGGGGTGTCCTGCTTTCCAATCGTTGGGTCCTCACCGCAGCTTACTGTAACCGCTGGACCCTTCGAGAGGTCTTGGGAAAGCACAATATTCGAGCCTGGAGCCCTCCCAGCAATCAGTTGGGTGCAGCGTTGAGTTCCCCATCCCTCCTACAGCCCCAGAACCAGCAATAATGACCTCATGCTCCTCTATCTGGAGAAGCCAGTGAAGTTGACCAACCAAGTGCAACCCATTCAGCTGGCAAAAAATTGTGCCAATTCCAGCACAGACTGCCTGGTGTCCGGCTAGGGTACTGGGTCCAGTCCTTTTGCCAAATATCCCAGCACCCTCCAGTGTCTGAAGATCAGTATCTTTTCTGAGGAAAACTGCAAAGATGTTTACTACAGAAAAGCCATCACTCCTGGTATGATGTGTGCTGGGAACGAGAAAGGTGGCAAGGATTCCTGCCAGGGTGACTCTGGAGGCCCTTTGATGTACAATGGGGTCCTGCAGGGCCTGGTATCTTGGGGCATGGAACACTGCACCCTGCCTGGGTATCCTGGTGTTTACACCAACCTGTGTCATTACCGGATCTGGATCTTAAATGAAATGCAGAAGAATTGATGAGCTGCCTCAGCCCCACACCTCTACAAAGTAACCTCCCCCTCCCCCAAGGGCAGGACTTAGCCCTCCTGATTTCCCTACCATGGGCCTCTAGAAGACCCAGATTTCCTAGACCCATTTCTAGTCTAGATTTGGATGGATGGGAAGGGAATAAAGGATTTAGAGATGTAAAGGACTTTAAACCCTGAAATAGCAGGTCTGAAAAGGACCTTTTAGAAAAAACAAATACTTGAATTTTTACAAATGGGGAAACTGAGGGTGAGTGACTTCCTAATGTCATATAGCTGGGGTATAACAATTCAAGACTAGTGTTCTCTGCCTGATTCTTGGGTCTGAAGGCAAATCTATCCCCCACTTCCCAGGTATCCTAGCTCCTTTCGGGAATCCACTGCCTTGCTCAGGTATCAAGAGTGATAGGTAACTTAGCAGGTCCCTCTTGGTCACTCCTCCCCCAATAATTTTAGATTAATAAAACCTATGAGACTTCAAAAAAAATAGAAAAACAAACTCAACTTAAAATTCAGGAAAGAAAACAAAGTCAGCTGCTACCAAGACAGAGAGGGTATATATGAATCCAACAGCCATTTCTAGAGATCACCCAGAAATGCCATCTGGAGCCCTCATCCTCATCATCTCCTGAATCATTTAGTTAGTCAAGTAGACCTGCCTTATGAGCGGAAGGAGGTGTGCAGGATCTTCTTCTGGCCAGTGGCAGCTGGAGACCTCCATTGTCATTTAGCTACAAGTGTTCAAAGGTACTGACCTCTCCTCCAATCCTGGGGCACCTGGTCCACTAACTCATGAATCTCAGGGGTCCTGTTGGACACACCGAGACCTGAAGTTCCTATTGCTGGTTTGATTACTTTTGGTCCCTGCACCTCTGGTGCTTTTAAAATACCTGCTATTTAAATGACGAGTAAAAATTGGATCTAAGCCTACAGAACAGTACAAAGACATGTTCTGAGAAGAGCATGGAGAGAAGGCAGGGCCCTGAGGATCCCTAGTACACCACTAGGTGCCTGGCACATGGTGTCTCCAAACCAATGCTTATTGATTGACTGATTGATTAGCAGGTAGCTCTTCCACCTCCCCAGGGGCAAAGTAGGACTGGTGTCTGGCATCTCCCCAGGGATGCCTCATTCTGCAATTGTAAGAACAGTCACACACTTTTGGGACATGCAGCAGAATGTGGCCCATGAAGGATCAGAAGTCCACAATGCTCTCAGAGGACTGCCTGAAAACACATTCAAAAGGCACAAGGGTAAAGGGGGAGTTGGCACTTCTGCCCATGAGGGACAGGCTGACAGCTAACAAAAGATGCACAAAATGAATGGATTTCCTCAACTTGGCTGCCTTGAAATACAGTTTAAAATGTCATCAGAGCTTCATTTCTTTGGTGCCTTCCTCTCTGGTGTGCACCTTATTTTCAGGATGACAGATCATGATGTGGGAGCATTGGTTGAAAGCACTGGGGATCTATAGCCTGGGAAGAAAAGACACAGGAAGACGTAAGAGTGATCTCCAAGTCTGGGGAGGACTGCCATGAGGAAAAGCCATCAGATTTGCCCAGCTTGAGCTGACCTCGCAGCTGGGTGTAGCTGTTGCAAAGAGGCAGATTTGGGCCTGGTACCAAGAAAAGCTTGTTCATGGAGCTCTCCAAATGGATGATGGCCTCTCCCTCCCTGGAGCCCTTCCAGCAAAGTGAGGGTAGGGTGATGCTATCATTAGGTGCAAGCTGACTCAGATACCTCTGAGGTCCCTTCTCCCTCTCAGATTCAGAATCCCAGAACCCCCTCTGATTAGGGACCCTCAGAAGATCCCAAACCCAAAGTCATAGTCTTGCTTATTATAATACTGTGGCCATTCTGAGATTCTCATCCTGAATCAAATAATAAGGGACTTCTTACAGAGACCCAGAGAATCTCCTTGGAAGTCATATCAGCTGCCCTGCTAGCATTTTGTGGGACCAGAGCAGACCAAGGCAAGTATGGTAATCACTGACTTATGAGTTTGCTCGGACAAAAGCCTCAGAGGTTCCAGAACTCCAACAAGAGAGTATTGCTTTAAGAAGAAATGCCTTCTACTAGCCAATAGGCAGATGACAGAAAAGTCAGGGCAAAAAAAGATACTGTTAACTTATGAAAGCTTGGTGGCGCCAGTCAACCAATATTTATAACAAATGAGGCCTGTAAAAAAAAAAATGTAATCAGTTAATGGACTACAGGACATGACATGACATTAAATCAATGGGCAGGGGGCAGGGGAGTCAATGGAACGTCTCTGCATAAAATATAAATTCAGCTAGGAAGAGATGGCCAATCGATTGAAACAGAAACAAATCAGCTTAGCTCCAGGCTTTATTCACAAGGCTGTCTGTGATTTATCAGGCCCACAGCATGGCATAGGAAGGGCTGCGGGAACCAAACACAGCTGGCTTTGCAGCCACGTCTGGGTAGTTGGCACTGGACAGTGTCCAGACCACAGGGGAGACTCAGAGAAATTAGACTTGGGGCCCAAGCAGGACTGGAAAAACATGGATAATTGAATTTATTAAATTCTAGCATAAACAGTATCCAGGCCCAGCCAGTGGAACCTAGGGAGCTCTATCTTTGCCCAACTGCTATTGACTCCTTAACAGTGTAGACTCCAAACAAAGGAGGATGCTTGGGGTTCTATATTTGAGGACTCCAAGCCCCCCAAAGTGGCCCTTCTGTTCACTGGTCCATCAGAGATTGTCTAAGCCTTAACAACAGTGATGACGATGACAATGACGATTCCGATGAGGATGAGGATGGTGCCGCCTGGTGTTCAGATAACACAGTGCAGCCCCCTGAACCAACCCTGGTGCAGACAGACCTTCCTCACCTCTCACCTGGACCACTAGGACAGCTTTCTGATTGCTCTCCCTCCCTCCTGTCTCCCCCCTTTCCAGTCATACACCCCCCAGCTTATTTATTTTCCTTCTTGGTTCAGCCAGGGGGTGTTTGCTTCACAGAGCTCCCCAGAGCCCTCTTCCTCCTCCCATCACTTTGTACCCCTTAGATCCCACAGCAGCCTGTAAACTCTCTGAGGGCAGGGGCTGTGTTCTCTTTTAGACTATGCCTTCCAAGGGCCCAGCACAGATCTTGAGTCTGGTTTAGGTCAAGGGTTGGTTGAGCTGAGTGGGTCCAGTCTCCAAGTTCTAGCTTAGACCTGTTTAATGCAGCACAGTAGACTGAAGACCATTAATTGAAATCTTGAGGCCAGAAACAGCCAACCACTTGTGACACTGAAGAAAGGAATCCACCCATGAGGCAATGATGAGCCAGTCACTGGCTCTCTCTTGTCCCACACCTCCCTGTGGCATGATCAGGGGAAAGTTCTGTCCAAGTACCTTTCCTTGTCTTATCATCCAGGAGAATATAGGGCAATGTGGCCCCAAACCCATTCTGAGCAAGCACAGGGCTGGCTGTGGAGAGCTAGGAAATGGGGGACTGTGGATAAAGCGCACCCTCCTCTAAGAGAGCAAAGTGATTTCCTCAGCCCAGAGAAGCTAAGGAGTGCAAGTGTGACTGGCCAATTTATAAGGGAGCAAGACTTAATTATGTGGTTGGTGCCCAAGGTCTCATGGCTAGAAATTCAATTTGATTCAAAACAGCAAGTGCCCACTTAGTGCTGGAAGTGTGGAAAGAGCTGGGGGTGCAGACAGAAAAGAGATCTTACATTCTACTGTGGGAGGAACCAAGATATACAGGAATGAGTCAGTACAAGTCAATACAAAATACCCCAAGCACTCCTCCCATCCAGGCTAGGATTCCCTTCCTCAGTCTCTGCAATATCTTGTGTGGACTGAGGTAAGTACCTGTTGTCCCCCCATTCCCACATAAGATCCTTGAGGGCAGAGGATGGGTTTGGAGGGGAGGGTCACTTCTTTGCATCAGCACCTAGCAGTAATTGCCTAAATAATACTTATTGACTGATTGAATGAAAATAAATCTGGGATCGTTGAGAGGGATCGCTAACAATGAGGAGTCAGGAAGGGCTTCTTTTTTCAGTTTCTCAAGCATTTATTAAGGTCCTTTACGCAGAGCTGGAAAAAACAGATGACACATAAGCTGGTGTCTGCCTTCAGGGGTCTTACAGTCTAAAATGACTCTACTGAGAAGAAATCCCCACTAGAATGAGAAAGTGGATGGAGCATCTGGCCTTCACAAGCTTCTGGGGCCAAGAGTCCCCAAGAATCAATGGCCCTCATAGGTCCAGGGACCAGAGTCCTTTGCCTTTTCTCAACTGGAATGGGGAGAGAGACTCAATGTGAAGGAGATGAACCAACGAGCTTTGTCTTTCTGGGGTGGGGGCCAGGGCAAGAGGCAACCCCAATGACTTCTGTAACTCAGGACCTCTGTCAGCAGATTGGTCACAGCCCATTATTTCTGACAGTCCATTTATTACAGGGGTTTCTGTAGAAAATAAACACAGAGAGAAAGTAGCATGGTGTAAGGGAAAAACAAAATCAGAAGACCTGAGTTCCAGGCCAGAACTGGGCCTATTTGGGAGGTGGGAACCTGGGAACGAAACAAATGGAGGTGACCCAGCACGGTCTGGGGAGGAAAAGAGGGGAGGGGAGAGGAGACAGAACAACTGTCTGCACTACCCCCAACAATCATCAAGAAAGACTTGCTTTTGTCTGTCTCTTGTGCTCTGGGGAACCAGGCAAGGGTAATTTATGAATTTCTCTAGGATAAGAGAGAGTTCTTTCCGAGATTCACAGGTACCTCTGATCACTTATCCAATCCCCTTGCCAAGGGGCTCCCCAATTTTTTTCACTATAACTGACCAAAATTTTTCCAAGACTTCCTCTTCCCCTTTTCTTTTGTTTCTCTTTCTGGAAGCAGAAATGGCCACTTACAGTAGAGACACAAGACAGGGGTGGACATGTGCTCACACACACAGATGAAGAAGGTACCCAAGGATGGTTTTGGTGGAACCCTGACCTCTTGCTTAGGGGAGGGGATTGTTGATTCCCAAAGCAGTGCATGGTCTTGACCTAGCCTTGAGACAGAGAAGAAGAATTTTGTGGATCATCCCAACTTTGTGTGTTGCTTTGTGGGTAACCCAAAGTTCAAGTATTCCTGACTTCAGGAGTTAGGGTATTATACCTTCTAGCAAGAGGAAATTTCATGGTACAGCGATGCTCCCTGGAAAAAAAAAAAGAAGAAGATTGTCCATAGGGTTCCATTGCTTCTTGGAGAGCAAAGTCAGTGAGTCCAAGTCCAATGCCCAGGGATGGGCTTATTCAGTAGTCCCAGAGTGGGCTCACTTTCTGCCAGGGGACAGTGTGTCTCAACCATAGCAAGGTGTTAAGTCTTGGGGAGATTCTTCAGACCCCCATTATGTTGGTTCACAAGCTCCCTCAAGGCCTTTGTATCTCATGCATTGGCTAAAAAATGAAATCAAAGCTGTCTTATCCAGGTATCTCTGCTGGACACTGAGTACCTGTATAGGAGTTGGGGACCCTGTCACCTGTATCTGGGGAACCCTAAGCAGGAGATATGCCCACAATTCACTTCAGACATTTACCTAGATTTACTATAGGTAGGAGAGAAGAGCCACCTCTTGGAGATGGTTGTGCCCAGGCTCAGACCCAGCCTCCTAAGGCTTGTCTATTGTCAACTCTCTGTGTTCATCAGGACAGCTCCTGAGGACAGGGACTGTTAGTTTGGCATTCTTGCTTCTCTTCTGTGTTTAACATTGTTGTTGTTGAGTCATTTTGGTGATGTGTGACTCTCCATGGCCCCATTTGGCGTATTCTTGGCAAATACTGGGGTGATTTCCTTCTCCAGCTCATTTTACAGATGAAGAAACTGAGGTAAGAAGGGTTAAGTGACTTGCCCAGAGTCACACAGGTAGAATTTGAGGCTAGATTTGAACTCAGGGCTAGCACTCTATCCACTGTGCTGTCTAGCTACCCAAGCCATACAGAAAGTGCTTAATAAATGCCAGTTGAATGAATAACTGATATGAATATGAATATTTCCTGATGTTTCTAGGGCTTTATTCAGTTTACAAATCACTTTCCTCCACACTCTTGTGTGGTCATGGTGTGGTACTGCTACATTGCTCCCATTTTCCTGATGAGAAAATTGAAATTTATACATAGTCACAAGTCTAAATGAATCACTTGGATAAAAATTAGCGCCGCCCCACTCCAAAGCATCTAGGTGTGTTCTCCAGCACATTTGTTGTATCCCCTTTTTAGGAGACTGACTTTCTAAAGCCTCCAGGGTATCTGCTGCCATCTCTCTCCCCCCAACTCTCCCTCACCATCTGTAATCTAAATCCATCCCCGCAGACCTCCCAGTTCAATTAAATCAGTCCAACTTGGGGATACTATTTAAAAACTAATGGCTCCCCAGTGCTCCGACCAGGGCTTTGCTAATGGCCTTTGTCAGAATTGACGAACTACCCTGTTCACTCACAGCAGCCTGAAAAATTGAATTAAAATGGGAAGACAGGCACTGCCCAAATCAGCAGGCCATGGTCATTTTCCTAAAGCAGATCATTGAGCACCCTGGAACTGGCCAGATTCTGAGGAATCTACTCTCTACATCAGCTCTGACAGACCAGACCTTGAGAGCTGCTGGGGGTGAGTCATTCAGGAGTCCACAGCTGTCCTGGAAAAATGATAAAGGCAAAGCAAATAACTTCCCCCTTCTGCTGCTTCCTCTTTATTGTTAGCAACAGGGACAGAGAAAGAGAGAGAGAGAGAGAGAGAGAGAGAGAGAGAGAGAGAGAGAGAGTGAGAGAGGCATCAGATCTGTAATATAATAACAATCCTTAGAGTTTTAAAACCCAAGAAGGTTTATCTGTTTGAAAACTGACCTTAGATTTATGAAAAACGGGCCCCCCATGGCTCCCTAGGAAGCCAGTGTCTCCTTCAGTGCCTGGCCCTGCCCCACCCCCCACCTATCTAGCTATGCCCCTGACCATCCCATCACCAGCACTAGAGGCAGAGATGGAAGCTGTATGATGGAGGAGGGGCCAGCGTCCAGATGATCTTTCAGCCCAAACTGAGACTCTGAGCAGGCTGAGTCACTTCTCCAGCCTCAGCATGCTCATCTGTAAATTGGGGAAAATAGTAGCGCTTGCCTCACAGCATCATCATGGGATTCCAATGAGACAGACTCTATAAGGCACCTGGTAAGCCTCAGCATGATGTAAAAATGTCAGCTAGCACCAATGATGTCTCAGTGTTAGTTAGAGTTGCTTGGGGTGGGATGAGAAATGAGAGACAGAGAAAAGAAAGGCCTTTGAGGGTACCCCAGACAGTGGCCAGGATCAGATTTCTGGCCATGGACATTGCCCAGTACCCTGGCTGCCACTCACCACAGCTATCATTCACACTCCTGGGAGGGGGGAAAAGAAACTCACGCTAGTCTGTGGCCCACATCAGCCGCTGTCTTCACACAGTCAGAGCACTCATATGTATATTGGAGAAAGGAGAGAGCAAAAGCCAACTCCAACCTACCAATAAGCTCTTGGTGCCCCAAAGGGCAAGTGAGTGGAGAAAAGGCATCTACCCGGATTCAAATCGTGCTCTTCTTCCATGTAGGTACCTCGTTATCTGACTGGACCCCAATCTCCCCTTCTGTAAAGTAGGATGCTTGGCTATGTTACATCTCCTGTTTCCCCCAGCTCTGACATAATGGCCTGAATGCAAGATGATTGAAAGTCCTCCCCTGGAGGTGCTGGAAGCTATCACCTGGGACTTCCTGTCCAGGGCCTCAGGCCAAGTAGGTACTTGATTAGTGGGAATGGGTTTCTGTTTTTAGTCTGAGATGAGTATTTAGTCTTTTGAATCTCTGTTTAGCACCTGATTATTCCCCATTTTTACCATTAAGATAATACTTTCCAGCCAGTGTTTCCAAATGTTTTAGAATATCAAGGTGCTTGGCAGAGATTAATTTTATAGTAAGGCCTAAAAATAACCCCCACCCTAGCATTTCATAGCTCTGTATCCTAAAGAAATGGAACAAGTGTCAAAATGGAAACAGGCCCCTTTCCCTTAATTAGAGAAATGAGAAGACAAGCCAAGGGTGTGAATGGTGTGATTCACACCCGCTGCATTGTTCAGCAGGAGACCAAAGGCCATGCTTTCATGGCGCTGTTCAGAGTGAATTCATTAACACAACTGATTCTTCACTCTGCAGAAAGTTATGGCAAATAGAATGTTTTATCAGAAAAATATTATTTTAAAATCTATTTGTCTTGTTAATTAAGCAGAGACCTTTATTTCTGAGCTGTGAGAGAGCCTTGGCTCTGAGTTCTGCGCGGGCCTTGTCAAGGTGAAAGCCTCTACTTAACTTTCTTATTCCTGTAAAAGATCATTGCCCTCCTAGCAGGAAGGAAAATTTCTGAGCAGCAGCATCTCCCGGAGAGTGGAAGGGAAGGAAGAACAACACCCAAGAGTCAAGAACCACCAAGGTTTCAGTCAGGCTTCAAGGTCACTGTTCACGGGGCCATGCTAGGGGCACTTAACCAGAGAATGTGGACACCAGTTGGGCATGAAGGGGTCCCAGAGTGAGCCACTTTCTCCCAAGTATGAGGTGTGACTATAAGGTAGAGACCTTGGGGTACACACATACACACACACACACACACACAGCCAAAACCTTGGGATTGTGTCCAGTCACTTTTTCAATCCCACAAGAAAAGCCATCTGCAGGTCTACTTATAATCAGGATCACAGATGTCAGGTCCTAACTCTGCCCTTGTAAACCCATAATTACACCTCATATCACCATAACTGGCCAGATGGGGCCCCACCTTCCCCTTCCATCTTAGATAAAAATTCCTGCCATTGCTGTCATGAAAGATGGGGATCTTGACTTCACAATATGGCTCCTGGATCTCACTAAAGGGTAGGAGGGTGCTGGGAGAGAGTAAATCACAAATCTCCTCTAGCTCTGTGTTTTCAGTTATCCTCACCTGAAAAGCCAGGTGGACACAGCTGAAAGGGATAGCCAGACAAAACCAGAAGCTTCAGGCTTCATGGTCAAACACTAGCCAAGAGGAGGGAAGAAATATGGCAAATCATAGAGAATCCCCCCTCACGTGACTGACTTTCACCATTGTTTCTTTAGGGGCCCCACACAGAGCTGGCCAAGGAGGGAATCCACTGGAGGTGCCTGCCAGGTGTGAGGAATAAAACCTGGACAGAGAGAGAGAGAGAGAGAGAGAGAGAGAGAGAGAGAGAGAGAAAGAGAAAGAGAGAGAGATTTTCAATCATAATCAATTTATTAACTAGACCAGACAATAATCAATGAGCTGACTGTCTGCAGTTTCCCTCAAAGGGAGACTCTGAATCACCTACTGACAGGAAGCACCAGACAAGTGAGCCTCAACCCTGACTGGTGGACAGTTAATGAGGAGGGAAACTAGAAATTCCCATCCCTCTCAGTGGCTACATTGTTATGGGAGTGTGAGAAGCGACCTGGTCTTGAATTTTGAGCTCCTGCTAGCAACTGGGGCTTCCCAACCAGCTCCTCTCTGGTTCAGTTTCTTCTTCTCGAGGCAAACTCTAATGAAGGGCCTCTAGGGCAGAAGTTCTTTCCCCAGGGAGAGAACTCCCCCAGACTGGATTCCCTTTATCTCCTAAACAGAAATCAGTTTTCCTAGTTGGGTGGGGTCCTCAAGCAGAGCTGGAATGCTCCTGATGTTCCAGAGGAGAGGAGATGGACTCACTCCTCTCTAAGTTGTCTTTTTGACAGAAAAGGGAATACTACAGGTTATTTTTAATAATCAAATGGTACAACATTAAAATTAATTTCTCTTCCCAGACAGTCCCAGTGAAAGTGCTGGATTCAGGAAATCTGAGTCACACAGATGTCATGCCTCATGTTTTGAGACCAGGTCCAGAATTCCTGATCTTCTGAATTCCTCAGTCTGATTGATGTCACACATCCTTTGGGAACTGCTCCCTTGACTCCTCCAAAGGCCACTAAGAGGAGCAGTCATGGGCCCTACACACCCTAGACTGTGCATGTCCTAAAGCTCAAAGTACAGTTGGGCAATTGCTTGGGCCAAGATGATGGCTACCAGTACCACCTGGTGATGAAACAGATGCTCCCTCCAATGACATAATTTCACAACTCCTCTCATTCTGCATATTTTATCCCCTACAGAATGTAACCTTCTAGCAAGCAAACAGAGTTTTGCTTCTGTCTTTGGAACCCCATTCCTTAGCACAGTTTTTGGCATGCAGTAGGTGCTTAATAATGACTTATACATTGATTGATGGCTCCATCTCTTTTTGTAGTCACCATCACCTGTACCATCTCCCTATAAGACAAAATAGCATAAAAGAGTGGTTGGAGATGATGGGACCTGTCGCTTGACAGTTTGCTTGTTGACTAGGGGGTGTGGGGCTTTTTTTAAAAAAATGTCACACAGAATTCCAGGATCTGTCTTTGGGGTAAGCAGGATCGAGGGAGGAGTATTGTCTATGAGCTAAACTGTTTTAAGAACCTTTTGTCTCTTGGGTTCGTTGCTTGAAGGAAACACATGGCCATTGTCCCTCAGCAAAGAACCAAAGACCATAAGAGCTGGGGTTTTCACAGAACATGAAGTGAAAGACCATAGACCATCTAGTGGCAAAGTAGCAGGGAATGGTAAGAACCAAGAATGCTGGAGTGTGAAGAAACCTTAGAGCATATAATAGTAAAATGGGAAAGGACCTTAGAACACAAAATTTGAGATATGGAAGGGGAAGTAAGAACATAAGTCAGAACCAGAAGAAGCCTCTCAAAACCTAAAATGCTAGAACATGGTAAATTGTAAGGCCCTTGAGGACACAGAATTTGTCACTCTTGTCTGTATCCCTAGCACCTAGAATCAATCCGTTAGAAACATTTATGAAGCACCTACTGTGTGCGAGGTACTGGGTTAAGCCCTGGAGATACAAAGAAGGCAAAAGATGCTCCTGCCCTCAAGAGGTTCCCAGTCTAATGAGGGAGACAGCATGGAAAAATACTTATGTACAAACAAAATATAGAAAATATTCATTGTAAAAATAATGTGCCTTGCATATAATAGGCACTTTATAAATGTATGCTGAATTAAACTGAATTGAAAATATGCATCTTCCATTACGTTCTTTCACTTTAACAAATTTAGCTCAATCAATATTATGTCTACACACAAAATACTGTGTATGACTTGGAGAATACAAATGGAGAGAGCCTGGCCTCAAGGAGCTCACCTAATAACTCCTGCAGTTCACCATCAGCCACATACCACAACCTCCTTATGCCCATTATTCTTTGGGGCACATTTAGGGGTGATTTTTCAAGAGGTAGGATGGTATTCTGAGACACATAGAACATAGAAGACCCTCATTCAGAGTTCTAAGGGTTCCATGTGAGCCACTCAGACTCCCACTAAAACCTCACTTAGATGCTTCTTTCTACTGTGCGGGTGACCCGGGGTGCCCAGAAGTCATGGTGGCAAAGTGATGGACTCTTAACAGGTACAGGTCAGGGTTCCAACAGGACCCTAGGGGTGGTGCCCTTGTCTCCCAAGTGGATGGCTCTTCCTGATGATGGGCTACCAGTGTGGCTTTGAAAAATTGAAAGACCTGGGTCTAGCTCCCAAGTCTGCTGCTTCCTGCTTCTATGTCTCAGGGTAAACCACTTCCAGTCTCTGAACCTCAGTTTGTCCATCTGTAAAATAGAGATAGCAATGTCCAAACTTGGATGTCCCATGTTTTGACTGCCTCTACTGATTTGGAGTCCACAGGACAGAAGTCACTGGCCATCCCAGAGCAGTAATCCCTCTGGAGAAGCCAGTCCTGGGAGTCCAGTGTACTTTTGATCCTGTCCCCAGCTGCAGCGCCTAGAAGGGGCACCAAGGTCCCTGCAGTTTCTGAATGACAGGTGAGGTCCCTGGCCTTCCAGCTCTGCCTGATCCTTGCCTGGACTCACTGGGCCTTTGACCACTGTCCCTCAGCCCTGAAGGATCTTCCCTTAACTTTCCTTGTGACCCCTTCTACCCCCCCCCCAGATGCTTTGAGAACTCGGTTTCCCGCATGTGTTTCATTGCTGAGTAGAAGAATCTCCCTTGAGCACTTCCCAAATCCTTTCCACTGAGCCTCTGTTTTGCTTTTCCCTCTGGGAAAGGTCAATTGTCTCTGACCTACAGACTAACAAGATGCCTAGAACCAGGACAGAGAATACTTAATCAGTTGGAGTACTTCAATGGGATTAAGTCCTTGGGAACAGCTGTAACTAGTGTGAGGTAACCAGACTTTGGCTCCAGGGTGCTGACATCCAGTGGAGCATTAGTTTTCTCTGTGACCTTGCAGGCCTCTTCCAGGCCTGGACCATCCAGTATGATGCCCCTCCCCTCCTCAGGCCTTCTGACTGTGCCCCATCCCCTGGAAATAAGCATCAATTGTAGGGAATGCCTTGCCTCTCCCGCAGCAGTGTGGGAGGAAGGGTCTCTGCCTGCTCCCCAGGTGCTGTTTCCCAACAATGGCCCTGTCCCTGCGTGACTCACTTCCCAAAATGGATTCATCTGCTTCAGCAGGCCACAGGGGGCTTTGAGAGGAGACCCCACCTCCCAAGTCCTTCTGACAGGCTGCAGAGACCCCTTTCAGAGAGCACACAAGATCCAAGTGAGGAGAGAAGGGTTAACAGCCCACACACATGCTAGAAGTAAGGTTGGCAGAGATGGCACTAAAATACTCGGCTTTTTCCTCATTAAAAAAAAGTCTTGCACCTACAGGGGCTTTGCGCAGGATAAATAAAATCATGTGTCACAAGTCTGCACTCAGCAGGTCCCGTGCAATCTTCCAATTATACCTTGGAGCCCAGGGAGGACTGAGGCAGGCATGTGGCTGGGGCTGTATTTGGAGGAGGAACAGGGTTAAGTCAGAGCATGAATCTTTATCCTGTTATTTATAAAATCAACTGATATCACAAGGGCTGGGTTTGTGTCTGTCTGGGAATGATCACTCATGCACCTGAGGATGACGAGGAGGGTTCAGCGTCCCCTGAGCCAGCAAGAGGGATGTCTGGAGAAAAGCATTTGCTCATGTAATAACAACTCTGACACATGTGGGCACCGCGCCGTCCTTGGGGCCTTGAATGCACCATCTCAGACCAAGCATAGGCAAAAGGCATGCATCTACACCACCCAAATGCAAGTCAACTAGACATGGGCTTGTTTGTGCATCCTCTTGTGCCCGGCACTGCACCAAACACTGGAAGAGACAGAGGCAAAAATGAAAACATCACCTGCCCTCTGAGAGCTTCCATTCTGCCTGGGACACATGAACCCTTTGTGGACAGAGAAATTTGAGGCAGGTGGGGGAGGGGGTAAGAGGGGAGGCACTGACCCATCAGGAGAAGAGGGAGTCCTGAGGGAGACTGGAAGGAGAACAATGTTAGTGGAGAACATCTAGACCTCTCTATGGCAGGAACATTGTGGGGAGCTCTCCCAGGAGGAAGGGGAGATTGAGGCCACCATAGGATGGCTAAGCCTTTCCTCCTCACCACAATCAGGGAGGGGGCTGCTGTTATGATCCCCATCTTACAAATGAGGAAACAGAGGCAAGCAGAGGAGGAGTGGCCTGCCCAGGACCGGCATCTGGGAAGTGTCTGAGACCCACTCTGACCCCCAAGCCCAGCCCTGTGACCCCCTCCCCCTTACCTCCCTCCCCTCCTGCCCCTGCAGTTGCCTCTGACCATCTGAGTCAGGCCCAGAGGCTGAGGGAGCCACAGTGGACTCCTGACCAGAGTGTGCTTTAAGAAGGTCACTGGCCATGAGCAGGGGACTTAGTAGAGGACACAGGCTTGTGGCAAGGAGACCTTCTGGGAGACCATCATCTCTTCCAACCAGGAGGGAGGGGAGGAGCAAGGGGTGGGGGGGGAACTTCAGACCCTGTGAGCCTCAGTCTTCCAGCATGTAACTTTGGAGAATTGGACTTGCCTCTAAAAGCCCTTCCAGCTCCAAAGACAGGATTCTATAATTAGACTTGGGGGGAGGAGTGAGGAATTGAAGACGACACCTCAGTGATGAACCTGCGAGACAACAGGGACCACAGCATCCTGGAGAGAAAAAGAAGTTCTGAGGAGGGGCAGCCTTGGACGGGGAAACAGAGTACACTTGGTGGGGCCTGGGGCTCCCTGCACTATGCATCCAAGGGAGAAGCGCACAGTGGGAAGAGATTTCTGTGAGGATATCATTAAGCTGCACGCAGATATCCTGGATGGAAATTGGTCATTGTACACCTCAGGGGCAACGGACAAGTGTCTGGCTCTGTGGCTCCTTCCAGTGCTGATCATGTCTGTGTGTTCCCATCGGTGGTTTTGTCTCTGCCCTAGACATGTCTGCTGCCCCTTCCCAGGACCCACTCGCCCAGGAAGAAGGGAAGGAAGGAGGGAAGGAAAGAAGGAAGGAAGGGAGGGAGGGAAGGAGGGGGAGAGGGAGGGGAGGGATAGAATCTTTGCTTTGATTGATTCCCACCAAGGTCTCTGATCCCCCCAAACACACCAAAGGAGCAGTTACATTTTTCTCCAGTATCACCAGCCCCAAGCCTGGTGCCTTGCACACAGTAGGTGCTTAATTAATGCACATGAGTTGCTTAGTTGACGTCCCACAGCCCCAGCTGACTTTGCTCTGCTTATCTCAGATGTGCTGATGGTTCCCCTTGGTCCCTAACAGGGTAGAGCGGTTAGTTAGATGGGGTGGGTGAGTGTCCCTCCTGGTGAGGGCCCAGAAGATCCCTCTCATTTCCATCCTATTTTCTCTTTCAAGGACAAGCTTCAGATAGGAAAAGGCAGCAAGCGAGTCTCAATCTATAAGGAGCTAAAACCCCAGGCTGAGGAGGAGCCAGGCAGCCTGTGCCCAGCTGTTCCTGATGACTCCATGTCCCTGGGTCCAGAGACTGCCCTGGCTCAGATGCTAAAGAACTGAGGAGTGTGAATGCTGAATAGCAGTGACCCCTGAGCAGTAGTGGTGACCCCTGAGTGAGAGGCTGAAGAGGATAGAGTAGGGGTTGCTGGGCCAAAGAAGGATGGATGTTTTCCTGACTTTCAGAACATACCTCTCCAAGCTAGAGAGCTTTCCTCGGACCACTGACAAAATGGCAGAGCATATTAAAAGGGTGGCCAGGGAGCATATAGAAAAAGAGGCTGAGACCCCATATTTCCTCTCAGTGCCCAGGGTCACCAGGCTGCCAGAAGGGGCAGGTAATACTGGGCATCCATTTTCACCCAGCACTGGACAAAGTCTCTCCTGCCCTTCTGGAAGGGGCAATGGAAGTTTGGTGGGCTGGACAATAATTCAGTGAGGCAGATTCCAAAGGGCTCAAATATTGTACTTAAGGGGCCATTAATGCTCTGCTTCATCAGGGCAGCAGGTCTCTGGTCAAGCGCCCCAGGGATCTATGCTCGGCTCAATGATGTGTCACATTTTGGTCACTAAGTTGGGTAAAGACAGAATAAAAATTATTATATGATCATGAAAAGAATGGACACATGATGCTTTGAAGTTTCTATCAGCAGCCATCCCGGATCCTAACTGTTGGTTTTCCTGTCATACCCCAATTACCCCGCACCCATTGGGTACAGAGTCCATACAGCCTGATGAGTGTATGTGGCTCCCCATGGGTTGTAAGCTTTGGGGCCTCGAAGGCTGATGACACTTTCTTTCTGTCCCTGTTTTCCCAGTACTTAGTAGGTGCACAGAGAAGATGTTGAGTCATAAAATCTCTTTCCATCCATGGTTAGGCAGGTGCTCTGCTTTCTCCATTTGCAGATGACACCAACCTCAGAGAATGGCTGGTGTCCTGGAGGGCAGAACCCTGTCATCAGACTCTCAGCCATGGAAGGCACCTCAGAACCAGCAATTTCCTCTGGTATATGATCCCCCAGACAAATGGACATCTGGTCTCTTCTTGATGAGATGCCCAGTGAGAGAGAGCCTGCCCTTCCAAAGCAGCTCCTTCTATTCTCTTTGTAGACAACTCCAATTTTTGGGGAGCTTTTTCTAGAGTCCAACCCAAACTGATCTCTCTCTGCTCCTGACTCAGTGTTCTGTGCTAGCAACACAAGGCTCTTCCACACCATGGTCTTTCACACACTTAAGGCAGCTCTCAGGTCCTCTCTTCCCCAGGCTCAACATCTTTGATGCCTCATCTGAGTTTCAAATGGCAAAGACTCCTCTGGAGGCTCACCAGCCCATCCTTGAACTTTCTACCACGCGGTGCCCAGAACGGAAGCTTTCATTACATGGTGGCAGCTGCTTCTGATGTCTTCAAAGAGTTGTATTAATGGGCAAATGAGCAGTTCGCCTGCCAACAGTCCCTGATGAGACCAGGAGCAAGTTTCTTCACAAAGATCCAGCAACACCTTGGCAGGCTAGTCTCCTCCTCTCGGCATGTGCCTGTGAGGGGACTGTCTGGATCTGCAGGGAGCCAAGGGGAGCAGCTCCTATACATCAGCCTCTCTCCTACAGTCCCAGCCTCCACAACCCCTCCAACGTGGCCCAACTTTACCATCTCTGGCAATGTGATCAGAATGTCTCAAAAAGATGGTTCGTGAGCATTGCTAAGAGGAGGCTGAGATCACAGGGTTTCTTCAACAGCTGGGCTTGGTGGACCTATAAAAAAAAGTGAGAAGGTGAAGCCTGGGGATTATGTTAATGTCCATTTCTCCTTGTAGTCATTGGCAGCTTTTATTTTATACGGCTATTTAGGGTTGGCAATTCTTTTTTGAACATGATTTGATCATATCTTTAGTAGAATAGAAGTTCCCTGAGGGAAAGGATCATGTCACACTTATAATTGTATACCAAGCCTAGCAGATGCATAGCACATAATAGGGGTTTGATAATTGCTTGTTGATTTGTTGGACCACTTACTTACTGGCAAATGGTTGTTAATCTTCTGCATTTTCCTAGACATTCCACCAAAGACTGCTCTATCTCTTTGAATTCACTCAAATCTCAGCTCAATCACTCCTTCCTACTAGAAGCCTTTCCTGATACCTCAGGTTGGTGAGGCCCCCACCCTTGAGGTTAGCACCTATCCACAGGTGAATAACCTCTGCACTTCTTCATACACGCTTCTATGAGTTACTTTCTTGGGCAGACAATCATTTACTTGAGGAGAGGAATACCTTGTACCCCAGCACCAAGAACATAATAGAACATTGTTAGAGTGAATCCAATATGGTAGATTTTAGCAGGAACAAGTGAAAGGGCTTAGACTTTGGTTCCAATATTGACTTTGTAAGGAGACAGGGGAGGGTGGAAGAGAGAGAATATGGAACTCAAAGCTTTAAAAATGAATGTTAAAAATTGTTTTTGCATGCAACTGGGAAATAAGTTGTATAGGCAATGGGGTATAGAAATCTATTTTGCCCTACAGGAAAATAGAGGGGAGGGGGATGGGAGAAGAGAGGTTGATCAAAGGGAAGACAGACTGGGGTGCATACTATTCTGGGGTGGGGGTGGGGAGAGATGGGGACAAAATTTGGAATTTAAATTCTTTTGGAAGTGAATGTTGAAAGCTGAAAAATGAATAAATTATATTTTTAAAAAAGAAAATGAGACATGGGAGGCAGGGCTAGGTTCAACACCCAACCCCTGCCTTGATGCTAACAAGATGTTGAAGAAAGGCCTGTCCAAGGACTTAGAGGCAGCTGGACTTTCCTCCTCTTCCCATCTGTAAAGTAAGCAGAGGACGCCCAGAAGTCCTCATTCTATGATCCTGGGACCAGAGCTAGCCACATGACACACGAGCCTTGCCCAACAACCATGGCTGCGCAGCAGTTCTCAGAGGACCCAGGATTGCCTTTGGCAGGTCCCACCATGGGACTGACCCAGCATCTTTTCAGGAGTAATGGGTACAAAGGAGAAAGTGGCAAATGGCAAAAGCTGCAGAAATACTTTATGATAGATTTTTCCAGGTGGGTACAGCTGATGTGGAGCCTCGAAGGGTCATCAAATTAGGCACCAGCTGATTTCCATGGTCCCAAAAACAAGACAAAATGGACAGAATTTCATGTCCATCCTCTGACTCATTTCTCAGCATCCACAGAAGACAATTTTGGAGAAAGGACCTTTTCCCTGAAGCACAGATTCTCTGCATGGGCTGTTGCTGTCACCTTTTTGAGCAATGAGATGTCTGACAAACCAAGAGCAGGTTGGACAAGCTGCAGATCTGGGGATGGCTACAAAAATGCACGAAGCACTGCTGCTCCCTGCTGTCCAAAGAAGGGCCCTGTCTCTTTCTACCTCTTGTTTTCATTCTGTTGGTATCACCATTCAGGGGCCTACCGCAGCAGGACAGCTGACCCTCTAGATCTCGTGGAATCCAGAGAAGGGGAATGACCATCCATGCTCACAGCCCAGCCCAGCTAGAAGAGATCATGGCCGAACTGCCGTGGGGACTGAGGTGTGGAGGAGGAGGAGGCGGACACATGGCCACTGTGGAAGCAGCAACGGCTGCAGCACCCCAGGCAGCCAGAGAGGAGTGGTCCACAACCCAGTTGCCCCTTAGCCAGCCCTGTCCCTGGCTCCACCTCCTTTCAGCCCGGCACCTGGAGTTGAATCCTTTACCTGTTTGATTCAGAGCCCCCAGGTCCCAGCCCAATGGCCACCAGATCCCTGCAGCCATGGGGAAAGAGGTTGGATGAGATGAATATGGGCCTGCAGCTGTATCAGAGCATGGAGATTAAAAAAAGCCAAACAGGAGAAGGACACGAATGAACTTAAAAAGGAAGTCTCGATGGAGGACTGTAAACTTAGCCTAGATGAGTTTCACTAGAAATATGGAAAAGACCTGACCCAAGGTCTAACAAGGGCTCATGCTGCAGAAATTCTGGCCTGAGATGACCCAAATGCCCTCGACACCTCCTCCCATCACTCCCAAATGGGTCAAATTCTGTCAGCAACTTTTTGGGGGTTTCCTCCATGTTTCTCTGTTTTCTGTTCCTTGGTTCACAGGATGGATCCAAGCTGCCACCGAAAAGGAGCCACAGAATGATAATTGTTACCTTGGTGTGGTCCTATCTGCCGTGGTCATCACTAGCTGCTTCTCCTGCTACCAAGAAGCAAAGAATTCAAAAGTCATGGAGTCCTTCCAAAACATGGTTCCACAACAAGTCCTTGTGATTCTAAATGGTGAAAAAATGAGCATAAATGCTGAAGAGATTGTAGTTGAGGATCTAGTAGAGATGAAAGGAGGGGACTGAATCCCATCTGCTCTCTGAATCATTTCTGCAAATGGATGTAAAGTAGACAATTCTTCTCTCACCAGTGAATCTCAACCATAAACCGGGTCTCCTGATTTCACTAATGAAAACCCGTTGGAAACCAAGAACATTGCCTTTTTCTCTACCAACTGTGATGAAGGCAGTGCTTGAGACATCGTTATATACACTGGGGATCTAACTGTAATGGGATGAATTGCTACACTTGCCTCTGGGCTAGAAGGTGGCCAGACGCCCATTGCAGCAGAACTTGAACATTTCATCCATCTTATCACTGGTGTTGTTGTATTCCTGGGAGTTGCCTTCTTCATCCTTTCTCTGATCTTGAATACACTTGGCTGGAAGTGGTTACTTTCCTCATTGGCATCATTGTCACCAATGTGCCAGAGGGCTTGCTGACCACAATCACAGTATGTCTGACCCTGACAGCCAAAAGAATGGCCCACAAGAAGGGCCTGGTAAAGAACTTGGAATCTGTGGAAACGTTGGATTCCATGCCCACCATCTGTTCTGATAAAACTGGAACCCTAATTCAGAATCGGATGGCCATAGCTCACGTGTGGTTTGATAATCAAATCCATGAAGCTGATACTACAGAAAACCAGAGCAATGTCTCTTGATAAGACTTCAGCTACTTGGTTTTCTCTGTCCAAAACAGCAGGATTGTGAAACCATGCCATCTTTCAGGCTAATCAGGAAAACTTACCTATTCTGAAGCGGGCAGTTGCTGGAGATGCTTCTGAATCAGCCTTCTTAAAATGCTTTGAAGTATACTGTGGTTCTGTCAAAGAAATGAGAGCGATATATGCCAAAATTGTAGAGATATCCTTCAACTCCTCCAACAAGTACCAGCTGTCTATCCATAAGAACCCAAATACATCTGAACCCTGACCTCTGTTGGTGATAAAGGACGCTCCTGAGAGAATCCTGGACTGCTGCAGCTCCATTCTGATCCACGGCAAAGAATAGCAGCTGGATGAAGAACTGAAAGACAACTGGAGCTGGGAGGTCTTGGAGAAAGAGTGTTAGGCTTTAGTTACCTCAACCTACCTGATGAACAGTTTCATGAAGGATTCCATTTTGATACTGATGAAGTGAACTTCCCTGCTGATAACTTCTGCTTTGTTGGGCTCATCTCCATGATCGAATCCTCCCCAGGCTGCTGTCCCCGATGCTGTGGGCAAATGCAGAAGTGCTGGCATTAAGGTGATCATTGTTCCTGGAGACGATCCAATCCCAGCTAAAGCTATTGTAAAAGGTGTAGGCATCCTCTCAAAAGGCAATGAGACCATGGAAGATATTGCTGCCCATCTCAACATTCCTGTGAGTCAAGTGAATGTCAGAGGTGCCAAGGCCTGTGTTATGCATGGCAGCGATCCAAAGGACATGACTTCTGAACAACTGGATGACATGCTGAAGCACCACACCAAGACTGTCTTTGCCAGAACTTCTCCCCAGTAGAAGCTTATTATTGTGGAAGGTTGCCAAAGACAGGGTGCTATTGGAGCTGTGACTGGGGATGGTGTGAAGATTCTCCTACCCTTAAGAAAGCAAACATTAGGTTTGCAATGGGTATTTCCAGCTCTGATGTGTCCAAGCATGCCACTGATATGACCCTCCTTGAAGATAATTTTGCTTCTTTTGTAACTGGAGTTGAAGAAGGTTGACTGATCTTTAATAGTCTGAAAAAATCCATTGCATATACACTGACCAGTAACATTCCCAAGATCACCCCTTTCCTCATCCTTATCACTGCAAATATTCCTCTGCTTTTGGGGATTGTCACCATTCTCTGCATCGACTTGGGCAATGACATGGTACCAGCTATTTTCCTGACTTATGCACAAGCTGAGAGTGACATCATGAAGAGACAACCAAGAAATCCTAAAACCAACAAACTGGCAAGTGAGTGACTGATTAGCATGGTCTATGGACAGACCAGGATGATCCAAGCTCTTGGAGGCTTCTTTACATATTTTGTGATTCTAGCAGGAATGGTTTCCTACCCTCAGGCCTGTTAGGGATTCAAGTGGACTGGATGACCAATGGACAAATGATGTGGAGGACAGTTATGGTCAGCAGTAGACCTACAAACAGAAAATTGTCGAGTTCACTTGCCACACAGTCTTCTTTATCAGTATTGTGATGGTGCAGTGGGCTGACTTGATCATTTGTAAGAACAGAAGGAATTCAGTCTTCCAGCAGAGAATGAAGAACAAGATCTTAATATTTGGCCTCTTTGAAGACACTGTCCTTGCTGCCTTCCTTTTCTATTGTCTTGGAATGGGTGTTGCCCAAAGGAAGTATCCCCTCAAACCAACTTGGTGGTTCTGTGCCTTCCCATAGTATGATGAAGTCAAAAAACATCATCAGAAGGAGCCCTGGTGGCTGGGTAGAGAAAGAAACCTACTACTAGTTCCTCTGTACTGCATGTCATGGGTCATTCCACATATTCTGCATCCATCATCAATTCTTTGTGTAATTAGGTCTTGGAATTAAGAATTTTACCCTGATAGGAAAGAACCAAAGCATGTGGGGAAAGTAAGCATGTCCTGGAATGAAACATGTACATATGGGGGGAGAGGGGATAGGGCTGCCTATACACATCCATCTATGAGAAGGTTTTTATGTGCCTTTTTGTTTTTGCAAAAAAAAAAAACTGGAAAGACTGAAAGAATATATATTTTATCTGGATTTTTACAATAAAGATGAATGATAAATGAAAAAGAAAAAAAAGCCTCCCCAGCTCCTCCAGGCTCTCCCTGCAAGCATCCTACCTTCACATGTTTATTATTGTCCTGACCTTTTTCAAGATTACTTTGTCCTGAGGGGGCGGAGCCAAGATGGCGGAGTAGAAAGACTCACATATGCTAGCTCCGAACCCACAGCCCACGGATTTCCTCTAAAAAGAACTCCCAACAAATTCTGGAACAGTGGAAGCCATGCAGCAACACAGTGAAGGAGATTTCCATTCCAGAGAGCCGTGAAAAAACGAACCCAAAGGTCCATCGCGCACCGGACAGGAGCAGAGCCTTGCCCTGCCCTGGCCGCGCGGCACTGAGAGGAACGAGCAGAGCCGAGCAGGCTTCAGGGACGGAATCTCCAGCAGTCGTGAAAGTCCCTCCACCTACAGACGCACAGGTCAGTGAGAGAGACATCTGGACAGGCTACGGGCGGAGAGGGGAGCAGGAAGTCTCCGGGACTCAGGCCCCCTTGGGAGGCAGTAGCAGAGGCAGCAGGCGACCAGAGGCTCCCAGAGCAGGCAGGAGCTCCATTACAAAAGGTCTCTGCATAAACCCCCTGAGGGAATTGAGCCTGGGAGGCGGCCCTGCCCCTACCTGAGCGCCAGAAATTAAGTTCCCATTGAACAGCAGCCAGGCCTGCCATCGAAAGCCCTGAGGCTGGGGAGCAGTATTGGAATCTCAGACCCCTAGCACTAGCTGGGCTGATCTAGGCGGAGGTGGACAGGAATATCAGAAGTCAAGTAACTGGCTGGGAAAATGCCCAGAAAAGGGAAAAAAAAATAAGACCATAGAAGGTTATTTTCTTGGGGAACAGATGATCCCAACCTTCCTCTCTGATGAAGAAGAAAACTGCTTACCATCAGGTAAAGACATAAGAGTCAAGGCCTCTGTATGCCAAACATCTGAAATAGATATCCAATGAGTTCAGGCAATGGAAGAGCTCAAAAAGGATTTTGAAAATCAAGTTAGACAAGTGGAGGAAAAACTGGGAAGAGAAATGAGAGAGATGCAAGAAAAGCATGAAAAACGGGTCAATACCTTAATAAAGGAGACCCAAAAAAATGCTGAAGAAAATAACACCTTGAAAAATAGGCTAACTCAATTGGCAAAAGAGGTTCAAAAAGCCAATGAGGAGAAGAATGCTTTCAAAAGCAGAATTAGCCAAGTGGAAA
>CM053770.1:297918152-297935363 GCA_028658325.1 Potorous gilbertii | reverse complement strand
ATATATGGGGGGGGCCTGCTATCACAGGTTCTTAGATATGCCTTTCTAAAAGAAAAGCAATTTTTGAGGGGTCAACAATCTACTTTAATCAAGCACATGTATTTTTCACTTAGTTCAAGGGGAAAAGTCAGCACCCCGAACTTCAAAGAAAATGCAGAGAAATCAAAATCAACAGACATGCTTCCACTTGTCTGTCCATAAGCAATACATACCTCACAGATCAACAGACAGATACAACTGTCTAACCATTACATGCATACATAGTTACCAGAGAGGAAAGTACCAACATCTGGGTTTTCAAAGGGCAATTTAGTGCCTGCCCAGAATCTCATCTGGCACACAAAGGTTCTTCCAAATATTAAGCCCCAAAGTAAAGCCTCATCTCAGAGTCTTTATACACTTTTTAGAGCCAAATGATATCACATCCCTTGAGAACCAGTGCTTCATTAGAAAATTAACAAAAGATGTGGGCCTTCCCAGGCCCATTAATGGGTGGGAAAGATCTTCTCATTAAGAAGTAAAATTATATTAACAATAACCAAAAAATGAATTATCAATACTGTGCTTTACAATTTTTATCTCACTGAATCCTCATAACCACACTGGGAGGTAGAGGCTGTTATCATCCCCATTTTACAGAAGAGGAAACTGAGGTCAGTAGAGGTTTAGTGACTTGCCCAGGGTCATACAGCTCGTCAATATCTGAGGCTGGATTTGAACTCAGGTCTTCCTGATGACAGACCCAGCTCTCTAGGCACTCCTCCAACAGACACTTCTCGTAGAGCCAGAAGGAACCTGAGAATTCTCATTTTACAAAGGAGGAAATTGAAACTCCCCTCCACCCTTTGTAACTTTACCATTATTATACAAATGCCAGGTGTGGTTAGGGTTTGAGCCCAGGTTCTCCAACTCCATATTCTAAGGACCTTCCACTCCCGGACAAAGGAAGCTGTCTTTGTTCAGGTTAAACAGTAGATGCTTAATAGGTGCTTGCTAAACTTGATGAAGACTGTTAAATTGAGTTGCACTGGTGGAGCTGAAATAATAGGAGAGTCTGAGGACCGAGAGTGACAGTGGACAGAGAAGGCTCCTGAAAATAGGTTCATGGAGGAGGACGAGAAGGGGAAGGGCAGAAGGAGCAGAGTCTCCCAAACCTTGGAGGCAGAGGCACAAACTCTTTCTGTCTCATTGAAAAATGTCCTCCTAGAAACCTGAGCAAAGGAGTTGGAAGAGCAGCCTGGGGGCTCCAGAGAGGGGTCTCAGGGAAAGGAAACAGAGAGTGCCCAACAAGAGCAGATTTGCCCCAGAAGAGAGGAGGCACACAGTCAGTATCGGGCAGGGAAGGTGACCAGGAGAAGCATTGGGGAGAAGACTGGAGATGGGGGAGTGCTTGAAGTGGAAGATTCACCCCATTCTGATTGGCTAAGGAAGTGGGTGTGGCAGAGGCCGATTGAGGTCTGGGGTCAGGCACAGGGGAGCAGCTGGTGGTTTAGGGGTGAGTGGGGCTCCTCCTATGCTTGATCCTGGTGCTTAGCAGTTTCTGGCATATAGTAGGCACCTAGTAAATGTTGATTGATTGATTATCTGGGATTTACACAGGAGGACTGTAGTAAGTGGTTGGGTTGGGCATCCCCCTCTGTGGGGTGATTGGGTGAATGTCCTTGGGCC
This sequence comes from Potorous gilbertii, assembly GCA_028658325.1. Classification (NCBI taxonomy): domain Eukaryota; kingdom Metazoa; phylum Chordata; class Mammalia; order Diprotodontia; family Potoroidae; genus Potorous; species Potorous gilbertii. Next base: position 297,933,695 of record CM053770.1, on the reverse strand, counting down.
CCAATTCTAAAATCACATTTCTCCCTTGCCTCAAAACACTGTCCCAGGCAGTTTCTCCCCAGCCCAAGGAAACAGCCTGCCCTAGCAACAAACCATTATCTCCCTTCCTGCTACAGCAGCCAGTTGAACTTATAGAACTTATTAGTTTGAAACAGCTGTGTACTGACTGAACTGGCTGTGCACTGGGTCATAACAACATTTACTACTTACTGACCAATCATATGTATCCTAGACTTACACTAACATGTACGGCCTTACATTTATCTTGTCTAACAAGACATCAATGAGAGCAACCTGGTATTTCTGAGTCAGCCCCTCAGTTGACTTAGTGATGTGTCAGGTCTTAAAGCCACACCTCTAGGTAACCTCAGGCTATGAACTCCGATGAACTCCAGATAAAATACCTGTGCAGTAGACCCGAAAAGTACATGTTCCTTTAAGAACTGACCACTCCTTAACCATTCTCTAATCTCACCCCAAAACACCTAATCAGCATATTTGGCATATATTTCACTATAGAATATCCTATATAAACTTCACCTGTACCCTCCCGCAAGATTGCAGGTTCCCTAAGAACTCTTGCCCACTGAAAAGCATAATAAATCTTTACCTTGACCTCAACAATGCTTGAGTCCGTGAATTCCTTCCAGTCGACCTGCCCCTGGTACCCCAGTCTTTGTGGGGGGTCTCACCAGCCCTTCCAGACCTCATCATTTCCATATTCTGTAATTCTGGGAAGATAGGGGAGTATATAAAAAGGGTGGGACAGAGGGAGAGACTGAGAGAGGTTCCAGGTCACAAGGTGCAGCAGCAACTCCCAAGGGGGTCTTCCCTAGGGCTGGTAGGGGCTTTGGCAAAGGGGCCACAGCATGGTCAATCAGGGCAAGCCAGGCCTCTACCCATTCTCAGCTAAGAAATCCAAATAAACTCTGATGCAGCAGGGCTTTTACCTACAGGTGGCTGTCCAGGAAAGGTCCTGAAGACTTGGGGGTCCCCACCTGGTGACCAGGGCCTCTGGGAACCCAGGGGGCTGCGAGGGAGCATGCATTGCCTACCTGTCTTTGGATGGGATCCTCCCAAAGGCACGACATTGGAGTGCTCAGAGTGCCAGAGCTTTCCCTAAAAAGTTCTTGTTCCTTTAAGTGTACAGTTTTCTGTCAGGGAGAGTTCTTTTCCCCAGGGGCCTGACTCCAGCAAGGCTGTGGGGAATAGCAGTCTGTGATTAATCCAGTACCTTAGAAGAAGAGCACTGTTTAAACTTGTTCCAGCACCTTTACCTCCATGATCTCATTTCAACTTCATACTAGCCCTATAAGAAAGACACAGCAAGTACTATCCTCATTTTACAGATGAGGAAATGGAAGCCTAGGGGACACACAGCCTGGCTTTGGAAAGTGAAGGATCTTTACTGTGGCATTGGTTCGGAATTGGGTAAGGTTCTTTTCCTTACCCAAAAGAATGGAAGAGGAAACTTGGCTATGCACTTGAACTATTGAATAAGCCAAGTGGCCAATGGGAAGTCTGCTAAGGTCTTGGCTAAGAGCTCCCAAAGCCCATGCTGGCCAGGGAGGGGGGTGGGGGAAGGCAGAGGATTGGGGAGAGGGTAGACCGTGGAGGGGCCTGCCTTCCTAACTCTTACCAAATGCAACTTCTGCTGATGCTTATGAAAACCAACTTGTGGAAAATTTTGTCCTTAATGTTTTCCTTTTTGTTTTTATGTACTTTACCTAAATGGGGTTTATTTTTGTGTGACTCTCACCATACAACAACATTTACTTCCTTTCCTCATTCCAGTTGTCTCTTGGATCAGTGAGTCTGAAATCCACAGCATGAGAAATTTCAAAATATTCTTCTCTGGGTTTTTTGTTGTTTTCTTTTCAAGTAAAGAAAAAGATTTCTCTGGAAGAGAGATTTAAGGGGTTTGGGAGAAGCTGGAGTTTTGAATATTTCCATATTAAGATTATAGCTCTAGAGCTGAAAAGGAACTCAGAGAGCTTCCATTCCAGCCTCATTTTACTTTTGAGGAAACTGAGGCCCAGTGAGGATAAGTGACTTACCCTGAGTCACACTGTAAGCACCAGACCTGGAATCTGTATCTGGGTTATCTATGCTGATAACATTTAATATCATTTTTGGACTTTTAATAAGGGCCAAAGCCTGAACTAATCAATCAGACTGCTTTGTTTTGCTCCAAAAATGCCCTTTCCTGTGTCAGAAACTTCAAAGACCTATTAAACGACAAGATATCTACAACCAGAATGGTGGGATTTTTCTTGATATGCAGAGACAGAAAAAAAGATATCCTAGGATCTTAATTTCTGAGAGACTATCTTAACTGTCTTGTCTCACTGAATTTACAAGTTATACAACTAAGAAAATTCCTTTCTCATGGTAAAGTATATTTAAGCCTGGTTGTTCTTCTTTCTGGCAATCAAAGGTTTTCCTTCTGGCTCCGTGACCATGTAATCGTTAGCTTTAAGGGAATAAACAATATGCATTCAATGTGTTTGCCCTTTTTTAACCAAACTTTCAGGTCAATAATATCAATGGTATGCATTCAGCTAAATAACCAGGATGAACAAACAAATCTCTGCAGTGAGACAAGTTCCTGCTCTGGGGTGGTGATCCTGGAGCCACCATCATCAGGCTCCCAGGACCTCCCCATACTGATGAGGAATTTTTATGTTTCTGAATCATTCTTCAACAAAAGGAAAACTGAATTCAGTGACTTTTATTGTAGCACTGTTGAGGTCTGGGGTGCTCGGGACCCCAAAATACCAACACACAGGGTCCTGCTGAATGAATTCAACTCAAGCCTTCTTTCAGCTAAAGTAAAACAAGGTTTATTAAAGGTTCATCATATTGGATTGACTCTTAAGGAGTCTAACCCTTTGTGCCACTTGTATGGACAAGCTAGCCTGATAGAATCTCAGTTAGACAGAGTCAGAACTGGATTGAATCTGGCACTTATATACAGAAAAACCATGAAAAAGATCTAGAAGTGGTCTAGTAGTCTGGGAGGAGGGTCTAAGGAGGATCTGGATGGGACTGGGGTAACTAGTGATGTAATTGAGGGTGGGAAACAGCTGGAGGCAAATGGAAGCTATCAGACCATGGAGGGCTTTTAGTGGGAAGAAGGTGGGACCATCCTGAAGTAACAGACAATGGAGGGTCAGGCTAAGTTAAGGGTAACAGATCTTAGTATGAAAGGCCAAATTAAGTGGACAGATCGAAGGGAAGTTCAAGGAGCTTCCCAGAGTCTGCCCATCAGTACCACCATGTGATATTCTGTTACTCTTGTGGTTTTAGTTTGTTGCAGGAATGGTTTTATAGTGTGTTTTGCTCATTTGTTTCAGGGCTCATTTCACTAAGCAAATTTATGTTGTGTAGAACCTCAGAAAACAGAAACCTTTACGTCCTTGTGTGTTTATGTGGAAGGCTGTCCTGCTGAGCTGTACATCACACCCTCCATTGTTCTGCTGTCCAAAAGCACATTTCCACCAGCTGTATTCAACACTACAATGCATTTTTAAAAATATATTTGCAGCCCAAACAATAAAAACTTTTTTTTTTCGAAGAAAAGAATAATGCAAAGAGCATGAACAAGGGCTTTTTGATGCTGCCTCCAGCTACAAACTTTCAGGAGAAATGAGATTCCCTAGGAAAGGTTTTGCCATGGTCCTTGGCCTTCTCCTTTGGGGACTGGACATTCCCCTAAGCTGTCACCAAGTAACTTCCTCAGAGGGTTTCCCAGCTTAGACCCTACTCTACAAGAAGGGCATCGAGAGGTGAAGGGACTTACCCAGGGTCACATGGAAGCAGACCTTGAATTTGGGACCTCCTGAATCCAAGGCCCCTCTATATACTCTGTCCTCTATTCCTCCCAGGATCCTTTTAGAAAATGCTTTGTCCAAAGTCCTTGATGCTGGTGGTTTTTCCTCAAATATTTCCTGCTGAGGCATCAGCTTCTGCCAGGGCTGGAACCCAGCAGGGGGCTAGAGCCTGACTGGGTTGTCCAAGCTCAGAAAGGGATTATGTGCCTTTGTCCAGTTGAGGGTGCTGAGGCTTCTCCCCCTCGGTTGGTGAAGTTTGGGACCACAAGGCGAGGGCAACCTGCACTGGTGAGGGAGGGCCATGCTGAGGAGATCAGAGACCCTTTCAAAGTCTGGAGTCCTCATTGTAGCCTCTGTTTTCCTTATATCCCAGTGAAAAACCCAAATTGTCACACTTAGGGCCAGCCTGTGTCTATTGGGATAGGGTCAAAGCAGAGGCTCTTTCAGTTTTTTGTGTCCTGGACCCTTAGGACAATCTAGGAACAATTTCTTTCTCAAAAATCATGGTTTAAAGGGAGAAGAGGCTAAACTCCAGTTGGAGGCAAGTGAGAATAAAGATACCATCCCTCCAAATTCGTAGACTCCCTTAAATAGATCCCCCTGCCCCTTGGAAGTGGGATCCTTGGGCCCCAGGCCAAGAATTCTGGGTTTGATCACCATCTGGAAAGCCTCCCCAGGATGGCATCCCCAACCAGAGGCTCTCTGGATTCTGCTAGAGGACCCAAGGATGGGGAGCCACTCCACCATTTTGGGGTTCTCTGTTAAGAAGCTTTGCCTCACAGCCAGCTTCAGGTGGCCTCACTGCAACATGGTTGCCATGCTGTGCAACTCATTGCACCCCCCTAAGATGGGTCATGCCACCCGACCAGCCCTCTCCTTTCCCAGGTGAGATGAAACTTTAGAAGTGATCGCTAGTGTCACCCTCTAGTGTCTGACCATGGGCAAAACAGCTCCCTCATTAGAAGTTTCCTTCTAGCCTCAGGGGAAGACCATCTAATCCAGGGTTGGGCCACATATGGCCCTCTACCTCCTCAAGTTTGGATTCAGTCAAAGGGCCACACTTGAGGACCTAGAAGGCCACATATAGCCTCGAGATCGCAGGTTCCCCACTCCTGGAAGGGGCAGGCAGGACCTCAGTTGGCTCAGAGGGATCAGCAGCTGCCAGAGGTAGTCAGGCTTTGTTTGTGAAAAGGGGCACTTAGGCCCAGTTTGCATCTACCAGCACCCACTCAGAACAGTGATCCAATGTAGAAGAGTAGTCGTTTGATAGTTACAGTAATTGGGTTCCAATCCTGGCCCCTGCACAGCCTGGAGCAAGCCCAGCTTCTCTGGGCCTCAGTTTTCTCATTGCTTCACAGAAGGGGATTTAAGGAGCTTGCCATGGGAAGTGGTGGAGAGTGGTCACCAGAGGTCTTCAAGCAGAGGTGGGACAACCAGCCATCTGTCAGGCATGCTGGAGGGGAGATTCTTTTCATGTCCCACTTGGGTAAGAGACCACTGAGAGTCCTTCCCAGTCTCTGCTTCTGTGATGATCAGTCTCAAGGTATGACCATATGGTCCTGTGAGAATACACTCAGTCAGTCAGTCAAGTGCATGCATCTATTAAGTGCCTACAGGGTACGTGATCCTTCTGCCAGGGAGATGGTGGAGGGAGGGGGGATTGGAGACTCAATTACTTCACTTGGTAGACTACCAGCGTAGAAGTCCCTAACACAAGCATCCCTGACTCTTTAGTGGAGCAGGGACATGAGACAGCCCATGGCCCCATCTACCTTTGTAACCACTACTGCTGGCCTTGGAGGAGCCTGTGGTTCTGCCCAAAAGGATTGCTCTTATAACAGAACAAGAATTGGGTTCCCTGACCTTGAGCAGCGCATGTTACTTTGTTCTGATCAGAAAATTATCTTGGCTTTCCAAATTCTCCCCTTTTCTCCCTTGGCTGACTCTCTTTTCTTTCCATGCCTTCCTCTCCTGGGAAATGCCTTTCTCTTCTACCCTAAGTGGCTGCCCAGTGCTGCTGACCCAGGTCACCAAATCTCTGCCCCTGAAATCGCAGATTTCCTAATAAACACTCTGCTTTCTGCATGCCCTCTTGTCTCTGACACACAGTCATGGGCCCCTTGCTGGGCAAAGTTGCCAAAGCTCTCCAGTCTCCCTCAGCAGATCCCAGAGCAGCTGCTTCAAAGATACTTCAGGGCCCATCCTTGCAGCAGACACGGCTTCTCTTGGCATATCACCTTCCCCAGTACCATGCTTGCTTTTGCAGGGCCTTCTTTACTGGTTTGCCCCTTTCTTTTCCAAAGGATCAAGTAAAACTGCTAGCTCATCACCCAGAGCTAAACAAAGTTAAAAGACCCACAGCTGAGGAGTATAGCTCAGAATTCACTACAAGAGGGAATTTCCAGGTGAGGGACCTCCCTCTCTGCCAGTGCAAGTGATACTTGGAGCTCAGTGGTCCTTGAGAGTGGCCAGAGAACAAAATGCCCAGGGTACCACCAGGCCAAACATTGGGATGAGAAGTTTGGATTTCCCTTCATTTCTCTGCAACTTTCAGTTAGTATTAACCTCACCTCATCAAAACCTGTCCCACCAGATGTGAACATTTCCTAGAGCCTTAACCACTCCTTAGATTAGAAGGCAGAAGAAGAATCTCCATTTTTCTTGACTCCTTGGTGAAGGGTAAATACTTCTCCTCAACCAACCCATTGTGAATTCTATAAATGTAGCTTAATCTGTAACTTGATTCAGTTTACCACTAGAGATTGTTGGATGGGGTTTGTTTCCTCAAGAAGTGTATGAGATCATGACTGCTTAACTAGATTTGTTCCACTTTGGTGACATTGAAGGAAGCAAGGGATTATGGCCCTATCTTCTCTGTAATGGTCTGTTATGATCTGAGATCAGTGGAGGGCATGTTCAGGGAAGATTAGTACCTCTGAAATGAGGCTGCCAAGCCCTTTCTGGGCTGCTTCTCCATCTTTGGTGTCCATCTGATCTACCTAACTCTCATCTGTAACTCCAAGAAGCTGTAGCATGTGCACACCTCAGAAAACCACTTGGGCAGATGGGCTAAATCCACTTTAGGGGAATCAAGGGGTTTCAAACCTGTCGGTGAGTTTGGGGGGGGCTTCTACAGGAGCTGCACAGAGGTCTATACACATTTGTGGATCTCTCCAAGGCCTTTGATACTGTCAGTTACGAGGAAGATCATGGCAAAATTTGGTTATCCAGAGAAGTCCATAGGCATTGCATGTCAATTTCATGACAGTATTCATGCCAGGGTTCTGGATAATGGACAAGGCTCCTCCACATTCCCAGTCACCAAGGAAGTGAAGCAAGGCTGTGTGCTTGCTCCCAAGCTTTTTAGCATGATGTTTCCAGCCATGTTGTCAGATGCCTTCAACGAGGACAAACATAGCATCATGGTCAACTATCACACTGAGGGTAAACTGTTTAACTTGAAAAGGCTACAAGCCAAGATTAAAGTGGAGGGAGAATTGGTGCATGACTTTTTATTTGCAGATGATTATACACTTAGCGCAAACCCTGAGGCTGAAATGTAACATAGCATGGATCAATTCCCTCCTGCTCGTGTTCTAACAATTAACATCAAGAAAACACAGGTTCTCTACCAGCCAGCACCACAACATCCATACATCAGCCATTGGCTATAGTAAATAAAGTTTCTAATAAGTTCTTTTATCTTGGTAGTAGACTTTTCAGAGATGTACATGTAGAAGATCAGGTTCATCCAGGCATTGCCAGAGCTAGTTCAGTGTTTGGGAGGCTCCAAAGAAAAGTGTGAGAGAGAAGAGGTATTAGACTGACTACCAAACTGTACATCTACAGAACCCTTGTGCTGACCTTATTGTTGTATGCCTGTGAAACCTGGACAGTCTACCAGTGTCATACCAAGAAACTGTATCACTTTCATTTGAATTCTTGGGAAAATTCTAAAGATCACCTGGCAGGATAAAATACCAGATACTGAGGTCCTTTCTTGATCTAAACTGCCAAGCATCTAAACTCTACTGCACAGAGCACAACTCCAGTGTGCTGGCCACGTTGTTCAAATGCCAAGCATACATTTGCCTAAAAGATTATTTTTACAGAGAACTTGCACAAAGCAGGCCCTTACATGGAGACCAGAACAAGTAATATAAGGACACTTTCAAGTTCTCTCTGAAGAACTGGAGATTGATTGGGAGACATGAGAGACATGGGCATTGGACTGCCCAGAATGGCATGCCCACCTCAGAAAGGGTGCTGTGCTCTAGGAGCAAAAATGAAATGAAACAACTCCAAAGAAATGGGAGATGCACAGATTTAGAGAATCCACCCCACATGTTCACATGATCCACTTGTGCCTGGCCTATGGCAGAGCCTTCCCAGCTTGTATTGGGCTGATTGTCCACAGGCAGACACACTGGACTTTGACCCCAACACAGAGATATAATCTGGGTCCTCTTCGAGAATGAAGGCTGACCCCCAACATCCATGGTCCAGAGAACCGAGAGTCTACAAGGTCGTAACACGGGGACAATGGTTCTCTGTTGCTGACCAATTTGTGCATAAGAAGCCTTATCCAAATCCTCCAGGCATTGCCTTCACAGCTGCATGAGCACCATCAGAAAAGCTCCATTTTTACCTCCATAATTCCTGCATTCTGGGCAGCAGGCACAGTCACCTGACTTCAGAGAGGAGGACACTATGTGCCTCTGTCTCCTATGAGACACATTATTGTTATGCAACAATAAATGGATGGAGATGGAAGAGGTCCACCCTTGATCTTGCCTCTCTCAAAGACTGACATTCCACATTAGACAAGATGGAAAATGCATCCACACGTACACAAATCCGAAGACCCTCATACACATACATGTACATTCACACACACTCACATGCATATCCATATGTAGACATGTACACACAGACTCACACACTGTGACAAAAAGTTCAAGAGATATCGTTTCTGGATCATTAACCATTTTCTCAATCACACTAACATTAAATAAAAGGGGTTGGTAGCACTCTCGAATGCCAGAGGCCCCTCACAGAAGCTAATTTGACTGGCTAATAAATAATGAGAAACAACGGATATATAATGAGAGTTGGATCTTTGCTGCTGAGGGTCTGGGGGACTTGATTTTGGTCACTCAGACCTGTCAGACAAGAAACCAAGAGGCCAGATTTCACCCAGATTAGATAAAATTCTTTGTAAAGTTGCCTAGTTGGGTGGGGTCTCCTACCCAGAATGGAAAGGCATGTACCCTGGGGATGGGGGAAATCTCATTCATCAACAATGCTTTTCAGAGACTCAACAACTTACAGGCTTCTCAAAAAATCCTGGTCCCAATTCAATAATCGATTATAAATATGAGAGAAATGAGCATTTCTCTCAACATGGGCATATATACATACATACACACAAACACACATACATATACATATACATTCACACCCACATACACATACATACATATACAGACTCACAGAGACATACATACACACAGACTCACAGACACACATATATGCACAGACACACACAAAGACACATACAGACTCACACATACATATGTACGGTCACACATACTCACATACAAACACATATATACGTATACGTACACACATGGACCCATAGAGAGATATATATACACACAGGCTCACACAGACTCACGCATACCTGTACATCCACACACTCACATGCACATATGTAAACATACATGTAGACAGACTCACTGAGACACACAGACATACATACAGACTCACACACAAAGACACATACACATATAGACTCACAAAGACACAACATGCACACAGGTTCACACACAGACACATACATATACAGATTCACACACAAAATATACACAGGTACAGATGCACCCATGCATGTACATTCACACATGTGTACACATACATACATGCATGCATGCATGCATATAGATTCACCAAGGCACACAGACTCACACACAAACCCACACACATACAGACTCCCACATACATATGTATATTCATTTACACACACATACATATATAGACTCACACAGACATACACAGTAACACACACACACATTCACACTCTCTCCACACATACACTCCCCACCCCAAACACATTCCTTGCAAGCAAACCTGTGACTTCATCCTTTTGGTTTCCTCCCTCCCCTCTGCCAAAGCAAACCCCAAGGTGCCTATGAGTTACAGCCCAGGGAGTTAGACTGGAGGGGCCACGGTTTATCTCCTCCCCTGGGGCTTTTTCCAGACTTCTCATTAGGCCTGCCAGGTGTACCATCTCCACTTCCATCTCCTCAACCCTGGCCTCCCTGCCACATCTCATCTTGGCTGGCAGCATTTGCAGGTTGTCAGGGTCAGCATCCTCTTTAATTACCTTGGTTTTACTTTGCTGTCAATCTCTACCCAATACAGACTCTTAGGGGTGGGGGGTGGGGGTTGGTGCTGTTTGGATTCTATTTGTCTCTAGCACACAATAGGAGCTTACTAAGTGCTTGTCCAGCCTTGCTGAGGGAGTCAGTGAGGGGGAGGGGCAGTGGTGCCTGTGGAGGCTCCTAGGGTTTCTGGATGATCCTCCAAGCACATTAGGACTTTCTGGGCCCAAAGAGAGGAAGTCAAAGGCCAGTCTGAGGTACCCTGGCCCAGGCCTCCATTCTCTCAAGGCGATCTCCTTCCTGTGGGGATCTCCCTGGAGCCTCTGCCAAAGCAGAGGGGGTGTCCCCTGAACCCCCCAGGCTGCTGGTACCCAGCTGGCTCCCACAGCACATTTGGCAGAGACATTATCTTTGTAAGAGAAATGGAGGTGGGTGCAGGTGGGCACCTGGGCAGCCTGGCCCTGGGCAGGAGGTCTCCAGGGCAGGCCTGGGAGAGCCAACACTCCTCACATGAGGGGAGGAAGCCAAGTTGTTGGTGAATTTCCAATGATGTCTAAAGGATCACTTAATACATGAAATAGACGTTCAGTCCCGTCTGGGGTTTCTCAGCAGATAGCAGAGGGGTTGGGCCATTTCCTTTTCCAGCTCGTTGTACAGATGAGGAAACTGAGGCACACAGGGTGAAGAGACTTGCCCAGGGTCACAATGCTAGGAAATGTCTGAAGCAGAATTTGAACTCAGGTCTAGCCGCCCATCAAGACATCCATAGACATTTATTAAGTGCCTACTATGTGCCAGGCACCGTGAAGAAACACAAATGACAACCACTGGCTTCACAGGAGTCCAGGTCTGCCTTTGTCACTGAGTCCCCTCCCTTCTCTGGGCTCGCCCCTCCCGGGGTGCCGCCACGAGGTGCCCCCTTCCCCCACCCCTCCAGGGGTGCAGGGGGTCTCCTCCCCCAGCCCATGCTGTGGGGACACCCTTTTTCCCGCCACGCCCCAGGGGATGCTGGGGGCAGGGCCCGGCACGCAGCAGGCCTCCTCTATTGCGCAGAGTTCCCAAGAGTGCGAGGCGGGAGCCAGGTCCACCGGGTGCTGGCGGGGGGATGGTGCGGGGCGGGTCTCCTCGTACTGTCACTCAGCGCCGCCCCTCCTCTCCCAGGCCGGCCCCGCCCCTCGGGGCGCGCACGTGTCCTGGAGCCCCGGAAGTCTAGTCCCCTGAAGGTCACCGCTTTCCCGCGTCTCTCCTCTCGGCTTAATCCGCGAGCCTCCCTGTCCAGTCCCAGCCCGGCCCAGCTTACTGTCCTCAGTCCGGTCCTGGCCGGTTCAGCGTCCGTGGTTTGTTCGCTGCTCCCGCGGCTGCTCGGGCCGCTGCCTCTCCCTCTGCCGGTACTGCTGTGGTCGGGGCCGGTGTCACCGCCGGGGCCGCTCCCCGCTCCAAACGGAATCCCAGGACTTGGGGGTCTGCAGGCGCGTGACTCAGGTACGGGGGCCCCCTCCCACCCCTGCCCCGCCTAGCGTCCGTCGCGGGGATCGGGGGTCGGGGACGGTGCACCCGGGGGCCAGCCCTGCCCGCGCACGTGTGCGTCCGACTGCAGCACGGCGCAAGGAACCCACAGAATCTCGAACCCTAGGTTCCGGACCTGGGCCAGGGTCCAGTGGGGGGTCGAGGAGAAGACAGGATGGAAGAAGGCTGGGGGCCCTCCCGGTACGGCGCCCGTACACGTGGGTGCGCCCCCTCGGGCCCCCAGAGGACCCTGGATCTGGTAGAGAGGTCGGGGGCAGATGAGGGAAACTAAAGCTGGAAGAGGGGAGGATCCCGGCCCAGAGGCTCCCCACAGGGCTGTGGGCACACATTGGGTCAGTGGGCTCCCTTCCTTTTCTGGGCAGCCCCCTCTGCCTCAAAGGCCCCAGGAGGTCTTTGGGGAGGAACCCTGTCAGAGGCCTCCTGGTATGATCCCTCTGTTCCCACGGGGAGTAGAAGGCTCCGAAAAGCCTTTACCTAGATTTCCCCCCACCTCCCCGTGAGAACGATGGGGTGGGGAAGCAGCCCGGACGAGGGGGCCCTTGGGGTGGTCCTAGTGATTCCTCCGTGCCCTCCCCTCCGCCTCTCCATGGAGCTGGGAGGGAGGACGGAAGGTGACTGAGTAACAGACCCTGTGATGCAGGGGATCTGGAGGCCCCCCTCCCTCCTCCGGGGGTCCAGGCCCGAGCCAGGGTCTGAAGAGTCCAAGCAGGGCACCCCTGAGAACAGTGAGGGAGCGGATGTGTTTATGAGTGTGTATGGAATGGTTCGTCCTGGGAAACCTGGGATGGGGGGACAGGGGGGTGCAGCAGCGGAGGAGGGACTGTCCTGGGCTGGAAGACTTGATGGGGGGCGGTGCTCAGGTCCTTCCCTGGCCTTTCCCCTACTGCTGAGCCATAGACTGGACATAGACCTGCGCGGGCACACCCCAACACTTCCCGCACACCCCGGCACCGAGACTCTTCCCTTCCCCAGGGACCTTACTTGGTCTAGCTCCCCCATCTTCCACGGTCTCTCCCACATGGGTGCTCGGGGGTCTGCCTGCCTCAGTCACTTACCCACTTGAGGCCTCAGTTTCCTAATCTGTAAAATCCAGGAGGAGGTTCCCCGCCCTGCCCCATATCTCCTGGCTCCACATTGCAGGTGATGGTCTTGGCTGTGTGATCCTGGGCTGCCTTGCCTACCCTTCAGTTTACAGCCTGTGAAATGGAAGGATTGGACCAGACTCTCCCAGCTCTCCCCCCTCTCTAGTTCCCTCATCTCTCTGTTGGGTGGATGGCAGTGATGCTTGAGGTCACAGGGAGCAGCCTCTGCTGAGGACCAAGCCTGGAGATATTCAACCTCAAGCCACCCAGAGGCAGGGGCTACTTCAGTTTAAACTTGTTTTCCACAGTCCAAAACTCCAGGTTTGATGGGCTCCCAACCCTCCTCCCTGCAGATCTGTATTGCCCGGGTCCTTTCTGCAGTGGACACAAGACCCATGCACTCCCAGCCTGGTGCCAGTTTTGGCCCCTGGCACCTCTGGGTGACCTCAGACAGGACCCCTCCTCACATAGCCTTGAAGAAGCCCATAGGATGCTTCAGGTTTTTAAATTAATAAAGGAAGATATGTGTGATTGCAAAGGAAACCAGTCATATGGCAACTCATTTAATGAAATGTTTCCCATCCAAGTGTGAGGCCCTATGATGGACAGACAGAAGGAGTGAACTTGAGCCTGATTCCTGGAGTGACTTTGGGAGGTCTCTTTGTTCCTGGCCTCCAGCTCTGGGGGAGCTCCCTGAGGCACAGTCCCCATCCCTGGTACCTGCAGGGGCCTGCTATAGGATAGAGGCCAGAAACAGGGCCTCTGAGCCAATGGGGAGGCAACAAACAAGAAATGATGAACAGCGGGGAGACACAGCAATGGAGGGGGCTTCCTGTGGGGTCAACTTCAAGGAAACCAAGAGTCAGAGCTGAGGAGAGACAGCGTTCCTGGCATGGGCATGTCCAATGCAAAGGCAAGGAGGTAGAAAATAGAGTTCCAAGTGTAAAGGAAAGAGACCAGTCTGGGGTTTGTAAACCTTAAAGTGATAGAGGAAGGAAGGGAGAGAGGGAGGAAAGAAGGAAGGAAGGAAAGAAGGAAGGAGGAGCATATATTAAGAAATTAATAGCCACTAATCACTTGCGATACAAACAGAGAAGCCAGACTGTCACAGCCCTCAAGGGCAGAGGGGAAAACCCCAGAGTGCTGAGGGGGCGGCAGCAGAAAACGTGGTCTGGCCTCTTCTTTTCACTCATTTTCACTGATAAAGCACCCGCCCCCCTCCAGCTCCAGGGGGTCTCTCGATTGCATGCCCCCCCCAAGACAGGGCCTGGGCTTGAATCCTGCCCCTGTGTCCATAGGGGCCTAGCCAGCCACAGTAATAACATTAATTAACATTTTTATAGGGGCAGATAGGGTACCGAGGGCTTTACAGATCATTATCTCCTTGGATCCTTTGGTCCCAAAACTCTTATTATCTCCCTTTTGCACTTAGGGAAACTGAGGCAGGCAGAGATGAAGTGGCTTGCCCAAGGTCACACAGGGAGTATCTGAGGCTGAATTTGAACTCAGAGCATTCTGATTCCAGGCCCAGTGAGCCTGTCCATCCAGGGCATGTTCAGGGAATGAACCACATGCTTCCTTTGCCTTACTCTCCCTCAAAGGGCTGGGGGTGCCACAGCTATGCTCCCCACTGGTACCCACAGTGGAAGCTTTGACCTAAATAGAGCAGTCCAGTTATCCAGGAGGCGGGAGGCTCAGTGTTGTGGAGAGAGGAGAATGGGCCTCTGGGCTTCCTGTTAGCCTTCCCCCTCTCCTCCAGGGGCTGGGAGTCCTACACATCTCCTCTTTCTATCCCCCTCCCCCTTTTCCTTTCTCCTCCTCTTCCTTTCGCTCTCCTCTGGAGCCTGGGCTAGGTGTGGGAGAGTTTCGCCGACATGTCACAGATGAGGGGAAGGAGACCCTGAGAGGGCAGGGCCAGGCAGGGCCTGGGTCTTATGTTCAATGATGGGACTCCCATCTTGTCTACATTCTAGCTCTGTGCTGGCCCCTTGCTTAGTAAGGCCCTGCACACAGTAGGTGCTTACCAGACTCTATATTATCCGTTTCATAGGCCGGTTATTGGCCAGGGATCTCAGTCCCCTGCTGAGTGTCTCAGGGACCAGCATGCCTTCTACCGCACTAGCCTGGGAGGCTGGGCTAGACCACAGCTGTGCTCACAACCCCTCCACCCTCGGGACACACTGCCAGTTACCTCTGCCCTAGCAGCTCCCCAGGGCTGGGACTAGGGAGCTCTAGTTCCAAGACCTCTGACTCACACATTACTAAGTGGGGGACTGGAAGGAGGCAGAAGGCCAGGAGTGGATCCTAGAGGCTGCTTGGCCACGGATCTAGGCTGGGGGCTGGGGGAAGACTCCTGCTTTTGCTAGCCTGGAGGAGGAAACTTTTTGTCTTCTTTAAATCAGACTGACCTATCTGGAATAAGCCCCAGGGATGTGGCCCGAAGCACAGTGGGCTGCCTGGGCCCAACCAGGCTCCCTGATTGGCTTTCTCAGAGCCTTGGTCTGGTGCTGGAGGTGAGGCTTTGAGGGAAAAGGGGTCTAGTCCTTGAGATCCTAAGGCTAAAAGGCTAGCCCTGACCCTCTTTCCTAAAGGATACCTGGGGGCATTGTCTGAGGGCAGGTGTGACTGTGAATCTATCCCTTCTAGGTGCCTCAGTTTCCCCATATGAAGGAGATAGTTGGTTAGATGGTCTCCAGGAGGCTGGCCAGTTGAGTGGGA